>CP114496.1:8806666-10035000 GCA_027186245.1 Coriaria nepalensis | reverse complement strand
TCTTGTGATCTTTTGTTCTTTAGGTGTTTAGTTTGAATACGACTTCTGATCCTGCATGGAAACTTATGGTTCGTAGTGCATATCATCTTCTATGCGATCCACATTGATATATTTTACATTGTTTGGGCACGCGTCAAGGTCTTCATCGTTTAAAGACTTGTCTATTGTATAATCAAGAATTCATGTAGAAACTTTACGATAAAATACGGACAATCAGAAGACAGTAATATACGTCAAAGCCAATTCTCTGAAGAAGAAGTGAAGAGGATATTCCTTATTATGAAGATAGTTCAAGTAGAAGAGATTCATATGAAGAATCTCTGATAAGTCGATCAGAAGATGGAGGGCCAAAGCTCGTTGTTTCTGTGCGTCACTTCCTAATGATTTTGCGCCCATTTCACCAAGAGTTTTTGTCTTACCTTCACAGAGATCTGCTGTTGAAGCTCAACTTGTCAACGAAAATCATAGATCGAATTGGAATGGACGATCCGGGAATCATTCGATTCTTGATTATCGAATCTTGTTCTTTTTTTTTTAGTTTCATTCATAATGTGAAAAGATTAATATAATTGTCCCAAGCATGCAGCTACACAATTCTATCACGTTGCTATGCATATGGAAATCTTTTTATAGTAATTAATTTATAATGGCCATGGAAAACGAAAATCAGTTCTCGGATAATCAATAAAAATAAGGATAGAATCCTAACACCATTTCATATTTTCGAATAATTAATTTGAATATATATACGATCACTAACATGATATGATATCAACGTGAACATTTATATCATAAAAATCAAATCCAGTAGGTATATTGTATATGTATAATACAAACATGTGTATAATAAATCATGAAATTTTTATAATTAAGAATATATTCATCTCAAATCTGAAAATAAATGCTTGCCAAATTAATATATAAAAAAGATAGGTCTCGATCCTCTCATTATCAATTTATTGAAATAAAATCTCAAAGTTCAATATGATGTCAAAGCCCCACTTAATGAAAGGGAGAACACTATGCATTAGCTTGGACCTTGGATTTGCTCCAAGAAATAAGGGAAGAGGCCAGATTCAAGGAGGATGCACTCAAGTGATGGGTGGAACCATTACAATAAAGGAGTAAGGCCAAGACCTATTAAAGTCGGAGACTTGGTCCTCAGGAAAGTGTTGACTACTCTTCACAAGGGACCCATTAGAGAAAATTGGGAGGGGCCTTTTAAAGTTGTTGGAAGAGTCAGGCATGTAACCTACATGGAATACAAAGCACCTGTACTAATATTCTCGAATGCAGACAAGCTTCACTATATTAGAATAGCACTATTGTGCTTTTAGGGAATTCAAACTCCACAAGGGAAAGAAAACATAAATCATTCAAGAAATGCAACAACTTTGACACTTAGCTTTTACTCTTCCGCACAGATACATGTTCTTGTGGCGAACCGCGGAGCAGAGCGCATCGGAGAAGTTACTGTTCGAAGCCTATGGATAATATTCTCCCTCCGACGCTTGGCCTCAGTAATCTCACTCGCATTCTTCCTCTTCTCTTCTTCCATCATCTCTTCTGATCCTCACTTCTCCGTAAGTACTCCCTCTTAATAACTTATTTATTAATTACGGACTTGTATCTGTGAGTGCTACTGGGCTCAATAGTGACATGGTCCAGAGATAAGTTAACCAACCATTCTTGGGCCTAAGGCCCATACCCAATTACCCTAACCAAAAATCCCATGTGAAAAGTAATAACAATTTGAAAAAGGCTTAAATACCAAATGTGTACGTACGATAAACAATGGTAATGCACGGAGGGGCATGGACGTCTATCATTTTAACTTTCCGTTCATTAAAAGAACTGGCTTTAAGAACTGGGCACTTAACTTGTAAAAAAGAATTGGCCTTGAGGATTGAGATAAGCACGTCAGTCCCAATGTCTATGATTTATCCATTAATTTACCCTTTTTTAATTCATGTTTTCTATTTTGAAAATTTGACATGTCATGCTAGCTAATAGCCATGTAGCCATGTGCGTTTTAAGTGCACTTGCAACGCACCGTCTTTCTCCTTACAATTTTCACTAATTCATAGTAGGACTACATGTTACAACTTACGACCACCCAATGAAATTCTATATGGAATCGAAGACCCATTATTCAGCCCAAGCTAACAATCTTTCTAAGAATGTGTATGCTCCTTTTTAGTGGAAATCTGTATTATCCATGCTTCCTTCTCTTCCAGCCGTTGCTAGCAGAGAAAGAGCACTCTGTGCGTCGTGAATTAAGGAGTTGTCGGGGTATGTATGCTCCAGACGATTTTAAGACCTCAACCAACTCTGGAAATATATTCTTGTTCTCCTGATTCACAAACAAAATCGCTGTACCCTCCTCTCCAAACCTAGAGGCCCGCCCTATGTGATGGACGTACTCCCCGATGGAATTGGGCATGTCAAACATTACTACCTGTCTCACACCTAAGAGATCAACCCCTCTACCCAGAATCCCAGTTGCCACAATCACAGGAACCTCTCCCACCAAAAATGATCTCATCACTTCTCTTCTTTCTTTCATAGACTTGTCCCCATGGATTGACAGAGCTTTTATCCCAGTAGTTACAGTAATTGCAACAGAAAGGAGATCAGCACCAAGTCTGGAGCCTACATATACTACAACAGGTGGCAAGAAATGTTGCTTGCTCCTCAATATCTCGAAAAGTTTTTGTTTCTTATGGTTTGACTCAACCCAGATAGCAAGCTGCTTCACAATCTGACCCGGCCTATTAGGTATGCCAGCAAAGATGGTAACAATACCTTGTCCCATAGACCTCACTATGCTCTCCGCTTCTTGGGAGACTGTTGCAGAATACGTGAGGATTTGGGGGTGTGATAGAGCCCTAAAAATCTGCATTACGTTATCTTGGAAACCCCTTTGGAGCATGCAGTCCACCTCATCCAGAACAAAGATCTTCACACCATCTAATTCAATGTCATGTTTCCTTAATAGGTCAATAAGCCTACCGGGAGTTCCAACAATCATTTCAACTCCTTGTCGGATACGGTGGACTTGCCCAGCCATAGCGTCACCACCTACCACCAGTGCTGTTTTAAATGGTAAACCCTTTCCAAGATGTTTAGCATGTTCTTCAACCTGAATACAGAGCTCTCTAGTTGGTGTTAGAACCATTGCCAATGGATTATTTTGGTTTGAAAAGCATTGTACACGGATGTTTACACAGCAAGTAACAACTGGAACTAAGAAGGATGCAGTCTTCCCCGAGCCTGTTCCGGCAGAAACCAGCAAGTTTTTTCCAGCCAATGCAGCTGGGATTGCTTGCATCTGGACAGGTGACGGCACCTCATATCCGGAGGCTTCTAAATTTTGTAGGAGTTTCTGCGGAAGATTACAAGAAGAAAATGACAGGATAGGCGCCGGAACTAAGTCACCCTTAACATGTATTTCAAATTTCCTTCTAAGTACTTCAGCCTGCTCACGAGTAAAAGATGAAGATCCTGATTTACTGTCAGAATCTTTGACATAGAAGCACTCATCAATGGCAGGATATATTTTGGAGGGTGGGAGACCTGCCGGCAACCGGGTACTGACCACCCTGCATAGTAGAGTCTGTTTACATTCCAAGCTGCAGATATCATCATCTGTCTCATCACATATATACTCACCATAGCGTCCACATACAATGCATTTAGGTTCCCCAGGAAGTGCCTCTCTCTGGTCTCTGCACCTCTCTTTCACTTTTTTTTGTTCTTCAAAGTCTAAAAAATCATAATAGAAGAAACTACACATGAGAAACGAGGGTTCTATAAGAAGTATCTTAAATCCTAAGTTGTTCTTTTAAAATAATAACACATCACGCAGAAGCAAAGTTGTGATAGTATCATCTAATACTTCCAAGTAACGAACCATGAAATAAGAGAAACATCAAGGCTTTTAAACAATTTCTATCACTTTATGAAGTGATGAAATATTTGTAATGTTTTTTCTAAGGAAACCAATTAGATCACGGGAATCGAGAACTAAGCCAGATTCCAGAAATTACCAATCCATGGAACAATCATAACAAATAACAATCACGATGACGATGATGATTAAGAAAAAAAAGAGAAACATTAGAAAGAGAACGATCAAGGAAAATGCATGTTATATTGCATATCAAAAGAATAAAGCGAAATTTGTTGATGATTACAAGTTGGTAACAATGGTACAACAATCTACCTGGTAATCCATGATCATCCGTTGCTAGTATAGAAGTTTGGCATTCATTACCGTAGTTTTCAGCTTCCATGGCCTGAAAGCGATTAAATTCCGTAATAAGAAAAGTAAAATAAGCACGAGAGATGGAATTAAGAAAGGTGAACCATAAATCAACTTTGATTGATCGTAAAATGCTTTGGAGGAACCAAAGAACGTAAGAGAAGAGGCAAATTCAGAGAGATAAAATAAACAAAGCAGTTGGGGTTAGTGAAGCCATGAAATTTGGTATGTCCATACCAAATTTAGGTCAAGGTTCTAAGCACGGTGGAGAGTTATCACTACTGGAGAGAGAAAAATGTTTTGCAGACTTCTGAAATGCCTCCTTGTTAATGGATGATGGCGTTTCTGCTGCCCAGGCTGGTGGTGTAGTGGAAGATATTCAGAGAGACGAAAAAACAAAGCTGTATGGTTAGGGAAGCCATGAAATTTGGTATGGTCCATACCGACGGTATATGTTGACGCTCTGTCCTCCCCACAAGGCGGGCTCGTCACTCGCACGCAGAACAATCTCCTTCCTTTTCCTTTCTCAGTTTCGCTGGATTTCTGTTTTTGCAGGCCTGTTGTGGGCTGGTCCTCAGTGTTTTTATTGGGTTTGTTTGTATTGGGCCAATTTTGTTTGTATTGGGCGAACTAAAAGAAGCATGAGCCGTTGAGCATGGCATGGCTGGGGCTGGCTGCACGCTCATGCGTCTTGGTGATATCCAAGCTAGCCATGTGCAGGGAGGGAAATAAGGAAGGGTGGGAAAAGATCGTGAGACTTAATAAAGTGCACAGGCACAAAGCCAAAACGCTCATCAATTAAAAGTACATTACATTACATATCAATGAGACAAAAAAATACATCTAATTGGAAATCACTCGTAATTCATGTGAGAAGTAGACAGATCTACAGACTACATTGATAAGGCAGAATTGCAGTCGGCCTAACCTTCGTCTAAGTTGTCTTCCACTTGCACATATGTAGGCACAAGAGTGTACGTGTGTGTGGCCGCGAACAGTAAAAGTATGCAATGTGTGTGTACATATATCTCTCTTGAGGCTGTGTGCTGTAAGAATGGAGCAACTCGTAGTGCTATTTTTATACAGAAAATATACCCAACTCCGGCCACAGAAACTTGAGGTAAGCATTCCATAACCCTCCCCAACCTTAAAACCAATAAATACTTCCAAATTCATATTTTTAATCTGGAAAAGGAAAATAAATTAACTTACTTTTTTTTTCTCCTATATTAAATAGAGTGTATGGCTTGTGTTCTATTGAAATGATTGAAGACATTGCAGAAATCACGTACTGTTTGAAATAAGTAAAACTTCATGCAAATTCCTTTTGATATCGGAGTTGACTTTTTGATTGATGCATTTTTTTTGGCGTTGACTCTTCAACAAAAAGTTGAATCTCAACATTTAGAACTTGTAGAAATTGAAATCAGATGGATTGAACAAGTATTTATCAAGTTATGATCGATTCTATTTGCATGACAACATGTTCATTATACAGTTGCTGCTATTTTGGAGGCAAATTCAAGTTACAAACTAGCTTATTATGTTCATCTAGACTTGTTGGAGTTGCTCGTGGTGAAGAAAAAGGGGCAAATCAGATTGTGGTAAATTTTTGGTCCAAAAGCAATGCAAATATACTAGTCGGTGAAGGTTACTATTTTCTATTTTTCTTTTGCATATCAACCATACTTGTGATTATAAGTGGTGCGAAGAACATTCCATAAGTCTTAGTCCAGTAGTTTAAGAGTGCTTTAAATGCTTGTCCATCATTATACTTATTAAATTATTATTTGTAATATTTAAGTAAGTTTCCTTAGTGTGATATATGAAATTCTGCAAATTTCCAAAAATTCAGAACCATCTCCTCTATCTTTCCTTGAATTTGAACGTTGTTATTCATTATGCACTTGTCTAGCAAAATTTTTATAAGTTCTTACACATGCGACTCCCTTTTGCCTACACCACTTAACAGTTTCAAATTAAGTTTGTTAATTTCCCCATAGTAGCCCCTTTTTTTTTCATTCTAATTTTTAACCGCTCTATATACCTTTCGGTTCCTCAGGGGCGAGTAGGGAAATGCCTACTAACACACATTATTCCGAGTATGAACATTGTTATCCTCGGAGCATCAACTGCCTGCTTAAGGAAGAAAAATGAGTTCACCATTGATCCAAACTCATACTCCAACCAAAAAATAGAAAAAAAAATATTCGACTCTACATGAATGAGCGGTTTTTTTATCTAAGGCAATGCGATTTTAGATAGTGAATCTTGCTTAAAGGAAAGAAAGTGAACAAAAAAAGGCTCATCACTCCATAATAAGAACTACATGTGATATACATCACTGTGATTAGTGCAAGAAGTAAGCATGTTGTCATGGTCTGCCTTACTTGATAGGAAAGGTGGAGGAGGCTTTATGGAAGAGTCTAGAAACTTCTAAACTTCTCTAGGATTCTCTAGGGTTTCCTACACACTTGTGAAATTCTATAGAACCTTGTACATTCTTTTAGTATCTTATAGAATAGTAGATATTTATATGGAAGTCTCTAGAAGATAGATCGTAACCGTTAGATCAAATTGATCTTGACCATCTATTTCAAGGTGGGGGTCTATATAAGGAGGAGTCCTCCTCATTTATAAATCATCCTCAAATACTAGCATTTTAGCAATACAAAGAGTTCTTTATTCTCTCTAGCTTAAGTGTTCTTCTAAGTTTTCAAGCAAACCTTTTGGCAAAGCTTGGTTAGGCTGACTTGGTTACTCGGAGGAGTGTCAAGTGCCGCACGGAGCATCTAAGTTCGGGGTGAAACTTTACGCACGTGATAGTTGGTATCAGAGCCAGGGTCGTACATGAGGGTGCGAAGTGGTTCAATTATTGCCAAAGCTTTGTGTGGGTGAAGATCTTGTGGAAGAAATGGCTAGCGATGGTTCTAACGTTGTCGATCCAATTGAAGGAGAGACAAGGCGAGAGAATGTTAAGGGTGGAGGAAAGCAAAAGCTGCAAGAGCCATCTCGAGACATGCTTGCATCATTAGAGAACCGTGTTCTCAAGTTGGAGAATATTGTGGTGAGGCAAGGCAAGGCAAGACGATGGCTAACCAAGGAGGTAGACTTCAAAAGGGATTCTAAGCATCATTGGATAGGATTGTCGCCACAATCCAATAGGAGATTAGGGCTCTCCAAGCTAACATGAATGCTTCTCTAGCGGAAGTGCACGATAGGATACATATCATCAAGACGGATGTCTCACTCTGTAAATATAGGGTGTCTAGTGACATAATCGATGCTCCTCTCGCACTAAAGGTGGACGTGCCTCGACCCAAGACCTATGTAGGAGCTAGGAAAGGAAATGAAGTATAGAACTTTCTATGGAGATTGGAACTCTACTTTAGGAAAATGAGGATCACAGATGATAAAGAGAAGATAGACACGGTACCTCTCTATCTTACTGGCACCGCGACACTATGGTGGAGAAGATTGAGCGACGACATTGAGTGAGAACTCTTCGAGATGACCAGGTGGGACGAGTTCAAATAGGCCTTCAAAGCACAATTTTGCCCAAGGAATCTCGAAGATGAAGCACGAGGTAAACTTTGTCACCTCACTCATAAGTCTAGTATTTATGACTATGTGAATGAGTTTTCAGAAATATTATTGGAGATCTCGGACTTCCCGGAAAAGGAAGCCAAATGTGCCTTCATAGAAGGGTTACAGCTTTGGGCCAAGCAAGAGTTGAAGAAGAGAAACATTCAAACTCTCAAAGCTGCAATCGAGGAGGTGGAAAGCTTGACCGAGTATAGGCGGGAGGATAAGGCTAAGAGTAGTCACTGGGGTGACAAGGGCAAAGGTGGGAAAGCCACCAAGAGTAGCTTCAACAACCGCAATGAAGGAGTAAGTAAGCCCTTTGGAAGGAAGGGTAATGGCAAAGGTGTAGGGGAGACATCCGACTCCTTGGTGCACTCAAGGCCAAGGTCGTTGAAGGACCTAAAGTGCCAAAGAAGGGATCCATGTATGTCGGGATAGATGTTGAGGGGAGGCAACTCAAAGCTCTAGTGGATTCAGGAGCAACCGACAATTTCATCAAGGCCGACGTTGCGAAAAAGCTCGGTCTCAAGTTAGCCAAGTTGACTGGCTTCATCAAGGCAGTCAACTTGAAGGCATTGCCAATCACGGGGATAGCCGATGCAAAGACCAAGGTGGGATAATGGTCAGGAGTCGTAAAATTCATAGTCATTCCGATGTATGACTACGACGTAATGCTTGGGCTAGATTGGCAAGATCAAGTAAAGGCTTGTCTTATGCCTTATGTTAATTCAATTATGATTATGGATGCTGGTTCTCCTTGCACGGTCCTAGTCTCAAGAGAGACACGGCTAGGGACCAAGGTGTTGTCTGCTATGCAGCTATGCAAGGGATTGAAGAGGGAGGAAGAGACCTACGTTATAGCTTTAAAGGTGGATGAGGGCAAGCCATCTAAAGAAAAGGCGATTCCAAAAAAAGTACAATGAGTACTTAAAGAGTTCCTAGATGTTATGCCACCGAAACTCCCAAAGAAACTTTCACCTAGAAAGGAGGTGGATCACAAGCGAGAGTTGGTGGGAGAAGCAAAGCCACCAACTGTGACACCTTGTCGCATGGCGCAACTTGAGTTAGAAAAGACAGACATAGCTCGTGGTCACTTGAGGAAGGCATCAAAGAAGATGAAGAAGTAGGTCGATCTTAAGCGAAAGGCAGTGGAATTCTAAGAAGGAGATCGTGTCATGGTGAAGCTCTTACCTCAACAATTCAAGTCATTGAAGGCGGTGCATAAGGGGTTGAACCGGCAGTATGAGGGGCCGTCCAAGATCATTCAACGAGTTAGCAAAGTCTCCTACAAGTTAGAGTTACTTTCAAAGTTGTAGATTCATCTGGTGTTTTATATGAGTCTTTTGAAGCCTTATCATGAAGACAAGGATGAACCTAATCGAGGGGTGTCCAAGCGAGCACCAATAACGGTGGTTACTTCTTATGACAGAGAAGTTGAAGAAATCCTCGCAGATATAAACGTAAGGAAATGAGGCGTGCCGAGCTACAAAGAATATCTTGTTCGATGGAAGGGAGTCCTGGAAAATGAGGCTAGTTGGGAGCACGAAGACTTGTTGTGGTAGTTCAAAGACCGCATTGAGAGATTCGAGCTTGAACGGACAACGAGGGCATCACCCGAATAGGTGGGGGAGCATGTCACGGTCTGCCTTACTTGATAGGAAATGTGGAAGAGGTTTCATGGAAGAGTGTAGAAACTTCTAGACTTTTCTAGGATTCTCTAGGGTTTCCTACACACTTGTGGAATTCTCTAGAACCTTGTACATTATTCTAATATCTTATAAAATAGTAGATATTTGTATGAAAATCTCTAGAAGATAGATCGTAACCGTTAGATCAAATTAATCTTAACCATCCATTTCAAGGTGACAGTCTATATAAAGAGGAATCCTCCTCATTTGTAAAATCATCCTCAAATACTAGCATTCTAACAATTCAAAGAGTTTTCTATTCTCTCTAGCTTAAGTGTTCTTCTAAGTCTTCAAACAAACCTCTTAGCAAGGTTCGGTTAGGCTGACTTACTTACTCAGAGAAGTATCAAGTGCCGCACGAAGTGTCTAAGTTCGGGATAAAACTTTACGCATGTAACAATGTGATGTTCATCATTGGGTTTAGTGCATGAAGTGAGCTCACGATAGCTTCAAAGCTAGATCAGGTATCAAGCTAGATATCTGAAACATTAAGTCAAGGTAGACTCCATGAGAGAGAGAGAAGAAAGAGGAAGGAGGGAAGACCTGATGCTCTTGAAAGTATATAAATCTTGTACATACGGAGAAGAACGTCCCAGCAATCTGAAACATAGGGACAATAAGAATTGCATCGAACAATGACAACCTTGCCATGTGTGAAAGTACAAGTTAAAGACTGGATGCATAAATAGTTTGACACAAGCATAGTGTCCATAACTCCCATGACGGAACTATGAGAACCTTTAAAAGAGAATAGAAGGAAAAGGATGATCACTCTTCCTTTATAAGTATATCTAAATAAGCTCTGTAAGAGATTAGAAGGAAAAGGAGACAGTTTTGTACACCACCTAAGAAGGAAAAGAAAAAAAAATGCATATGCTAAGTACCAACCCAAAAAAGTAAAAGAAACAGTTAAATTAAATCATTTGTCAAGCCTGGGTGCCGGCCAAGGCTTTCATCTGAATATGATTAATTTCTGCAGCAACAGAAGGGAGGGGCTCATAGGAACCGTGTCTCCGAACACCAACAGTCTTGGCAATGACAGCATAGACAGCCATGATGATGAGCAGAACGAACATAACATGGACCAGAAACACCAGATCTAGAATGGCAACAGCCCTTAGCCTGGACTCCTCCAGGTCACACTTGGTAGACCCCTCCACTCCATTGACCACATCCAGCAACTTGTGACAGCCTTCTGGGATGAAAGTCTCAACATAGAGGGAAAGCCCAGTCTGAAGCACCCACAGACCCTGAAGGCAGATGGCAGCACCCAGCCCGACATCCACCACAAACAGCCTGGGTTGGCATGCAAGGATGAGGCAGAGGAGGGAGGTAAAGGCAGAGATTTTGGCAGAGATGGAGTCGCATTTGGCCTGGAGATCAGAGGTCTGGACAGAGGCATTGGATGAGGATGCAGAGTGGAACATAAAGAAGAGTGCTGAGGCCAGGGCGAAGAAGAGATCAGAGGGGAGGGGAAGAAGGGAGGTGCATTCGGAGAGGAGAAGGGCTGTGGTGATGATAAGGAAGAGGAAAAGAAGGGCAGCAAACTGGAGGGAGGTGAAGTGGTGGACAGGAGTGCGACCTTTGAGGAGTGGGTCAGAGTCAAATGACACGATGATTTGGTGGGTGAAGGCAATGAGGAGACAGAGGATGACAAGGTAGAGCTGGAGGTGCCTAATAAGCCTGTTGTAATGAGAATTGGAGTGTGGGGAGGAAAGGGATGCAGGTGAAGAGAATGATGGAGGGAAGGGATGGTAGGGCTTGGCAGAGTAAGATTGAGGGGATTTCAAGAAATTGCGGATGGTGGAGATGAGGTGGTAGAGACCCAGAGTGAGAAGAGCTGATGAAGAGAATATCTGGTAAACAAGGGTAGCCATTCGTCTTCTTCTTATTCTTCTTCTGCTTCTGCTTGATCACAACACTCTCCTCTCCTGTTATCATGCATTAAACGTGACACACATAGAGATCCAATCAGTCAGACTCCTATTACTCACACTTGCAGAACCAAATGGGTCTACAACTTTAGTACCTAATTATATTAATCAAAATCACATTTTCAGAGAATTTACAAAAGAAATGACATAACAGCTGTAATCGATCCCTTTTAATCATACTGACGACATTTTTCTGGCCACATTCCTCCGAACTATCGAGATCAATCCATTCGTGCATTTCACCAAATCTTCCGGATTAAGGTCAGATCATCGTTTGGGGTTGATTCCTCCATCTCTTCCATTTTAATAGCTCAAATCTCAGTTTTAATTTGAGGAACTCACGAAGCTTAATTTTTCCAGGTTAGGATTTAGAGACGTACCAGAAAAAACAGCTAGTTTAGGTCAAGTTGGTAGTATCCACGAAGGAGAGCTCGCACTCCTGGAGAGGAAGAAATGTTTTGCAGACTTCTGAAATGCTCCTTGGTCAATGGATGATGGTGTTTCTGCTGTGCCCCTGGCTGGTGGTGTAGAGGCAGATATTCAGAGAGACAAAATAACAAAGCAATGAAATTTGGTATGGTCCATACCGACGGTACAAGTTGACGCGAGCGGCTCTCTCCTCCCAACAAGCCTTTCTCGTCACTCGCACGACCAACAGTCTCTTTCCTTTTCCTTTCTGAGATTCGCTGGATATCTGTTTTTGCAGGCCTGTTGTGGACTTGTCCTCAGTCTTTATATTGGGCCAATTTCGGTCCAATTCTCTCTCTCCTATTAATTTATTTCTTTAGGCCCACAAAAAGATTGTAGGCCCGCAGGTTTCATGGGAACAGATTGGGTTGGACAGACGGGTAGTGCGGGCTCGCGGGTCTATTCACACCCCTACGGCCCTACCCCACACTTGCTCATAGTTCCAGCAAAAACGAACAGAAGTGTACTCAAACGAAGAACCAGCTCTCCAACATCCAACGCAGCAAACCAAAACATAAAACAATATCATACAGACCTAGCAGAACTGTCCTAGAGGGTAAAATCCAAATGAACAACTAGGCTTCCAAATGAAAACAAAAAGAGACTAATAAAATAAACAAGCGTGCCACTCTACTTGTAAATCTCAATTACAGAGTTTAAGATCGCATCCTGTGTATCTCCAGACCGTAACTGCACACTAGTTCTTCCACGTCATATAATAAGGACGAGGAGAAATATGACCAACACCAGCACAAAAATCACCAGCACCCACCAGCACTGCCATACAATAGGAAAAACAATTTTTCTTAAAAAGTTAGCCAAGTCATATAATAAGGACGAGGAGAAATATGACCAACACCAGCACAAAAATCACCAGCACCCACCAGCACTGCCATACAATAGGAAAAACAATTTTTCTTAAAAAGTTAGCCAAGTCAGAATGGTATATTCACACGAGTAGGAAGGCAAAATAAAAATTGAGAACAATAGTTGTTTTGTTTTTTGTTTGCTAACTGTCCTAGAGATGCCAGTCAGTCTGTATTTTCTTCACTAGAAAATGACATTGAAAATTCCATCATTGGCCGTTTCATGACATACAGATTGTGCATGCCGCAACCTAATAATACGATGATGCAAATATTTGGCCATAATCTCTCATCTTGCTGCTATTTCGGTCTGATCCAATTCCTGGTCAGCCATTTTATCATTTGATTGTAGACCGAAATAACTTTTTAACCTTGATCAACCCCTAGGATTGTAGTGTCACAGAAGATTACTTTCTGCCATGTCTGTTTCCTTGTTACCACAGGACAGGAACATTGGTTCATGCTTGCTTGAAACTCAAATCTTGTTTAGTTCCAGCGAGCATGCATGAACTTCCTATTTCCTAACATTATGTACGTGCAAATCCAGTTTGACATATTCCTGCCAAGCCAAGACTTGAGCCATATTTCTTTAAAGCTCTAGTAGATACAGAATGCGGTTACCACTTACCCATGAGGATTTGGACTTTACACTTTTGGAAGCCTTGGCCACCTGAACTCTACCTTGGGTTGTTGCAGCAGATGAGGTGTCAATGCTGGACCGGATGTCATCTGTTATTATGAGAAATCAAATTTATCAGATAAAGAGAGAGAATACGAGAAAGGGTGATGACAACAACTTATCTTCTCATTTGTCATGTATCTTACCAATATCAACTCCCTGTTCGTGAACAAGAACAGCGAGGTCCTTGAATATTTCATTAGCTTCACCAATCTGTTCTTCTATCTGTCTAATACCCTGTTCTCTTTCTTCAATTACAGCTTCATTGAAGGCAATCTCATTATCTAGCATTACGAGCTCGTGCCTGTAGATTTTGGGATCAAGATGTAAGACTCTGAAATTTTGAATAAAGACAACTGCAAGTTTCTCAAATCCCCCATAGCATTTTTAACTTAGCAATGAAAATAGGATGCCTACACGCCATAAAATGGTCCAAAGAAGTGACAATGATAGGCTTGAAACTGAGACAAATGTCTTGGGTTGCCAGTTTAAGTTTCTAAATAGTGTCAATTTTGAGTGGACAAATCATTATCAGAGTAGAAAGACGTACAAAATTCCTCACCTCTTTTGCTGCATAAGGAAAGGTTGTGTTTCCTGATCCATTGAAGATTCACCAGAGACAGAGCTGTTGGATAGAGAAAGGTCATCGAGTGTTGGAAATAAGTGAAGGTCATTTAGCAGTGAAAGAAATACAGGTAGTTGATCCCGAAGAATAAGAACGAGAATGAGCATGCATTACATTGTGTGAGAGGAAGACGGGGGAGGAGGAGGAGCAAAAGGAGTGTAAGTAGATTCACGCTCGGAGGCAAGCTGCTGAACTTTCTGGAACTCTTGGAGAGTTGATTGAAAGTCTCTTGCTAGTTTAGCATCTTCAACTCTCTTACTTGGCTGGACAAATGGAGCCGGAAAAAAGTCTTATACCATTTAGCCCTAAGAGACACATACAACAGAAGGGAAGGAGAGAAATGCAGACATTTACGTGAGCATCGCGATCGGTGTCGCTCAAAGATTTCAGCTTAGAAGAAGTATCCTTGACCAACTGCAGAATGTGTTGCCTCGTGGTGTAGCTGCTCAAAGAGAGACGACAAAGTAGTTAATGTAAAATCGAGAGAGAGGGAGAGAGGAGAGACTAGAGAGAGACGTACATCTTCTGACGGTGATCGGGAGTGTCCTTGGAGGTTCCAATGGCATCGACAAGGCGACGGAAGGTGGAAACGGCTGTGTTGATCTGGAATATGGCGGCAGCAACTGCCTGCGACTGCGAGAGCTTCGTCTTCCCTCCATTTAGACTATGTACGTCTTGGAAGCTCATTTTACCAAAAAGTCGTTGCTCTCAAACTACAAAAAAAAAAAAAAACAGAGTTTTGATCTGGAACTGGAAGACTGCAACTTTTCTCTCGAGGCTCGATTAATATGATTTTATTTTCATACCGCTGGAAAGAATCTGCCACTGAACATTCCCCACTCTTCCAGCCTTTTAGCCGGCAACCAAACCAACCAGTCTTCTCTTTTATTTGTTTATTATTTATTTTTTTTTATTCATGATAAATAAAACGCTTAATTTTTTCTTGTTAAAACTAATGTGAGGAAGTCATTTTTGAGACTAGACTGATGTGAGGAAGTCATTCTCGGTTGCAGCAAACCGAGTGCAAGAGACCGGACGCCTGACCGTCCGTCAATTTCCTATATAAGACATTTTCTTTTACAAGCAAGTTATGTGTTGCCGTTTAAGGTTGGACTACCTGTTCAACTATCTGTTGTAATCTAAGCGAATGCACAACAGAAAGAAAGACCACATAGGTTAACATACGATGCTGTAAAAAGAAGATAGGCAAAGCTAGACAAAACTAAACATAATAACCAAGTACAAATCCATCCCCTCCAAAAACAGATACAACTCTCAAGAACAAACAATAAAAACTTTCAATTTAGGTAAACATTATCATTGTAAACTTCCAAGTCTAAGTAGTTTTACCAAAATTAAATCATTGTAAACACATAAGATAATTTATCCTTTCCATCATCTTAGGGCGGAGAAGTGAAAATTAATCCTGCAGTGTATCAAAGGGAAGAACAGAGGAAGCTTCAATCACCCTTTCGCCTGAAAGAGCACCCCTCAGTGAGCCTAGCACGGCCACCTGTTGGCTGGCATAAGACTGTCTGGCAGTTACCACATACCACCACAGTTTGAGAGTGGCTAAAGACAGTGGTTCTGCATTTTTAAATGTGAAAAAGAATAAGTTGAAAATGAAGATCAATTGTTCAAAACACGCAGCAATAATAATATACAAACAAAGCAAACTGAAAAATTAACTTCATGGCCACTTACATGTTGAAGCAACCTTGGCATTTGACATCCTTCGTTTCCAACAAGAAAATTAAATTTATTGGGAAAGTAAAACAAATAATTAGTAAGAGGCACATAATAACTTGCTTCTACGATATGATAGAATCAAGTACCTGCCTGGATCAGAGAATGGCTAATAACAGCACATGTTTACATAATGCAATGTGGACAATGACAGTAAAATGCAAATTGCAAAACCAGTTGAAATAAGGAGCCGGTTAGGAGGTTACCATGAAGAAAGAATTGGGTGATTGAACGAGACGTTTGAGCTTGTGCTTTCTTTTCTCGATCTCTGCCGGAGGGTTCAGCAAATCGATATCGTTTTGTAGAACCTAAATGGCACGTACAAATCAGTTAAATCACTATACGAAATTGTATCTAAATTAGAGCTATGACACAACGATTGGTTTCAATCCCAGTTAATCAAAATGAAATACTTTAATGCAAATAGTTCTCATTCTGTCACAATTTTCGTTTATTTTCTTACAAAATATAAAAATCAGATTTAGAAATACAATCAGATTAATCCAAAGCGAAAATCAGATCAACATAAATTATCGAAAAAAGAAAAGAAACTTTCTTTCAGAGAGTCGATGTTAACGTTTGAACTAACCATCTTGAATGAAGCTTGGAAACTCAGAAACTCTGGCAGTGGTAGTAACAGCGGGAGGAAACGAGAAACCCTAACTCGTAAACACTAAATATATAGAGAAGAAAAGGATCAATGCTGTTTGGGCTGGGCGTGAATGTTGGGCTCCTATCTATCTAGAAACAAAACGATGGACGTATGGGCCGGGCCTATTGCAGGCAGGCTTCATTGGATAAGCGAGAAGCCTAAAAATCATACAAAACTTGAGCCTCGTCGTCTTCTTCTTCATCTCTCTCTCTCTCTCATCACGAAGCTAATTGCAGAGTACCGTGGACTCAAGGCCTCTCCGATTCCTCCTCGTCTTGGTTTATGAGGTGACCTTGCTTCCTCTCTGTCTCACTCTTTTTCACTTTGCTTTCTGATTCGTTGGTTATCAATTTCGGTACATGGATCTGTGTTTTCGCCACTTGCGCTGAATAAAATTTTCGATCTTTCATCATTTCCTGTCCAGTTATTTGTGTTAGGAAGTTCTTACTAATTTAGTATGAAGGATTTTCGTTTATAAGTTTCTTCAGAATCCAGAAACAATATGAAAAGTATTTCTTTTGAGGTCTGATATAAACGAATTCTGATCTCTGATCCATCCGTTTGAGAAGTTAATTTTAAGTGAAAATAGTTATTTACTTGAATCAGACGCTTTGGGTTCTTGATTTCTCGCATGCTCTTGGATGGAGTGTCGAGCTTTTCTCATTAATTTCTTATCTTTTTCCTTTTTAATTTTCTATTTTGTATTTTAAAATCGTGGTAAATTTTGTCCTTCAGCAATATTCTGATTTTTATGACATGGGTTCGCAAGTTAGACGATAAAAAGACACTATTTTTAATTGTAAAATAATATTACACAGTTTACGAAGCCTGAGGGAGCCACTCCGATCAGTCTATGCCCCTAGTCTCATTGTAACAGCAGCTCACGGTTGACTGTAGCTGGATGGATTTTTCGGTGAGCATGAAAATGTCGGCATCCCATTTTTGCTGTCTTCAATCACCCAGGATTTCCTCAAATGACCGAGTTTTCGTTCATGCTTCCGACAAACTTCCTTTTCTTCAAAAGAAGGTACTTTCTTCCCTACTCTGCACTTGATATTTTGTTTCTTTTCACTCTGATAAATACGGGAAAAAAATAGCTTGTTTCATCCTTTTTGTATATCAATTTGGTAGCCCAGTTTGTTTCATCCTTTTCACTCTGATCAATCCAAAACAAGCATTCCTACTGTCCTACACTCCACTGAGAAGCCCAATATGCTTTGAATGAACACATGATCGAGCTTGGTAGTTGTTTTAGGAAATATCTAGTATAGATCTAGCGGGATTTCGTTAAACATCAGTAATGGATGCTTGAATCTGTTACATGCTTGGGAAAGGAAAACAGATGGAAAAAATTAACTCACTCTCCATCATTGCTCGATAATTATTACCTGACCTACATCTGAACTCCACAATGTCCACA
The DNA here is from genome assembly GCA_027186245.1 of Coriaria nepalensis. Taxonomy (NCBI): domain Eukaryota; kingdom Viridiplantae; phylum Streptophyta; class Magnoliopsida; order Cucurbitales; family Coriariaceae; genus Coriaria; species Coriaria nepalensis. The sequence goes on along the minus strand of CP114496.1, from coordinate 10,017,073 downwards.
TTCTTCAAACACTCCAAATTTACCCATATATTTAAACAGATCTGCAATGGATGCTTTTGAGCTTACTGTTATCTGTACCAGTAACAGGTTTATGGGTGAGTGCTCTTGGAGTAGTCAGTCTGGCCCTGAACCTACGTGCCTATGACTTCATCTAATAGGCCATGAACTAGATCAGAATCATTCTCAACGAGTATGAGACGTGTGCTGCCTGTTTCAGTCATATAGTCCTCTATGTTTATCGCTGAATTCTGTTTCATTCTCATATGGATGCCCTTCACTTTCTATTTTGTAGAAACAACTGTTTAAGGACCTTGGTTTAGCTACTAGGTTTTTCTTTTTCTTTTTCTTTTTTTGTCTCATTGTTGCTCTTTTATCAACAATATACATCATATTAGTGTTACTTTCACTTACAGTAGTACTTGAGCTACACAATTTTCTCCCATAAAATTAAGTGGATCAACTTTGATCACACCTTTCTTTAAAAGTCCTTACCTAAACTTCTCTCATATCTATCTCAAATTCTCTCTTTTTTTTTCATCTTTTCTTTTTTTTTTTTTTTTAATCTTTCTCTTTTCCATTATCTCATTCATCGGCAATGTTTCTACAATATTAGCTCAAAGGTGCCACCGATGGTTTTTGATATGCCTCTTTCACATGGTGTCAATGCCTCAATTTTCTTCTATCTGTGGAGAGAGATGCATGAGGTTAAGACTTGTGACTTTTGGTTTCAAATTTTTTATACCATATATAGTGTAGCTTTGTACGATGAGGGAGGAAAATTAATGATAGTGATGTCATGTAAGTTTGAATATCCTTTTTTGTGGCATTGAAACTTGGCTATTATAATATCCAATATTGTAATTTTTCAGGTTGAAACATTGTTGGACAGCGTAAAATGGGATGAAAAAGGCTTAGCAGTGGCCATTGCTCAAAATGTTGATACAGGAGCCATATTAATGCAAGGTTTTGTGAACAGGGATGCAATTACAACCACTGTTTCCTCTCGCAGGGCAACATTCTACAGCCGATCACGTTCCACCTTGTGGATAAAGGGGGAGACCTCCAGTAATTTCATAAATATACATGATATCTTCCTTGACTGTGATCGTGACTCTGTATGTTGACACCTGTTAATTGTTTATTTGTCAGCATATAGTTGTTTACTTTTTGCCTTATTCAGTTTCCTTTCATGAGCTTTTCTCAGGTAATTTACCTTGGGAAGCCTGATGGGCCTACCTGTCACACAGGGTCAGAAACATGCTATTATACGTCACTTGATGATTTAACAGAAGAACATCAACCGGTTAGTAGCAAAAATACACTTTTAGACACTCATTATTTCGAAAAGTTTATTGGTGATGCAAACTCTTTTGTTGTAGGTTGAAGGGAATAGGTTGGCTCTGACCAGTTTGTATGCGTTAGAGTCTACAATCTCCAAGCGCAAATCAGAGTTAGCAATACCGGAAAATGAAAAACCATCATGGACGAGACGGCTATTAGTTGATAATGGGTTGCTGTGCTCTAAAATAAGGTATGGTCGCGTAGAAAATTGAGTACTTGAAATTCACACCATGTTTACATGGTGTGCACAAAAGTGATGAACAATTATGGATACAGGGGTTTATAGCATACTTAGGTGATACGACACTCAGTTGTTGCAACTATGTGCAGGGAAGAGGCAGACGAGTTATGTCGTACACTGGAGGAGGAGGAGGATAAGTCACGAACTGCCTCTGAGATGGCAGATGTGCTGTATCATGCCATGGTTCTCTTGACACTCAAGGATGTTAGGATGGAAGATGTTCTTCAACTTGTTCGGCAGAGATTTTCTCAGTCTGGTATTGAGGAGAAGAGAAATAGGAAATGACGAGCCTAGACAAGAAAAGGCATTAATTTTCTCCTTACTGGTCTGTTGGGTCGAGATTGCTTAATGAGTGGCAAGTAGAGTATAGATCCATCATGTTTAAAGACAACGGGCACCCAAATACTATTTGGTTATTAAGGATACATTGTTCTGAATTATTTCATATGGAGAGTAGTGACTCCCTTAAGCTCTCTACAGTACTACAAACGCCAGTAGTAGAGAGTTAGGTAATAGGTATATCGTATATAGCAGCTGACATTCGCACTGACATATACTAGTAGGAATTATTGGGTAGACGTATGTTCTACAATACACTGATCTTATTTAACTGTTGTGATTGATGGTTATATAAGAGAGCATGTCTATCCAAGATAATAGTTGAAAGACATAAATGTGATGGAGCAATTCAAAAGCTAGATAGATAAAATCAAATTTGGGACTAGGAAGGTAAATATAGGTTTTAGGGCAAATTAGTTCTAGTCCCCAAAATATTTTAACTTAAAAAGTAAACTAGCTAGCTTTTGTTTATTATTATTTTTTAACCCTTGTATTTCTAAATTTCAGGATACGTGTGCTTTCTGATTTCCATTTATGGAGGAACACTTGATCTGGATTTGTTGGTAAACCCGAAGATGAAGATCTTTTATGATACACAAACTAGAAGGTAGAGGGATGGGGTGGGCAATAAAAGAGGTGGCAATTTGTGTTGGCACGGCCGGGCATGGATTGTGTGGTATCGTGTCCAGTATGAATTGGTCCGTGTTATGCATGTGTCTGTGCCCGTGCCTAAAAACAAGGTCATGGCACGGCACATATATAGTAACGAGTTATAAATATGTCGTGTTGTATCAGTCAGTAGACCCGTGTCGTGCCCGGCATGTGGGTCCGTTCATTTAACAATCTTATTTTTTTGAATTAGACATTCAGAAATCAGACTCAATCATTACTCACTTCATAGTCACATAGGCTAGCAGAATAGCAATTATGATACTCGACTAGTCGATGGGGCCTTCGATCCGTGGAGTATTATAACTGCTAGTCTATGAAATAAGTAATGATTGAGTTTGACTAAAAAAATATATGATTATTAATGTATTAGAAATTAGTATCACTAAAATAAATAAATTATTTTATTACACATTATAAAATAAATAAATAAATTATTATTATTAATTATTATTTAATAAATTAAAAATTATAACTATTAATAATTGTTAAAAATATTATTTAATCAAATAATATTTTACATTAATCGAAAGATTTCAACATACAAAAAGATTTCTGAAAAAAAAAGATATTTTTAAAATTAGGGAAGCTATTTTAGGTTCGTGCCTTGCACAGACCCAGAAGACTCATGCCATACTCATGACCGACATGAGAAATTTGTATAGTGTGGTACCAACCCGCATGCCTGCATAATTGTAAACGGCCAACACTCATGTCATGCCCGTATCCATGCTCATGTCGTACTTTTATCTTATTGTATGTGTTCGTGCCAGTCTCACCCATTTTACCAAGCAATAAGTATAACTAGTACTAGTACTATATATTGGCCGAAATAAAAATGAATGACGTACGGGCTTAAAATATATCTCTACACTATTTACTATTTACCATCCCCTACGTGCCTCCTGCCTGAAAAATAAATCTTGCAAGGTTTTCGTCTGATACTATTTCGGCTTGAAGCATCATGATCATAAGTTAACTGATACAGTCTGATACCATGAATGAATTGATTGCTACATATGAGTTAATGCTGATAAGAAGGGTTTCTCAAATATTAATTATAATGAAGGATAGAAGAGTACGATGGAGAAAAGAGAACTGCGATCGATTACGTGGAAGCAAATTGACCATTTGCTAATTAAGAACGCCTAACCCCTCACCCCTCGTGGCAACCAACCGCCCTCCCATCTTACCAACCCTCTTCGTAGACGTTACACACTTACAATACACTACTCTTCTATATCCATAAAACTCCACTTCCCATTCAACTCTTATCCATCACTGCTGCAACCGATTATATATATCCGTCATCACTTCCTCAAAAAAGAAAAAGAAAAGCTAGGTATTACAGCGTGCTCATCTGATCCATCAGGAGTGTGCATATATACTTAGCTAGATTCCCCAGGCTGTCGTAGCTACTCACTATCACTAATGGCGGCAGCACTTGACCAAATTAGAAAGGCCCAGAGAGCTGATGGTCCGGCCACCGGCTTAGCCATTGGCACCGCTACTTCGTCTAACTGTTTCACCCAGGCTGATTATCCTGACTACTACTTCCGAATCACCAACAACGAGCACATGACTGATTTGCAAGAAAAGTTCAAGCGCATGTGTAAGTACATGCACATACATATACATGTGTTATATATTATACACCCCATCTTTGATATATACATGCACATCATGCACATCATCCCATATATGTTGTTCTAATTTATTGTTTGCTACGTGAGATGATGATGTAGGTGACAAGTCGATGATTAAGAAAAGGTACATGTACTTGACGGAAGAAATCTTAAAAGAGAAACCAAACATGTGCGTATACATGGCACCCTCCCTGGACGCCCGCCAAGATATTGTAGTGGTGGAGATCCCCAAGCTTGCCAAGGAAGCTGCAACCAAAGCATCAAAGAGTGGGGCCATCTCAAATCCAAGATCGCATACCCCATCTTCTGCACTACCTCCAGCGTCGACATGCCCGGTGCCGATTAATAGCTCACCAGGCTCCTCGGCCTTCGACCCTCTGTCAGGTGCTACATGATGTATCAGCAAGGCTGCTTCGCTTGCAGCACAGTCCTCCGCCTTGCCAAGGACCTGGCCGAGAACAACAAGGGTGCATGTGTCCTTGTCGTTTGCTCCGAGATCACAGCTGTCACCTTTCGTGGTCCCTCCGACACCCACCTGGGCTCAATGGTGGGCCAGGCACTCTTCGGAGACGGTGCCACTGCTGTGATCATAGGGGCTGATCCGGACACCTCCTCGGCCGATAACAAAAATATCGAACGTCCACTGTACCAGCTGGTGTTGACTGCACAGACAATCCTACCCGACTCAGACGGGAATCGACGGACACTTACATGAAGTGGGGCTCACATTTCACTTGCTCAACAACATGCCCGGGTTAATCTCCAAGAACATTGAGAAGAGTCTGGTGGAAGCATTCACTCTAATTGGCATAAGCGATAGGAATTCGATATTCTGGATTGCACGTCCAGGCGGGCCTGCCATTCTGAATCAAGTTGAGACAAAGCTTGGGCTAAAGGAACAAAAGCTGAGGGCCACACGGCAGGTACTAAGTGATTACGGCAACATGTCGAGTGCGTGCGTGTTGTTCATATTGGACGAGATGAGGAAGAAATCTATGGAGGAAGGGAAGGGCACGATGAGTTAAGGCTTGGTGATACATGCGTGGGCCAAAAAGAAAAGAGAGAGTCCAGTACCAACCTATTTACTGGACTATGAGTTGGGCTGATGGATTGAAAACGAAACGACATACAGCTACCTTCTAACCATAGGAATCACACGATTCGAGTAGCTATGGCGTTGATGCTTGATTCTATTATTTGCTAAATTGGTTGTAATATTAACAAACAATCGGTTACGATTGAATTATTTATTAAAGAATCTGAGGAATAAGGAAGGTGAATGGCATGAATGAATAATTATTTTCTTTTAGATTCTCTCTTTTTTGTTTCCCTATTCCTCTGTTTCTGCCATAAGAGCATAGCCCACTCGAACGAGTTAAATCCACTTAGTATCATTGGTGCTCTCATTGAGATTCTTCTTCAGCCATGGTAGGTAATACGCGTTAGGCCGTTTGGAGGAAAATCATAACAAAATGTCCAAACTGCAAGATGAACAATTGCAGCAGAGTCGGCGTCAGATTGAATTTTTGGAATCCATGAGTATTGCGATTAAGGATCTTGCGACGGGTATGACTACCTTGAGCACGAACTTGGAAAAAACAGGTACCCCTCCGCTTATTCCGCCAGCTCCTCCCCAACAACAATCTTTTCCAAATCATGAGTATTGAGACGAGTTTAAGATGAATTATTTAACTTTTATGATTTAGTATCAAAAGTTTTAAGTTTTAGAGTTCGGTAGAAAGAACTAATTTTTAATGATAAATTTTTTTTATAAATTTAATGCTTAGATATTATGGTTTTATGTCCTTTTGTAAAAGGTTTAATATTTATTGTTTTTAATATAATATTTTAATATTAGATAATGAGATAAATATTCAAACTAATAATAAAGTAATGAAATATTTAATTATAAGTGTAATATTTAGACATTAGAGTTAAATAGAAATATTGGATCTTTATGTTCTTTCGAAAGAAATCCAATATTTTGATTTCAAATATAATATTTAGATATTAGATAATGATAAAAAGATCTAAACTTATTGTGAAATAATGAAAAGTTCAACATTTGTGGTTTTATGTGTAACCCTTAGGTATTAGGATTTTATAAAAATATTGAACGTTTATATTTTTTTGTATGAGATCCAACTTTTATGGTTTCAAATATAATGTTTAGATTTTAGATAGTAATAGAAATATAAAAAATTTAAGATGTAATAAAAGGTAATACTTTCGTGGTTTTACGTATAACCCTTAGGTATTATGGTTTTATAGAAATGTTGAATTTTTATGAAAGTTTGTAAGAGATTCAACTTTTATGTTTCCTTACATAATGTTTAAAATGATAGAAAAATCAAAATTTAAGATGAAATAATGAAATGTTCAATATATGTGATTCTATGAATAACCCTTAGATATTAAGGTTACATAAAAAAAAGTTGGACTTTTATGTTTTTTTTTACTTGATTTCGTGATATCTTAAATTTTTAAAGACATTGGGAAATCGGGTAAAAAAAACATAAACTTTTTTTATCCGATTTCTCGATGTCGTAGGTTTGAAAGATATCGATAAATCAGCTAAACAGAAACAAAATCTTCAAGAGTTCATATGTAAATAGAACAATACCTAAATAAAAGCACATTCAAATATATTAATAACTATCTTCATTAGATCATTAACAGAGATATTCAAAAGAAATAACAAATATTTAATTATAAGTAAAAAAAGAAGTCATTACAAAATATAGCTAAACCACTTAATTCTATTTTCCATAAGAAGTTATTGATAAATCAAAAACAATATTAACACCTAATGAGACATTTGTTATCATTCATAATACCCCCATTACTAGGATTTTTGACTGTAAGGGCTAAGAGCGGATATTCTTTGCAAAAGTTGCTTTTGCTGCAACTATGGTTGGAGGGCACTTGTATTTCATAGCACGAGGCAGTTGTAAGGCCTTTGCAACGATTGATAGGACATTCTGATTTGAAACCATTTATTGCCCATAGCTTCATGTTTTGATATTCCTCCCTGAAAAAATAAAGAAAGAGAGGTTAATTTTGAATAAGATACTACAATACTTTTTGGAATAATATGAAATCATACTAATCAAATTTCAGCGATTCGTAATATATGTAGTTTCATATTATATTTCAATTCTCAACAAGATATGAAATAATCGAATTCCAAAAAATAACATCTCATTTTATCACACTTTTTGTGCATTATGTAAACAACCTAATTGAATATACATACTAAGTAAAAGTAATGAGGTTTACTAGTGAGATATCGAGAAATCGGGAACGACACATCACAAATCAAAATTCAATTAATTTTTTCATCCAAATCAAATAAATTTCAATAAAATCATCCTTAAGCAAAAACCTAATTACATAACCTTCCAATCTCATACCATCAACAAAAAAATCATAACTTTTGAAATTCAAAGAGTAGTTTAGTGAAAAGGACATACTTGTGCAAACAAATTAGATGTACTTTCATCCATTGCTTTAGAAACAAATTTTGAATGCTTCAGGTCGTTCGTGACTACTTCCGATGACTTTATATTTCGCTGCCACTTCTCTATGTTTTTCATCTCAGAACGTTGTGGCTATCAAGCTTAAGAATGCCCAAGAATGGCTTCTACGAAATCTATAGATGTCAAGCCCAAGAACGTCTAATCTACTGAACAATTAAAGAAGAAATCAAAGATAATGAACGAAATCGAACCTACCTACAATAGCTGCAAACTTAAGAGAGAGAGAGACGAGCTTGATCATCTTGACAGAAGATACTATCAGTGTGTTTTTTTTTTTTTTCAAAATTCATTTAAGGATATTTTAATTATTCATTAAATTCAATTTCTTAAAAATTCAGAAAAATATAAAAAATGCTGAACTAATATATATATATATATATATATATATATTTGAGTCTAAACCATAAATCATAACTTGTAAATGGTCTGGGGCTCAATTTTCCTCTAATAATAATTTATTCTTGTAATCTTATGTTAATATGAAAAGACGAGATGGATTGTGTTGTAATCGTAGAGGATAATCAATCCAGGTGATAGCCCTTAAATTATAATTTTTATTTATTTTATTCAGTTTAGTTTAGTTTAGGACACGTTCTATAGTTTAATCGATTAATCAATTGATCTATAATGAAAAAAAATACTTAAATAAATGAGTAGGAGCAATGTCAACATAACTGGCTGGTGGGGATAGCAACTCTACAAACCACCTTCAATAGTAGCCTGGCATTGTTGCTTTTCAATTTTCATCACTCTTTCTGTCTCTCTAATATATATATATATATATAAATATATGTATATCTGAGCTGCGCTGGAATGGCTGCTGACAACTCAATCTCTGTGTACTCAAGTTTTGAAGTTTTTTAGTTTTTTACTGGTAAAATTGGTTGGGCACGAAATTGGGTTTATGGTGTAAACGTGTTCTAAAAGGCAAAAGCTGTTAATATGGAGGTGTGATGAAGAGGTTACAGGCAGGGGCGAGGGAAGGAAGATGCTCTGCTCGGTCTGAGTCTATCTCTGCTCTACACGCACGACGCAGATAAATAAACCCCGCCAGTCCCGCCTCTCTCTCTCTCTCTCTCAACTTGCAGTAGCAGACAATAATTATACTGCTTTACAGCCAACACATATACTCTATTTTTTATTCTTCAGTCTTCATTTTTTTTTATTATCATTATTGTTTTTATTATTCTAACTCAAAATTAAAATCAACATTCAACCCCCCTAACTCTCCTTGCTCGTCATCCTCCATTCCTTCTTCTGATGATGATGGGTATTCTGTGATTGAACCCATCACACCATTGTCGAAAAACCAAAAGTTGTTGTTGCTGTGTGTGTGTGTTTTTTTTTTCAATAACATTTTTATGATTGTGTTCCCAGTAGAATTCCCTCGTGGGTTTGAATTGGGTGATTTGACTGAGGGGGAGGAGGGGGAGGGTACTCTGTAATCAAACCTTCCGAGCCTGAGAGAGTTGTGTCGGTCGGCCCGAGGTCATTCTCTGTCGGCATTGTTTACTTTGTATTCCACAATCATTATAATAGTAATTAATAATTACTCTATGCACTGGCTATTCATTCATTCAATCATTTATACAGCTTCTTACACTTGTGCTTCTTCTTCAATTTCCCTCCACCCTCTTAATGCTTATTTGATTTCCACCTCCTCATTCATTCTTTTCTTCTTTTATTAATCACTGTAACTTCGCCAATTTGGTCGTCAATCACAACTGGGTTCTTTGCATTTTCTTCTCATAGTTAATTTATTCTGCATATTCTGTTTTGCTTGCTAAATGCTGGTCGTGGCTAAACATTGAGGATTCTGTATGGGAAGGAATTTTGAACCCACCAGTCCATTGTATCTTTAGCAAATGAAGCTGGGCTTCTTAGAGATCCGATTGCATTACTACTACTACTACTGCTGCTCTGAAAGCTCAGGTTTGTGACTTTGCAAATGCTATATCGTCCTTCTTCAATTTTTACAGCCAGGGGTTTGCATTGAATACAATTCCACAGGAATCTGAGTTCTAATTAGCACTGACATTTCATGCTTTGCTCTAGTAGTGGTTCTTGTCTTCGGCACTAAATTCGATTACTTTTATTACCCCTTCGCAGCTTGCCTGTAACAGGAGGACCTATTGATGTCTGTGATTAGTTAGTTAGAATAAGCAATTTCTCGGCTATATACTTGTATGCATGTTCCTTTCCCTTTTCAGTCTAGTAATCTCCATTTACGCCTTTTCAATTATGATCCTCTTAATTAATTCTTTTCATCTTTGTACTGCAGGGCCAATGTACATTACCGACTCAGTGTAATTAATAACTCTCTGTGGTTGCAAATGTCAAGGAGTCTTGCAGCAGTATTAGGAGGCACGGCAGGCGCTGTGGTATTGGTGGGGATAGTTGTATTACTCCTACGCGTGTGCTTATCACACCATAGGGGTGCTTCAAGAACTTCTGAGACAGGCTCTTCCGATCCTTCCACTCAAGGTGAGTTTGCATTTGAGGCTGCACAAGGGTGGTTTCAAACATACTCACATTCGTACATTCAATCTCTGGTTTCATATGTCCCGCATTAGGAAGGAATGCTGGGATCGAGCTCCCATTACAAGACACGAGGCGCTTTGACATGGAGGAATTGTCTCTCGCCACAAACAATTTCACGGAAAAAAATTTGATTGGAGAAGGCAAGTTTGGGGAGGTATACAAAGGTTTGCTTCATGATGGAATGTTTGTAGCCATCAAGAAGCGCCATGGACCACCTACTCTGGAATTTGTTGAAGAGGTAACACTTAGTTTTCCTACAGCTACTACCAATTCTGTGCTTCCTAGTTTTCTCCGATTGATAGATTGACGATATATAGCGGAAATAAACTTAAAAAACAAAAAGTGATAATTTCTTTCTTCTTTTCTTTTCGTTTGAAATTCTCTTTTCGGCACAGTGTGGTAGTTTTCATGTTTGATTCTTCACGTTTTAGTCTGATACAATAGAAGTTTACTATCAGGTACGCTATCTCTCATCTATTCAGCATCGTAATATCGTGACTCTTTTGGGATACTGCCAGGAAAACTATCTACAGTTTCTTATTTATGAGCATATACCTAGTGGAAGTGTTTCCAGCCACTTATACGGTAACCATTCATGCAGCCACTTGCTTTTTCACAGATACTCCAATCCTTTTTCTTTTTTTCTTAATCCAAAAAGTTTCATTTCGTGACATACCTAGTCTTGGCAATCATATGGGGTTCTATATCTTCATCATCATAATCTCTTTCTCTAGCTAGATATCATAACGTGTATAAGCTAGACAAAGATAATTTTCTCTCCCGCCTTTTCTATTCCATAGCTTAAATTTTACACAATCCACCATCGGAATTACTTTGTCCCAATTGATATTGAAGGGATGCAGTCTGTTTTTGCAGGCACTGGACTGCAGTCAGGTGAAAGGCTAGAGTTCAAGATTAGACTTTCAATAGCTTTAGGGGCAGCTAAAGGTGAACCTCTGAAAAATCCATGAGCATTTGTGGCTTTCCCGGTATCAGTTTTTCTTCTTTATTAGATACAAGTATTTTTTTAAGAAAAAAGTAGCGTACAGTTGGTCCCCACGATGTCTTTTGTAAACTAGTAAGACATTTAATCTGTTATTCAGACGCTAGTTTCTTATAGATAGAAGTTGCCAAAAGGTTTCCTTGCCTTGTACAAAACTCTTCCATATTATCTTTATGCAGGTTTGGCACACCTTCACTCCCTGAGTCCTCGTTTGGTTCACAAGGATTTTAAGACCTCGAATGTTCTCGTCGATGAAAATTTCATACCTAAGGTTGCAGATGCAGGGCTCCGCAATTTTCTGGGAAGAACAGATATTGCAGGCCCATCTTCTCAAGTGAAAGAGGATGAAATATTTCTTGCACCAGAGTATTTCACCCTCTGATTCTTCCAGTGTTGTGTGAATGTTGCAGTGATACATGGGTACATTGTTTTACTTGTTTGCCATTCCTCTATGCAGGGTAAGAGAGTTTAGGCAATTTTCTGAAAAAAGCGACACCTACAGTTTTGGGGTCTTTCTTCTGGAGTTGGCGAGTGGTCAGAAAGCCTCAGAATCACCTGCTTCTGACTCGAATGAGAACCTTGTTGAATGGGTATGTGATTCATTTCCTTCAAATCACGTTGAATCTCATATGCCAACTAAATTATCCTATATTTTCATTCGTTGAAGTTACTGATCCGCAGATGCTTTTGTCTGTCGGCAAGACCCTTTGTGTTGGTACTTTATAGTCGGTACTCGGTAGAATTACTAGTTGAAGCAACAACCTTGTGATATATTTTCGCACATAAAAGAAAAAGTGATTCTGTTAGGCCTCATTCGTATGTGGGTAAAAGGGTAGGTTTGGAATATGGATATTTGGTGAGTGGGAGACATAGGGGAAGTGAGTATTTGGGGCCGTGGGATGTTGATAGATAAGAGGGTTTTTATGGGGAAGGGGTTGTTTTGGGCAGTGGGTTTGTGTGAGGCAGTGAGCTGTTAGGTAGGCTTTTGCGGAGTGGGTTTCTACGGCTATATGTAAGGTGAAGGGGGTTAGAAACACATGAGGTTTTTCGGCTTGGTTTTTGGAGAGAGCTGGGACTCTCGAACTACCAGCGAAAGGGAGAGGGCTGATTCTCTCGGAAAATCAGCAAGGGTCCTGGGGGTCTTGGCAAGCCAGATTCGGGTCCTTATCAGATTCTCAAGTAGCCATGATGTAGATTTGGCTATTATCATGTTTAAAAGTATTGAGAGTTGTTGCATCAAATATTACAGTGCTGCTGCTGCAAAATGCTACATCTCTTGGGAAATGTTTTTAATAGTTAGCCTAATATCTGGGACATCACCTTTTTGTATTATGTTGTAAAGGTGAAAACGTATCAAGAAAGTAGCATTATCAGCAGCATTATCGATCCAAGATTAGGGAATAGCTTCACAGAAGAAGGAATGGAAGAGTTGATAAGGTTGACAGTGCAGTGCATGGAAACTTCAGGCGAGAGGCGACCAGCGATGAGTTATGTGGTGAAGGAACTTGATCGGATAATTGAGAAAGAGATGAATCTAACAACAATCATGGGTGAAGGAAGCCCCACTGTGATTCTTGCAAGCCAACTATTCGCCACAAAGTAAAATAGATCATTATTGATTTGCCTCTCAAAGGCCAAAGGGCTGTGATATTTGCGTTGTATGTTTTTGACTCCCTCTCTCAGACAATTGATTGCCCCCATTTTCCTTACACTTTCACTCGATTGGATTGGTTTGGTAAGTGTACAAAAAATTAATTTTTTTGTAAATTTTAATTTTGATTGAAAGGTATATGAACATATATTGGTGTATGGATATGAAGGAAGAAAGGTTGTGATTGACCAGAGGTGGCAGAGACTAAAATACGAAGCCCTGTTGGGTTAGGGTTGGGGTCGGAATGTATGGTGTCCGGATTATATAGTATCTATATAGCCTGTGCAATTTGGGCCGTTCATGTAGATCCGGCATCCTTGGGCAAACCACGTTGTTTAGGGAAGAATTGTGCGGTAAGAAATACGTGGTGACCCGTGTGTATTTAATTTTTTTAATTTTTTTTCTACCCCTATTCCCTTCTTTTTTCTTCCTATTTTCTTTTTTTTTCTTTCGTATCTTTCTCCATTAATACACATTCAAAACTTTGAATCTTTATTCCATCATCCATCAACGAGCCCATTTGAACTTGCAAACTCATTGGAAGTCACAAATCTATTCTCTCTCGAAAACAAATCCAATGCATTTTGAAAACTCTCGATGGCTCGAATTGGTAAGAATGCGAAGAAAGACCAACAAAAAAGAAAGAAAGAAAATGATCCTTCAATTTTACCTCAAGAGGAAGCTAAGATGGAAGCGACATCAGAATCAACACTGGAAAACCTTTCTTCGAATAATTTGGTAAGCGTCCTAAAACTTTCAAGTAACTCTAAGGGTCGAAAGACTCTTCACAAGTCAAGGCCTTTCGACCCGTAGAATAACCCCTAAGGGTCGAAGGACCCTTCAAGGTCGAGGTCTTTCAAGCCATAGAGTTATCCTTGACCTCAACCTGTGAAAGGTACCCTTCAACTCTTAGGGTTACTCTATGGGTAAAGAAAGAGGTGGTAGAGCAAGATTCGAGCATCCAGTTGTCCAATCCAAAAGAAGAAGGTTAACAAGCGCAAAAACCATACTCAACAAAATGCTCAATCCATATCCGAAACAAAAAAACGATAGTATAAAGAAAGAAGAGGGGGCATGCCGAGTCCCAAACAATGCGTTCTTCAGTTCTGCCTTTCGGGAATCATATGATTAGAGGACCAAGGCTAGATGATTGTGGCATTTTTTATACACTTGAAAAACCATCTCATTTCAACTAGTGAAGAGGTCACATCGACCTGTTGAGCACATTTTATTTTTTCTTAATTTTGAAGTATTTTTATATTGATTAGCTTAAATATTTGGGAATACTAACATTCAATTTTTAAATTTTTTTTAGGGTCATCAACCTCTAATCTATCCCCAACTTCAACTCGTAATCGACGACAGTCTCCGCTTCAAGTGTCATACTATACTATGATAGCAAAGCAAGAAGTTGTGATCACCGACATAAAATAGAAGCTCAGTCATAAACAGTTACAATTGCTTAGAGCAACTTGTCTAGGCCACTTTCTTGATGTGAAGACAGATCTTACCAATTCTGGCCAAATTATAAACTTTTTCCTTCTTCAAATAGCCGAGTGCAAGAAGAAGTACGAGTTATGGTTTAAGCATCATAAGAAGCATGTGCGGTTCGATCTTAGGGAATTTGCAATGGTGACGGGGCTAAAATGTCATATATACCATCCTCACCACGTTATCAAGTGGATAGAAAAAGATGACCACCTTTTGAGAAAGTATCTTGGTGGGAAGAGTGCACAACTTTCAGAGTTTGCACGAAGATTCAAATCAAATGTTGCCCCATGAACCAATGAAGATGATGAAATTGTGCAAATAGCTCTTGTCTATTTAATTGAGGAAGTCATCTAGGCTAAAGGGAATAAGAATAAGATTTCCTAATTTACGATGAGCATCGCCAATAATTTTAATAAGTTATGCCATTATCCTTGGGGTAGAGCGAGTTATGAGAAAACCATTCAGACCTTAAAGAAAAATATTAAGGAGAAAGCCCTCGTTCATAGACTTTTGATTAAGAAGGTAAAAAAGGAAATAACTCATGAAAATATCGAGACATGGACAAGGAAAAAACATGTAAGCATTTTTTTATTGAATTAATTAAACTATTTTACTTTATCTTGATTAAGTATTGAATTACTTTTACCTTTATTTAATATAGCTTGTCGTTCGTGGAATCTTGAAACCAACCAAGGAAGAATTGGAATAAGAAGAAGAAGAATTGGAATAAGAAGAAGGAGCAAAATAAGAAGAAGAAGAAAAATAAAAAGAAGAAAAAAAAAACAGCTAGAAGTACAAGAAAAAAAAAGAAAACAAACAGAAGAAGAAGAAAAGGAAAAGGAAGAAGAAGAATATGAAAAAAAAAAAGAAGAAGGAAGGTATCAAAGGAGTTGATAAGGAGGACTCTTCTTATAGAGTATTGGAGAAGAAGATTGAGTATTTTTTTATTGGTTAGACAAACAAATTCGAGAACATGTTCCGAGAATTGAGAGAAGACGTGAAGAGCCGGTTTGATGAGATGGATAATAAGCTAATAAAGATGATGCAATTGCTCTCACCAGTCGCATCTCCTAATTATTCCCCTTCACCCACCATATCTTCATTTTCATATCACTATGACTCTCCACCAGGACCTCTGTCCACTGGCCTTGCTAGTGATGGATTGAGTAATGCCAAATTTATAAGAAAGCAGAGGATTCGATAAAGTCATATGTGACTCTGCCTATACTTGAGACGAGATGAGATAAGAGGATGAGGAGGTTTAGTCCAACAATCATATTCCTTTTTACTGACATAGGCAAAAAACAAAAATATAAGAAGAAAAATGGATTAAAGGCAATGACACTTCGTATTCCTAATAAGGCAAACGAGAAAGCAATACAGATATGGTATGAGGCCAAAACTGAGACATAAGTATAAATTCATATCTTTACTCCAAATTAAATTATTTTTTGTTATATATGGTTATGTTAATAACTTATTAATCTTAATTTTCTCATAACATGTCACCTATCATATGTTTTGATGGAACTCACCTAGATATAAAATTTTTTAAATACATACTCAAACCTAAGTCATGGCTATATAGTTTCCTAACTATTCAAAATCGATTGGATTTCTTGATGAATTTCTTAATAATTAATTTTTTTAAACTTATGATTTTCTTTTTCTCTATAGTACATCGATGAGTATATGTTCTTATTTTGGAGGAGACAACAAAAGTTCAATCAATCAATCGATTAGTTTGCCGTTTTCATAGATTATGTGTTCCTTTAGTATTTGGAAATTATTAGAATATTACTTTTTACAAATTGGAGGAGGGGACCACCTAAGTCACGTATGGGAAGCGAACTCAATGATGATAGACTATGTTAAGGGACATAACCCAGTTGGCGGTATCTCATGGAAGTACGCGAACCAACTTTACATCCCTTTCAATATCAAGAACGAGAATTGGGATGCCTTGCTTGTGGACTTTATTGAAGAGAAGATTAAAGTTCTCCCAGCTTATCCAGTAGCAAGTACTATAGTAAAAAGATTAATGAATTGCTTAAACCTTTCAGCATCATGCTCCCATACCTATTAAAGAGCGATGGAATGGACTGCGGTCTTCAGCCTTTTGAGATTGAGGTGGTCACTGGCTCATATGAGGATATAGGGACTGTGAAAGGGGATTGTGGTGTGTATATGTTGAAATATCCAGAGTATCACTACGCCAGTCTAGATTTAATATTAATTTATGAGGACAATATGCGTCTCTTTTGCCGTCAAATAATATTTGGTATTTATCAACACTATACAGATTTGTAATCTTGTAACTTTTCTTAGTATATGAATGAAAAATTAATCTTTATATATGAAGGGAAATTTATTCCTTATATAATTTTACAAATTGATGCTTATTGTTTTTAGTCTAAATTAGATGTACAATCCATATTGTGAATATAACCATCTTAAACATCTAATACATGTACAATATACACTTTCAAAATTACATGTGCAAATTACATATATAATCCATTTGAGATTAAGAAGGCTCTGATCTAAATACTTTACGGCTTTGATCTCAATACGTAGAGTATTGAGGTTAGAAAATAAAAAGTGGTCAAAAGAGAGTCAAAAGTGGCCAAAAGTCGATTAAAAATGGTTAGATGTTAATCAAAAATGGTCAAATATTAGTGAAAAATGGTCAGAACTAGACAACAAATTACCGCTAATCCCTCACTACGCATCTATATCAATAATAAATATTTAAAGGCAACAATCCTACGCATTATATCCTAAGCTAGCAGAAACCATTAAAAAAAACTCTCGTACTCCCAATTTTTTCTCACTTCAATAATTTGTTCCCAAACAAAATGGCATTAAGGCAAAACATTGATCAACAAATATTTTCCGATACTTCCTTGATCTTGGAAGGTTGGTATCTACCATAAATATTTTATGTAGTCGATATAGTGTTGCAAATAAATTTATTGTTCAATCTAGCCAATTTGACTTATACAAAAGATATTGTGAAAGCAATGGACGAATCCTCTACAAATGTTTTGCATCTATAGTGGGATAATATTAAATATGTTTATGATTGGTACACCAACTATGCAAGTGATATTGGGTTCATCGTTTGCAAAGGCGACCAACTTATAAGCAAGGGCAGATTGACAAATACGAGGTTTTTCTAGCGCAAGGAAGGGTTAAGAGAGCTGAGAGACCCACATATAAATATTGTGCGGGAACGACAAAAGACAAGGTGCAATTGTGTGGTACATTTTCAAGTTCAATTACAACCAAATAAGAAGTATTATACTTATAGCTAGAACTTGGTTCATAACTATGAGATGACAGCACCATCAAAAAAGCATTTGCTCCAGTCGCAAAGAGGTGTAAACAAGCTCCTATAGATTGAGATCGACGGTGCAAAGGGAGCTGTCATTCGCCCAAAGCAAGCTCATGATCTGATGGTTTGTATGGTCGTTGGAAGAGATCGGGTGGGGTTCACGCGATCCGACCTAAAAAATTATCTCAGCAATCGATGAAGCTTAAATATAGAGTATGGTATGGGTCTCGTCCTTGTAAACTGGTTTGTAGTCATTCTCTGAATGACTTTCAATTTTTTATAGCAAAACTCAGTTTAATGAGGATAATCACATCATAAATATTTTTTGGGCAGACCATTGCTTGTGAAATGACTATGCAATTTTTAGAGACTTTGTCTCTTTTGATACGACATACCGAACAAACAATAAGAATATGTCTCTTGAGGTTTTTGTTGGTCTGAATCACCATAGGTAGAGAGTTTTATTTAGGGCCTACCTGCTTTTTGATGAAATAATTTAGTAATTCCAATAGCTATTCACTACATTTGTTGAATGTATGTCTGGCAAGGAGCCAATGTTGTTATTCATTGATCAAGATGCAATGATGTTGGCTGCAATCCCCAACATCTTTAAAGACACACATCACTTCATTTGTATATGACATATAAAACAAAATGTGAAGAAAAATCTTGGTAGATAATAAGGAACAAAGCTTTCAAGCAAGACTAAAAGAGACTTTTGTTTGATTGTTCAGTGGAAGATTTCGAGACAACATTGGCTCAGATGTTGGATGCCTACAATTACATGATAACCAGCGACTACAAAGAATTTACAAGAGGCGTGAGAAGTGGGCGCATGTATACGTGAGAAATGTTTCTGTGTAGGTAAAAGGACCCCGTAATTGAGTGAAAGCTTCAAATCTCATCTCCGATGTCATCTGAATTCCGAGATGAATATGTATCAATTCCTAAAGCATTTCTAGAAAGTTGTAGATGAATTGCGTTACAACGAGCTTAAGTCAGATTTTCAAATGATTAACACTCTTGTAGCTACAAAATCGAGGGACCCCATCTCCATGGACACTTGCAGCATTTACACACCCAATGTTTATGATTTTTTTAGCGAAGAGGCATAAATAGCAACTTGGGTTAAGGAAAATGGTCATTGTGCACTTTATGGTATTATAGAATTTTTAGCGCACAAATGTCGTAAGGCCTTATCGCACAACTATTCGAGGTCGAAGGAATATCGTATTACGACGACAAATGGATTTTATCAGTGCACGTGCAAAACTTTCGAGTATGTAGGTATTTCATATGCCCCTATAATATGACTGCTTATACAAAATGCTTAATTCAACATCCAAAAAGAATATACTATAAATAGATAGACGAGGAAGGCAAGATAATCATTTTTCAAGTCAATTATTAGGTCTTCCCCATCATCATTACATGATGACCTAGAAATAGTCCTATCCAAAATCGAACCAGGCACATCAATAAGTTTACCTCAATAATATTAAAATACGAGGATCTTTAAAAAATATGGCCAGCAATCGATGAATATACTCATCAATTTGATGAAAAAATGGCTCATTTGAACTTGAATATCGTTAATGTTGCATATGAATCGGGTGCCCATATTGAACCTATTTATAAAGATGTCGGAGTATGATTTAAAGAGTATGCTACAACTCATTGGGGAAATAAATGCTTGAAGAGTGCAGTCAAACTAAGAAAGCCAACACGTAGAGCCGAAAGGCCGGTTGTGGGTCATCAACTCAACAAAGTGAAGGCTCGTCATCCCAGCCGGTCGCTCGTAAGCTTCGATTAGAAGATGAGGCTCAAGCACTTATTTATTTATTTAAATAATTAAATATTTTTATTTGTTTATTTATTCATTTATTTTTTTCAAAAGAATACATTCCGTCACAATGCCCAATAATTGGGGAACAGGGTGGAATAATAAATACCTATTATTTGACCACACAGGTGGGGAAAATCCAAACTCACAGTTCGAACTGAGTGGGAGCATGAATGCTTACTATGGCTATAATTCGTACTCACAGCCTGAACAATATAGGAATCAAGATAATTATTTTTCAGAGCCATAGAGTAGTCAATATGTTTTCATGTAATATTTAAGTTTTTTTTTTTGTAATTTGTTATATTTCCATCTATTATTTTTATTTGTAATATCCTAAAGTAAACATAAAATCTCAAAATTACCCAAAATCACCTAAACCTTAATTTTACTCTAAACCCTAAATATTTTGAATTTACTATAAAAAGAATGAGGAGGGGGGGGGGGGGGGGGGAGGGGGGGAGAGATTAAAATAAAAACAAAATACGCGGGTCACCGGGTTTATCCGGTGACCAATGCTATTTGTCCCTGGGTGACGTGGCTTACCAAAGGACGTTGGATCCATATTGGACATCCCAAATTGCACGGGCTGCATGAGTTTCATGCAATCCAAGCCTTGTTGGGTTGGCCACTTCGCAGCAATCAGTCAATATTTTTAAGAAAGCTCTTACATATATTATTTTTGTGGCCATGGGTAAATACACTACTAACAATAGCTTACCAACTTTCCTTATTTACATTTATAATTCCACGATGAAAACTCTAAAAGTAATAGAATCATCATCACTCGGTTTTCTCATAACAATTTCTCTCGCAACATTCCTCATCAGAAACACTCCCTTCGCTCTCTTCGCCTCCTTAATGTCTCTCGCGATTACGTGTCCGGTTCCATACCCAAAAAGTTGATTGGTTATGGGAGATTAGAAACAATTGATTTGTCATACAATCAACTCTTTGTCAGCATTAGAATTGATAGCCAACATGGATGCAAGTTTATGTTAGAATATGCTTGGTTTAAGAAATCTGACTCTAGAGTTGACTTTTGGATTTATTATTTATACTCTCAGTTAGATCTCTCTATACCAGAAAAATAAGGAAATGAAGCAAAAACATTATAGGGCAATGACAATCATTCAGTCAGCCATCACAAATGAAATCTATACCAGAATTCTAAGCACAAAAAATGGTAGAAAGGTTTGGGACACGATTCAGACTGAATTTCATGGCATACATAGAGTTAGAGCAGTGACTCTGTTGGTTGTAAGAAGAGAGTTTGAAGCATTAAGAATGAAGGAAGGTGAGGAAATTCAATCTTACATTGAAAAACTGAAAGATGTGGTGAGTCAAATAAGGATATTTATAGATGAATTCATAGAAAGTTCCATTGTCAGCAAGGTACTTATCTTTTTGCCATCCAAATTTGATTCCAAAGTGGATGCCATTGAAGAAAGCAAAGATCTCACCATTCTCACCTTGAGTGAACTCATGGGGTCTCTGCAAGCAAATGAAAAAAGACACCCAAACATAACTCAAGAGACTTTTGAGGGTGCTTTGTTGGAAAACCATAAGAAAACTCGAAAGAAGGACAATCATCCAAACAATTCATTCAATTATATCAAAAGAAAACAGATTGTATGAAATCATTGCAAAATAAATGGGTATCTTGAAAGCAATTACTTCAGTAGACGTAGACCTATATGCTTTTGATGCAAGAGGTTGGGACATTAAGAGAGACTGTAGGAAGAAAGAGTTTGATGCCACTAAAACTCCAGATCAGCAAGAAAATGTAGTAAAAGAAGATGTTCACTTATTCATGGCACAATCAAACTTCAAGCCAATAAGGGATTGGTAGTTAAAAGGATACTCTCACCAACAAGGGGTCGACTACTCAGAAACCTTTGCTCCAGTAGCTAAATTGGACACCATCAAACTTCTAATTACTCTTGTAGCAATAAAAGCATGGCCAATTCATCAATTAGATGTTAACCTGCCTTTTTAAATGAGATTCTAGAAGAAGACATCTATGGATCAGCTAGAAGGTTTTGAGGTCAAGAGATAAGAAGACAACATTCTCAAACTGAGGAAGGCCTTGTATGGTCTAACACAGGCTCTTAAAGCTTGGTACAACAGAATTGATGCCCATCTCATAATCTCAAGCTTCACTAGGAGTGATAGTGATGACACTCTTTATGTCTAGAAGTCATGTACATCATTTCTCCTTATTTCATTATATGTTGATGATATATTAATCACTAGAAATGATGATGGTTTGATTCTGAAACTCAAATATGAAATGCAATCTATATTTGAGATGAGAATTCTAGGATTGATGAAGTTCTTCTTGGGAATGGAATTTAGGCAACTACCCAGAAGGATCTTCATTTCTCATGCGTGATACTATTAGGGAAACAATTAAGGAAGGTAAAGTCAAGCTGCTACATTGTTCTTCAGAGGAGCAAAATGTAGATATATTCACAAAGTCTCTTTCAGCCTTTAAGTTTGAAATGTTCATGGAAAGGTTGGGAGTGATTTCCAAACCAATTAAGGAAGTGTGTTAGAATATGCTTGGTTTGAGAAATCTGACTTTATGGTTGACTTTTGAATTTTTTATTCGATTGTAGTTGACTCTCATACCCTCAGTTAGATCTCTCTAAAACCAAGTTGTGGCAATTTGAATATCTCAAATTGGTTCATCCTAGCTCAAGTTATGTCAAATTCAATCTCAACTTTTATTAAATTTACTAGTTCTCTTACAGAACAAGTCAGAAGCCAAATTTGAGTTCTATATACAATTTGATCACTCCAATAAGTTTGTTTTATGATTCTGAATGTGTGGAAGCTGGTTTCAAGTATTGAAATTGTTGGAATGCATCTTGGACCAAATTGCCCTTTGACAGCAAAAGTGTTGTAAAAGTAATGTATCTTCTGGTGTAAAGCATGGTTCTATTTTTTTTTTGCTTTTGTTCTTGGTTTGTCTAAACTTTAATTATCCAAATTATTGGTTGTTGTTAAGTGCCTTTAGTATGTTTTGTTCAATTTCAAGAATGGTTGTAAGTGTACTTGTAATCATTATTTTTTATCTCTTTTTTAAGTGTTGAAAAAAATCAATGAATTATGCATTTTGTTTTTCCAGAACAAAGACTTGTGTTCTCTATTTTATTCATTCCTTCACTCTCATTTACACTTGAAACCAAATAAAACAATCAAACAGTTTATGACTATTTCAAGCTTTCTCATAACCTTCTAACTGGTAAGATACTAGTGGAGTTTGGGAAATGCAAGAATCTGAGGACTCTGTTGCTTGATGGTAACATTTTAGATGGTTAAATTCTGCCTAAGATTGGCTGGATTTGTGAACTTAGGATTCTGAAGTTTCTAGGAATAGTATCACAAAAATGATCCTTAAGGAACCAAGCAGTTGCAGCAAGTCATCGATTATTGAAGCATTGATATTTCAACTCATCAATTGAGGTGAAAAAGTTGACTTTTTGTTGACATTTTTTCCCTTGACTCTCATTCCAATAGTTTCTCTATATCAATTAAAACTTGTGGGAACAAATTTTACACTGATCGGATCAAAGGCACTCAAGTTGGATCCAAAACTAGGTTCTCTATTTTTGGATACAAATCGTGGAAGGAAGAATGGAGGTGAGCAGTTCTAACGACTAGTTTTTTGTGTTCGAACACATTTGATAGGTTAGTTTAAGGATGTTGAAGTTGCTGGTGAAGTTTGGAAGGCATTGGAGATTTGTACCTTTTTTGGTCAATGACAGTGGGTTGGTAGCATTTTCCAATTTTTTTTGTTTTTATGTGCTTGTTCTACTTTTGATTTAAGTGTTGTAGACATGGTTGATTATAAGTGTTTTATTCTGATTGTAGAGTGTTATTTAATGGTTAACTATTCATATATCTTATTCCATTATTGTTATTGTATTTACTCTCTTAGTTTTCTAATGAAAATCATATTGAAGTTTAGACAAAAAATCAGTTTGTTCATTGTTCTCTCTTTTGCTCATTCACGATTCTATTCTTGAGGAAGTAAAAAGCAAGTCTTGAATCTTATTTTTCATTTTCTAACATAGTATCAGAGCTTTGCTAAAGATCAACTCATCTAGCCTTATCCCTCTCACTTATTAGTTCCCAAACCACAAGCAATCAAAAATCAAAAAACAACATGGTCCCTAATCAAGGTGTTAACATTCTTTCACCACCATTTTTCAGTGGTGAAGGCTATCAATTTTGGTCAGTCAAGATGACTACCTATCTTTGTGCTCATGGAATCTAGGAAACAGTGGAGGGTGGCTATGTACCACAATTTGAGGAGGTGGACACTTGAACATAAGGTAGAGAAACATAACAACTTTAGAGCTTTAGCCATCATCCAATATGGAATTAATGACAAACTATTTTCTCAGATCATTAGCTTATATATGGCTAATGATGCTTGGGAAGTCTTGAAGGAGGAGTTTCAAGGCATTGAAAGAGTCAAGAACATTAGACTCTTAAACCTCAAAAGAGATTTTGAGAGGTTGAAAATGAAAGAGACATAATCCATCAAGGACTATGCTACTAGAATGGTAGAAGTCTTAAACCAGATGAAACCATTTAGAGAGAATGTCACAGATAAGATGTTGGTTGACAAAATGTTAGTCAGTGTACTGTTCAAGTTCGACAAAAAAATTGATGTCATAAAGTAAAATAAAGACCTAAGCTCCATGACCATATCTGAACTCATAGGCTCTTTAGAAGTAAATGAATCTATGCATGCTAAGATGAAGGATGAAGAATTTAATGGTGGTTTCCATGCTGAGCAGAAGTACAAGCCTTGGAAGAAGTCACAGGTCAGTTCTTCTTTGAGTTCAAACTGCTTAGATATGAAGAAGAATTATCCTTCATGCTCAATATACAAGAGGAAAGGCCATTTTGAAAAATTTTGTCGTTGGAAGGACAAACCCCAATGCTATTACTCCAAGATGTTTGGCCATGATGAGAAAAATTGCTTTAAGAATAACGGAGAAAAAGGAGGCACCAAAACCTCAACAGGCATATGCACCTAAAACTCAGAATGAAGAAACTCTCTTCATGGCTACAGATTTTAACCATTGTGAATCCAGAGAAGGGTGACTTATAGACAATGGATGTACCGACAATATGGCTCATGATAGGAGCATGTTCAGAGATCTGGATACAAGTTTCACAACTGGAATCACAGTTGGAAATGGGGAGAAGGTTAGAGCTAGGGGAAGAGGCACAATCTTGGTCAAAACTAACAAAGGTACCAAGCTTATCACCAATGTTCTTCTGATTCCAGATCTGAAACACAATATGCTGAGTGTTGGTCAGTTTATGAGAAATGGATATGTTTTATTGTTTCAAGATAAATATTGCACCATTTTAGATCCAAACAGAAAGCAAATGGCTAGAATCCAAGTTAGTCACGACAGCTTTTCTGTGCAATGGGATCATCAGGCCCCCATATGCAAGGAAGATGAATCCTAGTTATGGCATAAGAGATTTGGACATTTTGACTTTAAGGCCATTCAGAACCTGAACGCAAAAGGTATGGTTGATGACTTGCCCTCAATCCAAGCACAACATAGAGCGTGTGAAAGCTGTTAACTTAGCAAGTTGAGTATGAAGCCATTTCCTAAAAACCAAGCACACAGAGCTATAGAGAAGCTAGAGCTAGTTCACTCAGATGTATGTGGACCGATGAGAGAAGCTTTATTGAATGGAAGCAAATATTTCCTCATCTTTATAGATGACATGACTAGATTCTACTGGATTAACTTTCTGAAGGAAAAATCAGAGGTGTTCAACACCTTTGTAAAATTCAAGAAGCATGTGGAAACTCAAAGTGAGATGAAGCTGAATATTTTGAGGTCTAATAATGGTGGAGAGTACACCTCAAATGATTTCAAACAATTCTATGAGAACGAAGGGATTATCCACCAACTAACAGTGCCCTATTCTCCATAGCAAAATGGGGTTTCTAAAAGGAAGAACATGATTATTATGGGGATAGTAAGAAGCATGATGGTAGAGAAGATAATGCTCAGAAAGTTTTAGGTAGAAGCAACTAACACTGCTTTGTATTTGCTCAACAAATTGCCTACTAAGTCAGTGGAAGGAAAAACATCTCATGAGGCTCGATATAATGTGAAACCTTCAGTGTCTCACCTTAGAATATTTGGAGCAGTGTGCTTCACTCACATTCCATATGCTAAGAGAGGCAAACTCTCTATGAAAAGTGAAAGGGGAATTTTGATCACCTATAGCTCAAAATCAAAAGGGTATAAGATTTTCTATGAGATTTTGATTTTGATAAAGAAGCAATCTTCAAATGGAAAGATGAAGATGTAAGTGAGGGGCTCATTAAAGATCAGACTTTCATTATTGATCTTGATGATGATGAAGCTGAGCCAATAAATCCAAGATACAAAACCCTTGATGATGTTTATCAATGATGTAACTTAGCTCTAGTTTAGCCTAATTACTATGAAGAAGCCAAAAGAGATGAAGATTGGACGAAGGCCGTGAAAGAAGAACTGGGAATGATCACCAAAAATAAGACTTGGAGTCTGGTTGAGAAGCTTGAGAAGAAGAAAATTATTAAGCTGAAGTAGATATTCAAAATGAAGCTCAATGCTTACAACTCAATAAACAGTTTTAAAACACGATTAGTAGTGAAGGGATTCTCTTAACAATATGGAGTTGATTATGCTGAGACATTTGCACCCGTTGCCGGACTTGATACAATTAGGTTGATTATTACATTGGTTGCAAGGAAGTCTTGGTCAATTCATCAGCTTCATGTGAAGTCAGCATTCTTAAATGGAATACTGGAAGAATAAGTCTATGTCGAGCAGCCTGAGTGGTTTGGGGTGAAAGGAGAATAAGGGAAGGTGTACAAGCTGAAGAAGACATTATATAGCCTAAAACAAGCTCATAGAGCTTGGTATAGCATGATAGATACCTATTTGATCAATGTTGGTTTCAATAGGAGTGAAAGTGATCCAACACTCTATATCAAACAATCGGGTACATCCTTACTCATAGTCTCCCTATATGTTGATGATCTGTTTATAATTGGGAATGAGGTTAATCTGATTAAAGAATTCAAAAAGGAAATAAAAGCTGAATTTGAAATGACAGACTTGTGATTAATGAATTTCTTTTTGGGAATAGAAGTGTTCCAATCCGAGAAGGGGGTGTTTGTGTCTCAGGAGAAATATGCTAAAAATCTGATGAAGAAATTCAACATGGAAACTATCAAATAGTATCCATTCTAATGGCCGCAAATGAAAAAATCAGAAGAAATGATGGTTCAACAAGGGTTGATGAAACCTTCTTCAGAAGCTTAATTAGAGGTTTAATGTACCTCACAACAATAAGACTAGAGATTATATACTTTGTCTGTGTCTTGTTCAGATTCATGAACAATCCTTCTCAATTGCATACGAGGGTTGCTAAGAAGATACTCAGGTATCTTAATGGATCTCTTTCTCATGGAATTTTGTATGAAGGGGGAGAATTGAAACTGGAAGGTTATGTGGATAGTGATTGGATTGGCTCTTTTAATGATGCCAAGAGCACAAGTGGTTTTTGCTTCACACTTGGATCAAGGATGTTTTGTTGGAGTTCTAAGAAGCAAAGTGTTGTGGCCCAATCAATTGATGAGTCTAAATATGTGGTTGCTGCTCATGCCACCAATCAAGCCATTTGGATTAGAAAGATCTTACTAGAGTTTGAACTTAATCCTAACACCCTACTATCATTTATTGTGATAGCAAATCTGCCATTGCAATCTCTGTAAATATTTTATTCTGATTGAAGAGTTGTCATTTAATGATTAACTATTTATGTATCATGTTCCATCATTGTTATTGTATTTAAGTCTCTTAATTTTCTATTAAAACTCAAATTGAAATTTATAGAAAAAATCAATTTGTTTATTGTTCTCTCTTTTGCTCATGCACGATTCTGTTCTTGAAGAAGTACAAAGCAAGTCTTGAATCTTATTTTTTTAGTTTCCAACAGTTGGTTATTGTGTGGACTAACATAGATGCATTCCGCTCGGGCGCCTTAGTTGACAGTTATAGGGAATAATTCAACACTTTTGGTGGAGGTATCTTTTCAGGGATCTTGTTACTTGAAAGCTTACACATCTTATGGCCACCAGGAGCTAATTTCGGTGGGAGGTTACCCCATAACTGAACTACTTCATGCTCTCTTCAAATTCTGAATATGGGCCAAAATTATATCACTGGTCCTATACTAAAGAGCATGGGCATGTGCAAAATGCTTGATTACCTCAATTTGGGCTCAAACAATTTGCAAGGGCACCTGCCTAGGCAGCTACGGGTTCCATGTATGGTGTACTCCAATGTCAGTCGGAAAAATATGTCTGGCATGCTTCCAAAATTTGAGAAAGGCGGCTGTAGAGGTAGTTGCATCATGATCTCATTTGGACAAGATCGAAGCTCTCTACATTAGCAAGATATTCAAAATGCTTGTTCTAAAATTCCTCATAATTGGGGGTCAAATGATAATCTTGTAATCCTCCATGATTTTAGTTAGAATAACTTCATTGGTTCACTACCTTTGTTCTCAGTGGGAGATGAGTTTTCTATTTTTGGCTAGAAATTCTCATACAGATAGTTACTCAATAGTAATAAGTTCAATGGAACACTCCTCCCAATACATAGCCTCAAATTGCAATGACCTGAAGAGCTTTGCTTTCAACTTAAGTGCCAACCTGATATTGGGTGGCATTTACAATACTCCTCCCAGGATTTGATGAGTTTGCAATGATTCAACGTCTCAACTTACGAGGAAACAATCTAAAAATGACACCTTGGTCATCTCGACGAATGTCTCAACTACTCTGATACACCGAGTTTTGGTCGACTTAGGAAGCGCGGTGGATGTGTTATCCATAACAGCCTTCAGAAATATAGGAATCAACAATGCAAATCTGAAGCCTGTTAATACTCCGCTAATGGGTTTCTCGAGGAAATCGTTGTATCCAGAAGGAATGGTAAGCCTATCGATGACTGTAGGCGAGGGTTCCCGAAAGGTAACGATCATGGTAAATTTCATGATCGTCAACTTTCTGTCAAGATACAACATCATCCTCGGTCGTCCCTTTATTAATTTTCTAACGGCTATCATTTCGATGAAGCACTTAGTAATGAAGTTCCCCACTGAGGGACAAGTAGGGATGGTAAAAGGAAATCAGGAAAGCTTGAGAATGTGTTATATAATATCGCTTAGAGAAGGGTCAGCCCTGATATGGAAGTACATATGGTTGATGTTGAGCTAGCGGCTGACGAGGAAGAGTGTAAAAGGGCTGAAGATGAAGTTAAAAGGGAGGAGGATAGAGGAAGGAAGTTGAGGGTCTCCTTTGCAGAGGCTCTTCAGCATGTCGAGTTTTCAAACGGAAGAAAACTGAGGGTAGGAAACGGGCTAACGAAGATTGATCTGAAAAGTCTCTTTCAGACATTGGAGCAAAATCTAAATGTGTTTGCTTGGGAAACTTCTGAGTTAAGGAGCATTAAAGAGGACGTCATAGTGCATCAGCTTGGCATTATACCTGGGGCAAGGCTAATGAGGCAAAGGAGGTGGAAGTTCAATGAGGAAAGAAATAGGGCGGCAATTGAAGAGGTAAGGAAGTTGCTAGTAGTGGGAGCAATTCGAGAGGTCCAGTATCCAGAGTGGCTCTCGAATGTGGTCATGGTGTCCAAAGGAGGGGGAAAATGGAGGTTATGTGTCAACTTTAAGAACCTAAATGTTTCCTGCCGCAAAGACAGTTACCCACTACCCATCATAGATCTGATGGTAGACGCCACAACAGAGCATGAGTTGCTGAGCTTCATGCATGCATACTCGAGGTACCACTAGGTGAAATTGTGGATGGGGGATCAGGAGAAGACTTCTTTTATAACCGACAAAGGTACTTACTGTTACAATGTAATGCCTTTCGGACTAAAAAATGTTGGAGCGATATTTCAGAGGCTAGTAAACAGCATGTTTAAGAAGCAACTGAGGAAGACGATAGAGGTATATGTAGATGACATCCTGGTAAAAAGCGTAAGGAAGAAGGATCATTTCAGGCATTTAAGTGAGGCATTTGAAGTAATGAGGGAATATGAGATGAAACTAAATCTAGAAAAATGTGCGTTCGGAGTTGGATCGGGAAACTTCTTGGGGTATATAGTGCACCAGAAGGGAATTGAGGCTAACCCGGAGAAGGTACAAGCCATTATCAGCCTAAGGGCCGCCCAGTCAAAGAAGGAGATTCAAGCCCTCACAGGCGAGGTTGCCACGCTGAGCCATTTCATGAGTTGCCCAGCCGATAAATGCCTCCCGTTCTTTAAATCGCTGAAATGTTCCAACACGAAGGGATGGAGTGAAGATTGTGATAGGGCCTTCGAGGAACTAAAAAGGTATTTGGCAACCATTCCTAGACTAAATAAGCCAAAAGTAAGGGAAAAATTAAGCCTATATATAGTGATAAGTGGAGTGGCTGTGAGCTCATTTCTGGTCAAGGAGGAAGAGGGGAAGTAAATACTAGTGTATTACACTAGCAAAGTAATGAGTGAGGCATAAGGAAGATATCCTCATGCAGACAAGGCCACTTTCGCTTTGGTAGTAGCGGAAAGGAAGTTGAGACCATACTTTCAGGCTCATCCTATTATAGTTGTGACTGATCTTCCTCTTAAATAGATCCTTCAAAATCCTGATACATCAAGAAGGCTGTTGAAGTGGTCGGTTGAGTTAGGAGAATTTGACATATCCTACAAATCCCGAGCTGTAATCAAAGCTCAGGCTTTAGCCGACTTCATCTCAGAGTTCTCCAATAAATGTTTAGCAAGTATAGGGAAAGGGGAAGCTGGTGTTGATGCTGAGAAAGAGTTTCACCCACCTTATTGGACCTTGCAAGTAGATGGGGATGTGAACAAAGAGGGTTGTGGAGCTGGGCTAATACTCATTTCTCCGGAAGGAAAGAAGATTGAATACGCGCTCAGATTCCATTTCAAAGCTTCAAATAATGAGGCAGAGTGTGAAGTGCTCCTTGCAGATCTAAGATTGGCAAGGGAAGTAGGGGTTGAGCGCATTAGCATATCTAGCAATTCCCCAGATAGTGGTCTCACAATTGTGAAGAGAGTTTGAGACAAGGTATGACAAGATGAGGGCCTACTAGAAAATCATGGAGACAGTGTTAAAACGATTCAACGATTACGAGATAAACATGTCCCAAGGGGTACAAACACTGACGTTGATGCACTAGCAAAATCGGAAACACAACCACAAGCTGACCTCTCAACCAAAACATTAAGAAGATATCTTGATGTTCCCAGTATCTCTTCAGAAACTGAGGTGATGGCTCTGGAAGACGAGGGGTGGATTGGAGCTATAAAGAAGTATTTGATAGAGGGGGAATTACCCTCATTGAAGGAGGCCAGAATGGTCAGATATCAAGCTTCTAGGTGTGTTATGGTGAGGGACGTGCTATTTCGGAGAGGATATTCACATCCAATGATGAGGTGTGTCTTAGAAGGAGAAAGAAAGCTATTGTTGAGGGATATTCACGAAGGGGTCTGGGGAATCACTTGGCTGGGCAGGGGCAGGCAACGATCCTAAAGCTAATGAGACTAGGTTACTTCTGGCCCACTATAAGGAAGGACGCCATAACCCATAGCAAAGGATGTATGGATTGCAACATATATGCTAGTATTCCTAGAAAACTCTCGATGGAGTTAACCTTGGTAAGCAGTCCCTAATCATTTGCAAGATGGGGAATGGACCTCATTGGACCACTAGTGCAAGGGGCGAAACAGAGAAAATATGCTATTGTAGTCATCGACTATTTCACCAAGTGGATCAAGGTTGAACCCCTTACCACGATCACAGAAGCAGCAATGACCAAATTTGTATGGAAGAATATCATATGCAGATTCGGGGTCCCATAGTGCATTGTAATGGATAATGGTAGGCAATTCGACAATCCAAAATTCAAAAAGTTTTGTGCTGATATGAAGATCTTGCATTTCACCTCCTTTCCTTGTCATCCTAAGGTAAATGGCCAAGTTGAGGTAGCTAACAAGGTCATCAAGAACCTACTAAAAAATAGATTGGAGGAGGAAGGAAAGGACTGAGCAAATGAGCTTCTCTCGGTGTTGTGGGCTATTCATACCACTCCTTAGAGCGCAACGGGGGAAAACCCCTTCAACCTTACCTTTAGGACGGAAGCCATGGTGCCATCAGAGATAATTCTACCTTAATATAGAAGATTGTCCTTTATCAAACATGATAACAATGTAGGCCTAGCAGAGTCCCTTGACCTACTTCAAGAAACAAGGGAGGAAGCCCGGATTAAGGAGGAGGCGTTGAAAAGGAGGATTGAGCGTTATTATAAAAAAGGAGTTCGGCCTCAGCCGATACGTGTGGGTGACCTAGTGTTCAGAAAGATTGTTAATCCCCTGCATAAGGGACCTTTAAAGACGAACTAGGAAGGACCTTATAGGGTAATACATGAGCTTAGACCTGGAACAGGCAAGGAAAGAGCTTTTGCATCCACGAAATGCAGAGAACCTCAGGGTCTACCCCAAAGGAAGTATGGGAGAGGAGGTTCACTAGTATACTACTTATATTCTTGATCATGTTGTTCAAGCGAAAGGCGCTCAAATTCCTCACTAAATGAGTGAATGATTGGTGAATATCTACAACTAAGAAACACAATAACTTGGAACGCCTATTTGACGTCCAAGATAAAGAAACCTGAGCACTCGATAGGGGCTCAACATTGGCGACTTGGAACGCTTATTTGGCGTCCAAGATAAAGAAGATATGAGCACCCGATAGAGGCTCAGCATCAATGCTTGGAACACTTATTTGGCGTCCAAGATAAAGAAGATCTGAGCACCCGATATGGGCTCAACATTAGCGACTTGGAATGCTTATTTGGCATCTAAGATAAAGAATATCTGAGCACCCGATAGGGGCGGGCTCAACATCAGCGCTTGGAACACTTATTTGGCGTCCAAGATAAAAAAGATCTGAGCACTCGATATGGGCTCAACATTAGCGACTTGGAATGCTTATTTGGCATCCAAGATAAAGAAGATATGAGCATTTGATAGGGGCTCATCATCAGAGACTTGGAATGCTTATTTGACGTTCAAAATAAAGAAGATCTGAGCACTTGATAAGGGCTCAACATCAGTGACTTGGAATGCTTATTTGGCATCAAAGATAAAAAAAATATGAGCACCCGATAAAGGCTCAACATTAACAACTTGGAACGCTTATTTGGCGATATTTCAAGCATGCGAAAGGGGCTCTACACCTAGAAACCGAATCGGTAGTCTAATACTTGAGTTTATTATATCTGAAGATCAGAATGTCTGAGGGTGATCCTAGTGTTAGCTAATGGGGTGAAAATTGTCTCAGTCATGAGAAATACTGAAGTAAGGTGTCAACTGAGCATCTTAAGGGATAAGGAGCCTGAAGTCAGTCTACTTGGTAAAAATCGCCTAAGTATTAAAAATATCCTAAGTGTGAGAATTCTGGGGGGGAAAAAGTCAAGGTCCTAAGCCTCAGAAGAAGGTAACACACCTATGAAGTTAGTTCCTAAGCTTATTTTGATCAAAACACGATTTTCAAAAGAAAATTAAAAGCGGGAAAGAATCTATGCCAAGAACATAAAGAACACCAGGAGAAAATGGGGAAATTCGCAGAAATGGGAGAAAATGTAGAAGATGGAGAGAACTTACTTGCTCTGTAAGGACAGGGACCGTTAAAGCTTGCAGCCATCTGTACAGTTGAGATCCTTTCCGTTCGACCGACCCTCACTTAAACATTTTCTCAACAAATTGAAACAGCTGAAAATTTCGCTGAACACACCAAACTGAGTTTCTAACCACTGCTTATTTAGGCTGTCCACAAAGTCTAGTACTGAAACTTCTTACAGAAATCCACAAGATTAAGCAAGTAGATATTTAACCGTGTTCATCCCCATCATATTCGAGTGAGAATACATAAAAGAACAAATCACAAGTATAGTCAAATAAATTGAACAAATATTACCGTGTTGACTTTATATATTTTAGCATCACTCAGGAAGCTGGGCGAATTTACAGGCAAGCGACTCAAAATATATAAAATTTCTTTGATCATAGTTGGGAACTTGGGTGTCTACGGATGCTTGGTATGAGAATGCATCACCAGCTGCAGGTTGACTTTCAGGTACCAGCACCCTGCTTTGCTTTAATCACAACCTCCTCGGTGGTAGTCCCGATGATCTCATTCGCACGTTTGAGTGAAACGCAATAGTACCGCCCCACCGAATCCTGAACTAAATTGTATTAGTAAGAGTGCGTTTAAAGAAACATCTTGATGAGAGGGGGAAAAAAAAAGTACAGAAGTGTGAACTTTTAGATCATGTCTCATTGTGTGAAATACATGCTTCCCATTCCCAAACAAATCTCAGTGAAATGCATATAGTCTGATATGTTTAACCCAAAATTAGGGTAAATTGTAGAGTCCTAACCCGAGAAACAATGCCCAGCTTCTCCAGCTTTTGAACAGCATCATCCACATCAAAATTACAGCTTTCTCCAAATTCTTCCTTGATCAGTTCCTCACATCGAAGGTCCAGATCCTGTTTTGATATCTCATCATGAAGTTATACAAAAAAATATAGCAACTATAATTTTTTTTAAGAATGTCTGCCTAGCAGGACTTAGAAAAGGAGGGAGGACATAAAGAAAGGGAGACCTGTCTAGTAGCTTTGCCTTGTTCCATCAGTATAAAGAATGAAATAATCACCTCTTTGACCTTTATCAAACAAGAAAGTTTAAATTCCTCTAACAATATAATACTCTGATGAAGAGAAATATGCTACGCACTTACTTCCTGTTGAATCACATCATCACACAAGTGTAGAAGAGTACCCCGTCCACTATCCAACTGCTTGTCATACATGGACTGTGTTATTAAATTCTGATATGCAGCCATGTTTGCCTGGAACCTACAGGAAGCAGCCAATATTCATATTTTAGTATTAATTACATTCAAGTATTCAACTTTAGCATTAGGGTGATAAAACAATAATTATCTTATCAGGTCAAAATCAAAATTAGGTGGACAGATTTTCTCAGTCAGCTGATCCAACAAATGGTTGATCAGAGGTCTAGAC
This sequence comes from Coriaria nepalensis, assembly GCA_027186245.1. Classification (NCBI taxonomy): domain Eukaryota; kingdom Viridiplantae; phylum Streptophyta; class Magnoliopsida; order Cucurbitales; family Coriariaceae; genus Coriaria; species Coriaria nepalensis. The sequence continues at coordinate 9,982,230 of CP114496.1, read as the reverse complement.
ACATAACCATGTGCCAAGTACACATTAAAAGAAAATTATTGTGTTTCTATATTGGTTCCATCTAGAAGGAAGAAAGAGCTAGCAGTGAGAAAAACAATCATAATAAAAAAGTAAGAAGCTTAACGTGAAGTATGTCTTTGCACAGTAACCAATCACTGTAGAAAGAACTGCAAACATGACCCAAACATCTGCATTAGGCATTTCTAGGGAGCTAAAAACTGCAACCTGTAAAGGTAGACACAGTAAGTACATGTCAACCCAAGGATTTAAAACCAATGACATGTCGATAAACAAACAGCGCACTGTTGATATTACAAAACATACCAGCCCAACAACAGCAGAGACAAGGAACTTGACCCAATCCATTGGAGTCAATCCTGGATTTTTCTTCTCAGGCTGTACCACAGAAAACCAACTCTACATCACCAATCATATACAGAACACAATCAAGAGGTTAAACGATATATACAGAGACCAAAGTGACTTACAAGAACTATTTCCAAATCAGCCATTGGAATGTTTCTGAAATGCTTCACATATATTCCCCGTTCTGGTTTTGTACTTGCTCTCCTAGATAACCACCAAAACACATCAACAGACTATATTATCATACTTGAACACTAGTTTCAGATAATAACGACAATAGAATAATTATTAACTTATCCCCCCGAAACACATACCATAAAATATAATTAGAAAAAGAAAAATTGAAGAAAGAAATTCAACAAATATGATCATTTATGCAAAGTATAATCTAGAAATTATCTCCCAAATTCAACAAATGCAGTTACAAGGTGGCCCAAAATATCTTCCATGGGCAAGAACCATTTACCATTCTTCTCCCATACATCTTACTACGACTACTCACTTCTCTCAATATTGTCAAGTGGTTGAAGCATAGGTAACCTTTAGTAAAAGGTGCATACCATATTGGTTTAGGAAAAGAAAAACTTTGAATTGAGTCAATGATGCAGGACACTGTTTATAGTTCAAACCTCAGAACAAATACTGTATCTTGGTAATTATATCAATGATTCATTACCTGTAAACAACGATAATACGATCAAAGGTAGGTTCTTGAATAGTAACCTTGCTCAGCAGATTGCGAACACTGGAGGGCATGATGTAAATGTAACAACATAATAATAGTTACCAGACATATAAGACTTAAAACTTCATTGGCATGCTTCAAACAACAAAACACAAACAAAAAATACCAATACAACGTGATCCAAAGCTATAGCATCATACAAGGAGTTACTACCTACATAAGAAATAAAAAAAAAAAAAAAAAAAAGCAAACAAATCATATTTAAACCTCAGTTTCATATTTTCAAGACGTATCCGTTCAACGCATAGATCATCCTGATCTGTTTCAGAGCTAACATCATCAGTCTTCTGTTGATCTTTCTTGAGTCGTCTACTTGACCGTCTAGACAGGAGCTTTCCTAGCCTGTGAGCCCATAAACAAGAAAGCATATAAAACGTAATGTTTGAAGCATGTGATGCATAATCTCTATTATCAACTTAATCAACACCAAACAATAATGTAAACACCACCAAAAAAATAAAAGCAGGCATTGTGGTTGCAGGACTTGCAATTGTTGGTCCATACTGAGATCAAATGAGATTAAACACAATACTATACATCAGATGATATTTTGACACAAAACTCAATCGATCCTGAGAAATTTACTCACCTCGTTATTCTTAACAGATATGCCCATAGATGAGCAATAATCACGTCAACTTTCTCCATGAAAAAGTAATCAGTTGTTCGATCTAAACCAATTCCTCGTCGGAAGATAATGTACTAACAATAAAAACATGATAGAGATTAGAGCTTTAATTCTTTTCTTGTGTGTGCCCACAAAAATAATACTGGGGCAATGCAATCTCATGACCTTATATTTGACAAATAGATGTATTGCCCCATTAGGTCCTGAAAATTTTCAAACCTTGACAGCATGAATGAAAAGAAAACCATGTTCTAGAAGTTGACAATTAACAAGACTAATATGAAAACTGTTATTCCAGCATCAGTTTCTGCTTCACTCAATCTCAACAATTTCATTAACACAGAAATTTTGAATTCTACAACTACAACTACTAAAACTAGCTGAAACTTTGAAACCTTCAAGTCGCTTGGAATACAAGGGAATCTTCAAGATTCAAGTTCAGACAAGATTTGGTCAAACTCTATATACCTCCGGTAGTTCATTTATATTACACATACAAAAAATGAAGAAAAGCCTGATAAAACAAACATAAATACAACAAGAAAAAGTAATCCCAGATTCGTAAGATAACTGATGCACTTCAGAAAGGAAAAGGGGAGGACCCTAGCACCTCATAAGGAGCTCATATTGCTGGTGAAAGCCAACAAATTTGAAAGTTATATGTGCTATATCATATAGCTCCATTTTGTTAGCCTTTTTTTATACAAAAGAGGGAAAATATTTATCCTAGAAGGAAATTGCCCCCAACAGATAGTTTAATAATGCACTGTTTGTCATTCTGACTTCAGGCTTTTTATTCCTTTCAATACCTTATCAGCGAAATCTGGAAGGTTCTGTTGAGGATGCTCTTCAAAATATTTCTTCAGAAGGTTCTTGTCAAGCTATATTCAACAAAAACAAAACAAGGATAAGCAAGCAAGAAGAGCACATCCTTTACATCAGGACTTACATGCCTAACATCGGTTGCACCGTGAATGTAGCCATGATAAACAAGTGTTTAAATTTGAACCTTAGTTTCATCAACAGTGATTGGAAGGTTTAGGAGATACTGCCCTGAATGTGCAACATCAATCTCCTCATCAGTTGTTATCTTGAAGTTGCTTCTGTCCATCACCTGCCCAAATTGTCGGAATTACGAGAATTTTCTCCCTAGTGATATTTTGTATTTGGACAGAATATAATAATTAAAGGATCACTGATTTGTGACCGTAACTGCTTTTAGAATATGGGCACTAGAGATTTTACAAAAGATCCATTTTATGCCATCCATCCATACCATTGATGTTAAAGACAAGAGTGAGGCATATTATACAGTACCTGAAACAAGTAGGATAAGAAATTATGCTCAAGTACATCAATTTCTTCAGGGGATAGGTTCTGCTGCTCCAACTTCTTAGCTCCATGGACAGGATCAAAAAGGGAGTAGAGTTGCTGTAAATAGAATTTGTAGTTCAAAGGAAAGAGATAAAGAAGCCAAAACACATGATTGGAAACGGAGAGCAAGTATGTACGGATAATGCAAAAAATAAAATAATACCATCAAGTCTTCAAATTGCAAAAGATACCAAGCTCGAATGGTATATTCAACCCTCTTGCAGAGCTTTAAGAACTCAGCTCGATCAGAACCATGTTCTACACAGCAAGGAAAATGTCAATAGAGCAAGGCAACGGGATTGCAGGATTCAATATCCATTTTCCGCAAGTAGAGAAAAGAAAAAAGAGCTGAAGAAGGGGAAATGAAAATAACAGAAAATGGAAGCAAGTGAAGGAGCGGAGAGACGAGGATAGGGAAGTAAAAAATAGCAGGAAGTAAAGAGGAAGGAGGGAAGTGACCAATGAGGTTGGCCAAGGCCATAATGATCCTGGGCTTCATGATAGGAATGACGGATTCGCGCTCCAGTCGAATGAGTTCCTTGTGGCCGTGTTCCATGACTCTCTGCAACTGCAACAACAAGAGAAGAGGTGAAGTATTCTGAATCAGAGGCGGATGCGGAATTGGATAGGGTTTTGGAATAAATCAGGAGCAGCCATTGATATAGCCCTGTGTTACAACTTTCTTTTTCTCTTGTCTGGAATCGCTTTGACTGCCCGAAACTTGTAACTGTTCTCTGAATCGAACAAAAACTGCCTCCAAATATATCTTCCGTTTCCCGTTGGCTTAATTACTCTTTTTGTTTTGAAGATGATAACAAGTCGATACATACATACATACATACATACATACATGCATGCATACATGCATACATACATACATACATACATGCATACATGCATACATGCATACATGCATACATGCATACATGCATACATGCATACATACATACATACATGCATACATACATACATACATACATACATACATACATACATACATACATACATACATACATACATACATACATACATACATACATACATACCTCTTTTGGTATATTCTTGTAGCTCAAGCTTGAAATTACCGCCAACTTTAGATTCATTCATTTTTCTTTAATATATTTATGCGAGTTTGTTTCATCTACGGATTTGATTACGAGTTTAAGCGTTAATAGATCGAGTGGATTGTCCGATGGCGAGGATAGGATATACATTACAATCCACTGCTTCTGTTTAATCAATCATCTGTGATTATTGAGGAGTAACCCAGTTCTCATCTGAGTCAGTGTGGCCTAAAAAGCATTAGAAATTCATCGCACAACAACAAACATTCAGCTCTCCTCCCTACCATCAGAGCCTTTAGAGTGGAGAGGGTGGGCATTAATCTTTTAAATCATAAAATATATATAAATATAAATATAAAATCTCAACACTGTAAAGAAAAATATATCATGAGTGCACAATTCTTGTAACCATCTGCTCCAACATTATTGAATAATATTTCCCCAATTAAACTAAGATTTTGCAAAACTATACCTCACATTACATATGAGAGATGTCTGGATCTTCCCAATTTGTCCACATTAATTTCCGTCCCACCTGCCTAACATCTAGAACATACACAGTGTGTGCTGTGCGGGCTCTTGTATATGTATGTACAAAAGAACCCCATCATTTCCAGTTCTGTGTATCAATCAACTGCTGTAAATCCCCACAATCCTTCAATCTTCATTTTTTCTAATCAAAATTGTGAATTTTCCATCAGATACATCTTGTTTCTTCAAACCAAGCTTATTCATTGTTACCTCAAGTCAGCAAAGGCCAAAATACTGACTCCTCACTGATTCCATGTTCTCAAATACGGTTTCTCCATCGGATCATTTAAACTAGAATTCTGGTGTTGCATGCCCATCCACCCCATATCATTGGGTATCAAGGAAGTAGTAGCTGCATCATGCCCACCCAAGTAATCAAGCAGATGAGATGTCTGTGGTAGACTAGCAGTGCTCATCCTGGGAATATCCCCGCTCATCATTACATGGCTCCTCGATGAAATAAACTGCTGTGTAGGTCCCACTGAATTACTAGGATGCAATTGGGTTGATACAACGCTGAATAAGCTCTGGTCAGCACTGCCTCCACTACCGATCTGCTGAATTGGAACAGTAATACTGTTTGGCCCACTCCAACCACTACAAGCTTGATGCCCAGCCGAAAACCAGTCCTGCCCCACCAAACGCCCACCGTTTATGCCAGATTGGAGAGGAGCAGATATGCCAACAGAACCGAGAGCCCACTCCTGCATATTAACTGGCATCAAGGGTTCCTGCCTTGGAACCAAGTATCTACCACCGTTAGGGTAAGTATCAACAGATGCATTTTGCTGCACAAAAATCTCATCCTCCCTCTTTTGTCCCCGATCCAGTAGTAGGGATGGATTCAGCTGGTCCTGGAAATGCATTGAATACTTACTGGCTTCCAACAAGTTACTGCTTGGCACCTCAAAATTTAATTGTGTCCGTCTCTCCTCATGATGGTAGGATAACATCCCCTGCCTCTCAAATAAAGGATGGAGTAACTCAGTTTTATCTTGGTTTCGATCCAGACCAAAGGTGCTAGCATCTGCTTGTCTACGCATCAAAAATTCCCCATCATCCTGTCCATGCAAGTTAGATTCCAGGTCAATCAATTGTCTTTGTTGCTCTTCACCAACTAGAGACTGAGCAGGGGACAAACCACTGGCAGAGGTGTCTTCATGGTCAGCAGAAGAATCATAATAAGAACCTGGTATCCTTGCTGCTGGCATTGCATCTCCAGCAGACGATAAAGGCACTCCCTGGCTGGCTGAAACATCTTCAGGCATAGCATTTCCCAAGGATCCAGATTCTTCGTCATGACTAGTATCTGACTTTTGGGAGTGATAATTTTTTGAATCCAGATCCATGGAATTAAATGCATTACCACCTATAACATGCATTTGACATTGATCATATGGAGAGGTAGGAACGGATTCTTCATCATCTTCAGTCGAAGAAATGCCATCTGTCAGTTCATTATCCTTCCAATCCTCAAGTACATTAGCATGGTGTTCAGCATCCTCATCCTGAACCAAATAACAAGCAAACAATCACAAAGCATAACGCCACCAATGGAACACAAACCAGGTAAATAAACAACTAATTAGACTACTTACACATGTTTATAGAGAAGGGACAAAGGAAATGGAAAAAGAAATCAAAAGAGCAGAAGCAGAATTACAAACCACCAGCAAGTTTTGTCTGTCTGTCATGCCTTGTTCCAATGATTTGGTTGATTCATCATCTTCAGTTATCGCCAGGTGGTCCGACTCTTCATTATCCTTCAAATCTGCAAGTATGCTCTCCTGATTTTCGCTGAACTCATCCTGAATCCAATATCAATTTAACAATTAATAGAAACAGCGTCACCAATGGAGCACAGAACAGGTAAGTGAAACAGTTGGATAGTCGGATTACTCTAACATGTAAGTTTAAAGATATGAAGGAAAAAGGGGGGGGGGGGGGGGGGGAGGGGGAGAGGAAGGGGAAGCACAGAAGTAGGATCACAAACCACCGACAACTTTTTTCTGTCTTTCATGTCTTGTTCCAATAATTTAGTTACTTGTCGTCTCTGTAAATGAATTTCTCTCCAATTTGCATATGCAAGTGGAATAAGATTTTTTGCTAATTGCAGCCTGCAGTGAAAAACTAAAATATGAGCGAGACTGCAGAAGGTTACTCCAAGGTTTCAAGAAAACATGCTTCGATACAACACATACACACATAGAAACATACTGACCAATGCTCATGCAGCTTCTTATGTTCTTCCTCCACAAATCGTACATATGGCTGTACAAGAAAACCATCAATGCTACCCAAAACTTGGTTAAGAGACCTTGACTGAATGCTTTTACCAGACTGCTTCATATTCTTAACAAGTTGATGCTGCTTCTTGCTAATCTGAAGTATTTTAAGATACAGTACCAGTATTAGACCAACTCCCCCAACACCATGTCCTTTCAAATTAATGACAAAAAATAAAATCCTGTGTAGGGAAACTTAACATATTGTTTCTCAGGCTAAAATTGCAGAGGTTTTGAATACAATGCTGCAGATTGATTACTAAACAACAACCACTATACTCATTATTACAGGAACAGAGTTGTTTCCACCCTCTACCCCCAGAAAAAGTATATTATTGGAATGCAAAGTTTGTTGCAAGTATAGGTACATAAATGTAAACAGAAACAGGGAAGTGTATCTGAAGAATTAGCATCATATGGAATACTATAGTTGAAAATTTCTCGAAAACTAGGAAAATGAAGAAAGATAATTCGGAAACAAGTATAAACACCTAATACAGGTGATTTAATTCCTCCCAAAAATTCACTACTATTCATTTACTCCAATCAGAATCAATTTGACAGCAATCCAATATTTAATATTTTACTTTATTTTTTCGTTATAAGCAGCAATCCAATGTTTTATCCTATGTTAGTCATTGATGACAAGATTAACTACAAACAGTTGTAGAATAATATATCTGATTGGGTAGCAAACGGAACGTGCAAGGCCAGATAGGCTTCTAGGCAGAGTGCTTAGATAAAAGACAAACAGATGCACTCATCATGCAGCAGTTAATGATAGATGATCTTAATAAACAATTACAATTAGATTAGATGGTCATATCCAATCTAAAGCTCTTACACAATCTAATACGTGCCAAAATAGCATCCAACCTTGAAATATGACATGTATTTGTTGCCATCGCTACACTGAATGTTACGCTTGAGTACTTTATCCCCTTTTCTTGTTTTTGCTCCCACATTAGGCACTTTATCTGAAGCGACAAATAAATCTCTGGACTTGTCTTTCATGAAACCTTTCCTGGATGCCCTGAAAACCATAACTGTCAACTAATAAGACCAGCTCATTATTCAATGATATCAAGTTGCTAGTTTTTTCAATCTCATTTGGAATGAAGTAATGTTTGTACTGTCTCTCTTTAAGAAAGTTCACAATTACGAGACAAGAAAAATAAATGAACTTGCACGTGAGAGCTCCGTTACCTAGTTGGAAGTTCTCCACCCTTCATTATTGATGTCTCGTTATCACTACTACATGCTTTCTCATCTGCAGCCCAAGAACTAGATTCTGATGTAGCTGTGACACTGCCCCCAGGATCATGAAATCTGCATTCATTTGCTAGCGAGGAGTCCCTTTGCTCCACATTGTTTCTTGACCTGCAGAAAATTCAATTCATGTTAATTATTAACTGTCCTAAGAGTTCGAACTGTTATAATACAGACTAAACATGTAGATCAAGCATTGAGAATGCTAATCCTCCCCACAAGTGCAAGCTCCTAAAATCCAATAACAATTTGGGCCTTGCACATGCAAACTAATGGCAAACTATCACAAATAGAAGCATATAATATGCATAAATAACAAATAAGGCAGCTAGTGTAATTGAACCCCAAACTTGTGCTTTGATACTATTTTAAGTTACCAATTGTTCCAGAGGTTTTCAAACCATTAGAAAACTGACTCAACAATGTACATCAAGCATTGAGAATGCTAACAACCCAACATGAGATTCTTCATGATTTTCTTTTGTTTTTCCCTCCTTGATTAAAATGGAAAATTCAACTGAGTAAATGAGATCAAACTGAGAAAATATTTACCAGCCACTATAAAGTATTATAGAAGATCAATTATTAGATTTCCAACATCGAATTATGTTAGATATGAGCATCCACAAAATCTCCCAGCCTAGGTTGGATTCATATAATAAAAAATTCATAATAACTGAAATCTTCCTAAAGTGGAAAACTAATCAGCCAGTCTCGAACACCCCTGCCCAGTCCCTCCTGATTGCATCAACCAGCCAACAATTCTGAATAAAGGCTAATGGCTTAATAACCAACATTAACGTGACAACTAAAGGTCAGGTCACAATTTCAAACCTAATATACACATAGTATCACCCCCTTGTAACTTTCCTCAAGGTGGCTAGCGTCTCCTAAACCGCATGCCCCTACCCGCCACAACCCCTAATCCTTCCTATTTAACAATGAAGCACATACTTAAACTTGTGAGGATCTAACCAAAGAAGTATAAATAGAACCAACTCTTGAAGTCACATCCTAACCTTAGCCATTACTTAGGTTGCACAAATAACAAGCAGAAAGTTTCAATTTGTGTTAAAAAGGAACGTCTGAAGCTATTGAAAAAAGAAAAAAGAAAAAGAGGGAGTCACCTCCAAGCTCTTTGTATGATTTCCTTTTCTGGATCTTTGCAGTTTGCACATCTCTCCTTCAAGTCCAATAGATATCCAATTATACTACCAAAAGAAGAATAAAAACACAGCAACCATATAAACAGTACTTCTTTGACCAATCAGATATAGAGCTGGTATAAATAGTTTGCCAAGATCACAATGTGAAGGGTAGAATAGTTCACTTACTCATTATGATAGTTCTGTAACCCTAAGTAGTATGAATTTTTTTCAGCCCTTCGGCACCGTTCATGGTGAAGAACTGCATCAGGGTGGAGGTCGCCTGAGCAAAGTGACGTGCCCCTGCAGGCATATGTACAAATAAAAGTTAACTCTTAAGTACACACTCATTCTATTGACTATAATAGAAGATTATTCTTTTGATAAAACCATTTCACAATGAGAAAATTATTTCTTTGATGAAATGATATAATTTGATAAGTTTGTAAAAACGCCTTTACCATTACTAAGAAGGATAATAAGGAAGCCTAAAGTAAATATTACGAAAAACCTAATTCTTGGAATTTACTATAAGACAAAAAGTAAATTGTGATCTCTAGGTGCAAGACTGCAATGAGAAAAATAACCAACTCAAATGGGCCCATAACAAAGTCTATACTCTTTATCTACAATGGAATGCCCAAATGTTGATAATCTGACAACTTTTGAAGGCTTAGAGGAGTACTTTGCAAAATAGGGAATGATGGGGCAATTAAAAAAAAATATCAGAGAATTGGTAGACAGAAGGAAAAATGTAAACCACTGAGCGCGGATGAGTACAAGAGCGAGACGACTACTTTATGCAAGGTTACTCATATTCCCATGTCTAGATATTTATATATACGCACAGTATGTTCTGAACATAGCTTCAAAATATGAGTGATAAAAACTTGCCATTTGAGAAAAGGGTTTCCGAAGTGAAATTCATCCCCAGAAAGTAATGACTCCACAACTTGTTCCATCTCGGATCCTCTCGGAAGAAAATTCATGAGATAGTTTCTTTCATTTTCTGAAATATAAGTCTGCCAGACCTGTAAGGAACTCCATGATGAAAGGAAAAGAAATAAGAAGAGAAGTTTATTTCAGAGATACAGATAACCAACCATAAAATGTATTACCTCGTATGTAAGAACCTCTTTCAAATTTTCCAACTCAAAAATTTCACGAGGAATAGAGATTACATCAGCCAAGATACCAGGGAAATTAGGAACAGAATCAACAAAGGGTCTCGAATCTCTCCACCCTATGCCAATCTGTTCCGCTTTGGCAACAACCTTCTTTTTATTCCGATCCCACTCCACAGATATATGAGCACTTAAGTTTGCATCATTTTGTAGAAATCCCAAACTCTTCTTTTCTGCTCTATAATGTTCCCTAAAATTGTATCGCATAATGCTGGAAGAATTCAATCTCTTTCTTCGTTGATCAGCTGCCATCAACACAATCTTCAAAATGATTCTCAGGAACGATACATATTGATGTTGAATTAGATACTGTTGTTGATGACCACTCGTACCTACATAAAAACCATGGGTTACCATATACATAGTAAGAAGTCGACAAAGTTTGGCTTGTAAATCTTTCAGCCAAACCCTAAAAATTGACCGATATTCAAAATGTAGAAGTAGGGTTCAAAAATGTGTTTATTTGAAAAGATAAAGTTTGATTGTCCTTCCATATTCTTACTAGATTCGTTGGTGAGTCCTAAATATTATTGAAGACTCTGAATATAAGACAGGTATTAGAGGAAAGTATATTTAGAACCGGAAAAACTTTTTTCCACCAGCTACCTGTATCAAACAGTTTCTAAGAAAATAGCAATAAGCAGCTCTTTGATTCTTTATCGATCGCGAAGCATAAGACTAATAAACAAAAATATAAGCTCAATCGAACAAACAATGTGACTCAAAGCTCTAACAGAAAAAGAGGAATTGCAAAAATATGCGAGGGTAGCTGAATGTCCAGGAATCCGTCGATTCATAAAATTATAATCCAAAGGAGAAACAAAAATATAAGGGGGGAAGAGAAAAAACCTCAGAAAGAGAAACAGTGATGCAAAGACTTGAGAAGAAAAAATATGTACATATGGATATGGAGAGTGAAGAATTGAAACCCTAGTAAGAATCGGAACAGTGAGCATAAGAGGAGAGCTGCATCCAAGGAAGAAAAAGGCACAAACCAGTGATGTTCGGAATCACAATAGAAGCCGCAAATTAGCGCTGGGGTCCTGGGGGAGGGATTCAAGAAAGATTAAGATTCATTATCGAGAGAGAAGGAATGATGAAATAGGAAGGAATGATGTTTCTCTCTTCAGGTTATCCAATTAGGAGAAAAGGGGAACGAGAGGTGATAGAGATAGAGATGAGAGAGAGAGAGAGAGTGTGTGTGTGTGCGCGCGCGGTGCGGTTTCTCAATTCCCTCGCTCGCCCGCTCTCTCGCTGGGTTTTTACATCCGGCTTTTTTGTACTTGACCCCAATTTCCGGACCGTGTGAAGGCCTCCTAAGGGGTGTGGACATAAAAGCTCGAGTAAACGTTTTCTTTTTGCCTCTCTTAATTCCTCCCCATTTCACATATATGTATTCTCCTTTTTTTTCTTTTTCTTTTTCTTTTTCTTTTTCTTTTTTTTTTCTTTTTCTTTTTTGTTTATGTAATTAATGCCATGCCAATACACTTTTTTTCTTGTATACATACACTAAATATAATAAAACATATTGTATAGTATGTAAACTGGGGAATCACTTTCTTTTATCGAAAAATTCATGATTATAATAAATGAATATTTATATCTATATATATATATATATATAAACATATAACCAATCCAAATTCCAAGCCCATAGATTATAGATATGGGCTTCTTATTCCATCATTCTGAAACCCGTGATAGTCATAATACATGGGCCGTGACAATTGTGATCGGCCTAAAATTAAAAATCTGGACGACATGTAGTTAAAGCAAAGACAAATCACATAAGAGAGCTCGCAGCTTGCTTGTCCAAAAGAGTCTTCTTCTCTGTGTGTTTCAGACTGTGTGGGGAGGTAATGGCAGCTAAGATATTACTAACCCCACATTCATATCCACATCCTCTCTCTTCTCTATCTCCCTGTTCCAGTAGAGACAGAGAGCCAAGCAGGCAAGCATGTCTGGGCTTGACAAAACCGGAGAAGGGCAGGCGTATGGTTGTCAGAGCATCCCCTTCATCCTTGATGTTCCAGCAGCTGGACCCTCATATGATACTACCTCCTACTCTTTTGGAACATCCAACCTCAGAATTCCTCTTCTCTGTTGCTGCAGCTGCTGAGAGTATGGGTTATTCCTCAGCAAGCTACTATACTTCTTTGGGTCTCTTCGTCATCTCTGTTCCTGGTTTATGGTCCCTCATCAAGCGCTCCGTCAAATCCAAGGTTTCCTCTCATTTTCATTCTAATTCATTTTTCTGCTATATGTACTCACTCTATCACCATCACTCACTGGTCTTCACTTGCGGCATATGTGTGATGAATCATTAAAAAGATTGTCCAGAAGAAGTTTATAGGCGAAGGCTATGGGAGGAACAAGGCACCCAACCAGGTTGCTGGTGAAATCTTATCCTTTTTCACTCGCAACAACTTTGTGATTGCCGACAGAGGTGACACCATAACGTACGTATGTAAACACTCTCCCACCCACACGTCTTTTTTCTGATCTACATATTACTCTTACCTTCATTAACAGCAATTTAGCAGGTACACATGACGTGCTTTGCTTAACTATGCGTATTAAACTATATTTTATAATAAAGGTTTGAAGGTATGATGGTTCCAAGTAGAGGTCAAGCAGCATTGCTCACGTTTTGCACCTGCATCAGCCTTGCTAGCGTTGCTCTTGTACTCACAATTACACTTCCTGACATTGGCAACAACTGGTTCTGGCTCACCATCTTCAGCCCTTTAGCGTAAGTGGTAGACTACATCGATGCCACATAACTTGCTTAAGTAGACCACTGCTAGATGTCATCGATTAATTGTGTTTGTCAAAATGCAGGGGCGCGTACTACTGGAAGAAAGCATCGAGAAAGGAGCAGATCAAGGTTAAAATGATGGTTGCTGCAGACGGAACCCTCTCGGAGATAGTTGTTCAAGGGGACGACCAACAGGTGGAGCAGATGAGGAAGGAGCTTCAGCTAAGTGAAAAGGGCATGGTTTATGTTAAGGGTATCTTTGAGAGATGATCCCATCCCGTCCGGGTATTCTTCCCACCGGATTCTCTGCCCAACTTACGACTCGCTCGACTATGACCTTGGAATCCCAGGCTGCCAAGAGGGAGAAGCTTTACCAAAATGAGGCTACATGTACTATACTGTTGTGCGTACTATGTATACTTGGAAAAGTTTTGACTTCTCCACTCAAAAGTCTAAATCACATTAATAAGATTACTCAACCATATGCTTGTGTTCGTATATAAAGAACTTATTTTAAGAATTTTGAAACCAAGCCATATCGGCTGTTACTGTATCCATGTTACATAAACAATAGTTTTCAGAGATATTCAACAAACAAAAGATGTCAGCACAAATCTTCAACATCATCTCATAATGACTAGTGAAAAAAAACGAAAAAGGGGGATCGAAAGAGTAAGACAGCAGCCAGAATTTTGTTGATATACTCACTCAACCGATGAGTAACTTGTTCTCATCCAAAATTTAGCTCCTTGACATGTAATCACATTTTATATGGGTTACGTGACATTCTGACTTCTATTTCAGCTAACAAGAAAACGAAGGGGTGGCTCGGCCTCGGCCTGATCACGACAAGGAAGTCACTTGTACCTTCAACGAGAATGATCATTTCCACATCCTAACATATGTAGAAGCCTTGGTCATATTGGAGTTCAATTTCTTGCTAAAGAAAGCGATCGACTTATGGTTTTGAATTAAGATCGCACCTATCCCGAGTTCGGAAGCGTCTGTTTGAATGATAAACAGTGAAGTGAAATCCGGTAAGGCTAGAACCGGAGCTGTCATGAGGGCTCTCTTTAAGGCTTCAAAAGTCTCATTTGTCACTGCATTCCATTGAAAATAATCATTTTTCAATAAATCGGTTAATGGGAAAGCAATAGTAGCATAACTTCGAATAAATTTACGATAGTACCTAGTAAGACCAAAAAATCATTGAAGTGTTTTCAAATTGTGTGGGGCAGGCCAAAGTCGAATTCGATTTTTTCCGGATCTGGTTCCACTCCGGATGCGGTCACAATATATCCCAAAGAAGCCATTTGGGTTGCACGAATAAGCACTTGGACAGCTTGGAAAAATAAGAGTTGGCTTGCAAGCATTCAAGAACATTTTTGGAGATGAACAAGGTAGTCGACCATTGTCTTGTTATATACCAAAATATCATCGATGATGATGACTTTTCGAAGGAATGCCTTAAAAATTGAATTCATTGAAGCTTGGAAAATGCTCGATGTATTAGTGAGGTTGAATGGCATTACTATAAATTCATAATGGCCTTCATGTGTTCGGAAAGTCGTCTTATGGATGTCATGCGGATGAACCAGTATTTGATGGTACCCCGCTCTAAGGTCAATTTTAGAGAAAGCGGATGCCCCATGTAGCTCATCCACGGTCCGAATAGGGAACTTATCTTTCATGGTAACTTCATTTAAGATGCGATATTCAACACAAAACCGCCAAGTGTCATCCTTCTTTTTAACCAATAAGACCGGGAAAGAGAATGGGCTTTGGCTCAGTCTAATAACCCCGGAAGTGAGCATATCACTTGCTAATCGCTCCATCTTGGACTTTTGAAAATGGGGGTAACAGTATGGTCGCACATTAACCGGTTTTAAACCCAGTAACAAGTGAATTTTATGGTAAAAAACCCAAAATGGTGGCAGCTCTTTGGGCTTGACAAACAAGCCAGAAAACCTCTCTAAGAGATCGATAATGACTGGTGGCAGAAGAGCCAGAACGGTGGCAGGCGTTGGGATGACCGTTGGTGAGAAGAATTAAGCAACGTTATCCGTTTGAGACAAGCGGTGGAGCTGATGAAATTGAACTTGTGCCATTATAATTAACAGTTCCTCTTTCAACATAATATTCTTCCCCTCACAAAAAAAATTCCATATAGAGCTCTTTATAATCTATGGAAATTCGGCCTAAAAGTTCGAGCCATTATATGCTGAGAACAATATCAGCCCCTTAAGTTGTAAAACATATAATTCGATTGAAAAAGATTGTTTGCCTCACTCCACAAGCACAATGGGACAATACCCATCACAAAGCTATTTCTCTCCGTTACCCACTAATACTTGAAAATGTGGTGAACGACTTATCGGAAGTTTCAAGAATTTTGCTATCCTTTTTTGAATAAAGTTATGGGTACTTCCTCCATCGATCAAAGTTTGCACAGGAAAACCTCCAACAATGCCCTGAAAACGAAGCGTGCATAGACACACTTGGCCGACCAAGGCATGAAAATTAATTTTCGGAATGTTAGTTTCCGATGAAGTTTCAACCCCATCCTTACTGTATGATGCCTCCAAACTTGCAAATGGATTTTCCTCCTCCTCGTCCGTGGTGAAAAGAAATACTTTACCCTTCCACTTATGAGCCGGTGTGAATTTTTTATCATAATTATAACACAACCCTTTTTCACGCCGAGCTAGCATCTCGGAAGCCGAAAGTTTCTTGATAATGTGCTCGAAAGTTTTTGCACTTCCGTTGGACCCCATGGCGGTTGTGGCTGTTATAGGGGCTGCATTAAAAGTAGTACTCGCGGGCTTATTACTGGTTGCTAGTTTGGAATTCCAAGTACGATCAACCTAAGATTTTGTAGATGATTTCAAATCGGCGACCTTATCATCGTAGAGTCAGGCAAGGCTCATGATTTGCACAAGGGTAACGGGCTTGAAAACTTGCACTTCTTTCCTCAAGTCATTTTTCAAACCGGAAATAAAACAACTAACCAACACATGTTTGAGAACACTAAGAATCTTGTTTGATAAAAACTCAATTGGTGTTGAAACTCAGAAAGAGAACCAGTTTACATTAATTTACTTAAGTTTACCGAAATAATCTTCATTTTCCGACAATCCAAATCTTTGCTTAATGGCTTATAGCAAAAGTCGGCCAATGGGTGATGAAACGATTCTTATTAATCCAAACGTATCAATCCAATACGTCTCCATCTAATTGAAAGGATGTGATCGTCAATCGTCGCGAATCCAAGGTGTGATAATAATCGGAGTACCGTTGAATTCGAGAAATCCAAGCCGATGGGTTATCTCCGGAAAAACGTGGCACGTCCAAACATATGGTTTTCATGGTAGGAGGTTGACCCGTAAAATGCTCCTACTGGGCTGGGGAAGTTTGCACCGGAAACTGGTATGGTGCCCGTGGATCTAACGCAGGTGGAAACTAACCGTTCGGGTAAGGGGGAGTGTGAAAAAACAGGGGCGGTTGTTGAGGCATAAAACCCGATGGAAATGGTTGTTGCAATGGAGGATGGTGTTGGGGTAGCACCGACTGCGGCGCGGTTACACCCATCGGCGATGGCATGGGATGCCGGAGACGTTGCTCAACTTTACCGTCGAGAGCTTAAAGACTAACGGTGAGTTCCCGGATTGATGAAGCGAGATCCTCTATCATTCCGGCTCCCGAAGTTCTCGGACTTGCGATATTACCTCCTCTAAACGGGATTAGCGAGTTCCTTTCCCCATTGCGAACTAGAAGAACGACAGCACCAATGTTAGGTAAGCCATTTTCGAGCCGGCCGAGCTCAAAGAATATAGAAAGAATAGAGAAAATACTAGAGAGAAAACAAGAATTAAAAAGAAAATTATTTCATTGCTTCAGGTTTTTCCCCAAAACAAAACGAAAGATATACTCACCGTCACCATTCGTACACTATTTCTCTCTTCTCACACACCCAGCAGCAGAAGACCACACACAGCAGCAAACTACACACACGAAGGAATATTTCCTTTTCTCTCTCTCCAGCTGGCCGAGACTACATGTAGTTTCGTGCAGTCTCATACTACACGTAGTCCTTTGGGCTGAAGTCTTCCCATTTCTCTGGGTCAAATTGAAGAGTTCGGACCCATTCCCATATCAAAAAGCAGCCAAGGTATGTGCACACTGTGACCACAATGCCCCTTTCAGAATCATTCTGTGGGCCCCGAAGAGATCCATCATCAACACTGTTAGCCAGCTTAATGTCATCCTCGGTACGACGCCTGATGAAGACTGGCTTCCCACGGCACTTCACAGTAACAGTACTACCAGGCTCGATGCTTGAGATGTCCACCTCAAGCGAGGCCAATGAAAGAACATCCTTGCTAGCTGACATGCTCAGCAAAAACTTGAGAACAAGGAGACGGATCGAAGAAGCATACACAAACCTACCACCTGTCAGCACAAAATAAGCAAATGAACGCTTGCTGGGATCACCGGGTGGAAAACGTTCGTGGTTGTGCTCATCATAGACTATCTTCGAACTAGGGTTCCTAATGACAGCCACCGTGGGAGGAACTTCTGGAAAAACACTATTTTCATGTTTTGAGGTCGTCAAGTCAGAAGCGAAGCCTGAAATGTCCAATGCACACACTTGTATCAGGTCAAATTACTGTTCAATCATCTGGAAAAAGATGACTCAACGTTTAAAAGGTAGGCTCAAAGTCTGCCTCAGGATCACTGAATTCAAATCGTACCTCATAGACTAAAGAAAAAGAAGAAATATAGCCAAAAGAAGAAGAAGAAGATATATTAGTTAAAAAGACGTTCAGAAAGGAGAGTAGCAGATTGGTGTTGAACCCAGAGATCAAAAACAAAATGATCCTTCCAATTTGCATAAGAATTTTAATTCAAAATATGTCTCAGACCGCATATAGATCGTTGGCTGATTACCATATTTTGCTTAATATATTCTTCACAGGAAGAATTTATATGGTCATTCCTTGTAGCACAAAAAATTATAAAAAAGAAAAGCAATGCTTTCATAGAGGAACCGTCTCCATTAATGAAGAAATGACCTAACTGCTACAATGCATCAAGCTTTCTACTAATAATGGTCAAGCATGAATAAAAAGTGAACATTCTATTCATTTTAACCGGGAATCCTAATTCATGTGAAAGACTGAATGCAATGGATGATTCCAAACCAATACATCTATAAGGAAAGCGAAGATGGTTTCACAGGCTTATAGATGAGAAACAGACCTCTGACAGGAAAATGAAACATGGGATTGGATCTGGGGTAGTCGGACAAGGAGGAATCACGGCCGTCAGCGTTGAAAGTATTATGCGAGATGAGGGAGGACACAGCCTGAGCCTGAGCCTGAGCCTGAATCTGATTGGGCTTCCATGGCGATCCAGAGGAAAGAGAAGAAAGCCTCCTAGCTGCAACCCTCAACATCTTCTGCGTCCTCGAGCACTGCTTCGGAACAACATGAGAGAAAAAGGACGCAGCTTTCTTTGTTTTTCGTTCCAATCCACAGGGAGAGAATGATGAAATGACAGACTCCCAAATTGTTCGCTGATTCTGAGGGCCCCGTTTCGGAGTGCTTATAAGTTATAAGTACAATTTAGGTGTAGAAATATATTTAACACGTGTTTATAAGTAAAATTTAATTAGAATATATTTATTTTTATAAGTTTTAATAAACATATTTTAATTAGAAAATGTATTTATTTTTTCAAAAAGGTTACTTTTTATTTGTATATAAAATAATTGAAAATAAATTACGTAATAAACATTTTTTTTTTTACTTATTTTAATAAACATATTTTAAATCGCTTATTATTAATAAATATGCATTTTTTAAGCACTCTCAGACGGATTCATTAAGTGTGACTCGCCGCTTCACCTCACACTTCAATCTGCCCGGCCCCTTCTCTGTCTCCCTCCGTTTCCGACGTTTACCACTCCAGTATCCACCCCCATCATCTCTCCATTATCTCGAGATCTCTCTGTCTCTGTCTTTCCTCCTTCGCCGACGCTCTCCTCTCTAGAACTCAGCTTCACGCCAAGGGACGTTATGGAAAGGAAGGACGAAGAAGAAGGAAAATTGGAATTCGATGCATCAGAAATAGAGTACGTCAGCTATGGGGGTGAACATCACCTGCCTCTTATCATGAATCTGGTGGATCAAGAACTTAGCGAGCCCTACTCCATCTTCACTTATCGTTACTTCGTTTACCTCTGGCCCCAACTTTCTTTCCTGGTAACTTCCCACGCACCCTCAATCCGATCAATATTTCGCTCTGCTAAGCTTAAAGCTTGTATTTTTCCGGATTCCTTGGTTCTTATTTGAGTGAAATGGTGTTTGTTATTTAGGCTTTTCATAGAGGCAGATGCGTGGGCACCGTGGTTTGTAAAATGGGGGAGCATCGAAGAACTTTCAGGGGCTACATTGCGATGCTGGTGGTCATCAAACCCTATAGAGGCAAAGGCATTGGTATTCTCTCTCTTCTATTCTCCTCTCTTTATACTATTTTGCTCAATTATTGCATCTAGTTTGCTACACAGTCCTATGAGCTTAAGGAGTGATTTGATTTGTCTGCAGCTACAGAACTTGTTACTAGATGTATCAATGTGATGATGGAATCAGGTTGTGATGAGGTAAGCTTTCTTTGTTTCTAATGGGGCAAACAAAATAAACAAGGAAATTGATTAATATACTGTCGACTTTGAGTAGCTTATTTTATGTAATTTCTTAACTTGCCTCCATTCTTGCTGAATGACACAAACCAAAGAAAATTCCAATGATTTAGACATCGCCAAGAGTCTATCTTCACATTGTATTTGATTAAAAAACAACCTACTTTAAGGGTTTAATCATACCTTGCCATTTTTCTTCATCCTGATTACAGACATCTATGATTCCATAGTTAACGTCCTCATTTCCATCATGGTCTCTCCGATGAGTAGACCGAGTCACTCCAATCTCTCTTTTCTGACGTAATGAATTGGTCACTTGACAAGACTACTTTGCAAACTTCTTTGAAATTCAAAGTATGGTACGCATTTCAAAGAATATTTGCCCAAGTTGTCGAAGAAAGTAAATAGAGAAATTGGAATAACTAAGCAAAACTTTGTTTCTAAACTTGTTTCCAATATCAACTCATTAACTATGCTACTACTATATGGGTCATATGTAATGGATAGACTGTCCTTGCATCATAAAGTCTCAAAGTGTTTACCGCTTGCGCGTGTGTATGTTGAAAGAGGGGGGCAAGCATTTGTAGCAAGCTCATCATCCATTTTCCTACTATGGCTGGGATATAGGTAACGTTGGAAGCTGAAGTGACAAATAAAGGAGCACTTGCGCTGTATGGTCGTCTTGGATTTATAAGGGCAAAGCGGCTGTTTCGGTATTACTTGAATGGAGTTGATGCATTCAGGCTGAAGCTGTTATTCCCCAGCCCAGAATTGTATCATGCCTTGTCCATGATGCCAACCAAGGATGATGAGGATGATGGTGGCCTACAAGGTTCTGAGGGCTATCATCAAGGCTTGTAATTCATATTTCCAGTGAACCGTGTTATTTTTATACCTATGTGTTTTAGAGTCCCTCGCGGGAATATTATTTGTAATCCATACTGATCAGTCCCTGGCAAAAGCTTTTTGAAGGATTGTGATGTATTTTTAGAAGAAGAAGAATAATAAGAATAATCAGAAACAGTATTGAAGGTTATATGTGCAGCGCATGATACAGGTAATGAATAATAATAATCAGAAATATGATAATCAGAAACATGATACAGGTAATGAATAATAATAATCAGAAATATGATAATCAGAAACATGATACAGGTAATGAATAATAATAATAATAATCAGAAACAGTTTTAGAGTAATGAATATGATTATTATATGAGATTGCTGGTGAAATAGTAGTTCTTTTTGGTGGATGTATGTTCGGGTGGGATTGACATTGATCTCTTAGGAGTGTACAGCTCCGTAGTGTAGTTTTAGGTCGATGCTGTTGATAAAGAAACAAGAAATGGATGTTCATCTTCACAATCACGGCACATTGAGAAGTGAAGGTGGTTGGTGCCGTTGATCAATTGTATTTACTCACATTTCAAAGAATAGACATGCTCATCTTAAGATCGGAAACCGATTTCATTTATTACCAAGTGGAGTTGAAATGAGATTTTAATCCAAACGACACTCTCAGTCCATGATTTGATTCAGGCCCCTTGTTCTATCATCATCTGTCTGTAGACTGTATTAACAACGGGTAAGAACATGTGAAGTGAGGTGAAGTGAGGACAAAAGAGATTGCGAATCTTACACGCTATTTAATTAAGAATGTGTTGCTTGTTTATCCATCCTAAATAGGAACTTATATAAGAATGTGTTGTCTATCGGAATAACCTCATCTCCTTGATAACTTTGCGGCTGCGGAAATGGGGGGATGTGCATGCATGATAAGGCCACTCCGCATAACATTAATTTGATTGATCAAACGATGCTCGGCCATCAGTTCCTAAAATCTGAATTCAGTCAGGTTTCTCGGGTTGGCTGGCAGATCGATCCTTTTGGTCATTCTATCATTCAAGCTTACTTACGGGGAGTAAAGGTTTGAATCTTATTTGTAACTATTATACCCAATTCCGGGAGAGCCTCAGTTGGGCAGCCTCAGAGACTGAAGAGACTGAGGCTGGGCGTCGTCAGCTTCAAATTATAGAAATAGAGTGCTAAGGGTAGATAATATATGAGGCTGCGGTATGGAAGGTCTAAGGTGACATCAGTTCGGTTATCCATATTTGGATGAGGCGAAAAGTCTCAAGAAGATATTAAGGTTGAGTCAGGTATTTCCTCGCTCGGCTCAAATATTGGCAATATGACTGAACGAGTGGACAGGTGAATAGGTGGAAAGCAACTGATACTCAAGTGGAGACCTTGTCCTTGGTATGTCAGACAAGAGTGACGTTGTTGCACGTTGAGGTGCCCTGGAAAATGTTAGACTAGGGTGGCGCCTTACTACCCATAAGGACAGGTGAGTGGGGAGCAAATCTCTGCTATGTCAGACTGCAGGGCGCTGACACCCATCATGCAGCAGAGAATAAAGTAGTGAGGGGGCGACACGTGTAAATTTTTCGGGAGCCTCCCTACTTAAATCAGATATAAAAACCAAATATCTGGACAATAAGAGGTAATGCAAAATTAATTAAGAAAAGAACAAGTTTCTTCATTACTCTCCATTTTCCCTCTAAAAAAGTTAACTAGAGCATCGGAGTGGGGTGGCCGACCACCACCCCGGCCGCAATTTGTTAGTGAGTGCATGAGCAGATATTTGAGATATACTGTGGATTGTAGAGCCTTTTGTAGCGGACAAAACTCTACGTCAACAATTTGGCGCTGACCGTGGGGATGATTGTCTTCATTTTCAAAGTTCCAATAGATCAAGAGCTTGACTAAAATGAGGATATGAGATGGAGGATTGGGAGGAGAGCAGATAAGTGAGAGTGAATAGGGGGAGAGAGGTAGAGGAAGAGGAGTCCTCCCGCCCTTACCTGAAGGAAGAATAACACATTCGGCGAGCATAGCTAGAAGAAGACCAACGCCTCCGCAAACCCCTCCAGTGGCAAATAGTTTAGTGGACATAGTGCAGGGCATCGAAAGGATGGAGAGGGGCCTAGTGGAAAGAATGAGCCAGGTGGTGGAGCGTTCTATAGAAGCAAGAATCGCAGAAATAAGGAGAGGAGTGAGGCTGGAAGAAAGAGAGGAACCACAAAGGAGATGCATGCCCCCCCTCCCCCGCGGCGAGATCCTAATTTGAGGAAGATGATGCAGCATCTCACTTGAGGATGATTGCAGCGGGGGGAGAGTAGGGTGATTCAACATATACTGCTTGGAATCCGATCTCCTCAAAAGTTCTGAAGGACACGAGGCATCCCGTGAAATCAACTGAGCCACCAACAGGACAAATAAAAGTAATCCTAGAGTTGACAAAGCGAATGATGGAACTGGAGGCGGCAGTAAAGGGCACCACGCTATGTATGGATGAGCTAGAAAGTATGTTTACGAAGAGAGTCCAAAACGCACAATTACCGAAGAAGTTCAGGGCTCCGACCATGATGTACGATGGGATAAAGGATCTCCGAGACCACGTGAACTCATACAAAACCTGCATAAGGATGAATGCTATGTCGGATGAGTTGATGTGCTAATGTTTTCATATCACGCTGACCGATTCAGCTAGTGATTGGTACAGGTCTCTCGCGCTAGGCTCTATTGATTCATTCGGCGAGTTGAAGAAGTTGTTTATGTCGAATTTCTAGGGTGTGGCTAACACTAGACTTCCCCTCATGAGTCTTTATATTATAAGGCAGAGTCCGAGAGAAAAGTGGGCAGTTTAAAATCCCCTCATAATATATTCAAATCCCCTGAGTAGCTTAAAAGTGCGCCGGCTCAGCGAGATCGGAGAGTTTACTGTAGATACCATGTATATCATGGTCATAAGACGGAGGATTGCTTACATCTGAAGAGGGAGATTGAAAGGCTGATCCAAGAAGATCGTCTTGGGGAATACGTGAATAAAGGAAGGAGGGGAAACCATAATGGAGTAAGAAGAAACAATAAGAGAAAGGGTAGGGAAGATGATCGTCTGGAAAATAACCTCGGGCATCATAACATAGCTAGGGAGATCCAAGTGATTGTTGGGGGACCTGAGGGGGGAGACTCGGGTCGGTAAAGAAGCAAATGGCTTAGGAGCCTAACACAAGCTGAAATATTCTCCATCTCGGTCACCCCTCAGGGTAAAACATCACTAGACATTTACCTTCAATCACTTAGATGATGAGGGGTGTATATACCCCCATAATGATGCCATTGCCATCTCGGCCAACGTCTCAACCACTCTGATATATCGAAATCTGGTCGACTCGGGGAGTGCGGTGGACGTGTTATCCTTATCAGCAACACGAGCTTGAAGCCTGTTAATACTCCGCCGACGGGTTTCTCGAGGAAGTCTCTATATCCTGAGGGAATGATAAGTTTGTCGATGACTTTAAGCGAGTGTCTCGAAGGTCTACGATCATGATAAACTTTATGATCGTTAACTTTTTGTTATAATATAATATCATCCTCGAACGCCCCTCTATTAACTCCATAGGGGCTATAATTTCGACAAGGCACCTGGCGATGAAGTTCCCACGGAGGGAGGAGTGGGACTTGTGAAAGGAAACTAGGAAAGTTCAAGAAGGTGTTATCTGAGCTCGCTCAGAGAAGTTGGTGTCAGCCCCAACATGGAGGTCCATATGGTTGATAGTGAGCAACCATTTGACGAGCAAAAGTGTAAAAAGGCTGAAAATGAAGTGAAGAAGGAGGAACATAAGGGAAGGAAGCTGAGAGTTTCCTCAGCAGAGGCTCTTCATCATCTTGAATTTTCCAATGGGAGAAAACTGAGGGTAGGAACCGAGCTGACGAAGAACGATATAGATAGCCTCCTTCAGACCTTAAAGCAAAACCTAGATGCGTTTTCCTGAGAAACTTCTGAGCTGACGAGCATTAAGGAAGATGTCATAGTACATCAGCTCGATGTTAAGCTTGGAGCAAAGCCGGTGAGGCAAAGAAGGAGGAAGTTCAATGATGAGAGAACTAAAGCTGCAGCTGAGGAGGTAAAAATGTTACTAGCAGTAGGAGCGATTCGGGAAGTTCAGTACCCGGAGTGGCTCTCTAACGTGGTATTGGTGTCCAAAAGAGGGGGGGAATAGAGGTTATGTATGGAGTTCAAGAACCTGAATGATGTTTATCCTAAGGACAGTTACCCATTGCCCAACATAGATTTGATGGTAGATGCCACAATATGGCACGAGTTGCTGAGCTTCATGGACGCTTACTCAGGATACCATCAAGTGAAACTATGGACGGGAGATCAGGAGAAAACTTATTTCATAACCAAAAAAGTTATGTACTGGTACAATGTAATGCCTTTCAGACTGAAGAAAGCTGAGGCGACTTTCTAGAGGCTGGTAAACGGCATATTCTAGAAGCAACTAGGAAAACGATGGAGGTGTATGTAGATGATATTTTAGTAAAAAAGCATAATAAAGAGGGATCATCTGGGGCATTTGAGGAAGGCATTTGGAGTAATGAGAGAATATGAGATGAAGCTGAATCTTGAGAAGTGTACGTTTGGAGTCGGTTCGAGAAAATTCCTAGGGTATATAGTGCACTAGAGGAGAATTGAGGCTAATCTAAAAAAAGTACAGGCCATCATAAGTCTGAAGGCCCCACAGATAAAGAAAGAAATTCAAGCTCTATTAGGAAAAATTGCTGCATTGAGTTCATTCATGAGTCACTCGGCTAATAAACGCCTCCCGTTCTTCAAATCACTAAAGTGCTCGAACACGAAGGGATGGAATGAAGACTGTGATAAGGCCTTCGAAGAGCTGTAGAAGTATCTGGCATCCATTCCCATATTAAATAAGCCAAAAGTGGGAAAAGAATTGAGCCTTTATATAACAGTAAACGGAGTGGCGGTGAGTTTAGTATTGGTGAAGGAAGAGGAGGGGAAGTAGATACTAGTGTATTACACAAGTAAAGTGATGAGTGAGGCGGAGGGGAGGTATCCACACACTGATAAGGTTGCTTTCGCATTATTTGTGGATGCGAGGAAGCTGAGGCCATACTTTCAAACTCATCTTATTGTAGTGGTGACCGACCTTCCCCTCAAACAGATCCTTCAAAACCCTGATACCTCAGGAAGGTTTCTAAAGTGGTCTGTTGAGTTACGAGAATTCGACATATCCTATAAGCTCCGAGCCGTGATCAAAGCTCAGGCCCTAACCGACTTCATCTCATAGTTCTCCAATGAGGGTTTAACGAACATAGAAAAAGAAGGGGAAGCTGGTGCTGACGCTGAGAAGGAGCTTCGACCACTATACCGAACATTGCAGGTAGATGGGGCAGTAAATAAAGAAGGTTGTGGAGCTCGGCTGATCTTCATTTCTCTTGAGGGAAGAAAGATCGAATACGCACTCAGGTTTCGCTTCAAAGATTTGAATAATAAGGCTGAGTATGAAGTGCTCCTAGCAGGTTTGAGGCTTGCAAAAGAAGTAGGGACAGAACGGATCAGTATATATAGTGATTCCCAAGCAGTGGTCTCGCAAGTACGAGAAGAATTTGAAGCGAAGTCCGAAAAGATGAGGGCCTACCAGAAGATATCTGAACCAGTGCTAAAGCGATTCGACAATTACGAGATAAAGCATATCCCAAGAGATGTAAACACTGACGTTGATGCACTAGCAAAACTTGCAACTTTGTCGCATGTTGATCTCCCTATCACAACTTTAAGAAGATATCTTGATATTCCCAGTATCTCCACAAAAATTGAGGTGATGGCACTAGAGGATGAGGGATGGATATGAGCTATCAAGAAGTATTTGATAGAAGGGGAGTTACCCTCATCTAAGAAAGAGGCCAGAAGGATCAAGTCTTAAGCTTCTAGGTGTGTCATAGTAGGGGACGTGCTATTTCGTAGAGAGTATTCCCAACCAATGATGAAGTGTGTCTCAGAAAATGAAAAGGAGTTATTGCTAAGGGAAATTCATGAAAGGGTGTGCAGAAGTCACTCATCCGAGCAGGCTACAGTCCTGAAGCTAATGAGGCAGGGATACTTTTGGCTCACCATGAGGAGGGATGCCAAGCATCACAACAAACGATGTAGGGGCTGTAACGTTCATGCCAGTATTCCCAGAAAATCACCTATGGAATTAACTTCGATAAGCATCCCTTAGCCATTTGCAAGATGGGGAATGAAC
Source organism: Coriaria nepalensis (assembly GCA_027186245.1). Classification (NCBI taxonomy): domain Eukaryota; kingdom Viridiplantae; phylum Streptophyta; class Magnoliopsida; order Cucurbitales; family Coriariaceae; genus Coriaria; species Coriaria nepalensis. The sequence goes on along the minus strand of CP114496.1, from coordinate 9,955,066 downwards.
CTCATTGAACCACTGGTGCAAGGGGCGAAGCAGAAGAAATATGCTATAGTAGCCATTGCCTACTTCACCAAGTGGATTGAGGCTGAGGCCCTCATAATGATCACCAAGGTAGTAACAACTAAGTTTGTATGGAAGAACATCGTATGTAGATTTGGAGTACCACAGAGCATCGTCACCGATAATGGTAGGCAGTTTGACAATTCAAATTTCAGAAGATTTTGTACCGACCTGAGGACACCTCCTTTCCCTATCATCCTAAGGCAAATGGCTAAGTAGAAGCAACTAACAAGGTTATCAAAAACTTACTAAAGAAGAGGTTAGATGAGGGTGGAAAGGGCTGGGCAGATGAGCTTCCCTCAGTATTATGGGTCATCCGCACCACTCCTCAGAGTGCGACGGGGAAACCCCTTTCAGCCTTACCTTCGGGACTGAAACCATGGTGCCATCATAGATAAGCCTGCCCTCTATAGAATGTTGTCTTTTATTGAACAAGATAATAATAAGGCCCTGGCAGAGTCCCTTGACTTGCTCTAGGAAACAAGGGAGGAAGCCTAGATCAGGAAATAAGCGCTGAAAAGGAGGATCGAGCGTCATTACAATAAAGGAGTTCGGCCTCGGCCGATACGTGTGGGTGACTTGGTCTTTATAAAGGTTATTAACCCCATGTATATGGGTCTTTTGAAACCAAAGTAAGAAGGACCATATAAGGTTGTCCATAAACTTAGGCTAACAAACTGCGGAACCAAGCAGGTAAGGAGCTCTCACACCCATGGAACTTAGAGAACCTCAAGGTCTACCTTAGAGAAAGTATGAACAAGGATAAGGGTTAGCGTAAGATTTATATTACTGATCATATTGATTCTCAAACACTAAATGAAGGAAAGAATGTTTGCTAGCATGTACAATTAGAAAGCATAACTTGGAACGCTTATTAGGGGCCCAACATCACTCGAAAAGCTTATATGGTGATGATGAAAGGGGAATACTAGCCTAATACTTAGGTTCATTCTAATATTGAGTTTATTTTATCTGATAATCTTAATATTTACATTTTCAATTTGTTAGAAAAGGAGAAAAGGAGACTAAGTATTGGAGGAGCAAAAGGAATTGAAGAAAAGTATTCATTAAGGTCCAAGAAAAGTATTCATTAAGGTCCAAGAAAAGTATTCAAAAGGAATTGATTACAAGTTCTCATACAAATGAAGCTTCAAAGAAAACAAAAACAAGTTAAAGACTAGTTGAAGGAGGATGGTCAGCCTCTTTTTCCACCTCAACTACCTCGATATTGACCACTCCGACCCCCACCTCATCTACGATACCCTCATCACCGGGGAGCTCGATCTCGTCAACTACGGCAAGGCAGGATAGAAAGCCTTTCTCGTTGATCTCGATCTTTATAATGGAGAACTCTTCAGACTCCAGATAGTTGGCTACCACAACTTTCTTGATCTGCGAAAATTGGGCCTTGAGCTCACCCAACTCAGCTCGAGCAGCCTCTACATCAGTACGAGCTGCTTCTAACTCAGCTCGGGTAGCCTCCAACGTGGCTCGAGTAGTCCCCAAGTCCACTTGAACCTCTTGGAGTTAGGCCGAGTCAGCATTTCTAAGGTCGACTTCCTCATGGTACCATTGGATGAGTTGATTTTTGTCGGAAGTCAATTGTACTCTGCTTCCGCATCTCGATTTCGGAGTGTAGGCGCTCGGCCTCATCTTGCCGAAATGTTTGAATAGAGGCACCTACAATGGACGAGGTGATTTGACACTGAAACAAAGAAAAGGGTTAAAAGGGAAAAAGAGAAAAAGAGATATATAAAGACTAAAACAAAACTTACAGTAGAAAGATAGGCGCTGAGGATCTCATGCACCTCAGGAAGAGGGGGGCCCGTCAGCTTCGGATTCTCTGAGGACAGATGAAGCTTAGAAGTTTCTCAAATACTCCTTCAGAGATCCCTCACTGAGCCGCGACTCAAACGTTGGCTTAGACCCAAACTGTTGAGTCAAAAAGGCCAAAAGTGCAGTCCCCCACGAGAAGGGCAAAGAGGAGGGAGGAGCCCTTTGAGGCACAGGAGTGGGGGTAGCGGGGAGGACCTAAGCGAGGATTGTCGGCGGAGAGTTAGACACTACTATTGTTAGAGAGGGCTCCTCAACCCTAAACCTCTTACTCTGATCCTAGGCTTGTTCGCTTTGGGGAGTGCCTTGCCTTTTCTTGGCCAGTCACCTCTCCTACCGCTCTCGGTATTTTCAGTCAGTTAGAGCATCAACTTCGGCCAGGGAGAGATTCTCTGCAGAAAAATGCAAGTGTTAAAAAAAAAAAAAAAAAAAGAAGAAATATTTCATGACACATGAGATAACCATCTAGACACTTAAAGATACAAGGGGAACTACCAGATGGGAGAACCCTCGGTTCAGACACGGGAATGGTGTGCAGAGGGTCTATGTCTAGAGATTGATCGGCACAGACTAGGCCATAATCAATCAGGCGGTTTAGGGTCAGGACTACCCTAAAATTTCATTCCTCTTCAGGCTTGCTCATGATAGCTTCCCATACCTTTTTCATCAGCCTCTGAGAGCAGCAGATCGGTTTTGGGCATGCTCCTCTATTGGAACTCTGTGCAAATGGAGTAGTGGCAAGCCGAGCATTACCAGTTCTCGGACAGGACAAACCATTTCTCTTTCCAATGCTTATTGGCTTGAGGAAGGCCAGTTATGAGTTTTCCCTTCTCCAAGGTGGTATAGTACCAACCCTGGTTAGTTTGGCTCAGATTCACTAAAGAATGAAAGAAGGCGCTTCGAGGAGCATGCCCGGTCTCCTCAAAATACAATACGAATAGCCCCAGTACGGTCTGCCAGGCATTCGGGACTAGCTGACCCGGGGGTAACCGCCATGTGTGTAGCAGGGACTGGATGACGGAATTGAGGGGAACCCTGAAGCCCTATGTGAACATGTCCATGTACACTGCAGTCTCTGCTAACTCATCTGTTCCCACAGCAGATATCCGCTCATGCTCCTCAGGTACTCTTATGTTGATACAAGAGGGAACATTGTACTCAGTCTAGATGTGGAAGCGGTCGTCTTCATCAAAACTAGAAATCACCTCTTTGTAATGATCGAGCATGACCCGAGCCGTCCCTTTCACCTTCTTCTTCCGTTTAGGCCGGGCCTTCCTTAGCCTATCCATCTCGGAGGTACCTGACCATGAGTAGGGGAACAGGTCAACCTCAGGTAGGGTGTTCGTAGTCGCTGAGGCTCTATCCTAAATTACAGAGGATGATCCTGAGGCTAGCCGAAATGACATGAATCCGCCTAAGGGTAGAGAAACTGAGGAGCAGGATGACTGAGAGTTACCCTAATGGCGGTCAAGTGTGAAAATTCCCTAAAGTGTTAAGAAATACTGAGGGATAGAATAGTGAGCAGGGTATGGGGGTCAGTTAAAATATGAAATTCGCCTAAGTGTTGAGAAATACGCTCCGACGCTCTATGGCTAATTTGGGAAATGCCTTGGAATCTATCTGCCGATGACTGAAACTTAGTCTTCTATTCAATGCTTGAGTCCCTAACCAACACCCTCCCACAAACCTACTTCTCTCCCTCTATTTATAATGCAGACTAACACTAATCAATAAAAGATTCCAACGAATTCTACTAGGACTAAATAACAAACTAATAGACATAACAAACTATTAGATAAACTAATAAAGACTAAAGATAAAGATAGATACAAATATCCTAAAGATACTTAGGATAAATTAATTGAGGTATCATTCTCAATCTCAATTTTCATTTGTTTAGGCAATGAATGGCCACAACTCTTTCTGAGGAAAAAGATGGGAGACTGCTTACTAAAAACTGAAAAGAGAGTTACTTCAATTTGAGAAAACTAGCTAGGCTGCTGCTTTTTTTGCACTTGCTAGAGAAGTGGGTAGATGATGATTTATTACTTTATAATTCCATTGAATGCTTTGTCGGGTGGGTGTATGTATATACATCATATGATGAGAAGATTGGGGAGGACAAAGAGTATTCTATATTGACAAGCGTGGAGCTGAAGAAGCTATTTGCAGATAGAAGGTAACAACTGTTAACAATATTGAAAATGGCTGCTATTGCTGCTTCTCAAAATTGGACAGTGGTTTGATTTGCATGCCCTATGTATCAACTGAAGGACAACTAGCAGATGTATTAACTAAAAGGTTATCCAGTCATCATTTCCATAAAATGGTTAGCAAGCTGGGATTAAAGAACATTTATTCTCCAGCTTGAGGGGGAGTGTTAAAATAAAGAGAAAAATTGGGTATATTAGAGAATATATCTTCTACCTAATTTCTAGGGGTTAGAATAACAGATTCCTTAAGTCTAGGGATTTCTATAGATTTCCTAAGGTTGTATCTAGTTTATAAAATGAATTAGGATGTACAGATTGAATATACAGAAAATACATACTAGTTTTTTATTCTTCATTATTTGTTTCATGGTATTAGAGCTCTAGGTTCTTTTTTTCATAAATCATAATGTTTGATGGTTCAACCACCAATAACCTTCTTCTAGCAGAGGAGTCCATAACCCAACAGGGATCCAACAATCTACAAAACATTCAAGTCACGTATAGGCCTAAAGTGGTCTCGATTTGTGCAGACCTATCTGAAAGGAAAAGGAAAGATCAATCACCTTCTCGGCACAGGGCTGGAGAAGCAGAACCCACGGTTCCCTATGTGGGATGAAGCAGATTCAATGGTTATGTCTTGCCTATGGAATTCTATGATACCAGAGGTCAGTGATATTATTATGTTCCTAACCACTACTCAGGAAATTTAGGAAGCAATCCGACAAACCTACTCAAAGGTAGCCGATGCAGCCCAAGTGTATGAAATAAAAACAAAATTAGTCGCTGCCAAACAAGGGAACAAAACAGTGACAGAGTATGCCAACCATATGAAAAATCTATGGTATGAGTTGGATTATTATCAAGTCATTAAGATGACCAATAAGAGGATGCTGTTACATTAAAAACATTCATAGAAAAGGAAAGAACGTACGATTTCTTGGCAGACTTAAATGCAAAATTTGACCCAGTAAGGGTTCGGATCTTAGGAAGAGACTACCAACATTGGGAGAAACAATTTCAATTGTTTGTGGGGAGGAAAGTAGGAGAGGAGTCATGTTGAAAGTGCAACCGGTGGAAGGATCTGCCTTTATCATAACCGAAGCTGCAGAAAGGGCCCTGGTGGTAGCAAAAGATAATAGGAAATTTGCAAGTCGGTTTGATCCCAAATTTACAGAAAAGGGAAACTTAGTATGCAACTACTACAAGAAAGTAGAACATACAAAAGATAACTGCTGGAAGTTACACGAAAAGCCTCAAAATCCTGCCTATAATAAGGGCATGACTGCTCAGAATAAAGGGTAAGCTCATAATGCCCATACTGCAGAGAATGAACTACTGCACAATGAGCAATTTGTGCACAATGAGAAGTTTTTTAGTCAAGATGATATTGGCCGCCTCAGAAACCTCCTTAACTCTCTCGGAAAACCATCAGGTTCCTCTTGTTTATTAGCTTTCTCTGGTATGGTTTTTAACTCTTATGCTCTTAATGCCTCAACTAATGACCCAAAAACAGTATGGATAATAGATTCAGGAGCAACCGACCATATGACCCATTCCTCTCATATCTTCTCTACCTATAATCCATGTCCTAGTAATAAAAAGATCATTATAGCTGATGGCTCACTGGTCACTGTAGTAGCTCAAGGGAATATATCCTTAGGAACATCCCTAACATTGAAAAATGTCCTACATGTACCCAAAATTACAGCAAACCTTATATCAGTAAAACAACTTTCTAAAGATCTAAATTGTCAACTGATTTTCTCTAAATTTTCATGTATGTTTTAGGACCAAGCTATGGGGAAGACGATTGGGCATGCTAAAGAAAAGAATGGTCCCTACTATCTTGAGCCTTAGAGTGGTAAAGAAACTGCACAGATCAGACATCCAGTCTTGCAACTATCAGATGCATCTACAACTAGAGACCAAATTTTCCTCCATCATCTACGACTAGGCCACCCTTCCTTTAAAACCCTTATCCTCAAATTTCCTTTGCTATTTAGAAATATATATTTGAAACTATTACATTGTGATGTATGTGAATTTGCAAAACACAAACGAGTGTTGTTTCCTACAAGTAACAATATATCATTGAAACCATTTCATTTGATACATAGTGATGTGTGGGGACCTTCTAGGGTGGCTAATGTTTCGGGAGCACGTTGGTTTGTCACATTTATTGATGATTGCACTCAAGTCACATGGGTCTACTTAATGTAACAAAAATCAGATGTCACAACCATCTTTCCTATCTTCATAAAAATGATAAAAACACAATTTGGTGTAGGAATTAAGAGATTGAGGTCAGATAATGGAAATGAGTTTTTTAATCAAATATTAACCTCGTTTCTCCATAACGAAGGTATAATTCATGAATCTTCGTGCATTGATACACCTCAACAGAATGGAGTGGCAGAGAGGAAAAACAGACACCTACTCGAAATTGCTCGGGCCTTACTATTTTAGCGACAAGTCCCTCAATACTTATGGGGAGAAGCAGTACTTACTGCTGCCTTTCTTATCAACAGAATCCCTACTCAAGTATTAGACAACCAGAGCCCGTGGGAGGTTTTTTCCCAACATTTTCTAAAGTACAACTTACCTACTACCCCCTAGAGTGTTTGGATGTGCAGTATTTGTCCATATACATTCTCAAAATCGGAGCAAATTAGATCCTCGAGCCCTTCGATGTCTATTCATTGGATACTCAGCTACTCAGAAAGGCTACAAGTGTTATCATTCGCCTACTCACAAAATCTACATTACAATAGATGTCACCTTTGTTGAAGGTGAGTCTTATTCTCCTCAAGGGGAAACGTTACTTGAAGAGGAGAAGGACATGTTGGACTGGTTTTCCAATCTTCTACTACCATTATCTCAACCTTCATCATCAGTAAATCCAAATCCACAATCATCTCCATAACCTGAACCATTAATTCCAACACCTGATCCTATAGCACCTAATCCTATAGTTTCTAAGCCACTCCAAGTCTACTCAAGGAAGAAGGGATACCAGATTGATCCAACGCTTGTCCAAGAGTTGGAACCGCAGCAAGGACCTCAAACTATAGTGGAAGGGGATATTGAATAGGTAACTATTTCTTCCTTACCTAATAAGGGTGAATTAGATCTACCTATTGCACTTCGAAAAGGTACCATAAAATACACATAACACCCACTTTCACAGTTTGTCACTTTTGACAATTTTTCTCCTTCACATAAAGTTTTTCTAACTCACTTAAACTCTATACACATTCCTAAAACATTTATTGAGGCATTAAGCAGTACAAAGTGGAAACATACTATGAAAGTTGAAATGTAGGCACTCGAGAAGAATCAGACTTGGGAGTTGGTTGAACTGCCAGAAGGTAAGAAACCAGTAGGGTGTAGGTGGATATTTTCAGTAAAACATAATGCAGATGGATCCCTAGAAAGATACAAAGCAAGACTGGTAGTAAAGGGGTACACTCAAACGTTTGGTGTTCACTATGAGGAGACATTTGCCCTGGTTGCAAAAATGAACACAGTAAGAATATTATTGACGTTAGCTGCTAATTTTGATTGGAACTTGCAGCAACTCGATGTGAAGAACGCATTTCTTCATGGAGACCTCGAGGAAGAAATCTATGTGGAAACACCACCGGGCTTTGACACAAAGAAGAATGTGGTGTGTAAGTTGATGAAGGCATTGTATGGACTAAAACAGTCTCCTAGAGCTTGGTTTGGAAGATTTACACGAGCTATGTTGGCTTGAGGATACAAATAGAGTCAATGGGACCATACACTATTTATAAAGCATACTGCTTCATGGGGAGTCACAGCTCTCATTGTATACGTGGACGACATCATCATTACCGAGAGTGATCAAATAGAAAATGAGTCACTTACAGGAAAACTGGCCATGGAGTTTGAAATAAAAGATCTTGGAAAGTTGAAGTACTTCCTAGGAATTGAAGTAGCACACTCGAAGGAGGGAATATTTGTTTCACAACAGAAGTAGATTTCTATAGATTTCCTAAGGTTATATTTAGTTTATAAAAGGGACTTAGGCTGTACAGATTGAATATACAGAAAATACATACTAATTTTTTATTCTTCATTATTTATTTCAGTATCATATGTATGGCTACGCCTAGACATCTAGTTATGTGTATTGAGAATGATGTTCACATTCACATTCACATTCTTGTTTATTATAGACCAAAGTAGTTGTTCCTACAAGCCTACCTTGTTCCTACAAGGCTACGAGGTTATGTCCACAGTCTTGAACGTTATATACTTGCATGCTTGATACAGGAAGGAACAGTAATGAGTATGAATGTATTAGGGTTGAGCAATTTGCAATTAGTGGATAATCCGCTCCGCATATCCACAAACCGTATTTGCGGAGCGGAGATCCGCTCAGCAAATAAAAACCAATAAGTTAACAGCCCATTTGTTCGCTCCGCAAAATGGAGTGGATAGCAGCGAGAATATCTGCTCTGCCCATTTTTATAAATTTCTATCTTCAAATTTTTTCCATCCGGTTCCGAAGACTTGTTATTTTCTTGGTTCATAGGAAGATACTGTCTGGGGAACTTGGTTGTCTTAGGAAGTTGATTCGGGTCTTGTTACCGGATATCAATTTATTTTTTTGAAGTCTATTTAGTGCTCTGCAAGACCTTTTTTTTTTTTTAATCAAGTGGATGGGTGATGCTTGATTCTGTGTTTGCAGAGGATCAAGAAAAATTGCCGAGTTATTTCCTTATGCTGATAAGATAAGCCTAAACTATTTTCAGTAGTGATTTGATCACATATTACGAGGAGTAGCTTGCCATTAACTTTTTTCAATTTTTTTTTTTTGGTTAAATTTCCATTTTGGATAGTGAGTAGATGGCTTAACTGATCGTTTCAATTTCACACTAAGAATTTTTCACCAAATTATTAATAATTTATTGTGGAACTGAGAAAGTATTTTGGCAAAAGAAAAGTTCAACAATAAATTAATCCAACCATTCTTCCACAACTTTCTCGGCAACCAAATATTAGAGAGAGGAGAGACTGTTCTGCAAAATTACATGGGATTGGAGTTTCGACAAGGAAATATTACCTTTAATCGATAAATTTCATCGGGATTGGACGACATAGCTGATGTATTCTGGTGGTGGCTAGATGAGCATGTGTTGGGCTGCCGATGTTGCGCTATCGGGCTGTTGCTGGTGGTTGCTGACAGTGACGAGAAGGGGGCGGGATAGAGAAGACAGGATGAAGAGACACAATGAAGTGGAGAAATATAATTTATGGTTGAGAAGTGAAAAAACATGCTGGTCAAACCGTCAAAGTAACTTTATCTCTTTGACTAATCTTTGAGTCTTTACCCTTTTTTTCACCTGTTTATGTTAATTGATGCGGATATCTGCATTCGAGTGAATATTTTCGAAACAGATTTTGTTATGCTCTTTATCATGAAGTGCCGAATCCACTTTGAGAGATATGATCTTTCTTTTGGGTCTTCTTAAACCAATATATCTCTCTTTGAGAAGCATATCTCATATCTGAGAGTTAGGAGATATTAGTGTTTCAGAGTTGGTTTGTGTTTTTACACTGTATTGGGGGGGATATCTGCATTCGAGAGAATATTTTCGAAACACAGTTTTTCGGGAACTTAATTTGATTCCATTTCATTATCTTAGGATTTGTCAGTGTGGTTGATGCAACTTCCGGCTTCTACAGGTAGCGTAGCGGCTAACTTGATGGGAATTAGGGTGCTCATTATTTTTATAGCATATTGTATAAATAAGAGTTATGTATTGAGACATAAACTCGATATCAATCCCCCACTTATATAAATATGTAAGAAAGAATCTTCGTTATATGAGAATCTATTACGGTTGATGATAGAGATAGATCAAAAAACACTTTAAATAAGTCAGGTTACATAAATTAATAACTCAATTATTCGTTTATCTTTTAGGGTCATTAAAGTAATTACTTCTAATCCAAAACAGATCATGAATTTTATAATTATACGGAGTAGATATCCGACAATTTCTTAAAAAATTATTTGTCCGTTCTCTAACTCCACACATCTGCAGATAATTGATTTTATGCTTAACCGAGAATGGATGATACTATCTTTTATAATATGTTGGCTTTTATGACCTTAGCTTGATGCTCTTAATTTTCTCATATTTGACCAAAATTAGACTAAACTAAACTAAACTAAACTAAACTAAACTAAACTAAACTAAACTAAACTAAACTAAACTAAACTAAACTAAACTAAACTAAATTTATTGATGAGAATTTCCGTCAACTACAGAAAGATTCTCTATCACAGTATGCCTCTGAATTGTTACCTGCATATAACAATAAGCTACGTCCGAGAAGGTAGTCAGTTAATTCCGCTCTAATCAATTTTCTAAAAAAACGTTTTAAGGAGAACAATGGTGATTAATGGACATGAATGTTTCTAGCCAAATTCGCATTATGTTATTCCCTTATGTTTGGGTGCTTTTATAACGACTCAAGGTTAGGGGACAATGATGGGGATAACGGTGGACAGTTAGCACATCTGCCACCTAACACTTCATGATTCACTTTTTTCCTTCATCACATTTATGGCTTGAGCGACACTGCATCCATCTAACAAGAGTGCATCATCCACTCGAGTGCTATGTCATTTCCATTTGTCCACTTGTTCAGCCTTTCAATTTCGAACAGCTGAGCTAAGCGATGCCACATTAACCTCCGTTACCCTCAACCGCCGTCCTTCAACTTCCACGTATGCTGACCCTGATTGGCTTCGATCTGTAAGACCGCGGCCGTTCCGAAATTGAGCATAACAAAACTAAACGTGTTCTCAGCGCATGATATTTTATTAACTTATTTTAGGGAGAGTTAATCTGATCGGAGGATCGTTAATTCATCCCCCCCCCCCCCCCGAATCACGATAAAGAGAAGTGACGAAATTTACCTGCCCGATCTCAGAGAATAAAACAGAGATTGATGTGTACAGTGAAATTGAGCTGCAGTACCTGATCAGGCGTGCGAACCTCGGCAAGGCAAGTAACTTAGGCTATTCGCAAAGTCAACTGCAAGCAGGAAGGAAGTCCATTTGGGTTTGGTAATCGATGGCTACGCGATTGCTCTTCTGCTATGCGATCCTCTGTGTCGCCGTGGGGATTCAATTTCTGGGCCGCACGGAATCCAAGTTCATGGTGTATGATACTCACCAAAGCATAATACCTGGAAAACTGAATGTTCATCTCGTCCCTCACACCCACGACGATGTTGGCTGGTTGAAGACCGTTGATCAGTACTACGTCGGCTCCAACAACTCCATCCAGGTCCCCCCTCTGGTTTCCCCTTCCCCTCTCTCTCTCTCTCTCTTCCTTCTCATTCTCCCAATTTTTATAATTTCTTTTCGTTTCCCGAATTTCAAAGGGGGCGTGCGTCCAGAATGTCTTAGATTCTTTAGTTCCTGCACTGCTCGCTGACAAGAATCGCAAGTTCATTTACGTTGAGCAGGCAAGTTTTTTTTCTTTATCTTGTGCTGCTTTCCCCCCCTCATATATTCCGACTTTTGAGCTTACTTTCTATCTGTCTTGGCTTATATATTAATAATGCAGGCCTTCTTCCAGCGATGGTGGAGAGATCAGAGTGAGGCTATCCAGAGGATAGTAAAAGAGCTTGTCAGCTCGGGTCAACTGGAATTAATGTATTATTGTAGCTTCTCAAGTCAATTTCATTGTAACGAATTCCTCCACTTCATCTCATCTGTTTCTCTTACATTCTAGAAATGGAGGCATGTGTATGCATGATGAGGCAACGACACATTACATTGACATGATCGATCAGACAACTCTAGGCCATCGTTTTATCAAACAACAATTTGGTGTCACTCCAAGAATCGGTTGGCAAATTGATCCCTTTGGCCAGTCTGCTGTGCAGGCTTACTTGTTGGCAGCAGAAGTATGACCCCTTTTTTCTTTATATATTTAACACGTCTGCCATTTTCTCTCGAAATAATATGTTTTGGAACATAGCTCTTAGTTCTGAGCTGTATGACAGAAGAGAAACCTCATTTTGCCTCATGTATGCACCTCTTTTGCAGGCACTTGACTATTTCTGCTATTCATGCAGGTAGGATTTGACTCTCTCTTCTTTGGTCGGATAGATTACCAAGACAGGGCAAAGCGTAAAAATGACAAAACTCTTGAGTTTGTCTGGAAGGCTTCTAAAAGTCTTGGTTCATCTGCTCAGGTGAATTCCATATGTTGTGTTGCTCTTTATTCGGCATTTATACAATGTTGACCATCTATGCCACATGTTAGTGCTGGATATTATTCTTTTCCATTATTACGTTGTTTTTATAATTCTTCCTCGTTCTCCCCCCCCCCTCTCTCTCAAGGATATACTGCTTGCTTATCTTCATCAGTCTCTGTTTCAATTTCTGCAGATTTTTTCTGGTGCATTTCCTGCGAATTATGAACCTCCACATGGTTTCTACTTTGAAGTTAATGATGATTCCCCTATAGTTCAAGTAAACCTCAATCAGATATTAACTTGTATTTACCTTTCAGGTATGTACTCAACTGTATCACTAATTTCAGCTCTTTTGAATGAAGGATGATGTTGATTTGTTCGATTACAATGTACAAGACCGAGTAGATGACTTTGTTGCTGCTGCAGTATCACAGGTTTCTATTAATTACTACCCTATGTTGTAATGACTGTTGATCATATTGGAAGGCTTTGCTTGTATCTGTATATAAGGAGCTTTTGTCAGTCTTTTCATTCTACTCATTTTAATTCCAGGCTAATATTACACGGACAAATCATATAATGTGGACCATGGGAACAGATTTCAAGTATCAATATGCACACACATGGTTCAGACAGATGGACAAGCTCATCCACTATGTAAACAAGGTAATTCTTCCTTGACTCCTTTAAATTAACTGCCATAAGAGATATTTGTAATTATACTGTTTAAGCACTTAGAAATCCTACAAATTAGTTTGAGCACTTGTGTCTGGTTGGCCAAGATCGTGATCTTCTTTTAGCAGTTGATAGGTTAAATCTTGCTTTCTGTTGCTCTGGTGGTTTGAAATCCAATAGCTTGCGTGGTATTCAGACCATTTTTACTTTAATTCTGTTTTCTATAAATCCAGGATGGGCGTGTGAATGCTCTGTACTCTACTCCATCTATTTATACGGATGCAAAATTTTCTACAAATGAATCCTGGCCAATCAAGACTAATGACTTCTTCCCGTAAGTTTGACTGATGAAATTTAAAAGTCAGTTTGCAAGTTTTTTTCCCATTTTCACCTCCTCTGAGATGTTGAAGAAAGCTTAAAATCAGATATGCAGATCGTGAAAATGCTTACTGGACAGGATACTTTACAAGCAGGCCGTCCCTCAAACGCTATGTTCGCATTATGAGTGGCTATTACTTGGTATTTATAATCTAGCTGATAAATTGAAGTGAACCTTTGAGGAAACATTAATGATTTAACAATAAGTTGGTGATGTTGTTGGGTATAAACTCAATTAGGCGGCACGGCAGCTGGAGTTTTTCAAAGGGAGGAGTAGCTCAGGTCCCAACACAGACTCATTGGCTGATGCTCTAGCAATTGCTCAACATCATGATGCGGTCACTGGGACAGAAAAGCAGCATGTGGCTAATGATTATGCAAGACGTCTCTCCATAGGCTACAAGGAGGTGCATAGTTGGACTTGGTTTAGCTCTTCAGATCATATACTATAATTACTTTTGCCATTTCTCTTTTCATTTCAAATGTCTTCATTTTGTTCTATCTGTTCAGTCTGAGGAGGTAGTTGCATCTGCTCTCGCTTGTTTGGCTGAGTCGACATCATATGCTAGATGTGGCAACCCGACTACAAAGTTCCAACAGGTAAAACTCACGGGCGCTTGATATAAAGACTGTATACATTCAGCACGTTGACATAATAAATAAGACTCTTTATAGAACTCAATTTGATTGGTATTTTGTGTTTTTTTTTTGGTCTTTTCAGTGCCCCCTTCTGAACATAAGTTATTGCCCTGCATCAGAACTTGATCTTTCTCAAGGGAAAAATTTGGTTAGTGCTAAGTCTCATGTTAGATTTTTCCCCACCTCAAAAAGTACAATTTCCCATATGAACTCTATAGTTATATCAACTCATGTGGTATTTTCTCATCTGTAGGCTGTTCTAGTCTATAATTCTCTTGGATGGAACAGGAATGATGTAGTTCGAATTCCTGTGAGTTCCACCATCTACTCATTGACTTAAGGCTTCAGGCGGTGCTTCCATTATAAATAATGTTACTAAATTATTTACTTGGCCTTTGTACGCAATGTGGAAAGCATAGTTTTATTTATTTATTTATTTTCCCCTCTCAGCCTCAGAAACGGTGTTTGTGCATGGAATATATGATTGACTTTAAAGCTGCATTCGGCATTCACATTGAAAATTGAGATATTCATTTCCTTCAACATTTCAGCCATTAATTTATTATGCTTTTAGTTTAGTTTGCTCACAAAGTATGAACTCCTATAGGTTACAAGTGGATTTATTTCTGTTCGTGACTCTGAGGGGAGAATGATTGAATCACAGCTACTTCCAGTTGCTAATGCATATGCAAGCTTAAGAGACTACCATGTTAAGGCATACTTGGGTAGTGGTTTGACTGAGAAACCTAAGTATTGGCTTGCATTTCCTGTTTCTGTTCCACCACTTGGTTTCAGCACATACACAATCTCAAATTCCAAAAGGGAAGGTATGCTATTTAAAATTCAATTTTGTAGGTAGAAGTAACAACATGGTATCCGCTTTGAAAGCTCTCTTCTTTCTGTAGGTTCTAGTTGCACCAAATCTTCTGTATATGCATTTGAGAGAGCTGAAAAGGCTACTGTTGAAGTTGGTCTGGGAAATTTGAAGCTTCAAGTTTCCACAGATCCATCCAAAACTACAAATTATCATAATAGCAAAAGTTTGGTATGTAATCTGACCCACAGTTAAATAGTGGATGCTGGGAATGGAAAATAACGGTCAGAGGCAGAGCTTTTTTCACAATTAGGGAAAAAAAGGGGGGGGGGGGGGAATCAATGCTCTCCCTTCAGAGAAATTTGAATAGTTCTTTATGTGGTTTAGGATTAAAAAGAAAAGAAGAAAAAAATCATATTTTTTCAATATGAACATAGTTCACTGTATTCGAGAAAGAGTCCTCTTTTTCAAGAAAAAACAGAGTGTTCTTGTCGACAAAAAGCAGAGTGGTCTTTTTAAAAAGTGAACACGATAAGCGTGGGTAAACGTTTCTGTTATCACTGTTTTGTGTGACTACATTTTAAGGTTAATTCATCTTTTATCTGTTAGATTTTATTTTGGGCTTCACCTGGTTATGCACTTCTTCATACTGTTAGGTTGATAGATCAGTGGAGCAGTCATATAGTTACTACTCAAGTTATAATGGAAGTGGTGATAAAGCTCCTCAGGTAATTTATTTTTTAAGAATTTCATCATGTATGATAGTTGCTTTTAATTAATCAATCCCATTCTGATTTTGGCATTTTTGTAAAGAACTCAGGGGCATATATCTTCCGTCCAAATGGCACATTTCCCATAAACCTCTCCAGAGAGGTATGTATTGCATCCAGAATACATTGTCGCTTTACGAGAGAATTTGACAAAATTGTTTGTATTTAAATTATGCTCAAAATTTCAGGTTCCTTTAACAATTATGCGGGGACCGTTGATAGATGAAGTGCATCAACAAATAAATCCCTGGATCTATCAGGTGCTTTCTCCCTATCCTCTCAATAAATATTATGCTTTTACTTTTTCAATAACTGTCAGGGTAATTGTATTGGCAGGCAACTAGACTTCACAAAGGGAAAGAGCACGTTGAAGTAGAGCTCATAGTAAGCTTACTGTTAATCATTTGTGACAGAAACAACCCCTACCAACAACGGACAAACCCCCCCCCCCCCCCCGCACGGGGCTTCCTTCTCCATTATGGGTATGAGAGGACCTAATATTGTGGCATATGCAATTGGTGATGTTTACAGGTTGGGCCTATACCTATTGATGATGGAGTTGGAAAGGAAGTCACTACTCAACTTAAAACCTCCATGAAAACTAATAAAACATTCTTCACTGATTCCAATGGGCGTGATTTTATCAAAAGGGTATGATGTAGGAATGCTCTCCTTATGTAAATATACAAAATATTGGCACCATCCTCCATGAGCAATTTCAATGTTTATGATTGGTGGCTTCTGCGACTGAATGCAAAAATTAACTCAAGATTTTGTAACAAATACACTTTTTGAGTTGAAAACTTCTAATTAGCAATTGATGTTAAATGATCTCAAGAGTTCATCTCGCAGATTCGTGACTACAGAGAAGACTGGAATCTGGAAGTGAACCAACCTGTTGCGGGAAACTATTATCCAGTAAGTGTTGTGCATATAAAGTGGTTGCCCTTTCTTTTCTTCCAGTTAGTTTTTTACTTTTACAATAATACTGTTGTAGTTTTCAAGTTCTTGACTTCATAGCGTTTCACACTTGCTTGCTAATTTTTGAGATCCTACTATTGAGATTGAAAGACAAAAGGATTCCTCCAAATTTGAATTATCATTTCCTGGTCCAGTTGAGTTCATAGTTAAAGGAAGAAACTTTGTCAGTTCAAGTTCTCAACTTCCAAGTTAATTTTCTTATACCCTTACTAGTCAAAGGCCTACTTGCTATTTCTTCGACCAACTGTGCTTGCATTTCAAGATTTTAGCATGTGTTCCTTCAAAGTTTCACAATCAACTTGGGTAGCTAGCTCCTTTTTTTTTTCTGGGATTGCTAGCTCTGCTGGTCATCCGACTCTTTGTTTTCATTTCATAATCTTTCCAACTTTGTTTAACCTTTTACTATTCTATTGTATATATTTTAATGCAAATTTAGTAGTGAAACAAATAATGGAGAATAAAATTGATATTTTTCATCAATGTATTGTATAGAGTAGGTTCTTATATAGGCTAGATACAAGTTTAGGAAATCTATAGAGATCCCTAGAATTAAGGAATTAGTTAACATAACCCTATAAAGTAGGAAAAAGATAAACTCCCAAATATACATAATTTATCTCTTTATTTCAACACTCCCCCTCAAGCTGGAGAATAAATATTCTTTAATCCCAGCTTGCCAATCATTTTCTAGAAATGATGATTGGATAACCCTTTTGTCAATACATCAGCTAGTTGTCCTTATGTCGATACATAGAGCATGGAAATCAAACCATTGTTCAGTTTCTCCTTTATGAAGTGTCTATCAACTTCCACATGTTTGGTCCGATCATGTTGAACTGGATTATGAGCAATGTTGATTGCTGACTTATTATCATAGTACAACTTCATTGGCTTTTCCATTGGGACTTTGAGATCCTTTAGTATAATTTCCAACCATAGTAATTCACAAACTCCTAAAGCCATAGCACGAAACTCAGCTTCTACACTCGATCTTGCAACCATAGCCTGCTTCTTACTTCTCCATGTAATTAAATTTCCACCAAGAAAAGTACAGTAACCTGAAGTTGATCTTCTGTCTACCACCGATCCTACATAGTCCGCATCTGTATACACTTCTAGGTTCATTCTGGACCCTTTCTTAAATAATGACCCTTGTCCGGGACTAGACTTCAAATACTATAGGATTCTATACACAGCCTGAAGATGTACTTCCTTCGGATTGTGCATGAATTGGCTTACTACACTCATTGCATATGCTATATTAGGTCTAGTATGAGTCAAATAGATTACTCTCCCAACCAGTCTTCGGTACATTCCCTTATCCACCATCTCATCTTCAACAGCTTTCCCAAGCTTATGATTCTATTCAGGGAGTCTCGGGTCGACACCATGTTTTCCCAGACTCCTTTAGTAAATCCGTTACATACTTCTGTTGTGAAACAAATATTCCCTCCTTCGAGTGGGCTACCTCAATTCCTAGGAAGTACTTCAACTTCCCAAGATCTTTTATTTCAAACTCCCTGGCTAGTTTTCCTTTAAGTGACTCCCTTTCTATTTGATAACTCCGGTAATAATGATGTCATCCATATATACAATTAGTGTCGTGACTCCCCTTGAAGCAGTATGCTTTATAAATAATGTATGGTTCCCATGACTCTGTTTGTATTCCTAAGCCAACATAGCTCGTGTAAATCTTCCAAACCAGGCTCTAGGAGACTGTTTTAGTCCATACAATGCCTTCCTCAACTTACACACCACATTCTTGTTTGTGTCAAAACCCGGTGGTGTTTCCATATAGATTTCTTCCTCGAGGTCTTCATGAAGAAACACATTCTTTACATCGAGTTGATGCAAGTTTCACCCAAAATTAGCAACTAATGTCAATAATACCCTTACTGTGTTCATCTTGGCTATAGGGGCAAAAGTCTCCTCATAGTTAACACCAAACGTTTGAGTATACCCTTTCGCTACCAGTCTTGCTTTGTATCTTTCCAGATACCTATCTACACTATACTTTACTGAAAATATCCATTTGCACCCTACTGGTTTCTTCCCTGCCGGCAATTCAACCAGCTCCCACGTCTTATTCTTCTCGAGTGCCTGCATTTCAACTTTCATAGCTTGTTTTCATTCTTTACTACTTAATGCCTCAGTCAATGTTTTAGGAATATGTATAGAGTTTAAGTGAGTCCGAAAGGCTCTATGTGAAAAAGAAAATTTTTCAAAAGAGACAAATTGTGAAAGTGGGTGTTGTGTGCATTTTCTGGTACCTTTTCGAAGTGCAATGGGCAAGTTGATTCACCCTTGTCAAGTAAGGAAGGAATGGTTACCTGTACGATATCATCTTTTAGTGTAGTTTGAGGTCCTTGCTGTGGTTCCAACTCTTGGACTAGCATTGGATCAGTTTGGTATCCCTTCTTTCTTGAGTAGACTTGAAGTGGTCTAGAAATTGTAGGATTAGATGCTAGAATTTGTGGTTCAAGTTGTGGAGATGATTGTGGAATTGGACTTACTGATGATGAAGGTTGGGAAAATGGTCGTGAAAGATTAGAAAAACAGTCCAACATGTCCTTCTCTTCAGTTAGTGTTTCCCCCTGAGGAGAATAAGACTCACTTTCAACAAAAGTGGCATCTATTGTAATGTAGATTTTGCGAGTAGGCGGATGATATCACTTGTACCCTTTTTGTTTAGCTGAGTATCCAATGAATAGACATCGAAGGGCTCGAGGATCTAGTTTGCTTCAATTCTGGGAATGTATATGTACAAATACTGCGCATCCAAACACTCTAGCGGGTAGTCAGTTTGGTAAGATGTACTCTGGAAAATGCTGGGAAAAGGCCTCCCACGGGCTCTTGTTGTTTAACACCCGAGTAAGCATTTGGTTGATAAGGGAGGTAGCAGTAAGGACTGCTTCTCCCCGCAAGTATTGAGGGACTTGTCTTTGAAATATTAAGGCCCGAGCTGTTTCCAGCAGGTGTTTATTTTTCCTCTCTGCCACCCCATTTTGTTGAGGTGTATCAATGCAGGAAGATTCATGAATTATGCCTTCGTCATAAAAAATGAGGTTAAAGTCTAATTAAAAAACTCATTTCCATTATCTGACCGCAATCTCTTAATCCCTATGCCAAATTGTGTTTTTATCATATTTAAGAAGATAGGAAAGATGGTTGTGACATCTGATTTTTGTTTCATTAGAAAGACCCATGTGACTCGAGTGCAATCATCAATAAATGTGACAAACTAACGTGCTCCTGAAACATTAGCCACCTTAGAAGGACCCCACACATCACTATGTATCAAATGAAACAGTTTCAATGATGTATTATTACTTGTAGGAAAAGAAACTCGTTTGTGTTTTGCAAATTCACATACTTCACAATGTAATTGTTTCAAATATACATTTCTAAATAGCAAAGGAAACATAAGGCTAAGAGTTTTAAAAGAAGGGTGGCCTAGTCGTAGGTGATGGAGGAAAATTTGGTCTTTATTTATAAAAGCAGCTGATAGTTGTAAGACTGGATATCCGGTCCGTGCAGTTTCTTTACCACCCCAAGGCTCAGGATAGTAAAGGCCGTTCTTTTCTTCAGCATGCCCAATCGTCCTCCCCGTAGCTTGGTCTTGAAACATACACGAGAATTTGGAGAAGATAAGTTGGCAATTTAGATCTTTAGAGAGTTGTTTTACCGATATAAGATTTGTTGTAATTTTGGGTACATGTAGGACATTTTTTAAGGTTAGGGATGGGCCTAAGGATATATCCCCTTGACCTGCTACAGTAACCAGTGAGCCATAAGCTATAGTGACCTTTTTATTATTAGGATATGGATTATAGGTAGAGAAAATATGGGAGGAATGGGTCATATAGTCAGTTGCTCTTGAATCTATTATCCATATTGTGTTTAGGACATTTGTTGAGGCATTAAAAGCATAAGAGTTAGAAACCATACCAGAGCAAGCCAGTGAACAAGAAGAATCGAGGAGGTTTCTGAGGTGGCCAGTATCATCTTGACTAAAATTCTTCTCACCATACACAAATTGCTCAGTGTGCAGTAGTCCATTCTGTGCAGCATGGACAATATGGGTTTGCCCTTTATATTAGGCAATCCTGCCCTTATTCTGAGCAGGATTTTGAGGCTTTCCGTGTAACTTTCAGCAGTTATCTTTTACGTGGCTTACCTTCTTATAGTAGTTGCACACTAGGTTTCCCTTTTCTGGAAATCTGGAATCAAACCGAGGCTCAAGTTTTCTATTATCTTTTGCTGCAACCAGGGCCCTTTCTGTAGCTTGTTCTGAAGCTCTTGAATCTCCGGTTGTGATAAGAGTAGATCCTTCCACTGGTTCCAGTTTCAACATGACTCCTCTCATGCTTTCTTCCCCACAAACAATTGGGGTTGTTTCTCCTAATGTAGGTAATTCTCTACCTAAGATCCGAACCCTTACTAGATCAAATTATGCATTTAAACCTGCCAAGAAATCATATGTTCTTTCCTTTTCTATGAATGTTTTCAATATAACAACATCCTCATTATTAATCATTTTAATAACTTGATAATAATCCAACTCATACCATAGGTTTTTTAGATGGTCAGCGCATTTTGTCACTGCTCAGTTTCCTTGTTTCGCAACGGCTAATTTTGTCTTGATTTTATACACTTGGGCTGCATCGGCTACCTTTGAGTAGGTTTGTCGGATTGCCTCCTAAATTTCCTGAGCAGTAGTCAAGAACATAATAGTATCACTGACCTCTGGGATCATAGAATTCCACAACCAAGACATAACCATCGAATCTGCTTCATCCCACATAAGGAACTGTGAGTCTTGCTTCTCAGGCCCTGTGCTGAGAAGGTGGCTGATCTTCCCTTTTCCTTTCAAATAAGTCTGTACAAATTAAGACCACTTTATGTAGTTGTTTCCATTCAGCTTATATGTGGCTTGAATGTTCTGTAGACCTCTGGAACCTTGTTGGGTTATAGACTCCTCTGCCGGAAGAAGGTTATTGGTGGTTGAACCATCTGACATCTTGATTTCTGGAAAAAACAAGCTTAGGGCTCTAATACTATGATGATAAATTGATGAATTTAATATTTTCTTCCCCTAAAAGGCCTTGTAGGAGAAGACAGAACTCTTGACTTATAAACCAACTAGAGATCATCTCCCTAAGTGATGTGGAACGAATTCCAACACTCCCCCTCACTTGTGAGGTTATTATTCTGAAATCCCAACAAGTGACACAATAGGTGAGGGATATTTGCCAATGAAGTGTGGATACATCTGCTTAGGATCTAGCTCTGATTCTATGAAACAAGTGATGGAGAATAAAATTGATATTTTTCTGTCAATGTATTGTACAGAGCAGGTTCTTATATAGGCTAGATACAAGTTTAGGAAATCTAAAGAGATCCCTAGAATCAAGGAATTGGTTAACATAACCCTATAAAATAGGAAAAAGATAAACTCCCTAATATACATAATTTATCTCTTTATTTCAACAATTAGTACTTAAAATCCTCAAATTGTCCTCTCAGATTAATCTTGGGATTTATGTCCAAGATGATAAGACAGAATTTTCAGTTTTGGTGGATCGATCTGTCGGGGGATCTAGCTTAGTTGATGGACAAATAGAGCTAATGCTACACAGGTATGCTATGCTTTATCTGAGATCATACAGAATATAATAAAGATGCATCTTTTCTTTCAAACCACTCCTTCACAAAAGTATGACCTTGGAGGTCGCCACATCCTTTATTGAATACATTACAATTATATTATTCAGTGCTTCACTATTCTGATTGGATATATTAATTACCATTTTTGGCACAATGCATCCAACAAATCCTGATTTACTTTTCTTATACCATGTAGGAGACTGCTGCTTGATGATTCTAGAGGTGTTGAAGAGGCTCTGAATGAAACAGTTTGTGTTGTCAATGAATGCAGGGGACTAACAGTAAGCTTTTGTTTCCAACACTTCAATTCTTTTTGACACTTCGAAATTTCTCCTTATCCCAGTCAAAAATGGACTACTGGATTTGGAACTCTAGTTGATGTGGTTAAGGGCTAGCTACAGTTGCAATTGATGCATAGTTCACCTGTGATGCTCATCTAGATCTTTGGTAGTTGATCCTGAAATTTTAGTTAACCTTACCTAAATACCTGGGCCTCGTTGCCCTGTCTATATTACAGGTTTCTCTCATCTTTACTTTCTCAAGTTATTTACGAGCAAAGTTTCATGTTGTCTGAAAGTGGGGGATACATTTTTTTACGATACATTTGCATCCGCCTTTTACTTTACGTCAACTTATGCAGATGCAAGGAAGATTATATTACAGAATTGATCCATTGGGAGAGGGTGCTAAGTGGCGCCGTTCTTTCGGCCAGGAGATTTATTCGCCACTTCTCCTTGCTTTTGCTGAACAGGTGAATTACTGAGGGTAATAAACAGAAAAGCAACGTATTTAGTTTAGATGGCTATTCAATTGGTGTCATGGTAACTTGTTTTCTGCAGGATGGAGATGGTTGGATGAATTCTCATATAAGCTCATTTTCAGGGATTGATGCTTCATACAGTTTACCAGAAAATGTTGCTGTTTTAACTTTACAGGTAACTCTTGATTTCATTCTTGGTTTTTACAGGAAATTTTAGATTTCATTTGTGGTTTAGACCTTACTTTCTGCTGTCCATATTAATCTCTAGTGAGACTGATAAAACTGTATTAGTATCTGCATCTTGATATACAAGAATAAATACCTTGTGG
The DNA here is from genome assembly GCA_027186245.1 of Coriaria nepalensis. Lineage (NCBI taxonomy): Eukaryota > Viridiplantae > Streptophyta > Magnoliopsida > Cucurbitales > Coriariaceae > Coriaria > Coriaria nepalensis. The sequence goes on along the minus strand of CP114496.1, from coordinate 9,931,703 downwards.
TGATTTTTCCATTCTATAATTCTTTAATCAATTTAATCTTGATTTATACAGGAAATTGAAAATGGTAGTGTTCTTCTTCGGTTGGCTCATTTGTATGAGGTATAATTATCTGTTCTAAACTTACTCTCTAGTCTCTACTTAGCTATCTCTAAGTGAACCGTGAATGTGCTTAGAACCTTATTTACCTGGGTAAACTGAGTGGAGTCATTAGCATCATATACACTAACATATTTTCAGTTAATTATTGGATTTTGGATGATCCACAATTTCCTGATATTCTTTTTCTTTCTTTTTCTCATCGGTAAATAAAACATGCAAAAGATTGGAGAAGACAGAGATCTTTCCATGATGACCAGTGTTGAATTGGAAAAGCTATTCCCAGAAAAGAAGGTAGAATGAATGAGAGTGAATCCAGTAGAGTTGTTTGTGTCTGAAATCCGTAAGGTTAATAATGGGTGCTTGACATTGTTTTGATATGTTGATTCAGATCAACAAGGTAACAGAAATGAACCTGTCTGCAAATCAAGAGAAGACAGAAATGGAGAAGAAAAGACTTTCTTGGAATGTAGGTGGGGAACAAGACAAGGAGGAGGTAAAAAGGGGGAAGCCTGTTGATCCTTACAAGTTTGTTGTGGAACTGTCCCCTATGGAAATCCGAACCTTCATCATCGAGTTTAATCAGAAGCTGAACCGCAAAGTATTTGATGCCTGATACTCACTGATTGATTTGGAATCATCGACTTTTGTACATAGCCCCCTCTTTCTGTTTGTGTGTATGTTAATTCTAGCTAGCTAGAGTGGTAGCTTCCACTGCAGAGCGTACTGGCTGGGCGATTGAACTAGATACGCTGCAGGTTGATGCATGAACGGTTACCTTTCGGTACATAAGCTCATTAGAGCACAAATAATAACTCTGTCCTTGTAATCATAACAGCAAAGATACATGCATATTTGGATGATTCAGTAAAGAATGTCTGCACCTGGATTTAGACCTACATACTAAGTTCAATGAGTGCAGTCAAGTGCCTTTTTATATATATATATATATATGTTATGCTATGAAAATCATAGACGATGCAAATTCTGATAAGATTGAAGTTGATTGTTGAATGTGTGTATAAACTATAGGTAAAGGTTAATGAAGATGTCATTACAATTTCTAACAAATAATTAAATAAATATATAATATTTCAAAGGACGGGACCCATTTAAGAAAAAGGGAAAACGGCGGGGGTTTTATGGTAATTGAAGTACACTAAACTAATCAGATTCGGAGGGAGATGCGGTGCGGTGCGGTGGGGTGGATACTGGATAGCGCACCCGGATCCACGGCCGAGAGAGGGCGAGATGGAGAGAGGGAGGGAGAGGGAAAGAATAAAAAGGGCAATAATCATGAAATAGAAGGGACTGTGTTCTGTGTATTGTAGCGTGGCTGAACGCGACCAGGAAAGCTCCCCCCCAACCCTTCAAAGATTTTCATGTCCATCTTGCCTTCTCAGACTCAAGGTCACACATCGTCGTCTTCTTCTTCCTCAAATCCCTCTTTTAACCCTGATTCTCAACATGGAGAGTTCACCTCTCTATCACCACAACCGCAATCCCTCCAATCCCTTCAAATCCAGGATTCCCAATCTACCGTCCCTGATTCCCCTCATAATTCAGGTGTTTTTTCCCTTCTATTTCTTTGGTTTTGTATGTAAGTCCTTTCAGTTCACTTCTTGCCCTTCAAATCGATAATTCACTTTTCCCTTTTCTTGATTTGCGATGAAAAAAACTTTTTTAATTGCAGTGCTTGCAATTTTGATTGCATATTCAAAGGGATTCGGGGTCGTTATATGCGCGTTATATTGTTGTATTTTCTGGTCCATTTTGTACCACGATAAGGATAAAAATTATATCTTTCGGAACAGACTCAGTCAGTAGAATTAATTGTTCTCTAACAGCACCTCAGCCTTGCTTTCGTTTCACTGCTACTCTCGTTTTTCTGTTATGTCTTTTAGCTCATGATGGTATCTAACAACCTAAAATATACATGTTCACTTTGGAGGTAGTAATTATGCTTACTTCCCTGTATGGCAGGCTCATTGGCTCAAGATGCACACGATTCTGGTGGATCTTCCAAAAAGGTTTATGTCATTCATTAATTCATCATCTCCTCTTCTAGAAACAACTACTCTTAATATACGCACATATATGCTCATCAGCAACTACCAAGTGAAAGAAAACTGGCAGTATAAAAATTCTGAAGTTTTGGTCGAGATTCTAATTTTGTTTCCTGTTGCACTCTTATAAATGACGGCAGCAGGTGACATTTATTCTTCTGATGTTCTGTCTAGGTAAATGCAGCGGGGACACAAAATGGTGTGAAGACTTCATTCCATGAAAACACAAACAGTCGTTCACGGCGTCACTCAGGTGGGCCAGGAGTTAGGTCAGTCCATTTCAGAGGAAAAACGCCAGACATGTCTTCTCAAGGTCAGCAGAGCGCTGGGACTCTTGGCTCTCCTGGTAGTACTCCAACTTCAACTGGAAGAAGAGCCCAAATGATGAATGGCAACCACTTGCTGAATTTTCACTATGGTCCCATTTCTCGGCCTCAACCGAGAGCTCCTCCTCCACGAAGGCAACAAAAGATAAAGCCATATAACAAAGATCTATTTCTTCAGGCTAATTACAAATTCATAGTACTAGATTCAGGGAATTATTCTCCAGAGTCTATGGATCCCGATAAGATGCTGCAGTGGGAGGATATTATATGTGTCAGATACTCAACACCATCTTTGGTTCAGTGCCCCATTTGTTTGGAATATCCTCTATGTCCACAAATGTCCTCATGTGGACATATTTTTTGTTTCCCCTGCATTCTGCGTTACTTGTTAATGGGTGTGGAGGATCACAAAGGTGAATGCTGGAAAAGATGCCCTTTATGTTTTGTGATGATATCTCCAAAGGACTTATACACTGTGTACATTGAGAATGTGAAGCAGTATTCAGTTGGTGATACCATAGATGTCATGCTTTTAACCCGTCAAAAAGAGTCATTCAGTGTATCATATAAAAATCGCCAAGAGAGTGATGGCGCGTTGTTTGGCCACAATGATATCTATGATCCTATCTCAAAGTTTACACTTACCTCAGATGTGGACCTCTCTGTTAGAGAAGCGATATCAGATCTAGATGATTGGTTGGTTAAAGCAGATTCAGGGCTTGTTGATGACCTTGAGAGGCTTCCATATGTTTCAGCTGCAATGGAGCAATTAGAACAGAGGAAAAAGTATTGGAATGAACACAAGACATATGGGAGCTCTAAATCTACTAGTTATACTGATTCTCAAACAGAATCTCATTTACTTCATTCATCTCCTAATGCTAATGCCATAACCTATAAGCCAGATGGTACTTGTTTGGATGAGACTTCTTATGTGGTTGAATCGTTGGATAGCGAAGAAAATGTTTCTTCATCCTATGATGAAGGGAAGAGTGCTCAAAGACATCTAAATGGATGTAGAGATGTAATGGACAAGGACTCTTACAATTTCTACCAGGTACGGGATATACATAATTGTACAGCATCCTTGTCGCTTTATCTGTGTACCTGAATTTGGTCTCTCATGCAACTGCTTCTGATATCTCACATTCACGCATGCTATTCCTATTTCTCTTACTGTAGTTTGAGGTATAGATATATAGCTTGGAGATGCTTATGCTCTGCTTCTGTTTATGTCAGGCTGCAGATGGTCAACACCTCATTCTTCATCCATTATGCATGAAGTGTCTTCTACACCATTATGGGGGCTATGATATGCTTCCACACAGGTTTGATTGGAACTTGAATAATATTCTTAATGTATCATTGGAATCATGCATTATGGTATACAAGAGAGGATTGTTGCATTCAATACTTTGTTCAGATTTAACTGACTTATCCACTACCATATGGGTCGGGAGTTAGTTTGAAGAGTTGGTTGGTGGAATTAGAATATAACAAATGCTATTAAAAAACATATGTTGACGGTAGATATATGCGACAATATGTTTTGGTTCTTAGGTTTAGTGAGTTATTCTTTATCATCTTGTTGTGCCTTCTATGTTATGTCGCAATGCATGCTGATTTTTTCATATCATCTTTCTTTCAGATATATCTGTAATAACTGAGTATAATCTTTTTAAAGTTGCAAAACCATGGGGTATGGTTCGGTTAATATGATCATAAACTTTATTAGGGGGATAGTTGGAGAATCAGTATACTAGCTGGAATACACCCAACATTTGCTTGCTAGGTGTATTACTTGCAGCTTTTACCTTCATCTAACTGCAATCAGTAATTGCAGAATAAGTGGAAAGATCCTGCAGTTGGAGACAGTAACCCAGTCCGAGGCAATGAGGAAGCGCTATCGTTATTTAAGTCATTTCTCTTTGACGACGACATTTCAGGTAGATTTTTTCTGTTGTGTAATTTCATGGTTTTTTCCTCAGGTCATTTAGTGTCTAATTCTTGTTCACCCACCAATATTTTCAGCTCTGCGAAATTGATCTCAGTGAACTATTGCCTTCTGCTGCCCTGGTTCCATTTATTGATGAAATAAAGAAACGCGAAAAACAGAGAAAGCAACTTGCTAAAAAGGTCATTTGCAGTTTTTATTTCTCAATTCTCATAGATAGCTTGTTTACCCTTTAGTCATGGTTTGAGGATCATTATGGTAAGTCGGACACAATTAATTTTATGAAGATGGAACATTTTTTTTCTTCTTTCTGTAGAGTAAGTAAAAAGCATAAGATAGATTGGTGTATTTATGCATGCTTTAGACTTACATTGTAATTCTATTTCTAGGAGCTGAAGGAGAAAATCAAGACGGAAGCTAGCACAGAGTATCCTATCTCCATATTGCCCAATTTTAGACAGTACAGTCATGACAACTCCCCAATGTTCTCAATGGATGATTTTGAAGGTAACTATGTACTTGTGTGAATGACTGAATGTTAGTAAGAGTATTTTCAAATGAAGTCTAAGGACGACATGTTACTGCATATATGTATAATTTCAAAGTTTTCTCATCCATGTGGAGTTGCAAACTTAGATGGCATGGCATGTAGACTTGGATATAGATTTCAGTTTCTATAGATAAATCCATCTACACACTATGATGATATTGACATGCATTCTATTACCCATGTGTAGCTTTGGGAAGTAGCATGACAACATCAAGCCCTCCAGCTGGTGGAGAGAGGAAGCTACTATTTTCTAGTGTTACAAGACTTGGTTTTGCAGCTGCCCATCATTTGCCTGCCTTGAAAATTGAGGAAACCAATTCTTCCAATAACAATCAAGTGGTGTCAAGTGACCCATCATCTGGTACCTTGCCAATGATTCCATTTTTCCTTGGTCTGCTCGTTCCACTTTATCTTTATGTCACTAAATTGTGTTTTTTTTTTCCTCTGTGCTGTTGGTAGTTTGGATAGGTTCGGGCAGTGCCCCATCATTTGCTAATGTAATATCAAGAGCCAAGTTAGTTGAAAACATGGATGTAGCAGCTGCAGAGGCACCAGAAGCCAAGACAAATGAAGTGGGTAGGAAGGGAAAGAAACCAAGTCGTGTCCTTCTGTCTACGGCTGGTGGTCGACGCTACTGACCACCTTGCCTTCAACTCTCTGTACAATGTCAGCAACTGTGAAGATGAATATGATTTTATTTTTATTATTTTTCTTTTCTTTTCGAATATCATCAGCTTTTTCCTTGAAGACATCAAATTCTGTCTGTGCGCATCTGCATGGCGTGTAATAACTTGAGAGAACTCTTTGTTGTATACTAGTACTATACAATGAACCAGAAAATTACTCGTTCATCTCTCTCTCTCATCATCTACAACCTAAAACCCTTTTAAAGACATCAATGAAAAGAAGAGAAAAGCAACTATGGGAATGAAAAACAAAGTGTATATTCTTTAGCTGTGCATTATTAATGACTGGTACTGGTAGTGGGGACGGTGAAACTGAACCCTTATGAGGTTTGCCACTCCATGTACCTTGTGCAAAACCATGGAACCCAGTTTTAATGCGTGCTTCCTGCTTATATATTCGACTACCTCTAGTTTATATATATGCCTTCTGCCTTGGCTTCTCATAATTTACGCTGAATTTTCATCTCCACGTGCAAAAACACAACAATACATATAATTACGCAGAGTAAGGAGGAAATGGAAGTGCTGAATGAGATAGTTTATTCTAGTCCACAACCTCAAGTTAATACCAAAACAGTGACGCAAGTTTAATTGCAAACATATAAACCAGTTGACATGGGCTACATAGTTGAAGCAAGAATTAGAGTTGAAGAAAACTGGTACATGAGCTACATAGTATCGAACCCAGCGGAATCCAGAAGTAGAGCTTTAATTTGGTCAGGCAAGACATGTTGTGTATCCCTGCATTGCTCAGCACGGAATACATCCAAAGTGAATCCATTGATACAGCTGATAACTGCTTGCTCTATGTCCAATCCGAGGCTCTCTAGAGCTCTCATACTCGACAGCAGGAGGCCAGCTCTTGGAGGGCAGAACATGTGGATACTCACTCCTCTCCCTTCACTTACCCTCACCTCCACCTATTCACATTCCCCCATCAGAAACTTATTAAACAGAATGCACATCATGATCATATATGAAAAGAGCACCAATTAAATCAGAAGGAAGGACACATATATAGAATTTACCCTTGCAGGATGGTTTTTGGGGCTAGTTAATGCGCTTGGGCATAGCTCTTCCTTGACTGTGGGGCAGGTAAGAGTAGTCGTTAAAGGATGAAAGCTTCTAGAAGGCGGTAACAGAGAGCTTTGCAGGGTCGACTCAAGTTCATTATGAAGATCATTGATCCTTTGCAGAAGGTCCTTCAAGTAATCGATGGCATCTCCAAGTATTGAAGTTCTATCCATCTATGATGACATGGACATAAGCATATCATACATACTACATAGCATGAGATATCAACAAGAGATCATAGCCAATCATGTTGAGTCGTCATTATTTTTTTATTCAAATCATGCTGTATCTCGAAATTCTGCTACCAAACATTTCATGAACCATAGTATCATAATTCATAACAACCAATAAATTTTCAGTAACAAGTCAAAATTGAGACTAGCCATCATGATATCTTATGAACTTAGAGACCTACCTTGCTGATCCTGGGAACGACCGACCTAAGCACATAGAGCCGATCATTGAGCTTCTTCCTCCTCCGCCTTTCAGCCATCAGATTCTTGGCTGGCAGCCCCTTCTTCTTGCCCTTTCTATCACCACCACTTGCACTATTATTTGCATTACAATTACTTGCACCATTTTTGGTATTTTCCTCCACATTATAGTACTCATTGAGCTCATCGGAGTCATAATTAAAGCTAGAGATAACAACGCTTGCAGCTTCAATCTCACCTTCCTCATTCTTCTTCCTCTTCTTCTTCTCCATAGTCTCTATTGCCAATGATCCTCTGCCAAATCTAAATCCCGAAACATCTAAATTTCCCAACTTATCAGCTCTGAATGAGCTCTGTCGATGCGCAGCTCGCTTCTGAAATAGTGTGAGCTGGGCATTCACGGGAGAGAAAGCTTGAAGAGGTCCCAAAACGTTTGACGAGTTCGGAAACAGAGCGCTACCAAATTCATCCTTACCTTCGGGATTAAACCCTGACCCGAGAGGGACCGGGTCAACAGACCGAATCATTGGTAATTCAGAGCTTGGACCCAGTTCCAGAGTAGCAATTTGAGATTGAGAATTCATGGCAGCCATAAAGACAGGGGAATGATTGGCAGAAAATGAGCTGAGGAAAGCAGTTTCAGAGCCCATATCGAAACCATTGTCAAAAGAATTGGGAACATTAAGGAGCGAAGAGAAGCAGGATTTTGGAGGGAAAAAGGACTGTAACTGTGATGAGTCGAGAGTGAGCGCCTGTGAGGGGGAGCAGGAAGAGGAAGAGTCGATTTGGGGGTGTAAGAGCAGATTGTCGGCTGGATTTGAAACAAAGCTGATTTCTTGGTGGTTTGAGAGGGTGTGAAGATCTTGTTTAGATGAGTTTATAGCAGAATTCATGTACCAGTCAGCTTCCAACATGGATTTAAACGAAGTAAGAGAAGAAGCGTCCATACCAAAATTGACGTCTTTCCTATTAAGCTCTACCTCTGCCTCGCTGCTGTTTCTGGTCCAAGACGCGGCACCGTCTTCTTCGTCAACCTCTGTCCAAACAGCACTGTTAGCCCTCGGTAACATTTCTTTGTCTCGAAAGAGAGTTGCAGTTACAGAGAGTTGAGAGGAGAATGGCAAAGGAGCCTCCTTTTCCTAAAAAGACGTGAAGTTGCATGCATAAATAAACGTTACACCCTGAAAAAGTATGTATGCATGTTTGTTTGTTTGTTTGTTTGTTTGTTTGTTTGTTTGTAGGGAAATAAGGTTGCAATTGAAGAGATCATGGAGGCAGAGTATACTCTGTTTTGTGGGGGTTGTCTAAAATTGTAGAATTAATTGCATGCGTAGGCAGTCCTTTAAAGAATTCAAAGTTGTGGGCATCTTAAATGAGATCACGTTACATATTGCATAATCTTGAAAGGAACTCCCGAGTCGACATATATATAGATATATGATATATGCACATTATGAGTCTGTATGAGACAGAGAGTCACGGTTATAAGAAGAAGGTGTAAATGAATGAGAAGGACTGCATTAATTTGAATGCGACAAAGAAATCAAGTGGGATAAAGACAATTAGCAAGAGAGAGTGATTGTTCTAAGATTACATCCTCCAAAGTTGTTTAACTAATAAAAGCAGAGGAGCGGGATAAATATTGGAAAAGAAAGGACAAGTTTCTCGTGATTTCTTTTTTTCCAAACACCACCGCAAGTAGAGCAAGGACTCTCCATTCTCCAATCAAAACATATTGAAAGTTGAAACTGCCCTTTCGATTCCCATCTCATCCCAACTTGTTCTGCTATTTAGTTTACCTTCCCCTGTCCCTGTCCCTGTCCCTTCCCCTTTCCCTTTCCCTTTCCCTTTCCTTTGCCCTTTCCCTTTCCCTATCTTATACGCAATTCGCAACTGATCATTGCGTTAATTGTCACTGCCTTGAAACAGAGGAAGAATGAAAAAAGGGATTGCCAAAGCTTTCTGAAAGAAGCTGCAGTTATTCATTATTCATACGCAAACTCGTTGAACTAACATGCTAAGGTTTGTGTACAAACTTCAGTCGAGCCAGAGTAGCTTCCATTTCCAAGTGAAATTCTGAGCAGACAAAAGCCAGCTAGAGTCCCATAAAAAAGAGGCTATCGATTCTGTTTGAAGGTTAGGTGATGTTCCAAGTCACCCAAATGGAGTCTTCGAAGAAGTGTATTATATATAGTACATATATGACTATGACTGTGACTATGAATTACGACTATGTCTGACAGACGGTAAGAAAATGAGAGTTATCGAATCGCAAGGGAAAGAGTGGTGTCACACAATGACACAATTTAAGAGAAGCAAAAGATGGTTTATAGATAAATAAGCAAGGCATTAACGACACAACGTACATACACTACAGTATCTCCTATATCTCAAAATTAAATACAAGCACTGTCTATCCGTGAAGCTTCACCAAACCCCAACACTCTTCTTTTCCTTAACATAATCCATCCCCCATCTCAAAGCTTCTTAACTCTGAGCTAGCTATCTTGCTGATAGCTCTGATTAAGTGAAAGTCTCATGGCCGCCATCTCTGCTGCACTCTTCTTAGCTCTGTCCATTTGGTTTTCTGATTTGCATGCTCTAATAATGACTACTACTTTAGCACATCATGATATTGAGGTGCCGAATACCATATCAGCTGCTCCAGCTGTCTCGCCTTATGAAAGCAGCCCCAACATGTCCTCCTTCTTCCCTTCTTCCGGCGCTCAAACCCTGCTTAGCCCGGCAGCATCCCCTGATTCGGATACCTTGCCACCCGTGCCCTCTTCCGGAGAGTTTTTTGGGAATAAGAGTTTATCATCCACTTGTGTCAACTTCAGCCTTGATTTTGTTATGCTTGCTCTTGTTCTTTCTATCTCATTACTTGTTATCCAAACAGGCCCTTGTACTTGCTCTTGTGCTTAATTGAGTACCTGCCCTTACATATGTAAGAATTCCGGATGAATGGATTGAGAGTAATAAAAACATAATACTTGTTCCTGAATGCATTATAATTCTCAAGATTAAATTTGAGTTTCTATCACCGTGTTCCTCTTACATCATATAGAACCAATACAAGTAAACAAAACCAGAAAATCTAGAAAAATAAAACTATTAAAACAAATGGAACTCCAACTTGTGATTTTGAATTCCTCGTCTCCAATGTTTCAGGAATCAATTTCTAGGCAACATATACTTTATGTCAAACTTATTGAAATCAAAGCCAACACAAATTGAATCATTCTGGAATAAAAAAAATATATTGCAGGCTTGACATCAACTCCTTTACACAACCGACTTGATTGGCTTCTAACTTCTTCATTTCTTGATCAATTAACCTGATTTCAATTGCTACAAACTCCAAAAGACTTCCTCTAACTACTGGTACGAGAGTCAATGCCAATTTGATCGGCAACCAAAAAATCAACCCTCAACACTTCATACCTTATTAGTTAAGATTTCATGAACTTCAAACACTCCTCCTTAAAGCCATTACTAATAACTCTAATTTTACATCTAAAATACTCAAACTTGTGACTAGAGAGAGGTTTAGTAAAGCCATTTTCCATTTGACCTTCAAACTTGCAATAGAGAAGCTTGATTTCCCTATTTTTGACTCTTTCTCTAATTGCATGAAATTTTACTAAGATGTGCTTTGTTCTACTAAAGTGAAATGGAGTATCTGAGATTGCAATAGCAGATTTGCTATTACAGTAGATGGTTGTTGATTCAGATTGAGGAAAAGCTAAATCTTCAAGGATTTTTCTCAACCACATTGCATAGTTTGCAACTGAAGTTACTGCCACATACTCTGCCTCGGCTGTAGAACATGCAACCACCCCTTGCTTCTTTGAACTTTACCAAAAGATGCTTGACCTAACTGAAAAATAGAAATCCCTTGTGCTTTTTGAATCAATAACATATCCTGCTTAGTCACTATCTACATATCTCTCCAATGTCAAAGCTCCTCCTTCATATAAAATACCATAATCCATTGTGCCATTCAAGTACCTGAGTACTCTCTTAGTTGCTTCCATATGCAATTGAGATGGACTATGCATGAATCAGGATAATATGCTTACTAATTGCATGATATCAGGCCTTGTAGTCATGAGATACATCAACCCCCCAATTAGGATTCTAAATAGAGACTCATCAGCTCGGCCATAATTATCTTCTCTTCCTAACTTTTCACTTACTTGCAATGGAGTGGAAACTAACTTACTTGACTCTATATTTAACTTCTTAAGCAAACCGCTAGCATACCTCTCTTGAGAATGAAAATTCCTCTTAAGAGTTGATAGATTTCCATTCCCAGAAAATAACTCATCAAACCAAGATTAGTCATCTCAAACTTTAGTTTCATCTCTTCTTTGAAAAAATTAATCATACTAAACTCATCTCTAGTTAGTAGTAAATCATCAACATAGAGAGAGATGATGAGAAGAGACTTACTTGACTATTTGGTGTAAAAAGTGGGATCACTATTGCTTCTAAGAAATTTAGAATTACATAGGTAAGAATCAATTCAATTGTACAAAGCTTGATGGGTTTGCTTCAATCCATATAGAGCCTTGTGCAGCTTGTAAACCATTTATTGTTTTCCTATAATCTCAAACCCTTCAAGTTGGCTTACATATACATCTTCTGTTAGAACTCTATTCAGCAAGGTAGACTTTACATCGAGTTGATGGATCAACCATCCTCTTCTAGCTACTAAAGGAATAAGCAACCTGATGGTGTCTAGTCTTGCTATTGGAGCAAAAGTCTCTGCATAATCTACACCATATTGTTGTGCATATCCTTTCATTACAAGTCTTGCTTTGAACTTGTTAACAGAGTTAACTGGATTAAGCTTCAGTAGATCCACTTCAACCCTATAATATACTTCTCTTATGGTTTGTCAACCAATGACAAAGTTTTGTTCTTGTTGATCATGTCAAGCTCTTCAATCATAGCCTTCCTCCATTGCATGTTGCTTTCTGCTTTTTCGTAGCATCTGGGCTCAGATATGGCAATATTGCATCTCTGATAAACTTCTTCCAGAGTTCTAAACCTTAGATTGATAGGTTCAGCCTCCATGTTTTCATTCGAATCCTTTTGAGAAGTTTCATTTTGATTTCTAGCATCAATTTCTAATAATTATTCCTTAACAATTTCTTCCTCCTAATTGTATATTGTCCCTTCATCAAAGACAATATATATGCATACTGAGATCTGCTTGGTTGCTATTGAAGATTTTGTAGGCTTTAGACTCACTGTTATAACCAATAAGAATCATTTTCTTAGCCTTGATTGAGAGCTCATCTCTCTTTGCTTCTGGAATATGAGAGAAGCAAATTTAGCCAAGTACTCTTAGGGGGGACATAATAGGCTTAATTGCAAACCAAGCTTCATAGGGAGTCTTTCCTTCCACTGCTTTGGTAGGTAGCCTGTTGAGTAGGTATACTAAGGTGTTGGCTGTTTCAGCCCAAAATTTTCTTGGCATTTTCTTTTCAGCGATTATGCTCCTCACCATCTCTAGGACAATTCTATTCTTCTTTTAAGATACTTCATTATGCTATGGAGTGTATGGAACTGTGAGTTAGTGATGAATCCCTTCCTTCTCACAAAATGCTTTTAACTCCTAGGATGTATACTCTCCTCTATTTTCTGGTGTAAACACCTTCAACTTTTTGTCACTCCGAGTCTCGATAGAGCTCTTAAATTTCACGAAGATATTGTATGCTTCAGATTTCTCCTTTAAGAAGAAAATCCAACAGAATCTAGAGATGTCACGAATGAATATGATAAAATATATGCTTTCATTTAGTGAGACTTCCCTTATTGGTCCACAAATATCTGAGTGTACCAATTCAAACTTTTCTACTCCTCTATAAGCTTGATTCTTTAGGAATGACTTTCTCTTTATCTTCTCAAGTTGATAGTTCTCACAAACTTTTTTTTTTTTTTTTTTAGTTTGAACAGAGGGCAAATCTTTTATCATCCCTTTCAAGCTCAACTTCTGGATAGCTTTGAGGTCAAAGTGGCCAAATCGCCTGTGTCACTTGCAAGACATGTCATCATTGCATATGAAGGTATAATGACTCCATTGTACTAAGAAGTTGTTGTTTAACATTGGAACTTTAGCTACCTCAATCTTCTTGGAATCTGATATGATGTAGTGATATTCCTTGAACAACAGCATGTAGCTATTTCTCATAAGTTGTCCCATACTTAACATATTATGCTTTAAGTTAGGGGCCAAGAAGACATTTACAATAAGTTTAGGGAATTTTCTTGTTTTCACAGAAACCGTACACTTTCCATGGGCTTTCACCTTCTCCTCGTTTCTTATTGTGATTGAGGTTGTGAAGCTTTTGTCTAGATACTTGAAAATGCCTTCATTATGTGTCATATGATTTGTGCATCCACTATCTATCAACCATTTATTCTTGGATTTATTTTTCACAGATTCACTGGCCTTAAATAAATGCTCATATCCATCTTCTTGTTCTGATACATTTGCTTGTTGACCATGATTTCCTTCTTTTTCTACATTCTTCTTTTTATAATCCTTTTTAATGTGGCCAAACAGTTTGCAAACATTGCATTGTGGCTTTCCCTTCCAAGAACATGTTTTCTCTTAATGATTATTCCTCTTGCAGATTGAACATGGAGGAAATTTCCTTTTTCAGAGTGACTTGAACCAGAGAAGCTACTTCATTGATACTTCTTCCAACTTTTGGTTTTGCTGTTGGTCAAGTAAGCTCCTTCAACTTGCTCCTCGAACTGCTTAGGGTGCCTTTGCTCATTTGCTTATAGAGAACCTATAAGCTCAGTTAGAGTTAATGATCCAAGGTATTTGATCTTTTCTATGGCATTGACCTTAGAATTTTACTAGTATGCTAACCAACATTTTATCCATCATCATCTTTTCAGTGATTGTTTCTCCCAACACTTTCATATGGTTAGGGACTTCTTTCATTCTTCTAGAGTAATCTTTGATGGTTTCATTATCCATTATCTTCAGTCTCTCGAACCCTCTCTTAAGATTCAAGAGTTTAATACTCCTACCTCTTTTTGTACCTTGAAATTATATTTTCAGAATGTCTCATGCTTCTTTGACAGTCTAAATATCCATGATACGTTAGAAGAGTTTGTCTTTTATTGTTGATTGAATAACAGATAATGTTATGTAGTTATTTTATTTTTCAATCTTATGATTCCTAATTTGCTCTAATGTGTGTCCACATCTTCAGCTAGAGTTATGTATCCTCCTTCTACTGAATCCCACAACCCAAAAGTATGTAGATAGGTGGTCATTCTTGCTGACCAAAATTGGTATCCTTCCCTTTTGAATATCTGAGGTGGATGCAGATTAACACCATTAGATGCCATGGTAAATCTGAGCTTTTAGTTGAGTATTTTAAGAAGAGTCTAAGTGTTTTCGATTTTTAAAACTATCTCTCACAACTTGTACTATAATACTATGTAAGAATTCGAGCTTGATGAATGGATTGAGAAAGTAATAAAAACAGAACACTTGTTTTGCAGTAAACTTGTAGAATAATTTGACTTCATTGAGAAAGTAATAGACTAAATACAAAATGATATACAATACAAGTAAATGAATAGCAAACTAATTAATGCATCCTTATAATCCTTAAGATCAAATCTGAGTTTCTATCATCATTCTCCTTTTACATCACATAAAATTAGAACAAGTAAACAAAATCATAATATTTAGAAAAGTACAATTATTAAAGAAAATGAAGCTCCAACTCGTGATTTAGAGCTCCACGCATCCAATACTTTAGGAATAAGTTTCTAGGCAACATATATTTCATGTGAAACTTGTTGGAATGGAAGCCAACACAAATTCAATCGTATCTGGAACAAAAAAAAAAAAAAAAAAGACTGCATGCTTGACAACAGCATCTCTACACAGCCAACTTGATTGGCTTCTAACTTCTTAATTTCTTGATTAATTGACCTGATTCCAATTGTTACAAACTCCAAAAGACTTTCTCTAATTACTGGTACGAGAGTCGACATCAATTCAATCGGTAATAAAAAAATCAACCCTCAAAACTTTCATAAGCTAAAGTTTCATGAACTTCATACAATATAGCCATAGGCATGAATTGTATTTCATATTCCAATAATTTGATGATTTAGAAGTAGCCTCGTAATTTTTCATCTCGCTGTTCACCAATTTGATAATCTGGTGGCTCTGCATTTGTTGCTACGTTGCTCACACCCGCCACAGAGCTTACTAAGGTGTAGTTTACTGCTCTTTTTGTATAGAACACAAAATATAATGCAAAGAACATGAATAATCACTTTATATATACATATATATGCGTCCTTTTGCCATGTAATATATATAGAGAGAGAGAGAGATCATATATATATAGTGCACTGCATGGCAGTTGGCACTACAACTCAAGCAATTCATTCAACTAACGATTAGTATTTTAAGATAGTGAAAAGTCATCAAGGGACAAGCTGTCAACACATCCCAAGGCATCAAAATTATGAGTAGCTCCTTGCATTGATCCCATACTGGAATAGAGATTTGTGGTGATGTAGTTATATCTATTATAATTTGGCAGCGCAGGTCCGCACAGATAATCAAGGGGAGACTCGTTGGAGAAGGTGGAGGCCATAGCGATTGTGTCGTAGATACACAAGCCGGCGGAGTCGGTCGGATCATCGTCCATCATCAGGTTTAAGTAAGTTTTGTGAACCATATGGTGATCGTTATATATATCGTAGTCATTAAGATTAATAAGTTGGTCGCTCACTATAACATTGTTGGTTATGTCTGTATATATATCCTGGTCTGATGCCTTATTGGCTTGAATTACCTGCATCGGTTAATGAACAGAGTAGATGTATTTATGAATTTGCATGCTTTTAGTTTTAGAAAACTAACTATTAATGTGCACACGTAGACGTACATAGTTGTGACTTAAAGTATCTTGGTAAACCATGATGAAGTCTCCTAGTTGTAATCCGTGAGCTCTGACAAAGTCCCCTGAGAGAGAAGAAGATGATGATAATTACAAATTGACAAAAAGAAAAGAACCAATCAATATCATTTTAGATGATGACCGATGACATGACATACCGGTGTTTTCAAGCACGTACATCCGGCTGTTGTTATTGGGCCAAAACCTGTACTTGAAGGTCCAGAAATGCAGACCATCCAAGTCATGCATGCTCATATGGATCCCTCCTTTGGACTCCAGAGTTGGAAGGTGGGCCTCTGCGGCTTTCTGGGATTATCCAATGGTTGATTACTTAATTACTTAAGCTTATTAATTCAGATCATAATTACGAATTGAATGAATGAATAAAGTAGACGATCGGCGTTACCTTAGGGAGTATGATCCTCCGGAGGGAGCTGACATCACTGTTCTTAAGCTCCTTTTGAAACAGGAACTTCAACCTTGTTGGATCAATTGTCTAATTAATTGAATGATACACCATTATAGCTTTATTAATAACATATATAGAAGCTAATTCTTTTGCAAATAACAATTAGGATTAGGACACTGTATAACCGACACACACACGACATAATCACCTCCATTCAATAAAAAACAGAGATACATAAACAAGTACGTACTGTCGACTCCAGCATGCTTTATATTTATATATATATATATATATATGGTTAGGGTAAAAATTGGTCTGTCTGTCTTGATCACACGATGATTTTATATTATATATTTAATTACTGGACCAGAGGTTCATGCAGGCGTATATAACCCACCCATAGGTCATCACGTACCTCAAAGCACATGTCGGGCAATATAAACCCATTAATAATACAATTCTCGATATTATTATCTAAGTTTATTCCCAATCGGAGGATCAATCAAATAACTGGCATGTTAACATAACACTCACTGAAATCTCACTTTAATACGATATCAAACAATAAGTGAATGTAAAGAAATATTGAACAATAATAATAATAATAATTGTAATAAGAAAAATAATCTCACACGTGGGGGATCATCGAGTGTAGAATTAGTAATAGTAGTAGTAGCGGCAAGTGTAGGAGAAGGAGGAGAGATATTGGGCACATGCGAGGCGGAGGAGGAGGAGGAGGAGGAGGGAGGTGGAGGAGGAAAAGAGAGGAGAGTAGGAGGGAATGATCGCCTCTGTCTAGCCATCCTTTTTTTCCTCTTCACTCCGAAGCCCGTCACCACAGAGACAAGGTCACGGGTCGATCCGACCCTGAAAGATTCCTGCACCCGCACCTCGGTTTTCTCGTGAAGTACCTCTTCTTGCTCCATCATCATCATTGTCATCATTGATGATCAGAAAGGGTGAATATAAAATGGGCTTTCGGGTCCTGGGTTTCCGGGACTCTGGCTAGCTAGCTGTGACGAGAATGGAAGAAGCTTAGGACTGTGGTTGGTTTTGTCAAAAAATGTGATGGGGTTTGCTATATTTGGCAAGCTTGGGGGGGTTTGAGCGAGATTAGATGAAGTAGAGCAGAGGTTTTAATGACAGTTGTAGTTTGTGTATTCATCCATAAGTGCATGCTCTCACCAGCTAGCCCAGCCCTCTGCCCCCTTTTTTTGTGCTTGAGTTCTGGGAAAACGAGTAGTGGCTGGATATATGGAAGCACAAACAGGGCTTGTCATTCTAGACTTGGTGGTCGACAAATGTGATTGATGCATCGATTTATGTTGCTATTTATCTTATCTTCCTAGACTTCCTTGTGCATAGATATATAGATAATAATACTAATAGCATTAAGAATTAAACCCTGGTTTGGTTAAAGAAATTAAGTAGTGAGGGGGGTTAGCGTGCGTTGAAAAGTGTGGAGATGGTTAGGGAGGCAGCAGGAAGCGAGCGACGAATGGACGGCTGAAGCTTTTGTTGATATAAAAGGAAACAAGCAATGATCCTCTGTAGCTCTAGCTGTAATGGAGTTTCTCGGCCAGGTGTTGCTCACCTTCTGACTCCTCCCATGCAGATACTCCAAAACCATTATCGTCCCTCCCTCTCTCCTTTTAGTTTTAGTCTTAGTTTTAGTTTTCGTTTTTGGTTTCATTCATTCATTTCCTTTCGGACGAGATTATCATCATCTCATTCTGAATATACATACATATAAACTGTTCAGTCAAAGTATGGCTGTTGCATTATCATACTGTATGCTATCTTTACGTAAAATGGGAGTGGGATGATTTGGCTATGTGTAGAATCGTAGTATTATACATGTATGTATGATTCATCGTCACCCCTCACCAAAACTCCATTGATTGAGTACTTAGAGGATGCCAAGTTTATTGAATCTGGCGGGTATCAATTAATGAGTCCAATGCAATCAAGACTTTTCTATGCAACTTGAAGCCACCTGGTCTCCATGCAAACATGCTCACAGACTCTCTTACCCTTTATTAATGACCAATTCAACGCTCTCTCTCTACATTTACGAAATGAAATCATGTAGGTGTGCTGCATTTTACCTTGCATTACTTTCAGATCCTAACACCATAATTAAGATCATGGTTTAGATAATCTGGTTCTAGCTTATAATATATAGTGAGCGTATCACTCATCACTATTGATTAAATCATGGATTCAAAGTGTAAATTTATTTATTGATTTGTGCTGTACAATACTGACGAGAATGCATGTAGGAACGACAACAGTCTTGTTACATGTCCCCATCCCGCCCTTTATCCTCCGTTCCTCTTGTCATATGGCTAAATGAATACTACATCTTCTCTTCCTCAGTCCAGCTTGAGCATTCTTTTCTCTTCTTCCTGCTCCTTCCTCGGCTCTGTCGGGAAGTATTTTATGCCCACCATATCACCAACTCGACTGATCACCTGCCATCAGACAGACAACTTAACAACTTTTCTTTCTTTCTTTCTTAATAGAAATAATAATACTACCTTTACAATTTACAATATAGATATGTATGTATCTAATGAAACTATGCAAACACCTCTAAGGCTTTGATAAGATCTTCCTTGGTATGAGATGCAGATATGCATATACGTGCCCGAGCCAACAATAGAGGGGTTGCAGGAAACGCCACCGTCACAACCGCAACCTATGGATTTAACAATCCCGCTATCACTAACCTTTAATCAATAAATGCAAATCATATAAGTCAACAAGCAAATGTTATTAGTCAGATGGTCTCACATTCTGCTTGAGGCACTCCCTTGAAAAGGCAGGGATTTTAGCCGGGTTGTAAAGCATAATTGGCATAACAGGAGAGTCATTATCCCCAAGAACCTCAAACCCCATTTTCTGTAATTCTGACCTGAAGAAATTGCTGTGCTCCCTTATTCTCGCAAGTTTTTGGGCACCTACATGGGAAGACTATGAAATATTCCCCCTTATGATAGATAGCCTTAGGAGCTGAAAGTGAAATCTAATCAAAATGAATGAATTCAGTACCTCTGCTGGAGCCATCTTCTCCGAGAAGAACCCGTATGGCAGAGATTATCTGCTCTGCAGATGGGGGTGAGATTGAAGTTGCATAAAGATGAGCGGGGCAAGTGTACTTCAAGTATTGAATAAGCTCCTTGGATCCAGCAATGTAGCCACCACATGATCCAAATGATTTTGTGAATGTTCCCATCATGACATCCACGTCAGCAGTATCAACTCCTAAAAGCTCACAAACGCCTCTACCAGATTTTCCTACAGCTCCGATGCTGTGAGCCTCATCCAAATATGTATATGCCTATTGTGGAAACCAGAGACGAAGGCCATAGAGCAAAAAGATGTACAAGTGAAAAGATTAAGAGAGAACAAAATCCAATTGCAATTGAGCACAACCTTATACTTTTTGCAAATTGCCATTATCTCTGGAAGTTTGCAAAGCTCTCCTTCCATGCTGTATATCCCCTCCACAATAACAATTATCTTCTTCCACGGTCTATGAGTCCTAGGCTGTCCCTCTGCAATTTGTTCTCTCAATACTTCCTCCAAGTGAGACGGTGCTGAAAAAAGATAGGAAGGAGATCCATTAACGAAACAAGTTGGCAAATGATATCTGCAAGTAATCAACGTTCACAAACAGAAGCAAACGCCACACCACACAGAATCACAAACCTAGCAGTGTGGTTTAGGAAATAGACACACTACCGAGTACTGACATTATGAGTAAGTTTTTTCATGCAGAAGTCTTTAATTGATGGTATCTTCTCTCCATCCTCTGCCTATTAATGTGATATTTGTCAAGATGCAAACTCCTGTAATATGGTATTCTACAAGATCCACTATTCAAACCCAAGCATACAGGACAAAGTTATAGAGTATAGTATCTACACTTACTATTGTGTTGGAAGACACGGACGGTGGCTCCAGATCCTCGTGCACCATTGACAATTGAGTTATGGTTCAAAGAATCACTGATTATCAAGCCTCCCTAGGAATAATAATATCATAAGCAAACAATGAGATGCAACACTTCAAAATACTCCCAGCTCAAATTACTTTCATTAGTGGCTCTACATACCTTTCCGATAAGGACAGGAAGAATAGCAGAGTTCGTCACGTAGCCCATCCCCAAAACTAGGGCAGCCGGTTTCCCCACAAATTTTGCAACACACTCCTCCAATTCATTATGCAAAACAGTGGTGCCTGTGCCAAGAAGGTACTGAGAATGTCAAGAAGACTGAAACTTTTGAAGAAAGATAATGTAACTAAGAAAAAAGCTCACCGCCATCGACCCGGCTGCTACAGGTGCTTGAAAAATACTTCTTCAAGGATTCAATTGCTCGGGGTGTGCAATACTCATCTGCTGCTGCAAAGCCAAGGTAGTTGTAAGATCCCAAGTTCAAGCATCTAGTAGTCTTTGTGGTTCGCCTACAAAGGAGAAAAGGTATTACAGAAAGTAAAAGTGACAACAAATTAAAACATGAAGAATACCAAAAAGGAACTTACTTCAATGTTTTGTTATTGTCGTTGGAGTACCTCTCAACCACATCGAACCAAGCATCGGGAGCACTTGATATTGGTCTTCCGAAACAGTCCTGCAATAATCAAGAATACCAGACGCGAAAAAGATATGAACTTGATGGTCCAAGCTTAGCCATTTCATACTGCTACATGGGTTTTACTCATTAACGTGGAAGCTTAAGATTCCTCTCTAGAAGTAGAAGGAAAAACAATAAGCAAAACAGAAGGAAATACCTGAATACGGAGATAGAGCCTGCGTACATAGAAATCTTCCAAGCCTAAACAGATTGGAGCATAACCCTGTTTTGAGGAAAGACAGTAATCAATATCATAATACGCCACAACACAAAGAAAAGAAAGGAAATTGCAATCATAAGGAACCTGAAGAGTGTTACGGTTACACCGCCAATCCATAATCTTGCGGAAGAAATCTCTGATTTGACCAAAAATAAAGAGCAAGCCGTAGCTGAAGTAGGTGCTTAGAGCAGTCAAATACGGAATTGCTATCATCTTTCCACCTACTTCTAACAAAACCAGATCTGTGACAGTTCAAGCTTGAAGTGATGTGTTAGAGATCCGAATACTGAATCGGGTCGAGAGGGTCCGATGTTAAGGATCGGGACCAATCACAAATCATCAACGCTCTCTGGCTTCGGCTTCGGCTTCCACCACCGAACTCTGTTTCTTTCTTCCCTCGTTTTGTTGTTATTAACATGCATTATTTGCTGTATTTTATTTTATTTTTTCTTTTAAAAGCTAATATATATATATATATTTATTTATTTTTTTAAAGTTAATTTTTTACTTTCTTCCCTGATATTTTTAATTTTGTTAACCTTCTTCACTACTAAAAAATGTTTTAAATTCAGAAGTTTAAATGGATAATTAAATATAATATATAAGTAAATAATAATAAATAAATTTAAAAAAAAAAAAAAAATATATATATATATATATATATAATGGAAACTGGTTGGGGTCAAAGCCCTAGCCAAAGTAATTTAGTCTTGCCCAACTCTCAAAATACCGCCCTTTCTCCGGCGCCAGATAACCGGACCATAGAAGCTTTTTGCGCCAAATTCATGGCGGAAACTACAGACTTTGACGAACTCGCATCGCATGCCAAGCGCAAGCCCGATCCCACCTGCGAAGAAAAGAACGACCTTTATCCTCAAAAAGCTCAGAAGCTCGAAGCCTTCGACACCAATTCGTTACCTGCTGTGGAGAATAGTGAAGAACAAGTGGATAACCCAAAGGCCGAGAATCTTGACAAAAGTTCTTCGCGTGCTGGAGAGAATGATGCTGAGCTTGGATCTGCTTTTGATGTAAACGACGACGACGACGAAGAGGATTATGAAGACGAAGACGATGACGATGAATACGAGGATGAAGATGGTGCTAAATCGAACGGGAACGCTCTAGTGGATCCCAAGGGAAAGGGAAAGGGAATTATGAAGGATGTTAAAGGGAAGGGGAAATTGGTAGAGGAAGACGAAGATGATGAAGATGAAGACAGCGACGATGATTCGAGTGGCGGTGGAAGTGAATTAGACGGTGAAGATAGCGACTTGTCAGATGATCCACTTGCTGAGGTCGATTTGGATAATATTCTTCCTTCCAGGACTCGTAGGCGGACTGCTCAGAGAGGAGTCTACATTGCTAATGATCTTAAGGATCATCGCCATGATGATAGAAATGTTTGAAATCCGCAAGGTTAATCTGAAACCTGTTGATTCAAATTTCAAACTTGAGGCTACTCCTCCTTCATTTGCAAACAATGCAGCGATGCACTTGAGGTTTACCCGTAACCCAACTCTCAAGTATTCTCCTGATTTAGGCTACTTTCTTTTGCGTTGTTCTATTACTAATTGACCTTTCAGGTCTGCTAAATTTTCTCTGCTTTAGCTCTTCATCATTTGAAGGTTTGCATTGTCTTGCTTCTGTTTAGAATGCTATTTTAGGGATAAAATGTAGATGTGGAAGCCCTATTATTGAACCATAGAACCGTGAATTTCACCCATTGCCGTCAATATTGATGAATCTCGAACATTTCTCTCCATGCTTTGTTGATGTGCCAATTTTGAAACTTGAAAATTTCCAGAAGACAAAAAAGATAAAGAAAAAGATAAAAAAAGGGTCTTGCAGTTGAACTCACAAGCATGCTAACTTTCTTCACCGAAGAAACCTTATTCTATGGAAGAAATTTGTATAGTCAGAAAGACTCGAGGCAGCTGCATGAGTTTCTTTTTTTGAGTCAGTGTATGTCCCCTACATATTATATAGTCAGCTAATGAATCCCCATGATGTTCATATTTGTTTAGCATGTACACTGTACTTCCTAATACCAAACTGACATTGATGATTTGCTCTTAGGTCTACTACCTGTCTAAGATGGATTTTGTGTGGAATCATGCCCTTTGTGAGCAAAAGGGCTCCTTCTGTTTCCAAGGAAATATGTTGGAGTACGTTACATGAGTTGCTAAATCTTTAATTCGGTTTATTGATTATGATACCTTTTCTTGGTATAGCGGTATAGATCTGTTATAATTCCAGATTTGATAGAGATATCCAGCGTGATGCTATGTTTGAATCCTTGATTCATACAGGAAGTGTTTTCTAGAACTGGGGCATTAATTGTGTATCACCACAGTGCTAGTCAAGATATAATTTTCTTCCGCTCCCGCTCTTAGAAATATGAAAGAGGCCGTGTTCTGGCTTACCTAGCCTGAAAAAGCATCTGAAATTGATGGTTGGTCATGTACTATTAATGAAGTTATGTTGAATGGCAGTGGCTGTGACTATAACTTGATTTGTTGACCTATTATTACCATTGGAGTTGCTTATTACAGAGTAACACCACTAGACGACAGAGATGATGCATATACATGTATAATAATGATCAACTCACATCATCAGCAATAAAATGAAGCACATATGGAGTTCTTTGTAAGTAGGAATAGCGGTCATCAATTGCAGTAGTAGACTAGACATGAGTAATGAATTAATGGATGGACCTCTCTCATTGAAAGCTTGATAAGGTGCACGCATGCTGCTCCTCGCCATTTGTTGGTCCCTGTATGTTATTAGGTTCTTCCTTACTCTCTCCAAATCAATAGAATGTTTAACTCAAACCTTCGACAGGGTCCATGCATAATTATGAGTATGGAGCAAAGACAAAATGGGGCAGGAGGGAGATATAATGAAAGCACGTACATGTGGCCTTGATGATGAGTTGTTCCAAGCATTAATCATGTACACAAACACAAACACTTATTAGTAAAATACATCTTCATTGACTTTTAACTTTGGCTGTGAAGTGTGATGATGTCGCTGCTGAATTTAATCTTCAACTGGGCGCAAGTAAGTATTAATTCGTACGTACAACTCTATAAATGCATGACTCATTAATTATCTACCATTTGTATATATACGGTATTGAGTATGTGATGCCTTAATTCACATGCATTGCAATGCAATAATTGTAGTTAATCATGGAAGGAGGGACAACATAAATTCATGTATAATCCGCATGTTTAGAGGCCAGGCATATATATAGTTGAATAGAAACATTGATTCACAGACATGACTCAGGTCTAGGAGTTTGATGGATTCATGACTATTATTTATGGGTTATTGAATCAAGGCAAGATAAGGAAGATCAGACAGAGGTTTGTGCATTCTCATTACAGATAAGAAGGATTGGGAAAAAATAGAAAAGGAAAGAAAATCTTGAAAGAAAAGAAAGCAGTTGAGATGGAGGATAATCACTTCCAGCTGTTGGCAACGATGTCAGCCAAATCTACAACCCTTTGAGAGTAACCCCACTCGTTATCATACCAGGCGATGACCTTGACCAAGTCATCTCCCATGACCATGGTGAGGGATGAGTCGACCGTGGATGATACATCAGTGCACCTGAAGTCAACCGAAACGAGCGGCTCATCACAGACAGAGAGGACGCCCCTGAGCTCCTTGTCAGCGCTTTCCCTGAATGCAGCATTCACTTCTTCTGCAAATGTCTTCTTGGAAACCTGGACAACAAGGTCCACCACAGAGACATTTGGAGTGGGCACACGGAGAGCGATACCATTGAGTTTTCCTTTCAGAGATGGGAGGACAAGGGCCACGGCCTTGGCTGCACCTGTCGAGGTGGGGACAATGTTCAGGGCAGCAGCCCGTGCACGCCTCAGGTCACGATGGCTTGCGTCAAGTAGCCGCTGGTCGCCAGTGTAGGAGTGGGTTGTGGTCATGGTGCCCTTGATGATGCCTACATTTGAAAGTATTTAAATGTATCTAGGCATCCATGCATGCATGTGTTGTATATGAAGTTGAACGTTTTTCATTTGTATCTTAGAACATGCCTGATCTAATTGAAACTTAAATTAAACTGCGGGGATGAATCAATCAATTACCAAACTTCTGGTCCAAGACCTTGACAAAAGGAGCAAGGCAGTTAGTAGTGCAAGACGCATTGCTGATGATGGGCTCAGAATGGTTATAAAGGTCAGCATTGACTCCAACGACATAGGTGGGGATGTCGCCCTTCCCTGGAGCAGTAATGAGCACTTTCTTTGCTCCAGCCTCAATGTGCTTCCCTGCACCCTCCCTATCCACAAACACCCCTGTTCCTTCTATCACCAAATCTATGCCCAAATCTCTGCGTTGTATTTATTTATAGTGATATAGATATCTATATGAGAGGCAAAGAACATGATCAGAACATAAGTAATTAATAAGTTACTGCACTCACTTCCATGGAAGGTTGAGGGGGTTGCGGCTTGAGACGACCTTGATAACTTTTCCATCCACAGAGATGGCATCGTCTCCAACAGGCTTGACATTGGCATCAAAGATGCCGAGGGTGGAATCGTACTTGAGGAGGTGAGAGGCTTGCTTCACGCCTCCAGTGTCGTTTATTGCTATAACATCAAGGGGGGACTCCTTGCGCCCGTGCCAGCATCTCAAGAAATTCCGGCCGATCCTACCAAACCCATTTATGGCCACTTTTAGTTTTGCTTCCACTACCCCCCTTCTGTTTCCTGATCTGCTGATTCCCACCTAATTAAAAAATAAACCTGTGCTTTGAGATAACATGTATAGATAATGCACATGTCGCAAGGATCGTGTTGGTAAAAAGGTCTGGAAATCTCACGGTTGAGGAGGTTTGGAAGGCGATGACACAAAGAAAGTCATCTGAAGTTCTCTTTGTGAAGGGAAGGGAAGCTGAGGAAGAGTTTCGGAGTCCTGAAAACTCTGCAAATCCCTTTCCATTTGCCTGATGGAGTAGCAAATCAAATGCAATCTAGATGTCAGGCAGAAATTAAAAATACAAAGACAGAAATAACAAAGTGGTGGGGAGGTCCAGAAACCTGGAGAAATGGTTTGGCTACAGAAATAGCGGCCGAGGCCATGGCCAAGAAAGCGGCTGCTGCAGCTAGAAGTAACAGGCAAGTAAGAGAGACTCAAAATTCCCACCTTGTATATGTATATGTAGCTCAATTAGTTAAGTAGGAGGGGAAGAGGATGCAATGGTGAATGTTTTAGAGCGACTGGGATGAAGAGGTGGAGGATAAGATAATGGATACTGGATAGCCTCTCGTTCAACGAATGGCTAATGTGTTACTTTGTGTGATTGTGTTCTCACGTCCACTCTTCATTCCCACTCTCTCAACCAACAGTCTAAGGACATCTGGGCCTGATCTCTAATCCTTTGAGTGGGCCATGCACCTTATTTACTTTTCATCTTACAGTCTTCTGCATCTGCATGGATATATCTAATCTGTATATATCTTTCACAGCTCATCAATAGTACCTTCTCTTTAGATTCTCATGTAAGAACTAGATATATGAAATCATCATCTTTCTACTCTCGCCTCTTCTCTTCTATGGTTTAACATGATAATGATGACGATTGATACTTACATTAATAAATAAATAAATGATGATTTTCTTTCTGTAGCCTTGTTTATTGGATACTTACCCTTGTCAGGCAGATAATGAAGGACATATGCATGTTCATTGTTCACCCACTCAACGGTCAAGATTCTCCTCTTATTTCCCCGCCAATTACTTTCTTACTACGTAAATTCTTAACCAAACCACGGTTCACTTCTGGGGATGAATCCGGACTCCTGTCTCTGTCTCTTACCTCTAGCTCATAATGAACTGGATGGAACTGAAGCCTGATGCAGTGGAAGCTCACCTGCTCAACCTCCTCTATTTGTTAGCCTAAATTCTAATACCAGGTTCTGTGACAGAGAGTGAGAGAGATTTAAGTGAGATAGTTCGCTGACTCGCTCTCTCTTGCCTCCTGTTCTATTAACATGTAGGATATCTACATGATTACACGTCTGCATGTTGACGATTACGTGGATTGCATGACGATTATAGGACGTCTGCATTGGTTGGTTAGCATACATGCTTGTACGGAGAGATTTTTGGCAATTCTTTTATTTCCATTGTTTTCTGCATCATGATCGTGCTGGCTTGTATTTTGCCAGGAGTTTGTTTTCTGTTCTTATCTTTTCCTTCTCTTTTCATGCATAAAAAGTGTAATGGTGTAGCTTGTAAGATGATGAGATAATGAAATCAACAAAAGCTTTCTCGTTATATGTTCATTAACATAGTATTAGAGCGATAAACATTAAGCTCTAACTTTCATCAATGGCGGATCAAAATCCATATACTTTCTTACCTGGAGATGGATGATCAGTAACAAATGAAGCTCAAAATCCCCATAAAATATTCAACCGCAAATACAAAATCCAATACCTATGCTTCCATCTTCACCAATAGATTTCAATCATCCTCTGTATTTACACCCCTCTGTTACATCTAGATTAGTTTTGGTGTCACAAGTTTTACAGGGATCTCAAAACTATAACATTTGGAGTCATTCTATGCTAATAGCAATCATGGCAAAAAACAAACTAGGATTTCTTGATGGAATTTGCATCCGCCCCACACATGATGCTCTACTTTCTATACCTATTCATCTAAAATTGGATCAAATATGCACAATACTATCAAACATGATGTAATATGTGAACATTGCAACTTGAAAGGGCATAGAAAGGAATCATGTTTCAAGCTTGTGGGGTACCCTCCTAACTCAAAATACAAAGGAAAAAGGCCTTTTTTTTTTCTTTTTTTTTTTTTTTTTCAGAAAATGCCCACTGCAAACATTTCTCAAGTAATTACATATGCTTCTTCCTCATCAATATATGATGTTCCCAATCTACCAACTTTATCTGCAGATCAATATAAGCAACTTCTGACTCTGCTTCAGACACCAACAGAATCTTCACCTACTATGGCTTTGGCTATAACACAGTTAGGTTTCTTTCAATGTTTTCTGACAGAGTCTGCTAACAATCATTGGATTTTGGATACAGGAGCTAGTCGTCACATGACATGTTGTTTTGAGACAGCTTTAGATCTTGTACCTTGCCATATTGCTTCAACATCTTCTATTAGCTTACCTAATGGTTTCTCTGTGAAAGCTACTCATCATAGTTCTGTCAAATTGTCCAATAATCTTATTCTTAAAAACGTCTTTTATGTCCCAAAATTTCATTTCAATCTCATCTCCATTTCTTCTTTAACTACTTATAGTTCTTGTCTAATCACTTTCTTTCCCAAAATTTGCATACTGCAGGGACATTTGACTGGAGAGATCTTAGGGATTGGTAAAGAGTGCAATGGCCTATATCATCTTCTCACCAACAAGGATGCAGTATCTCAAGCTCTATTTTCTTCTTCCATCTCTTGCAATGCTTCTTCAAAGATGTCTTCTTTAGATATTCAATTATGGCATTCTAGGTTAGGCCATTTATCTTACTCTTGTCTAAAATTGTTACCTGAATTTAAATGCTTCTGTCAATCAATCTGTTCTTCTAGACTACAAAGTATGTCATCTTGCAAAACATACCAGAACTTCTTTTCCAACTAGTCAATCTCAATCAAAGACACCCTTTGATCTTTTACATCTTGATGTTTGTGGTCCTTACAGAATTGCTAATCTACTAATGCTAAGTATTTCTTAACAATCATAGATGATTATTCAAGGGGAACTTGGACTTATTTGATGGATGACATATATAAGCATGAGGTTCATTCCATTCTAACAGATTTCATAAAATAGATTCATACTCAGTTTTCTATTAAAATTAAACAAGTATGTTCTGATAATGGTCTAGAATTCTTGAATTCTTCTTGCTCTTCTCTCTTTGCTTCCCTAGGCATATTCCATGAAACTACAACTCCATATACTCCTCATCAAAATAGAAGAGTTGAAAGAAAACACAGACACATCATGAACATAGCTTGAGCACTGATGTTTCATTCAGGAATTCCTACCACACATTGGGGTGATTGTATTCTAACGGCTAATTATATTTTAAACCGAACACCCACTTCATTGCTATAAAACAAAACACTTTATGAAAAACTATATAATAAACCTCCTTCCATTTCTCACCTCAAATCCTTTGGTTGTCTTTGCTATGCTCCAAGTTTAAACAACACAGACAAATTTTCCCCTAGATCAAAACCTTGTGTTTTTTATTGGTTATGCTCAAAGACAAAAAGCATATAGGCTATTGGTTCTTTCAACTAAGGAATTCATGATTAGTCGTGATGTGCAGTTTAATTAAGATGTGATTCCTTTCAAACTTCTTTCACCTTCTGAAAATATTTCTCCTACTGCTTATAATTTTTTTGATGATGATCTTAATCCTGTCATACATCCTTCTATGCCTTCTAATAGTCAAGCCATCCTATCTTCCCCTTCCACTCCTACTACTCTTTCTCCTTCCAATGACACTCTCTCAGATCTTTCCACACCAATTTCCAACTCTGACCCTCCTCTCAGAAGATCTACTAGAGAAACAAAACATCCAATTTGGTGGCATGATTATAACTGTGCTACTATCACTCTTGATCAATTTGCTCAATCTCCAGCTAAGTGTTCTAGCAGGTATCCTCTCTCTTCTTTCATCTCTTATTCTTCTGTCTCTCATTCTCACGATGCCTTCCTCTCTAATATTTCAACTAATGTAGAACCTAATAGCTTTATTCAAGCTTCAAAAGATGTTAGATGGAAATATCCAATGAAATAGGAACTAGATCCTCTCAAAACTAACAACACATGGTCTCTAGTTGGTCTTCCTTCTAATAAAAAGCATGTTGGGTGTAAATGGGTCTACAAGATTAAACACAAAGCTGATGGTTCTATGGAAAGATTCAAGGCACGTTTGGTGGCTAAAGGCTTCACACAGCGACAAGGCATAGACTTCCATGAGACTTTTTCTCCAGTTGCAAAAATGGTCACTATTAGGATTATTTTGTCTCTTGCTGCAATGCATGATTGGCCTCTTATACAAATGGATGTTCACAATGCTTTTCTCCAAGGGGATTTAGATGAAGAAGTTTACAAGACTCTTCCTCCAGGCTTATCTTCTTCTTCTAATCAAGTCTGTAGTTACACAAATCCATCTATGGCTTGAAGCAAGCCTCGCTCCAATGGAATGCAAGATTCACCTCGGCCATTCTTTAAGCTGGTTTTGTTTAATCCAAGTCAGATTACAGCCTTTTTATTTCAAGAAAAGATGGCCACATCACCATACTTCTTCTTTATGTTGATGACATACTCGTCACAGGTGATCACTCTCCTTCTATTGATTCTTTAAGAAAGTTTCTCAACTCTCAATTTCATATGAAGAATCTAGGTTCCTTGAAGTATTTTTTAGGCATTGAAATAGCTAGATCTACAAAAGGAATTTTTCTCAATCAAAGAAAGTATGCTATAGAACTTCTTTAAGACACTAGATTGACTGATTGCAAACCAACTTCAACACCTCTTGAACAACATATGAAATTTTTATCCTCCACTTCGGATGAAAAACTTTTTGATCTGCAACCTTTTCAACGGCTCATTGGTCATCTCATCTATTTGACAATGACTCGTTCTGATATTACTCATGTTGTTAACCTTCTAAGCCAATTCATGCATTCTCCAACTCAACATCATCTCACTGCAGCTCACAGGATTCTACGTTATGTCAAGAGTTCTCCTAGACTTGGGATTTTACTTTCCAAAGATTCTAATTTATCTCTCACTGCATATTGTGACAGTGATTGGGCATCATGTCCCAATTCTCGCAGATTAACTACTGGTTTTTGTGTGCTTCTTGGTTCTTCTCTTATTTCATGGAAATCAAAAAAACAGAGAACAATTTCTCGTTCCTCTACTGAAGCAGAGTACATAGCAATGGCTTGTGTAACTTGCAAGCTTGTTTGGATCAAACAATTACTGATGGACTTGGGATACAATCTTTCTTCCTCTACTGTTCTTTTTTGTGACAGCCAATCTGCAATACATATAGCCACCAACCCTATTTTTCATGAAAGAACAAAATACATTGAATTAGACTGTCATTTTATCAGAGATCATGTTCAAGAAGGTTTCATATCTCTTCATCGTGTTTCATCTTCTTATCAATATGCAGACATGTTAACTAAAGCCTTAAGCCATTCAAAACACTTGTCCAAGCTTGGTGTGCTGACTATTTTTCATCCACCAGCTTAAGGGGGGCTATTAACATGTAGGACATCAGCATGGTTACACGTCTGCATGTTGGCGATTACGTCTGCATGATGACGATTACGTGGATTTCATGATGATTATAGAACATCTGCATTTATTTTGTTAGCATATGTGCTTGTACGAAGATATTTTTGGTTGTCCTTTTATTTCCGTTGTTTTCTGCATCGTGATGATCATGCTAGCTTGTATTCTGCCAGGAGTTTATTTTCTATTCTTATCTTTTCCTTTTCTTTTCATATATAAAAAGGGTAACGGTGTAGCTTGTAGAAGGATGAGATAATGAAATCAACAAAAGCTTTATTGTTATATGCTTATTAACATGTTCGATGTAATCATTAACATGTGATTTCTTCCTTCCTTTTTCTCTCGACTAAAATTTGACGTGCTGCTACTGTTCTTCTTTTTTGTTTCACTCTTATAGTGCAGATAATATATATGCAAATGAAAGTGAAAGAGACACCATAAGTATTTTGTTTCCTACTTAGATCTGATGTCTTCCTTCTTTTTCGTTTCGGCAAGAATAGATCTTCCCTCATTTCTTTCCATTTTTTTCCTCAGCTCATATACAGTTTCATCAGCTCATCTAAGGCTCCCTCAGCTGAGTTTTGCATTATCTGTAACCTCTGGGAAGGTTTCTCCCTTTCCTTCCTTCCCCTTTTTCTTGAGAAGTTTCAGCCTTTTTTCATTTCTTCCTCGCTTTCCTTGTTAAAAATAAAATCAATGCTTGTAATTATTCTTGCAGAAACTGGATTATATTGGAGACAAAGGATTAGAAGTTGTAGCTTCAACCTATAAGGAATTTCATGAATTGAGGGTCTTTCCATCTGACCTCATGGTTGCTTCTTCAAATTCTATTCGTACCTAGCTAGATTCCCTTTTCAATTCCAAAAAATTGGATCATCCCTCTTTTATTGCATAATCTGAAATAAGAACCTTAAATTCCCAAGAGTTTCGATTTCTTCTTTTTGGCTTGAATGTTAGAATTTATGGTATGATTGTAGCTTGATATTGATAGAATAATAGTGAATTTGAATTGTTGAATCAAATTGAGCCAAGAACCTTATATCAACAAATTGTCGATTTGTTCTTATTCGCCTCTATGGAAGTATTTCTGATAATCTAATAGCTTAATATTAATGGATTGATGTTGAATTTGAGTTGGATAAATCAAATTAAGATAATTAAGGGTTATTGAAGAAATTGGTTATTATACCATATTGTGATGTAAGGGAATTGAAGAAAGTGGTCTGATTATGAGGTTGCTAGAATATTAAGGAATCATGGTGACTGTGATATGATGTTAGATTAATAAGAATGTTAGTTTGTTAAGGAAATCAACAATGAAAGAATTGGAGTTATAATATGTTGACTTACATCAGAATTAAAACAAAATGTTTAGAAAGTTCAATTTTATTATTGAAATTATGAATAAGATTGGATTACCTAAGGACACTAGAGCTGATTATGGTTAGAAGAGAGTATATAATGAGTATGGATTAGATCGAGTTAAGTTAGTTTTAATACCGGCTAACTAGTATTATGGTATCGAATGGGGTGAATCTAGATATCATATTTAGTTTTATAGTTATTCATAATCGGAACTAAAGTTATTAATTATTTATTTTTTGAAAATAGATAGTCAAGGACCCTTCTGCTGAGTCCACTTGAATTAGTTTCTTTAAAATTTTGACGTGTCTAAGAAAATGTTACATAATTATGTAATAACTACTTTTAAACTTTGCATGCATAGTAATTGATTCATGGAGTTCACATGTTTTGAATGTTACATGTTCATGATTGGTTTGAGAATAAGTTATTGGCACTAATTGTTCTTCATGTTAAATATTTCACGAAAAACTTAGTTTAAAGTTTATTTAAAAGGGCAAATATTTATCGGGACAAGCAATTAGAAATATGTTTGGATATTCTAACTATAATTTGAATTTTTTGGCTTCATGGTGAATTCTTATGGATGATATAATGACATCAAGTAATTATGAATTATTGATTTAGTTATTATGGAATTGTGGTGTGAATATGAAATGTCTTAATTGTTTGGGAAGTTATTAGTATAACTGCAACTATCAGCCGAGTTAATAGTCTTGGTGCATCTCGACCTGTTATATATATATGACGTGTACGGAGCTCCGCACAAAAATATTGTTATATTACGGTAGCAGTATATGGTGGGATAATTTATATTTCTGATGACTTGTATTACGTTGTATTAGTGTGAACTCTATATGTATGGGGACGTGGTCATGATGTGAAATTATTGCATGATAATTTTTTGGTTCACCAACATGGATATTCATTGACAATATTATTATACGAGGATAGAAAATTATTAAGCATTCATTTTATGGTTATACATATTTTAGTGGTATATGTAATTATATAATATTTATTCTAAGTTTTCTACTTACTCTTTTCTTTAAAAAAATTTCCTTCTAGATAATTGATCATCCTCAGCCCAACACATAGGATACAAGTAAATGAGTGAATATTTATTTTGACCATTCCTATTTAGTTTGTCTGATATTTTAGTATTTTTTGGTCCATTTGACATTGTATATAGGACTTGAGTGGACCGTTAGAGTTGCTTCATTGGATATATTCAGCTTGTACAGAGACTTTAATGTAAATAATAAAAATATTTTATATGACATATATATGCATTATCATATTTTACAGAAATTCTTGTAAATATTTTGCTTATGTATATATACTTATTCGCATTATCATACTTTACAAAATTTTTTGTGAAGGCTTGCTTGGTCCTATGAATTTAATAATATAGTCATTCACCGATCATAGTCGATTTTGGGTCATGACAATTTCACACCCATATTAGATGTATATAAGCTAAATAGTGCTAGGAGAAGAGGGTAATCCTTTCTTGACACTTAAACTCTCTCCATAAACTAACTCAAAGTTTCCCTAATTGACTTGATCATTTAAGGGGGGTTGGCCGAACATAACCCTAGCTACTCATTGTTTTGTGTGTGCAGGAGCACTAATTTTAGAGCATACTGTCATTTCTGGTTCCCTTCATCCTAAACAAATTTTCATGTTAACAATTTGGCACCGACTATAGGGATGTAGTCTGCATATTCGAAACATATCAATGACCTAAGTTGGTGGTAGTTAAGGCATGGATAACTTGGAAGTTGAGCAAACGAGGCAGACATAGGGGAAGCGGAAGATGAGTTCTTCCCCCATTACCTACAGAAGAATAACTCAATTCTTTTAATGTTGCCCAAAGACGAGTCACGCCACCCCGAACCCCGGCTACTAGAAATAGTGGTGTGATGTGTTACAAGCCATAGAAAGGATAAAAAAAGAGTTGGTTAAAAGAGTAGACTAAGTAGTAGATTGTTCCATTGATGCAAAGATGGTTGAGATTAGGACTGAGATGAGACGTGAGGTTGTAGTAAGGGAAGAGTTGAGGGAAGAATGTCCCCCTGTAAGAGTTCATCAAGGTTCAACTGGAAGAAGGAGTTCACGCCTTAAGGAGGATGATGTAATTTCTCGTTTCAACGTGAGAACGGATTGGGAAAGGAAGGCAGAGGACTCTTGTGATCCTATTTGGGGTCGTCAGCTGCTTCAAGTGTTAAAGGGACTAATTCTTCTCAAAGCCCACACTGAAGCACCTACTGACCAAACCAAAGTCATTGAAGGGTTAGTCAAGAAGGTAAAGGAGTTAGAAGCAAATATGAAATGGACTGATCCTTGCATGGATGAACTTGAGAGTCCATTTACTGAAAGGGTGTGTTGAGCGTAAAGCTGCCAAAGAAGTTCAGGCCTACCACTATAACCTTGTATAATGGGATAATGGATTTGTGCGACCATGACAATGAACTCGTTGGGGGATGAGCTGATGTGTCAGACCTTCCATATCACTTTAGTGGATTTAGATATGGATTAGTATCGGTCACTGACACTAGGATTTATTGATTCACTTGACGAGCTGAAGTAGTTATTTGTGTCAAGTTTCTTTAGAGCAGCCAACATACGAATCCCCCTCATGAGCTTATATATAATCAAGAAGAATTTAGGGAAGGCTTTAATGAGACTAGATTGATCGGTTCAACAATTCCTCAAAAAAAGTTGACATGCAAGAAGACAAAGGGGTTTTTCTTGCTTTCTTTATGGGAACGATTGATAAGAAGCTCATCAGTCATTCTAGAAAAAATGTTTCAACTCTTATGCTAATGCATTGTTAGAGCCTAAGAAAATAGGTGTGGCAGAGGAAGTACTTGTATCAAATGAAGAGTAAATAATGAAGAGATGAATCAAGTAGAGGTGGGGATCTGAAGAGGAATAAGGATGACCTAAAAGGAATAGGAGAATTGAAGAATGATAGAAGAAATAAGGAAGAAAGGAAAAGAAGTCCAACCAGAAGAAGAGGATGCTCTTACTTCAGGGATACCTTCACTCCTTTAGTAGCAAACATTGAGATTATTTACACCCGCTTTAGAAATCACAACATGTTTAAAGCTCTTAAGCCTCTGAAGAGTTTCCTGGCTCAGCGTGATAAGAGGATGTATTTTAATTATCATGGAGATGATGGCCACGAGACTGATGTTTGTATTCATGGGAAGATAGAGTAAGAAATATTGATCCATGAGGGTCATTTGGGAGAATTTATTAGTATAGAACAAAGGGGAAACCCAAGGGGGAGAAAGAGAGAATGATAAAAGGGAAAATCAAGCTGAAACAAGAATTGAAGCAAACCTTTGGCACCAAGTTATAGCAGGGGAGATCTATGTGATTATTAGAGGGATTAAGGGGGGAGATTCAGGTTGCCAAAGGAAAGAGTGAATGAGAAGCTTAGCTCAGGCAAAGTTCTTATTTGTCTCCATGATACCTCAACCAAATAATCTTGTGGACATTACTTTCAACAACCTGGATGACGAAGGCGTTATCTATACTCATAATGATACCTTGTCATCTCGGCTAATGTTTTCATTTTGTTGATTTACCGAGTTTTGGTGGACTCAGGTAGTGCAATGGATGTACTCGCTCAGTCAACCTTTGAAAAAATGGACATCAATAATGCAAGGTTGAAGCCAATCAATACTCATTTTACTGAATTCTCTAGAAAATCCTTGTACCCTAAATAGATGATAAGCTTGCTCATGACCTTAGAAGAGGGTGGCTACTGCTGTTTTACCGGTCTGTCTGTCTGAAACCGACACAGGTGGGTAGGTAGAGAATACCTAGGTGCTACTCGGGTCAGAGCGTAAGCTAGTGGTCAAACAGATCAATAGTTATGGTGAACTTCTTAGTGGTCAACTTCATATCAAGGGCCGTCCATCTATTAATTCATTAGGGTTGTCATCTCAACCAAACACTTGGTGATGAAGTTCTCACTTAGAAGAGAATGGGCATAGTAAAGGGAGATCAGAAGAGGTCAAGGAAATGCTATATGGTTTCACTCAAAGAGAGAGGGTTAGAACATTATGTAGGGGTATATATGGTTGAGGGTGATCAACCCATATGGGAAGAGGAATGCAAGAAGAATAAGGAAGATATCAAAAAGAATGAGGAGAGAAGAAGAAAGTTGAGGGTGTCTTTAGTATAGTCCCTTCGATAGATCAAGTTCTCAGAAAGAAGGAAGTTAAAGGTAGAGACGGGATTGGTTAAGGCTAAGTTGAACTACATAGTTCAGACATTAACGCTCAATCTTGACTTGTTCTCTTAGGATACTTCTAAGCTGAAGAGCATTAATGAGGATGTCATTGTACATCATCTCAACGTTAAACTGGGCTAAAAACTGGTTAGGTAGAGGAGGAGGAAATTCAACAATTAAAGAAACAAGATTGCCGCTAAAGAGGTGAATAAATTACTTGCAATTAGAGTTTAAAGAAGGTTCAATATCTTGAATAGTTCTCGAACGTTTTGCTGGTATCTAAGGGAGGAGGAAAATAAAGGCTTTATGTTGGCACTCAAGACTTTTAAATGAATTGGTAAGGATTTTCCTCAATTTTTCATCTCACAACCTGAACCTTATCCATTGTCCAGCTTCTCAAAAGAGGAGGAAAAATAAGAGAGAAGAAGAAAAACCTTATAGATATACATGAAAAAACAATATTAAAGCAAGAAGGAAGGAGGATTTGGATTTCATAAGTGCAAAGTGTTCAAAATATTACAACAACAGTCACGCTTAAGCGATAACACATTCCCAACAAAAGAGTGATTTAGAAAGATTTTTTAGAAATTTAAAAAGACACTTAAAGTGAACTTCAATTACCAGATTTGGGAGCTTGGTCAGCTCTAGGGGTGTTGTAACAATTTCATCAACAGTGTCCTCCTCAGCATTCTCAACAATCTCAGCATCCTCAGTATTACCGACAACTCCAACAGCTCTATCCCTCTCAACAACGTTTTCCTCCTCAACTTCTTCAGCATCATCCTTAAAAGAGTTGTCTTTAGATAGATTGATGTCATCTATGTTCAGGTTGGGATGCATAAGCTCCACCACATTGTGACAAGCCATAAACCCTTTTTCATGGATATCTATGTTCAGGGAAGAAAACTCTTCAGACTTGAGACACTTCTCCATACTTGCCTTCTCAATCTCTATGACCTCAGCCTTTAAATTATGGAATTTAGCTTGAACATCCTTCAACTTAGCCAATTGTTTTTGGGCCCATTCAAACTCCTCAAAATCAGCTCACATGAGGTTAACCTCCTTATGATACCTTTTGATCAACTAATTTTTCTTGAGGGCTATATCCTTGACTTTTTGAACTGAGGCAAGGATGCACTTCCTCCATTTCTCATTATCTTGTCTTAGGCGATCCATTTCTTTGCGCTGATAAGTCTGAAGCGAAGCGCCAAGAATTGCCGAAGCAATGTGACACTAGAGACAAACACTAAAAAGTTAAAAAGGAAAACTTTCACGAAGAATTTAAGGAAACAACATTAGCAATGGCAAGGCTAGAGCAATGGATTTATTGGACCTCAAGAAGGGGTAGCCTGGCCATTTGAATATTCTACCTTGTCAGCATCAACTTAGTGGTTTCTCTATTGTACTTTCTCAAGGCCCCTCCACTGATTCGGAGCTCTATGGATGAGCCTAAACTAGTATGTTGGGTCAAGTAAGCCATAATGGTGGTGGACCGGCTAATGTTTTCAGAGGGCTAGGGAAAACCTAATAAGGGTTGAAGGCCTATATTCGTCTAAAGTTGGGGGTAGATTGAGGTACCAGTTGCTAAGCAACAGGGAGAGAAGCTGGAAGGTCCTGGAAATATTAACTATGGGCTACTTTAAGGGGGGTAGGTTGTTGACTTTAGACTTCTTAGGTTGATTAGAAGCATCCTTAGAAGAGTCTGATACTTGCGTTCAGCTAGAGCATCTACGCTAGCCTTGGAAATTCTCTCTAAGATAGACAAGATGAAGGGAAGATTAGAAGAGATCATCAAAAACTATGAAACATAAAATAAAACTAAGTATAAAAATGCCTAAAATTCTCTACCATCCTCAAAAAGTTCAGGGTCAGCATGAAAGATAGTATTCAAGGGATCCACTTCTAATGGAGGATCCATGCAGATTAGCCCACATCTTGTCAGATATTTAGTCATCAAGACAACTTTGAAATGTTCGTCCTCATATAGTTTCCTCATTATAGCCTCCCAAAGTTGTTCATCTTCTTCAGATAGATCCAAATCGAAGTTAGGTGTGCACTTTTCTTAATACTCAGTGCACACTGAAGAATGAAATGAGGGGCATTGCTAATTCTCTATTAAAATGAATTGTTTCTCTTTCCAATGCTTATTTTCTTGGGGATTCCAATTATTAGCTTACTATTATCTATAGAGGTGTAATACCATCTAAAGGACCCTCGGCTCATATTTATTAATGAAAGGAAGAAAGAGGCTGAGGGTTCTCTTCCAGCTTGCTCCCAGTACAAGACGAATAGCCCAAGGATGATTCTCCAAGCGTTAGGCACTAACTATCATGGGGGAAGCTTCTTAGAGTATAATAGTGATTGAAGAAGGGGGTGGAGGGGAACTCTGAACCTTCATGTGAACATATCCATATAGACTGTCGTCTCAGGCGATTCTTCTACACCAACTGAGGGGATCATTACCTACTCCTCATGTACTCAAATATTGATTGAAGAAATGTTATACTCTGTTAAGATAGTGAAGTTGTCATCTTTAATAAGGATAGATAATGCATCCTTGTAATGATCTGAAGACCGAGGCAGACCTAGCCCTTGGTTTTCCTTTGCGGCCTAGGATGGACCTTATCAATTTGGTTATTTAGCTCTGATGAATCTGACCATAAAAAGGAAGCAAATCAACCTTAACTCAGGCTCCTTAGGTCATTAATGATCCTAATATCCTAATTTTAGTCCAAAAGTCTAAGATGGTCTGAAGTCCTAACGAAGGTTCCAGACTAGGGTGGTCATATTTTTGCTAACTGTTGGGGAAAACTCTAGGAGAAGCTTAGTCTATCTATTAGTTGTCAAAAGGCTTTCAGTCAGCAACGGCTAAAACACCTAAAAGCTTAAGTCTATAGGCAAACTTAGATCAAGAGGCAACTATTCGAAAGATTTAAAGAGAGCAGGAAAATATTCATATCTAGACCATTGAAGAAAAATGCAAAAAAAAATCAAGTAGGAACTTACTCGCTTTGTTTGACATAATTTAGCAGTTGTTTGGAACTACGAGTTGATGAGCGTGATCAAAAAAGTGACCGGAGTGATTTGATCGGAGCAAAAATTGCATATGAGTGGTTCGGTGGGCATAACTAGTGAGAGAAATTGCCGAAAGTTTTTCTATGAGAAGAAAATGGTGCTCGTAAGAATGGAGAAAGAAAATGAAAAATGAAGAAGAAGAAGAGGAAGGGGTGCGACGGTTAAAGGTGCCAGCTATAGTTTGACACGTGTCACCAAACTATAGGAGAAGCACGCAAAACGTAATGGCAATGGTGAGTAGTTAAATGTGCTGCTCCATGTCCTTTCATAGCTATTAAATTTGACGTGTGTTGTTCAAAGCAGATCAACATAAAATGTGGTTAGAATATCACGCGTCCATCACTAGTTCAGACTGTATGACAAATGGCTAACTTTTGGGTCAGTATTCTGGCTACTCTCAGTTAAGGATTTAGAGTTATGTAGGTGGCTGATTTGAGGGGCACGATCAGCCTCAAACCAAATGTCTCTAGTTTATCGAGTTATGGTACCAAGGCTACCGAAGTTGAGAAGTCGAGTCTTATGTCCTCGACATGTGTCCATGTATTTAGATAAGTTGGAGTGTGATCCAATTGAGGCTGAGGTCGGCCCTAGCATTCGTCTATGCATCCTCATATTAGGACAGAGCATGGAGAGATGTTTGGAGAATAAGGGGATAGAATTAGGGTCCCTCTCTAACACTTTGGTGGGGAGCATATCTCTATCATAACAGAGGGAAGGTGGCACTGCTACCGATCATGAAGCAGAGAACAATTTGAGTCATGAGCAATGGGAAGGAAATATGTGTAAAGGTGTAGGGTTTCACGCCCATATTAAAGGTATATAAGCTAAAGAGTGATAGGAAAAGAGGGTAATCCTTTCTTGACACACTCTCTCCATAAACTACTTCAAAGTTTTCCTAACTGGTTTGATCGTCAGAAGGGGATTAATTGACCATAACTCCGGCTATTCCTTATTTTGTGTGTACATGAGCGCTGATCTTGGAGTGTACTATCAGCTGTGGTTTCCTTCAACTGCGATGGATTTTCAAGCCAACATGCACCAAGCAGCTTGAAATGCTCTCTGTTGCATTCACATAGCGACAAAGGAATGATCCATGTGCTGAATGGATGCGAGAAGCTTCGGAAGCTTGAAATCCGGGACAGCCCCTTTGGTGACATGGCGCTTCTAACGGACGTGGGAAAGTATGAAACAATGCGATCCCTTTGGATGTCGTCCTGGGAAGTTACTCTTGGAAGCTGCAAAACACTTGCAAAAAAGATGCCGAGGCTTAATGTCGAGGTTATAGACGAAGACTATGAGATACATGAAGGCCCGGATGAGAAGGCTGGAGAAATTTTATGTATATCGTACTTTAGCGGGGGCAAGGCAGGATTTCGACGATTCTGTCTGGACTTTGAAATAGGTGCCTTATTCTCCCTAGGCCAACTCACCTGATGATTAAATTTTTGGGCTTGATTTGGGGAGTTGGTATGTTTAGTTTTGACGGGCATTAGTTGCATCATGCATGTTGTTCGAACCAGAATTCTAATTTCTGATTCCTGTGACCATCTATGATTCTTCAAGAAACTCAAACATTTTCTTGTTGGTTAACCAGTTTTGTAGTAGCTAGTGCATGTGACATAGAGAAGCATATAAAACCTTTTCGCATTGTAAAGGCACGAAATTATTTGATTTTTCTAAGAAGATAGAGAAAACAACATAAACCTGGATCAGTTAATTACATGCTTAGATCCAGAAAGACAAGATCATGCATGTAGGGACGAAGGAAACTGAAAGAGCAGAAAGGGCAATGTTGAAGAGGTTCAGGCACGATGAAGTAAATGTATCGATCACTACTCAAGCAGTTTGTAGTGAAAAAAAACGGACGGTCCTGATCATAGCGACGGTAGAGTGCTCGTGGTGCCATCAAACGACCAGTAAGCTCATACCAGAGAGATCTGAAATGGTAAAGACCACCTCCCACGTTAACTGTCGGTCTTAGGTCATACACTGTGGAGCCTCTCTCCCTGTTCCGATAATATAACGCCCCATTCTGCAACAATTAGTATGTCCACCATGGATATGCATGCATGTTAGTAAGAAATCTTTCACTGATTCCTGAGAGAAAGATGAGACAAAAATGTAGCGACATACGTACCCTGAGATCAAAACAACGTTCCCAAGGGAAAGGAACATAATTTTGAGGGCTACTGAGGAGGAAATGCCAAAGAGTATCATCCATTTTAGGCCAAAGCTATTATTAACTAGTTCATACGAGTTGAAGGGAGAGAATTAGGTAACCTTGTGAAGGACAATGGTCCGGAAAACTCATCTGACATCATTGCATGCATGCATGTTGTGTATCACCATTTTTCTTATAAATATAATCAGAAAACCAAAATATTCCATCTTACCTAAAAGAAAAGGGTAGTTGCTAATACATTCATTATAAAAGAGCAACCGTTACTTGTTACTTTGCTTGTAGTGTATGGATTTCGATGCAGACTACTTTTCTATAGACTTATTTAGATTAGGGGCTGTGATTTGTTCAAACTCGATCTAGCCGTCTGGCTTATTTGCCATGTTGTTTGTTATATACGCTTCATTTCTGTTATCATCAAATGATGTGGCAGTAAACGAAAGGTTGGATAGAGTTTGGATAAATTTCAGTCCTTGATCTGCATCCATAGTCTTGCTTTTATGGTACAATTAGTGTAACGCACGCTGTTACACAAGGACCACGTGTCTTATTCCTAGATTGTTAATACAAAAACACAATTACATGTCCATGATTTGTAATTTTTAATCTTACATGAAAGAAAGCCTTAAACAAATGTTACATTAAGAGTTGTTGGTTCCAAGATTACCCTTTTCTTCCATTAACGCTTTATACCAACTATTACATACGCTTTTCAAATCGAACTGGACCTTGTAGACGAATGCTTTTACAGTACACAACAAAATGGACAACGGCTCAGTAGTTGCAACAGTTTCCATGTCAAGGAAACCTGCTTGGCAACGTATTTCAAGTATAAAAATTAGTTTTTTCAATATCCGATTATATTTGATAATTAACTTTTTTCCCTATCCTGCCATATAAAGAAAAGCCCATTCAATGAGAATTTATCACTACTCAACCAACCGTCCTTGAATGATAGGGACAAGTCATATACCAACTGCACGATCTAAACAGATGTTCCGGCAGTTGGGGTCTTCATTTGACCATGACTAGCACGGGGCGGTAAAAGGCAAAATAGGTTAACCAGAAGCAACTACTTGCTTTAATAAGAGGAAACACTAGTTCTCATAAATTTAAACCGTACAAACTGAAAGTGAAATTTCTCCCAACAAGTGTAGCACATTCTCAATTCTTTCCCGTATAAGTTAGGCCTACTATTGTCGACAAACTACTCATTTCAATTATTTTGGAATTTTTCGAACAGCACATAGTTTCCAAGGGTTGTGCCATTGCAAGATAAGATATTGCACAAATTATCGCTTCTTCTTGCTTCCTTTGGCAGCACCAGATTTGGATGGGGTAGCAACCAGGTACACAAATAGCACCACAATGGACACCACTGAAATCAGAGAACCATACTTTGCCAGCAGCCGCTGCAAAATTTTTAGAAAAGAAAAGTATTTATAAGAAACATATATATTAGAATTATATACGTTTTCTCCAGCCGACAAAATCTAGTAAACACACGGACATGAAGCACAGGTTCCCATATATGACATTCGACATGCACACCCAAAAGCACATCCATTTAAAATAAGCATAACAATTAACAGGTTATTCATGATGAAAGTTTATGAG
This sequence comes from Coriaria nepalensis, assembly GCA_027186245.1. Classification (NCBI taxonomy): domain Eukaryota; kingdom Viridiplantae; phylum Streptophyta; class Magnoliopsida; order Cucurbitales; family Coriariaceae; genus Coriaria; species Coriaria nepalensis. Next base: position 9,887,476 of record CP114496.1, on the reverse strand, counting down.
AATAGAGAAATTATTCATACCTTAACCTGCAACAATTACACCCCAGCCAAAGGTGGTTCATAATAAGTTCCATGCAGATACACAAAGAATTATTCAGCTAACAGAAATAATAATAATAGAGGGCCAAAGTCAGATTGCTCGATGTTATTTAGAAGAAAACTTACCCACTCAAGCTTCTTCTCAGGAGGCCTATCTGCAAGGACATCCAAAGGTAGTATTGGAGTAGAATAGGCTTCCTAAAGAGTTAAGACAGCTAAAAGTCATAAGAAGAAGTTTACATAGGAAAATAATAAGTACATGAACACCACTTGAAGTACATATCAAACCTGAAGTGCAGCCTTGGTAGGGATACGGAATGTAATGACAGCTGGCGCCCCATGGAACATTCCTTTTGTCTTGGCCTCCAATTCAAAAGAATGGGATAGAATCCCACCACTGCTAACCGAATTTTACTTTGTTACTTAATCTAGAAGAAAAGCAGCTATGCAAGGTTACAATGGTCAAAAGAAGAAAAACAGCACTTACGCGTCAAGCTTTTCCCATGATTTTGTAATGTTACCACTGACAGTATGAAAAACTTCTTGAGACCAGCTTTCATCGCTCAGACTTACATCATATGCAGTCCTGAAAAAAAATATTAAACCAATAGATGACATAGATCATATAAGTCAACCACAGTATAAGCAAAAAAGAAGCCGGATATGAAGTACAGAAAATATATCAAATGGGATTAACAGTGAAAATTCTAAACAAGATGAAGGAGAAGACATGAATTCAGAGAAAAAAAGACACCGTAAACGAGGCTAAAGTTTCTTGTTCCAACTCCTAACATAAATTCAGTAAATCCTTAAGGTCATGGAGACCCAATGAATTTTATAGCAAATTGCAGGATTCCAGAATTTTATAGATTGGACATGCATGGAATTCACGAAAATGTCATTATATATCGCTCAGTAACTAGTAGGTAGTCACCCAACAAGTTTTTACTTCATCCACTCTGGCCAATTACAACATCAAGTTAAATATCCACATCCATGCAGAAACTAATAGCAACAACCATTTTCTAATCAGCAAAACCTTACGATAAAGTGATAAAAAGAAAAGGCTTTTGATCCAAAATAACAATAGCAAAAACAAGTAAGCATGCAAAAAGATAGAACAGATCCAAAACCGAGAAAGTCTTGAGAAGAACTTACGAAGATCCTTGGTTGTAGATATCGATGGAGACGGAGACACGCTCTGCGCCAGATTTGAGCCTTGTAAGCGTAGCTTTCTTGTGAGCCAATATGAATGGCACGTCCGATGAGCTGGCTACGGTGGATGACGAGACCAATATCAGAGCTACCAGAACAGAAATGAGAGAGATCGAATTCGCCATTGAAGAAGAACGATGCTGTGGAGACTGATTGAGATTTGGGGGAGAAATGAAGAGACGGCGCACACGAGACGAGACTTTTCAACCATATAGGGGTGGTATCGTAATTTAAGTCATTCATGTGAATAGAGAAAGACGACATGTCGCGGAAAATGCCAACAGGAAACTTCCGACCGACGCGTGCTGCTTTTGTGTTTTCTTACTCCCCAAGTTTTAATCTCCTTATAAACATGCCGCCCCATCTTCCTTCCTAACTCTCTCAATCATGGCAGAATTGTTTATCTAAAATTTTCTCCTTTTTACTGCTTTGAATTTTGTTCCCTCCTCCCTTTTTTTTGTGTTTTACTTGTTTGATTTCTTCTCAAAAAGCAAAGCAAGCATATGGACGATCTGGAATTCCTCTTAGAAGATGACAATATGGGACAAGTCGACTGGAATTGTTTCTTCGACGATCTTCCTGACGGAATCGATGAGTTAGCGTCCAAGGAGGTGGAGCTCCCCTTAGAATTAGTGGCGAATTCATCACCAACCGACGCTTTATCCAACCCTTCCTCTGCCTCAGGATTCTCCCGGATTGACCAGATTGAAAACATTCTCATGCAAGGCGACGACGAAAACAACCTTGTCTCGGAGCACGCTAATGAGATATGCGATAGCTTTTTCACTGATGTTCTTGTAGATGCTCATGGGGAGGGGTCCAGTGAGGTCCTTGATGCTGCAACCGGCACGGATTCTAATGCTTCCGATGACCGTGATCTACCGACGAGTTCCGACAAGGATAAGATTGAGGAAGCGAAGCTGGAAAATGACGTCGATCAAGAGGCCCATGATCCTGTCTCTAAGAAACGGAGAAGGTAAGATTAACCGATTCACAAAGTCGTCTCTTTTTTCTTTTTCTTTTCTTGTTTGTTTAGATAAGGATTTCGGGAATAAATTGGGCGCGAAATTCAGGCAGCTGAGAAATAGGGATGCAGCGGTGAAATCTAGAGAGAGGAAAAAGATGTATGTGAAGGATCTGGAGATGAAGAGTATATATCTAGAAGGAGAATGCCGGAGATTGAGTCGGCTGCTACAGTGCTGCTATGCTGAGAATCAAGCTTTAGGACTTGCCTTGGGTGCTTCCATGGCCAAGCAGGAGTCTGCTGTGCTCTTCTTGGGTATGATCCTTTTCCGACCCATCTATACTCGTCTAGTAGATAATAATAGTAATTGGATTGGATTATTTAGAGATTGTATTAGAATTGTAAGTGATGATGAGTGATTTTAACTTTTCTGCAGAATCCCTGCTGTTGGGTTCCCTGCTTTGGTTCCTGGGCATCATGTGCTTCTTCACGCTGCCACTGAGAATGCTCCTTCTGGAGGAGCACAAAAAGAGGGCAAGCCAAGTTCTCGGAAGAGGCCTTTGGCGGGGTCTAAGTGCAGGAGGAAGTAAGGAGCGGGGTCACAGTCTAATACAGTCCTTTGTGATAAGTAGGAGATGCAGAGCTGCCAGGACTAGGATGAAGCTTAGGATTTTGGTTATCTGATACTCTATATTGTTCTTCTTTCATATCTCTTGTTTATTGTGTTTAGTCATCGTGTTAGAATGAACTTGGTTTGAACTGATGCCGATGGAATTACGAGTAAGGATCAGAGGGTGATGATGATGGTGAATGAATTTTTCTTACTTGTTTTATAATTTGATGCTCTAAGATCATTGTTTTGTTACACCAATGAAGCATGGTAGCAGAGGAGTGGTTGAAGACAGATCATGAATGGATGTTTTACTTGGTATCATTTGTGTTTGAATAATTCCTTAGAAGCTGTTCGAAATCTGATTGAAACCAAACAAAGTACACACATGTGAGACTAATCAGCTGGAAATGTAATATGCTATTCACATCTATGTTACAATTATTACCTTTTTTCAATAAATTAATATAGCAAATCCTCCAGTTCCAAACAATCACGACTTTGCCCAGTTTTCATCGGATGGGAAGACATTAGAGGCTGAGGCTGCTCATGGGACCTTTATAGGTTGAATTTTACTAACTTTAGCTATAATAACTTGTCTTGGCCAGGGCCAAACTAGATAAGAATGACAGGTTGATGGCTTTTGTACACAAATTAGAGGCTTCACGCATTGAGACAGTCGAATCAGGAAAAATGACAAAAGGATCTTGCCTTATTAATCCATGGACCCAATTCAGTAAGCCCCTCTTCCTTGATGCTCTATTTTGATGGTGCTTCCAGGGTATCGAGTGAGTTTTACTTGAACACGGAAGAATTCATCAATGCTTTGGCTCATAATCTCGAGACTAAGCTCCAAGAAACTTCAGTCTTGGCTTAACTGTATGTTGTGTTCATTTTTTGGTGAGGATTTTGGTTGTCAAACCTTCATTTTGATATTATAACTTGTGCACTAGTTGAAGAGTATCGATTTTCTATTATTATTTAATTTATTTTATAAGCATGTGTTTCAACTTGTGAATCTAACAAGAGCAGTTTTGTTGTGAATTGAATCCCTTCTGTTAAACAGATAAAGTAACAGAGGTCAACGGAATAAATATCTTGGCAAATAAACAGACGGAGTTAGCAAGAATGCTGTATTTGTTGTCTTTTTGCGCTTTTCTTAATGGTTTTTTTTATAGGTAGAATCACCTTTGGCTTGATGGAAAACCAATGGAGAGAGAGAGATTTTGGACAAATAAAAATGCGTTTTGTTCGAACCTTGATTCTAGGACATGGATGTGCCATCTTTCTCCAGTATGAATATATGAAATTATGGATGAGGTAATTCCGGCACATCATTTTCTTTTCATGCTTTCTTAAAACTTATTTAGATAGATGAAAGGGTTTCCATCTGCAAGGGCCAAGGAGGACTTGGTGAAGTTCGATATGTCATTGTTTGCAATTGAGGTAATGATTCATCACTTTGTCAGACCTTCATTTGGATTTATATTACGGTTTTCTTCATATTTATGAGGTTGCAGATGAAGACTTGAAATCAATTACATTTGGACATCTATTAGAAACTATTTGATGTAGACATTTGCATAATGACTAAAACTTGTAATGTAGGTGTAATGTAATGTGATGAGATTGCATGGGCATGTTGGGGATTATGGTAATTGTTAATGCAGGTGTGTTAATCTGGGCATCAACTGTGATGAGATTGCATGGGCATGTTGGGGATTATGGTAATTGTTAATGCAGGTGTTAATCTGGGCATCAACTGTGATGAGATTGCATGGGCATGTTGGGTATTATGGCAAGTGTTATTTTGCATGAAATTTATATTTACCTCGCTTTTCTCAACTTAACAGAAACAACTGTAATAAGTGGACTTTATTATGATTTTTCATCCAGTGATTAATGAGATATAATGGGGCACAATTCACTAATAATGGGCATACCAATTATGGTACTGCAACTGCGGATATAAAATATAACGACTTCTTCGGTGAATGGCGCAAATATGCCCACCAGGCCCAGCAATAGTTCAACTATTCTGTATTCAACGGCCTGGATCCTTATCTCATTTCTCAGAGATCGCAGAGAGAGAAGCTCTTAGACTTGTTATTCTTGCTCTATTTACATCTCTGTTACAATTATAACCTTTATATACACAGTGAGTGAGACTAATTACAGGTGAAGCTGAGTTCGTGTCATTTTGAGATGACTAAAGTTGATGTACAAAGGAAAGAAGCCTTAAAATGCAGGCAACTTTTCATCAGTTGATCTCAAAGTATCTTGGATCTTCTGGGAACTGATACTCCACGTTTAACTGCCATTACACATCGCCAGAGGCTAGTTAGACATGCTAGCTAAGCTAAACCAAAACTAAGACTGTTTTAAGAGTGCAGAAATATTAGAGATTCACAATTTTACAAACCTTTCCCCCATCAGCATCTGATTGGCAGCGTCGGAACACCACCCTTAGATCATGAAGCAAGTAGAATCTTTGCTCCCCTTCTACTACTTCTAGCCTCGGAGTTTTCTGACCCGACTTATAACAACACTTTTTGGGGAAAGGGCTCATGAATCGTAGATGAAGAGCACAATAAAGCATAGCTCCTGCACCATTTGTATTTTCATTCACCTTTGGCAATCCACAACACTTGCTAGATGATGCTCGGGTTACCTTCTGGCGCAAGAATGTCTACATCAACAATATGCAAGCAAAGATTAGAACTCCGATAAGAGAAATGATTAAATTGTTCGAAACAGCGGTCCTCTTACTTTGGTTCCAGCCGCCATGTCACTCAAATCATAGTTGCAGAGGAAAGTGTGGAGTGGAGTCTTCTCCGGATTACTCAGAACCTGCAAGAAGCAAATCAGTCATTAATAACACAGTTTTTGTAATAAAATGAACATAATGCAGCACTATAATCGTTTGAAGAGGTAAAGCACCAGTTGTATGCGCCCTTTCATAGGAACACGGAGGCGTCTCATGACCATTTCCAGGTCGTCAATACAGCCCCTGTTGTTGTTTGATGAAGAATCTCCTGGAAGATCTATGGTAGCAAAATACGGCAAGGAGCAATCTCCTTCTATGCTTTTAACCGAAAATGGAAGCTTCTGTATTTTTGGAGAGAAGCTACCCCCAGTAATGCTTACTACAGCTAGAAACCCATCAATGTGCTTGGTAAATGAAGCAAACAGTCGAGTCAGATTATGTCTTCCTAATAATCTGAGCTCAAAAATCTAGCACAAAAGTTATGCACAACTATATACTAACCTGACTAACTTTTCCACGTGAAAATCCACCAGAAAATATAGACTCTTCAAATGAACCAACCAAGGATCTTTTAAAGGGAAGTCTGCCAGACTTTCGGACAAATCTTATGCCTTGAGGGAAAGATTGACTCGTGTTTGCTATCGTTTCCAACTTTGATGCATTGAACTCTTTGCGTGGTATATCAACATCTTCAAATGACTTGCTTACAATCTTAAACTCCCCTTCTTCGGAACATGAGACAATTTCCGAGTCTGATATTCTCCCTTGTTCAAACAAACCAGATGAAGACCAAGTTGGGATAGTACAATCACTTCTCCTTCCACTATTTGCTTTTTCCGTATCACCATTGAAATGATCTGTAAGAATCATGCTACTCACCGGTGACAACATTTGTTTCCGGACAATTGATCCACTAGATTTAGTTTCATTAACACTAGCATTAACACTCGCTTCAAAGCCCACAATTCTAGAAAGAGGAGTATTGATATTTTGTCCATTGTTGATGTTGGTGGATTTTTCCTCCTCAACATTAGACTCAAGAAGATCGAAAAATGTTTTCCTCTCAGTCTGGGAATTTCCAAATGAACAGCACGGTGAAGCACCAGACGACCTTGAATTACGTCCACAGTAAGGACAGGGACCGGTCGGAAAACACTTGTCCAATGAGGCTGTTAAGACCAGACCATCAGTCCCACATGGTGAAAACTGCACCACACCCATCACTAATCTTGATAGAATCTAATGAGAACCACCCTGACAAAGAAAATTTAATTCAGAGCTTCCAACAGAAACCATGTAGTAATATATGCTTGAAACAATAAAAGGTCACAACACAAGGCAGTTATTCTACCATAGACAGAGAGATAAGAGCAAGCTAAGTTACCTCTGAATGAGAGAGAGAAATGAAAAGGCGGAGAAAATTTTCTGAACCCAGATTATGAAATTGAGAAAATGCGGGAGGGAGGGGGAAGGTTACTTGTACGCCCACCTCCAGAGCGTTTAGGTGATGATCATCATCTTTTGCAAGCAACCTTCCATTTTTCCGAATAAAAAAAGGAAAAGGAACTAGCGAGTGGTCCAGATCAAGAGATGAAATATTAGAAACGAGAGGAAGGTGAAATAAATGGAGGTGATAATGAAAGTAAGAGGCTTGCCGGAAGCCATGCCTTGTTGGGTGGAAGTCTTGCATGACGGATGCGTTTCTGTTTTGAAGCATATGGATGGAGGTGATGAGATCAATTTGGCTTCTGATATAAGAATAAACGTAAGACATGAGTAAACGTCGCGCGCGTAATCTTTTCTTTTTTTTTCCTTCCCCTTTCCTTAATGTTTAGGAAGACCTTCTCGTGGAGGAAGATGTAAAAACCCAGTTATCTTCTCTTTTACATACTTCATAAGGAAGAAGATTATGTTTGATCTCTCGCATGAGTTAATAAGCATGCGACGTTAGTATGATTCTATGATGAAAATCCAAGCACGAATTTGTCACGGCTTAAGTTGAGCTCATTTTTCCTTTATAACTAACTAACTAATCTTCACCATTTCACATAATACTTTGTAAACTGAAACGTGATTCCGCTCCATTAAAACAATTGCCTTCACTAGTGATTGACAAAATTTTCCTCATCTGGAGATATCATCCCTCTTTTCTTAAGACACAGTTGACGGCAGTTTTAGCTCTCATTCACATTTCAACGCAAACAATAAGAGGCAGACTTGATATGTGAAGGCTAAACCCCGAATTTGGAATATATTTACAGACCCATTACCAAAATATGAAGTAAATTAATCAAAATTTCTCGTGCTTGAAAAAACCGATATCACCTCCCACCTGCATCCACTGAAGAATTTCGCTCTGAGACGTATATCTTTGGTATCTAAGAGATCAGGAAGTTAAAGAGCAACAAGATAGAGGTGTTACCTTTGATCAGACCAGACTGAGAAGCTGACTTAATATTTGACAGGGAAATAGGCGTTAATGGTGGTGAAGAAACTTCCACAGCTTGAGGAGCATTCAAATGTTTTGCAACCTGTAATACACTGGTTCTTTGACTACTTGAAGGTATCGAGAAGCTGCGAGGCACAATCAATGGTGGAGTTGGAAGAGGGGATGCTGTATTTGATGATGCCACGTATGGGATTTTACTCGTCATAGGAAGCTCTTGGTTTCTGAATGTCAATGGAGCAGAGTGACCTACCAACGGAGGAGATTTTGCAGGCTTGGCTGGAGGCCTAGGAAGTTCGTGTAGCTCACTTATTTTGGGCGATGAAATAAGAGGAGGAGAAGCAGTTGGGGACACTTTAGGAGAGGAGGAAGGGTGAGAAATGGATGACCTAGAGAGAATCCTAGAAACCAATTGAGGCAATTCAGTAGGGGCATTGGGACCAGTGGAAGATACAACAGGCTTGGTTGAATATGCCTTGCTAGGTAGTAATGGACCTGAGAAGGCAAGTCTTTTAGTTTTTCTTGTATCGGAAGAGCCAAGCATATCAGAATGTGTAGATGAGACTCCCTCTGACAAAGGGGGGAGTAATAGGTTGGAGGTACCATGAGTGTTGCTCTCTTTGCGAAGTGACTGTCCTTTTGTGGCAGTGGATCCTTGCCAGTTATCATCAACAGATCTTCTTTCGTGTTTCTTTTCTTCAAAGGAAGAACGTGACGGATTAAGAGCCTGTCCACCTGGCCTTGTTCCAGGAACTGAAGTACTTTGCTTTGAAGCAAGTATACCTTTTACATCAACAGGTGTGGGCAGCACATACGTGTTTGAATTCCTTGGCGATAATAGCTGCATTTCTTTAATTTTTTCAGCTATATCAAATTTCTTTTCTAGAAAAATTGGGGCCGAATAGCTGCTAATCCTGGCTTCTCTAGTGGAAATTTTGAGATCACCATGGCTCTTGTCCAAATTCATCTACAAGATAAGACTTTCATTACGGATTGAGAGAGAATAAAGTGAAGTCCATGTGCATGGCCTCCAGCAGATGACCCTTCCAAATTGATAACTGAGATATAAAGCATGCGGAACCATACCATTGAATTTTCCACTGTTGAAGTTCGGGGAGATGAATGGCCCACTTCATCAACCTAGGAGATAACCACTGAGCCATTAACCAACCATAGCACATGAAAGTAAAATTTTGAAAACTAAAACTAAAAAAGAGGTCGATACATAACTCTTAAATCTCTTGTTCCAATTAGAGTGCAACAAAAACAAGTGGCCATTTATGTACTCAATCACTTCAATTTTGACCTTAGATTGGCTTTGTTAGCCGACAGGGAGATTAAATTATTGTACTTTCTGCACATTCATCAACTATATGAACCCAAAGCATGGAATGCAACATACATGGTAATTTGCATAGTCAGTAAAGCCACTTACAGCGTATCAAAGTGTCAAAGGCCTACATATCAAATGCATCTCCCAAGGATTAGAAAGTTTTAAGTATTACAGAAGGCTGCCCACTGCCCTATATTATATAGCTCCAAGTTCACTATATTTTCTTTAGACAAAGCTTTTAAAGACGTATATAACATTATGTGGACATATTAATCACTACATAGGATATAAAATCATTTCTGTATAGCAGAATAAATTTCCAACTACAAAAATCTCACCTCTGTTGAATTTCTAGATGTGGAGACAACATCCTTTGGTCGATATTCAAAACTCAATTCCCCAATGTCGTTAGCTCTATAGAGATTCTCACTGTTTTCCTCACCATCTTCTCCATCGTCATATTCAAGGCCAGAGAATTCAAAATCAATATGTTGCTGTTCTGCAACAAGTTTAACTTGTGGTTCAACTGCCTCGAGTAATTTAAGTCCCTTCCTAAAGAAGTATAACTGAAAAAAGAAATGAATCAATAATCAAACAAGTAGAACACAACTGTAACATAATTAAGTTGTGAGAATAGAAAAAGGGCATTGATTTTCCAATTTTTAATCAAATAACCTGAGCAGCATGGTGACGAGCTGCTTGTGTGAGAAGACTACGGGACTGCCCCTGCTTCAGAGATTTTAACCGAAATACACATAGATTTGCCTCCTCCTCATATTCATCGTGAGCTGCACGCAGCTGCTCCATAGTAAAACTTTCACCTTTCCCACTTTTTGACCTCCCTTTTTCCTTCTGTTGTGTCATCATGTATTCATATACATCTCTGGAGAAGATGTACATTATTGAGAAGAAATGTCTCTTCAACAAAGAAAATTTGAAGTCAAGTGGAAAAGTACTAACCTTTTTTCATCACATTGTCGCTTCATCTCCTGCACCAGGAAGAACGAAAAGGAATAAAACATCAAAAACACTTCAAGGGAATGCAATAACAACAAAAATATCAAAATCTGGCTATGCGAACCTCAACAGTACGAAGTTCGTTGAGAAGTGACTCCGATGGGTTACTAATTGTCAGGAATATATGAGCGCGCTGAAGTAAATGTAACAAGTCAGTGCTGTGCTTATTTGGCAGCATTTACAAAAACACCAATAAGCACTCACATAATTATCGACAAGTTTTTGGAGTTCTAACTGCACTTTCCCCAACATTGATAAAATTTTACCTGCAGATAATGCAGAGCAATTGGAGGAAACGCACACACAATGTAAAGACCCGTTCAACAAACTAACTTAGTAGTAATGCGAAGAGAAAGAGGAGAGAGAGAAAGGGAACAAAAATAGAATCATAAAATTCATGTACCACTGTCTTCATCTTCATGTAAGGAAGTTTTCTCAATTAAACATGAACCCATTTCGTGCAGTGACTCTGAAAATTCTGAAGATGTAAAGGAACAACGTGTAAGATATGAGACCAACTGTTGTATAAATAACTTAAGTTTACCACGTCTGTACGTGGTGTCCATCATGAAAATCTAGCACTAACACACGCACTTTCTGAATCAGTCATTAATTTAGCACCACAGAGTGTTTACCATAAGCACTGTTGGCCGTTGCAGCAGCAGCAGAAAGCAAGCTATCGTAGCAATTCCTCATGTCCAGCATTACCTGCAGGAACAATAAGGAATTAGAAGAAAAAACATCACAAGCAGCAATGCATATTTCTTGAAACCAGTAAATACATCAATCAAATCTCCAGCATTGCGACACACTTGAAGGATCTCGCTTTTTTGCTTTCCACCAAGTTCAAAAATTTTGCATCACACAGTAGGAATCGTGGTTTTCAAATGGGCGATAACATGAGTGCACTCAGTAGCACGCAAGTAAACAAATCCAGAGTTTCCAAAAGACGAAGCACAGTTACCCCAAACAAGTCACAAGCATTCACATCCATTTCTAGGAACCTTTCACCACAATTCTTCACTAAAATTGTCAAAAGGCCCAAAGCTCAGAACTCTTGGGACAACTAAAATGAGGCACGAGGAGCTCCCAAAAAAAAAAAAAAAGGAAAGAAAAGAATACCTGAGCAGCTTGAGCGATCTCATCCAACTTAGCGGAAGATTGAAGGTCTCCCTTCTCTTTAGCATAGTTCTTGTGAACAAATCTACGCAGTTTACCCAGCGAGGACTTCATTTGGACGAACCCTAACACAATGAACGAAAGAGAGGCAAGCTCGGCGCAGAATTTGCAGAAAAGTAATAAAAATCCTGAGTAATTAGTTCCGTACAAATCTTATAAATCTAAGAAGAGTAAAACCAGCTGGTCGATTCCAGCAAATCTATAGCAGGCAGAAGAAGAAGATCGATTCCATCAAGTTGGAGAACATCAGAGAGAGCGAAAGCAGAACGAAAACGGGAATAATTTGGAAAGAAGAAATCCGAAACTGTAACGAAGAAGAAAGAAAAGAAAAAGATCCGACGTCATTCACCCAAAGGTAGATGAGAGGACGAAGGTGGTGAGGATCTAACACCTGTCAGAGTGATGGGTAGTATCGTCAAGATGTATATCGGACGACGTATAGACAGACACGTGGACGGTAAAGGAAGCGAGTATTTATGTTAGCACGCGGGAGAAATACAGTAGGCGGGAAACTGTTATATGTATATCATTAGGAAGTCAAAGCTTTTCTTCTTTAATTTTACTTTTTATTTTTACCTTTTATTTATTTATTTATTTATTTATTTATTTATTATTTATTTATTTATTTATTTATTTATTTATTTATTTATTTATTTATTTATTTATTTATTAATTAATTAATTATTGAAACATAGATGAGATGAGATGAGATGTCTCCATAACTTGCTTGAAGATGCTACATCGCCGACACGTTGACACATGTAATATGTTTTGGGTTTTAATTCACGAAATTGCGGTTTGAAATTTAAAACAGTGCTGACAAGTGAGTGACACATCCAATGAAGAAGCGGTTCTCGAACGAAAACTTACATTTGACTTGGACCGCCGCCTTCTGACTCTCTGACTCTGATTGGGAATGCAAAATGAAGAGAAGATAACATTTATTGGACGTGAGAAAGAAAGCAAAAGCGTCGTAAAAGTCATCGAAAAGTGAAAAAGGAGTGGTATTGGTTGATAGAAGATGACATGACATCATTTGGCACTTGGATAGTTGGATGAGATGAGTAAGACACAAGTTTGAATGAAGACTGGGTCAAAAAGGCTCCTGAATGCAACAGAAAGAGATGCGCCCTTTTTTTTGTAAGGATACCATTTATTTTTTCTTGTCAAAAAGAAAAAAAACAAGTATTGCGTATGTGTGTGTAGATGTGAATTTTTCCTTTTTCCAGCTAGACTGAGACTTGTGGTTAATGAACTTTCTTCCTCTTCCTCTTCCTCTTCCTCTTCCTCTTCCTCTTCCTCTTCCTCTTCCTCTTCCATCTTCCTGTAACCCCTACCTCCTATAATATTTTCTACATTCTGGTCTGCAGTTACATATACAAATTACAAGGTAATCTTCTCATGAGATTGAAATCAATTTACCTGACGCCCCCTGCACTGCAAGCTGCACCTTATAATGTCATCCATCTGTGCCTTTCAAAATTCCTTATTCAGTAACTAGTCATCATCATTTATCCACATCTTTTATCACTCACAATTTCACTTACGGATTCCTTCTTCTCCATCACCATCATCAATACAATCTGCAATGTCCAACTACCTCTCAGCCCTTCCTCCTTTTGCTACTTCACATTTATAATATCATGTACCAAGTACCAGCTAAGCTAAAGGTGTTTTAATGAATTGCTTCACGCCGTTATCAAACCTTCAAATCACGGATTACTTAATTTTATGTGCGTAAATTACCACAGCAAATTAGTAACGAATGAACATTTAACTTGGATTTGCATGGAACTCACTGTCGTTATCATTGGTATGAGAGGCTGATTCAGAGTCGACGATAAAAACTCTAAAACTAGGAGATCCTCCAGCAAAAATCATGCTACGTTCGTGATCAGAATAAATCCCTTCTTCTTCATCACCATTACAATCAATATAAGTGTCATGATTAATGTAAGCTTTTGCTCCAGCCTCTTTATCATCAATATTACTAATGTTCTTCTCCTGCGGATCATCACCATCCATATTATTATCCCCTTCAAACTTGGAATCCCCCCGACCGTCCGGTGATCTTCTATGAGCACTAGTGCTAGTCCATCCCTTCACCGCCTTCAATGGCCGCATTAACGCTCGCCCCATGATCATAACCTTCCTCGGGTCGCGATTATCAGATGATGAGTCTACTCCTAATAATGCATCATCATGATCATCGTTATTCAGTGGGTCAGGATGAATCTTCTGACAATCAGTGCTGCCGTGGTTAGGCTCAGGTTGGCACGGATCAAATCCGGAGACTTCTTCTTCTTCCGACTTTGAAATTCCGCAACCCATCTGATGATGATGAGGTATCGGAATAAGGGGGGAAATAGAAGAACAAGGTTCTAAGGCTCATAAATATAAAAGTAATGGGAGAAAGATAGAATGGGGGGAGGAACGAAGGTTCCGGAGTTGATAACCAAGCAATGCATGCACAAAATACTGAGCCATGCGTTTTGCATATCTTGAATTTAGATTTTCCTCCCACAACTTGTTTAACTATCCGATAGAATCCATATGCAAAGGGACCAAAAGAACCTAAGCTGGGCAATGATGAAAACCCAAAAGCCCAACTAAAATGCTGCTATTGGAAGACGACAGCAAGGCCCACTTCGTTGAAAATTTTAGGTAACCAAAATAATAGCCTTTTAATTAGCTTAGGATCAATTGGTAACTTAAAATGTCAAATATTTCTGTCATATGTATGACTTCGATGATAAAAAAGTTTCTTTAACACGTAGATGACTTGAAAAAGAAGTTTCCAGTTTGCATCGATCGAAGATTCTATAACCGTTGATACAAGAATATGCATAATCTATCTATTTTTATTGTACTGCAATTCGTACGACCATGACAGAAACATTGACTTTTCCCAACCAGTTAGATCAAGTTTCAATATGAAAACATATTTATATTTCTTTTCTTATCGCAGAAATAAAAGAATATCTTCCTGATCCGACCTCAGTTTTGCTTCCATCAAAGTGATTAGATGACAAATAACTCTTTACTTCGAAGAAAAGTTTCCTCTTTCTCTTCAAACAGTATGCATGCTGACTACTTGCTCGAAGCACAGTTCATGGCAGGCCCAGTAAATTGACTGTCTTTTAATACTTGTCAGCATGCAATTAGTGAGTCTAATCACATTCTGACAAGAGATATATCATGTTGTCTTGTCTTCTTTAAAACCCGATCTCATTTAAGTACACACTACTCATCATCTGAATCAAGTTAAGAGTATGAAACTAAATTAATTAATGAAAGGTTAGTCCCAGAAAGAATCTTATTCTCAACCACCCACCAACAATTGATGTGTCCAACTCCAATTAGAGACTGTTATGTTGCCTTCTCCAACACACAACCAGCACCATTCTTTAGGTAATGAAAAACAAACAAAACCACATTAATCAATCAAATGTAACATGTTATTATTAATTAATTATAAACGCGTTGATTAATACACAAATTTGAGAAAAAGTCAATAAAGATTCGAGACAAATTTAATAAGGATATATTTGAAGTGGTGGGTATTGAATTCTTGTATTGAGAAATGGGAAGCTGCATCAACCCCCAAATGTTCAAGCTTAGCTTCTCTTTCTCATCAACCTATCACTTTCTTTTACCATCTTCAATTTGGGTGGCTCCGAATATAATCATATGCTATGCTATGCCATTATGGGGATGGAATATGCCAATAGGGTATTTATTATTAATGTGTATACAGTTACTGATGATATAGCTTATAGAAAAAAACTAAATTTTGGATGTATGCCTCTCTTTCTCTTATTACTTACTGATGTTTGTGCTTTCACTATTATTCAATGTATTCCATACAACAAATAAACTTTCAAACTGGATACTATATGCTCCTCTTTCTCATACAAATCAGTTTGCCTTTTGATTCTAAGAAATAATCAGTGTCAACATTGACATATCACAACTCCCCACCCATAAAATTACTATTGTTCCGATCATCAACTGGGCTAAGCCGGAAGGGAAAATGTAACATTAATCAACAATCATATATGATCGACCAGACATGGATTCTGTGATATATATATATAATTTGATGAAACACGTAGGTACAATCCATTAATTTGAACT
The DNA here is from genome assembly GCA_027186245.1 of Coriaria nepalensis. Taxonomy (NCBI): domain Eukaryota; kingdom Viridiplantae; phylum Streptophyta; class Magnoliopsida; order Cucurbitales; family Coriariaceae; genus Coriaria; species Coriaria nepalensis. Next base: position 9,871,770 of record CP114496.1, on the reverse strand, counting down.
TGAAGAACTAGTACTCGTGTTTAATTTCTCATATTAAGATAAGAGCTGCTGCTTTATTCCTCCTCATCATCATAATCCATGGCGCCATTGTTGGAATTGGAGACCTCAGTGATTCCACTTGAACACGAAGAAGAAGGACGTTGAGGAGTAGTAGTAGTATAATTATCATAGCCGCAGCCGCCATTAAAATTGGTCATGATCATCTCCATTGATCTTTCTTTATAATTCCCACCAGCTGCTCGTTTCTTAAGTGGCCTCCTTTTCTGAAATACTCCACACACAACCCATTCTCCTTCCTTTTGCTAGTTTAATACAAAAAGATAAAAAATGAATTTTAACTTCGTATTTGAGTGGATAAAATATATTAAAGATAATATATATGTATATATACACGTACCAGGTGGGTGGAGTTAAGGGCAGTAGTTTGAGAGTGGAGGAAGCGAAATTGATGCATGATCCATCGAGTTTTGAAGCCATTGGAACACATTTTTTGCGAGAAAGAAAGAGTTGTTCTTATGCCGAGTGGTACCGTTTGGGTTTCAGAATCCACAATCTCCCTCGCCTTCCCAACTGTCTTCCAATAACGAGATGATGATGTATTTCCAGCAGCGAATGATTTTCCAATCATCAGCTTGTTTTCATGATTTGGGGTATTCCATATATTTTTGCTAAAAAAGTACCTCTTTTCCTTCACTTCACCTATAAAGGGATTAGCCCACCATTACCACACAATCCAAAAGGAAAAAAACAATCGATACGTGAAGATATAGCAAAAACATGCATTTCCGTACATGACTAAAGAGAGATGGAGAAACATGCATTTGAAGTAACCACCTGGTAAGGACTGCGGATGAGAGTGGAAGACGTCGAATTCGGGGATGACAGAAGCAGGAAGTGGTAGACCAAACACCTTTCTCCTCAAGTAATGAACTAAAAGCTCTTCATCTGTCGGACGGAATCGATATCCAATCGGTAATCTCACCATCGCCATGTTCCGGCCCTCTAATTTCTCTTTCTCCATCCCCTTCTCTAACTTGACCAATCTTAGTAACTAAGATTACGTAGTAATTAATGGAGCTGAGTATCGAAGCAAATTAAGCTAGCTAGCTCGCCCAGCTGCCCATGTTTCATATGAGAGCTAGTCCGTACACAGTGCTTGCAAAATGGGGATGACTGAAAAGAAAGAAAGAAAAATCGGTATCTCTCAGCTATCTTCTTTTACATAGATAGAGAGAGAGAGAGAGAGCAAGACTTGTCCTTAAGAGTTAGACAAAGAGACAGAGTGGGTGTGACTGAAGAAATTTCAGTTTCCCAAGAAAATAAATAATTAATTATTAACATCTGAGTTGAACTGAAATGGAGAGGTTCCAACTGTTGATGAGAAATCTGGCTTTATAATAATAATAACAGAATATGTTAACATCTGAGTTGAAGTATTTTTAAGGAAGGGTAGTTTTTTTTTTTTTTTTTTTATAATTTTTGATCGGTTGATAAAAATGGGTTGTTCACTCCAAAAAATGGTTGTTAACACCTGAAAATGTGCTTGGGAATTTAATCAATATTACTAATACATTTAACATTTGAAGATTGATACTTTTTATATATTCTAACACTGTCGTAGATGTAAAGCTATAAACTCCATCGAGAATGCTGAGAAAAAGGCTATGGAGTGTTGTACTGTTGGAGGATGTTTTCATCAACATAATGACGGATAGATGAAGAGGGATATGGTCGATGGAATGTTCGCCAAACCTACTTGAACTCGGATGCGTGACACCCTCAGCCTTCGATCAGCCTATAATTTTACTGTTAAACAATTGAAACAGAAGGTGCAACACTTACAATAAAAGCCAAAAACATACACGGTCATGTTAAGCTAAAACCAGGATTAATTGGGACAACAAGGCTATCAATGTTAGCCTCATAGAAGAGCAATGGACAACTAAGGTAACATATCATCTTACTTAGAATGATTAAACTGCATTTTGATATGTTTGGGAAACATCAAATTATGATAAAAATAATGTGAATAAAATTGTGATAAAAACAAACATATTACCTTAAATTGTGATTTGGTTTGTTAGGTAAAAATTGTGATGAACTTTAAAATGTGAAGATCAAGATTGTTTTGTTTTATGACGAATGAAACAGTTGACAATCTAATGATATCTATAGAAGTAACTAGAGTTCCTTCATTCACCCATGAATTTGTATTCAACTTCAGAATTGAATTGATTTATGGTCATTGATTAGTGAGTTGTTGTTTATGTCTCCCAGGATAGTATGATAGAAAATTGATTTTATCACCTCTATTGAAGATATCATGATAAATCGAGATTTTATCACCCATTAATATTGACTTGATTTTGCTTGCAAACTTGGCTCGAGTTTCTTAAAGGACATTTATTGATTTCAAACTACTAATGCTACTTTGAAGCTGTTTTATACCCTTTTTTTTTTTTTATTAACCTCGTTGTTATCTTTTATGATTAACCTGATTCTTAAAAGGGTGATTAACCTTCATTATTAGATGGCCGGTTTTCAATAGGGGTTGTCACTTACTGGCATTCCCTGTTCTCCAGTAGATGGATGGTCCTTTTGTTCCCACCGAAACTGGTTTTATGAAACCCAACCCGTTTAACCAAAGCTTGCAAACTGGTTTTACGACTCATCTTCACATCAACCTCGGATAGCAGTGACACCTTCATCTTCTTAAACATGAAGGTCGATAAATTGCTATATGACAGTGGACTATCTTTTCTGTAAGCCATTTTCTGCATGTGGCCAATCATGAATCATGGCATGGAGAGGTCCCCCATACGCAGCACATGCAACAGGATTTTAATCTTGTTCAGAAAGACCGAAGTGTAGTTCCTAGAACGAGGACAGAATATACTTGCGACCACTAAATGATCCTTCGTAACAGAGTAAGTCATGATGCTTGCGGATAGTACCCCCCTTCCTTAATAGTATTTTCATCGAAAACTGTTTGCCAACCCATCTCATTATCGTAGTATTGACAGCCGTCACTACCATTGCTCACCAAATGTCATATATCCTCCGACTCATGTTCTGAAAAAATGAGCTTCATCCCATTCACGTATGAAGTTAGTACCATCACATTACCAATTTTATTTACCTTCAAGTTGGCATATACGTACTGCACTAAATCCGAATACATGTTGACCTTCCTCGTACGCACCCAGTTCCACCGATTCATATCAAGCATTTTTTTAGGTCTATATTCTCCCTTTTAAAAGACTTTACATCAACAATCCTCCCATTCAATACCTTACGCTTTGCGATGTGGTGGTAGTATCTATCTTGCATCGATTTGGACCGGAATAGCTCGCTATCATACTCTCCCTCATCAGGATTATAATCACTATCAAATTCTTGCCATGAATACTTTCGCAGCTCAGTTTGTCTTCTGGCGTCTCATCATTGTGCACCAGTACCTCATTTTGGTCCACGAGTCTCTCATCGTGTTGCACTGATTGTCGGTTGTTCCCCTTTCTCGTCTTAGCAGTTACTTTAGTCTGGGCCATTGTCAAAGACCTTAGATGATGTGCTCTAAAAAGAGAAAATTCTTATATTAAAAAGAGCATGAACTACAATATTGAGACTCCTATTGATTCTGTTTATATTAATTCCAAAAAATGGAATGTTAGGTAAATGAGTTAACTTGAGGATTTGAATGAGAAAAATAAAAACATATAATAGACAAACATAAGAATTATCTAAGCAACGATGCTGAGATGAGCTTTGTAGCCAATAAGCCTATAAAGGAGTCATTTTTTGAATCAAATTCCATTAAAATTGCCTATAATTGGTAAACAAAAGAAAAGGAGTATAATGAAAGGTTTTATTGTGTTTATCAATTTGCTTATTGCTTTTAATTAGCACAAAAAAAGGGGTACACCAACTGAGTAAATGTGTTAATAATCATTATTATACGGAGTATTTAGCAAACTGAAGAGAATGTTATGAATTGTAAGGAAACAAATTCTCTTTTCAAGTGTTCCATATAGTTTTTTAAACTATAGTTTACATGATGATAATCTCTAACTCCTAAGCATATGGTTCAACCACCAATCCTTGAACTAATTCTTTTCCCATCAGTAGAGAAAGAGAAAAAAAAAAAAAAAAAGAATGGACCTGTTCATCAAGTTTTTGAGCTTAAAAGTGTGAGTTTCCTAATATCAAAATCAACCTACTTTAGAATACTAGTTTAATTGATCACTTGGCACATTTTAGTCACATTTAGTTTAACAAAGAGCCAAATTGCATGATGGAAGAATCTTCCCAAATCAAACTTCTAAACGGAGAAAAAGAAGCATAGAAGTCAGAAACTACACAAAGGGGTGATATCACACTTCAATTCTGTTATCTAATTATGTGGTTTAACATACAATCAAAGGAAAAGAGAACCAATAATGGCCTAATAAATCAATTTCTCAAAATACCCAGATATTGTGTGAAGAATTCCAGAATCATCCAAATAAAAGTCACAGCTTTTCATAATTAGTGGGTCTAAAGAAAAAATACAGACTCGGTCTAAGGAAAATAAAGCGAACTGTATGAAAGAATTATTTGTAAAATTTGTGGCGGGGAGATTGTGAATGAAGGAGAAGGAGAAGGAGAAGGACCTCGAACAATGATCGTGGGTACCTGGCGCAAGAAGGAGAAGGATGTAGTTGAAGCCCTAATCCCCCAAGAAGAATCAAATCTTGGTTCAAGCCCTCACAACAGATTTCATTCAAAGCCCTACACTCGATTTTCCCAGCTTCGTTCGTTTTGAGAAGGATGAAAGTAAAGCAGCAGATGAAAAAAATAGTTGTAAACGATTGTTTTGATGTAAGTGAGAAAAGAAAATCGCCAAATGGTTTTTGATGTTGAAAAACCTGTTTTGGGTTATTTCAATTTTTTTTCTCTTAACACCTCTTCTTTATCATCGTCACGAAAATCGTTTCTCAAAAACATTGAATTTCAAGAAAAAGAGGGACCGAGTTTGCTTAGTTTGGAGTCTTTTGACGCTGCGTTTTGTGTTTGTTTCAGAAGCGTGTACGAAATCAAAGAGACCGAAGTAATAGAAAAGCTTGCTGTTTTTTGGTCAAGAAAAGAAGCCCAATACAGAAGTAACAGAAGAGGCGGTGTGCGTGGGACAGGGACGCATGTGTGTGTATGTATGTATGTATGTATGTATGTATGTATGTGTATCGTTTATATTTTAATATCTCATAAATATCTTTCAAGAATCAAACCTATGTAATTATGCTTATATTTATTATATGCTCAAAGAGGATTAATATATATTGTTATATAGCGTAGCGTATTTGCTACATTTTTTACCATACAAAGTGATCTATGCCTAAAGTAGATTCTACTCAGAACTAGGCCATATCTAATCTCTATGAGTAATAGTAATAGTAATAGCAATAGTAATAGGTTTCTTGACATGAAAGGATGCTTCTTTTCTCTTCTTCGCATGCGAATAGTTACAAGGAACTTCCTAAAACTGCGTGCCTTATTGCTTAATTTGGAGGTTTTCACTTTTCACATTCATAAAGATGAGGAGGAATCACAAGATTTTCGCTCCTCATGTGAAGCCCTTTTGTCTTTTAGAGAACCATATTTAAGGAATATATATATACCAAGTTTTAGTTTTAGATTTCTCCAAAAACGAACAAGAAAACGGAAACTACCACCAGCCCAATTTGGTCAGCTCGTGAAGCCCAAAGGCCGAATCATCATTGACCTCGTGCATGCCTGTTTATAAATTTATCTTCTTTGGGTGAATAACAGAAATGACCAAGACAGATGAAAGGAGCAGCCATCCATGCAAACATGTCATATTCCTTGTTTAAGGACAATAGTATAATTCAAGAAAGCTGTTATTTTAGCAGAGAGATCAGAATGCAAATTTTCTGCTTCATTTGAGAGGTAAAAAGGGTCTCGCCATTGATTCATGATATCTGTAGTCTGTACAAGAATGAAAATGTGAGAAAAATAAGGGAGCACAATATTGCTAACAATTTTTGCAGAAAATCAAACACGTGGCTCTCTAATAGAATGAATATATAATCAAATCCCAATCAACTCAGGAATAAGCTTCAAAAGAAATGAAAGCTCCTTCTGTGAGAACTGAGGATTTGATTCCACCTTCTCTTCTCTTCCCTCCCCTTCTGCCAAAACCTCATCCTCCTCTTCTTCCTTTTCTTCAACCTTCTTCTCAGGCTTTATCATGTCCGACACTGACTCACTAATCTCCTGCACCAAATCAACAATCACTCCTTCAACTCCCATCAGATGTTGCATATACACTGCTTCTCTCACATTATTCAACTTGCCATAGGTTATAAGGGACAGCTTGGACTCTTTAATTTTGCTAAGAGCCCCTGGATTCTTAAAAACTCCTTTAACTTCTGACACAATTCCTTGTAGACCACCCTCCAAGCACAGTTTAATAGCTTCCTCAAGAGAATTTCTCCTCTCATCATGGTATACTTCAGTCCCACCTTCCGTCAGGAAGAAGACAGGGTACACACCCTGCAATTTCCGGACTAGTAGTGCTGCATCCGGTTGGAAGGTGGAGAAAATGATGGGTCTTTCTCTTGCATTCTCAAGAACCACCTGCTCCAATCCAGTACATAACCACACAATTTAGCAGCTATATATATATATATGTGCATATGAATATATTAAGCTACAGTTTTGGTTACTGATAATATACCTGTAAGGTGGAAAGGAGAACTCGGGTGAGATAGTCTTGGTTGTAAACAATGTGGTCGTCGAATTTTAACTCGATGTTGAATCCTAAAGTGGGTTCGACTTGCTGGAAAGCTTCTAGGAGAGTGCAGAGGTAGTCATCTACTTCAACAGTCCAATTCACGATCTTACCTTCTCGAATTTTTCTGAGTAAGGAATTGCCTTGCTTTCCTGTTTCTCTTTGTGGGCCGTAGTACAGAAATTCTGAGAGAGTCAAATCTGTAACTCTTCTCTCAAAGACAGTGCCCTGGACAAATAACAAGGAATCAATTATCCATAAATGGTCTAGAATGGTAAGAATAATGGTAAGAATAATAATGGAATAACAAAAAAAGGGGGGAGGAAGGAAGAAAGCTAACATTTTGATCGGAGAGGATGAAATTGTCGTGGAAAATGATTGGGCAATCATCTTTGGTCACCTACAAAATCATCATCACATTTTGTTTTTTTTTTTTTTTCACTGACCTAAAAGCAGAGAAATTTGCCCCCAAAAACAAAAATTTAAAAAGAAAAAAGATTAAAAAAAAAAAAAAACAAATCAGAAAATAGCGCCAGAGCAAAAGCAGATGCACGAGGCTGCGAAGATTAAACGGGAAGAGTGTAATGTGCAAGAATAATGGGAAGAAGGAAGAAATTTCTAACCTGAACGTCGAATTCGACGAAATTAACAGGGAACTTAGCAGCGGCATTGAAGGACGAGATGGAGTTCTCTTTAATGGCTCTCATTCTCGAATCGGGAGACTGCAACACGTTCATACCGTTTCCTCTATGCCCTATCACCAAGAACTTTGGGGCTTTGAACGCCACCTTCCCTAAATCCACTCCTGCAAATCCCAACCAATAATCAAAAATTTAAGAAACAAAAAAAGAAACAAAAGCGATGAGAGATTTAAATGTAAAAAAGGGCATACCCATGGAGAGGCGAGTGGAGCAGAGTGAAAGGGAAGCATTTTCAGTAACTTGATCAAGGTTAGGGACGTCGGAAACTTGAACAGCTTTGAGAGCCATCAATGAAAACACGGAAAAAACGATTGCAGAAGAGACGATCCGAGAGATATGATTCTGATCTTGAGGGGGAGTGGGAAGGGGAAGGCTATTTAAATTAAATGGAAAGCAATCAGCAGTAACGGAAATTAAGCAGAGAATATTCCTTCGTCGTAAAGTGCCTCTGGATATTCTCGCCCCTCCGTCTTAACGTCGTTATCAAGTGGTTCTAGCTAATTTACGTGGTAAGAAAAGCGCGGCAAAATGGTTGTTACGGATCTCACTCAATACATATTGTACTTAGATTTGGACCGTCGAATTTGGAAGCACCGGTAAGTCTGATTGAGCTTCCAGTTAAACGGCGGCTTGTCAAGTGAGCAGAGGGAGTGGGAGTGGGGCCCGGCTAGCTAGCTTTCTTATCCGGACAGATGGTAGTAGATTTATTTATTGGATATAATAAGAAAGAAATGCATCATTACAGGAGTGGGCAATGACGAGGCTCTGAGTGGTGGGGTAAGTGCGGTGGCGTGGCGTGGCGGTGATGGTGACGGCGCATCTGAGTCCAACAGCGTATCTTTTGAAATCGTGATTGGTCACGTTTTATTTATATAAATAAATAATAATAATTAGAATGCATAGGTGATATGTGATATGTGATGAGGTGGATCCATGTTATCATAGCACATTTAGATGCCAAATTGGTGGAGTGGGTTATTACTAAATTAAATGCTATGAATATGATTGGATGTGCTGTAAAAGTTACATCCATTACTTTTTCTGCTAATAACCCAATTTGACAAGCTTCCTTGCTGGCAGCTTGCAATACCCGCTGGGCCTTATGGGCCATGGAGTCGTCTCTCATCTTGGACCTGCAGCCTGCATTGTATTACCTCATCTGCGTATATTTGGGCCTGGCAGAACTGTCCAAACACAATCTACTTACCTACTCTAATACAAAAACGGATGATTAGTTAAATGTGATTGATTACGTGGGAACTATTTTTTGCAACGTCGAACCCATTCTTCATTAAACCAGTGGCCGGACATTCTTCAAAAAATAATTTTCATTTTTACTTCATTTTCGTTAAAGGGTTCGAACTCTGTTTTCCTTCTTTTTTGTTCAAGAAATGTTGTCTACTATGTTTCGTCTGTAACACACCATGTAAACTGGTTTTCTAGTTTGAAATCCCCGACTGAGTTTTCGACTAATCCAATCCAAAATTTTTGTCTGTTTATTTTGGACTGATTTCAAATATATTAAATTATTTAAATATATATATAACATAAAATTAGACTTGTAAATCTTTTAATAGAATTTAGAAATACTTCAATATGAGTTATATAACTCGTGATAAAAAATTCTTGAAATTGGCTAAATAATCTTGAATTTTCGGACTAAAATTTCGGATCAAAACTCAAAATTTTGGACTAGACTTTCAAAGTAATTTAGGACCAAAAGTATTCTTGGACTAGTATAGTATGTGATCTTTGGCTAGATATTTCGTATAGCTTCAAGATATTACGAAGTCATTAAAAAATATATATATCATAAAAGTAGATTTTTAGAGTTTTCTATAGAGTTCATGAATTCTTCAATTAGAGTTATAAACCAAAGATAAAAATTAGTGAAGTTGACTAAAACATTTAAGTTCGAGATTTCAGACCAAGACAATCATTTTGAACCTGAACTTTCAGTCCAACAATAACATTATAAAATCATCAATAATATATATTATAAAACTATACTTTTAGAATTTTTCATAGAATTCAAGAACACCTCAATTAGAGTTACATAACTTGAAATAAAAAATTATTAAAATTGACTGTATAATCTTGGTCTATGAATTTCATATTATGATCTACGGTTTAAGGTGTATGGATTAGGGTATACATGTAAGGTACATATTTTAGATTTAGGGTTTAGAGTTTAAGGTGTATGGATTAGGCACTAAGTTTAAGGTTTTGGGTTTTGTATTTAGGGTATAGGATTTAGAGTCTAGATTTCAAGGTTTAGGTTTTAAGGTTTAAACTGTAATCTATACACCTTCAATCATAAACACTAAATCATGAATCTTAAATCCAAAATCTAAAATCCAAAATCTGAAATATTAAACTTAAATCTTAAACAATGCACCTTAAACTCTAAACCCTAAATCTTAAACTCTAAGCCGTAAACCCCTAAATTGTAAACCCTAAACCTGAAACCTTAAACTTAAACCCCAATCCATACACCTTAAGCCATAAACTCTAAATCTTAATATAAAATTCCTAGACCAAGATTATTCAGTGAACTTCAAAAAATTTTATCTCAAATTATATAACTTCAATTAAGATGTTCTTGAGTTATATAGAAATCTCTAAGAGTATAATTTTATGATATATATATATATATTTCATAATTTTATAACATCGTTGTTGGACTGTAAAGCCTTATTCATAATGATTGTCCTCGTCTGAAATCCTGAACCGAAATATTTTAATCAACTTCAATTGAAATGTTCTTGAGTTATATAGAAATCTCGAAGAGTATAGTTTTGTGATATATATATATATAATGATTTTATAACATTTATAACAGTTTAAAATATTTAGACAAATATTTTAGACTTGACTATTTCAAAATCCAGTATGAATTTATGATTACGGAATGGAAAATCAGTTGGCGGACAAAGAGATTACGATCTTGAATAGTGGTAGATGGACGATGATGCTAAGTAGAGGTGGTATAGTGTAGAAGAACATGAACAAAGAAGAGGTGAAAAATGAACCAAAATAATAAGAAGAAGAAGATAATTATTTATTTATTTTGATCAATTTCTAACTTTTTTTTTTTGGTGATGAGGGGTAAGTTAGTCTTTTCGCTTTTTTTTTTTTTTAAGTTTAAATTATAAATTATAAAGTTTAAAGTTTTTAAAAGTATATCTATTCTCCAAAAATAAATATTGAGATAAGTCTTATTATTTAAATTATATCATATAAAAACATGCAAAAAAATTATATAACATCCGGACCGGATCAGACCAGCTCCTGAAAGAAAAAACAGAGCCAATGCAGAGTCATATATCTGAAAAGCAATACGAGTACCTTAAAATATGAACTTTTTGGTCGAAAATAATGCCTCCTACTTAAGATCGTTAGAAATATGTTTGTTATTATTTAAGTTTAAAATATATTTCTAAAAATAAGTTAATCTTTTAAAAACAAGTTACAGATTGCCGTCCCATACACCGAAGAGCAGGTGGAGTAGAAATTTGAAGAGAGAGACAGAGAGAGAGAGAGGCTAATAAATGAGAGGGAGAATACGAAGAAGAAGAGGTCTTCTTTTCCTCTGTGAGAGAGGAAGAGAGGAAGAGAGAAAGAGAGAAAGAGAGAAAGAGAGGGGGGCATTAATGGCGAGACAGAGCACATTAAATAATTTCTCTCTGGGTAAAATTAATTACTTGCTTTTATCGCTGCAATTGTCTGTTTCTCCTCTTCAGTCATCCCGTTCAATTCATTGCTCACTCTCTCTCTCCTCTCTTATCTTCTCCAAAGCACTGTCTTACTTCATCATTTATTGCTCTCTCTCTCTCTCTCTCTCTCTCTCCCCCTCTGCATTCAATTTTACAAGAATCCACCATCGGATTCGGACCCAAAAGATAACAGACATTGGTTTTTTTTTTTGTCACAAGGTCCAAGAAAAAAAAAAAACAGAGAGAGACTTAAAATCTTCATAACCGTAGCTTAACTTACAAACGAACAAAAGTAGCTTCAAAGAAAGAGATGTTTTGTTTTATTAACCAGAGAGAGACTTCAAATCTTCATAACCGTAGCTTATTGATTTCGGAACTCAGGTATGAACTTTGAGCTGATACTGATAATGACGATGACGATGAATTTTCTTTCATAGTTGTTGAAGATTGAGGTCTAACTAATGGCGGTGCCGCACAAACTGGAATCACTGACCTGATTTGAACAGCTGGGGCCATCCTAGTTGGATTGAGATCTCCATTCTTATATACACAATTATTTGGCCTTTTATGAAAGCTGCTTGTCCCATAGAGAGTTCTTGAAGAATTTGAATTCATAACAGCTGACTTCCCAGAAAGCCATTCCTCTTCATCCTTCTGGTGTTCCTCCAACATCAATGAGGATTGCTGAACAATTTGAGATTTACCCTTAACTTGTTGAAGTGAGTTATTATGATGCGGCCTAGTACTACTTGATGCTAATATCTTTGAAGCTGTAGGAGGGGGTGGTGGAGGCAGCAGATTTGCAAAGAAATTCTGTTTTTGTGATGATGAACTTTCTTGACGCATATCCATTACTAACAATTCCATTAGCTTCCTCCACTGTTGATGCTGAACAATATTGGTGTTACCAGAAGTTGAAGCAGTAGAAGAAGAAAAAGATACAGTAACATCATTAGCACTGTCTCTACTCTTCATCACTTTTCTTCTGGCTTGACTCTGATAACTCACTGTCCTCTTGATCACTTGTTTTCCTTCATCTTTTTTGGGTTTCAAATTGGAAAGCACTCTCGTTACAATCACTTGATCTTCTTCTTCTTCACAGGTCTCTGCTACATTTTTTGTCAAAGAACCCAAAGTTGGCACTAAAAGAATCCAAAACATATATAATGAATTCCATGCATTTTGTAATTACAACAACAACAGCAAAAAAGTAAGAGAGAAAACGCATTACTCTTTTTCAAGGAAGACCAGGCAGCAATGGCAGCATTTTTCTCAGCTTGCTTCTTTGTTTTAGCTGATTCACCCTTAAAATTCATACCAGCAAGCTCCACGTTACAAGTGAAAACCGGAAGATGGCCTGGGCCTGATCTTACTGTAGTATATACAGGAAGATCAAGTCCAGCTCTATGAGCTGTTTCTTGCAGAAGATTCTTATAAATTCCAGTCTCATCCTTGATAAATTAGAGGGAAGAAAAGAGTCAAATATAAATATAAAACAGTTGCAAACTAATTTTGCAGTTTAAATAGGAAAAGAGCTTACGAGGACTCTTGCAGTGAGAAATTTTGAAGGGCCTCTAGAGGAAAGGAGATGGAGGGCGAGTTCAGCAGCTGAGTGTTCGGCCTGTCGCAGAGTGGTACAGTAACTTGGGCTCTCAAACATCTCGCCATTAAAGTTGACACAAGCTTTGAATCTTGGAGCATGATCTGGTCCTTCTCTTATGCACGTGTATGATGGAAGATTGAAGCAGCTTCTCTGTGCCAGCTCCTGTAACTGATTCTTATACATAGCTGCCATGAAAAAAAACAAAGAACAAAACCACTTCATTCATAAATATATACATGTTCTATACAAAATGTGCATCAAAGAGATAAGATTAACCTTACAGAAATTTTTGAGGAGAAGAGACAAGTTATAGATTAGGGGGTAGTGAGATGAAGAATAAAAAAAAAATGGCAAGGTTTTGAGCTTGAGGCAATAGATCTGAAAGTCGATCACATTTGTGATTTTCCCTCTCTCTGCTTTTTTGTTCTGCATTAAATAAAAGGAGGAAACAGAAGTATTAATATGACAACAATATTTTTAGTTTTAAAGCAATTTTCCCAAGGAAGAAGCGCAAGTTTCTAGCTAGAAGAAGCCAAAATCTCTATTATATCCGTTGTTAGGAAAAGCTGAATTGCCTTTACTCCTCCCCTACCTTGTTAGCAATATAGATTTGGAGTAAGATATGTAATCATAATTTAGATTCTAGAAGTAGTACCAGCCAACAAAGTTCTACCAAAACGGAGTCACAGAAAAAAAAAAAAACATATTGACTCTGGTTTATTCTCTATGTTTGTGTTGCCTGTACACCGTACAGTTGCACTTATCATCTAATTTTGACCTTCAGATTTTGTAGTCTCTCTTACTAAATTATAAAATCAAAAAACTCTACTCAATAATTACCATGCCATAGCACTGGAATACGAATATTGGCCTACTTATGAAAATCAAATGAATGAGAGTGGGCCTCAATCACAGGCCACTGGGCAATCAAGAGAGCAGCTGTTGAAACATTGTGTCAGGTGGGGATAGAGCCTTTCCCCTCTTGATGCAATCATGCAATGCTTACTTAAACGTAACAAGACCTGTAAAGAATCAAAAGGCTACTCGAGCTGGTAACAGTTTGTATAAAACCAAGTACCAACATACCTAAACCTCAGTTACTAATATAAAATCACCTAAAGTCATATACAAATTCCCGATCCGAATGAAGCAATAAGAGCATTCGGGAGATGTCAATCATGGTGGTTATCAGAAAAGCAAAAGAATGTAATACGAATGAAGTGCTACGCATTACAATTTGAATGAAATAGTTCTAACAATTTCCTTCCTTGAATCACAGTGAGATTGAAGATGATTTCCATCAACTGTGCCAAAACCAGATAACTGGACCCCAAAATCAGCCAACCTATTGATATCGCGCGGAATGGGAGATTGCCAAAGTTCATCCCACCAACCTGGAGGGAGAAGAGGAGTAAAAGCACATTGAGTTGGCTGGCTATGACAACTTAAAGGTCCAGCAAATCTGTTCCAAGAGTGTCCCCAGCCAACCTGGAGCTTTAAACCTTCTCTCAACAAATTACTTTGGAAGCTGCTCATGAATGAAAAACCTGAATCTGTAGAATTATCACCTGAGAATAGAAAAATATTAGAAGGCTTTCATTCAGCATTCATCGCAGAAATGATATATCAGTACCTAGATTTTGTGCCGCAGCCAGTGCTGCAATTAACTGAGCATATGTGGTAGCCACCCGCCTGTGAGCCCCGGATATAACAGCATATTTGGCACGGGATGCAAGAAAGAAGTCCACAAAAGCAACCCACCTTGGTGCTGGGCCCCAATCTCTCACTCTAAATTCTAATGCATGTAATCCATCAGTGCCTCCAGAAATATTTCCTCTGAACAGTTTGTGGTCGAAATGAATAACCTGGAAAAAGCAACAAGACATTAGAAGATGGAAGTAAAGGTTCAATTAGTTACACTTCACGGAGCTCAACCAAGAGATCTGGATATGAAGCTCCAAAGATTAAATGCCTTTAGTCCTATGGTGTTCAGAGAAGAGAAGTATGAGCGTTCTCATTAACAAGATGATATCAAAAACAACATGGTTACCTCTGCAAATTCACGAAGACCTGGCATGACATCTTTAACAAGAGATGGGGTATCAGATACTAAAACCACAATGGGTCTTGAAATGTTGTGTAGACGCACAGCTTTTTTCACACACTTCAATGCTGCCTGTACAGCTCGCACGGATCTGTAATATGAAATGTAGAATCTCCATCAATAACAAGTTTATGTAATGCGCTCTGAGCATGTGCCAACAGGGAGAAAAGAAAAATACTGTGGTTGAATGACGTAATGAGAAAATCAAGTGTAGATATAAATTCAACTAATATTATTGTCACAAGTCACAATCACTAGTGGGAGGAAGAAAGGTATTCAGTTGTTCCACTTCACTACATGCATTTCTTATATCACAAAGACACAAACTGCATTAATGGATGCAGTATTTAAAGGAGAAAAAACAATCACAGAACATTTAGCAAATAAGCAACCAGTTTCTTCCATTTAGTCAATGTCAGGCCCCAATTCAAGAGACCGGCACGGATGCCACAGACACGTAGGGTTTTTAATTTCACATGTAAGCAAGGAAACAAGAACTTACTAATGACAACAGAGAATAAAATTTATTGAAATGAAATAAAGAGTCAAACTTATCAACAATATGTAACTTTTAAAGTGTTTTATTCTCAATAAAATACTATTTAAAAGAAAACTGACTAATCTGATTACCATTTAAAAAAAATAATAATAATTTTGGGTTGTCGCCAGATATAACAAGTTTGACTCCAATCAAAGCAGAAATAAACAATTCACTAGAAAATACCTATTCATAAGCATCCGCATGTGCAATGAAATGTCAGGTTCCAAGCCACCACCAAGAACCTGGTTTACTATAGCTTCAATATCTTCTGAAGGAAATATGAGAAATCTCATTAGCTCCCCAAAAACATTAGGAATGTCTGAATGATTTAGACCCTCAAGCTGTCCAAATAGATTTGAAGCCACATTTCTCATTTCAGGGTGTACATTCTTCAAGAAAAATTGAGTTGCTGTAACATCAGTTGTACCTTGGAACCTGCTGGACAGAGGTTAGAATTGAACATAGCATAGAATGAGCAACATATTGCATAAACAATTCTCACCATACCATATGATAGGTTGCTTCCATTCCCTCCAATTGCTACAGAGCACATTTGTTTGTGCAGGCTTCTTGAAATTATCAGTTCTCATGATCAAACGCCTTTTATATTTACTCATACAACCATTACGTCTCCATAGGTGCTTGACTTCTTTCAAGGTAAAGGAATGGTTGGAATATGAAACAAAGTCCTCAAAAGGATATCTTCCCCTGGAAATAGTATAAAGAGTAGTAAACATAAGGAATGAGCATAATAGGAAATATGCAATCGATACATGTCTCCTCATCTGGTCCAGAGTCCTCGTGTTGTTCTATTTGGTTATTGATAAATGATTGAAAATTTGAACTATAAGCTAACAAGTTTTTAAAGTGCCTGCTAGTAGCATACAAGTTTTATTATAAGGCAGCATCTTAAAATTTACACTCAAGTACAAAATAGAAAGGCTTGAGAAAGGACCAATATGCCTGGTTTGCCCAATGATTAAGGATCGGTTCAGCATTATACTCAGAGCCGCAGCATTCAAAATCTTGTACATCTCATTCCCAATTCCCGCTTCTGATGCTTTGCCCATAACAAATCCATGCTGGCAGAACTGATCAGAAGGAAGATGGCGTATTCTTGAAACACCTGAAAAGATGACATAAAAGAAAACTATGTCAAATCTTATGACTGCCATCAAGAGGACGTGAGTAATTGCCTGATTCAAATCACAGCAATCCTGCATCAAGGATTACCAACTGCAACTTAGACACACTTCTAGGGTAAAAAGCCGTAACACAGCCTAGAAGCCATATCCAACATTAACCAAGCTAGAGCTAAGCATTGCAGAGAGAAATAGAAAATTACCTCACCTAAGCAAGCTTGCTCTAGTAGAGGCTAACTGGGAAGATTGAAGAAAGCCTGCGTCACTTCTAGTTACCTAGTAGCTATATCTCACATTTCTATAGGTAGGATAGAACCAAGCGAAGATAGCAATACTGAAAAGGATAACACTTCTAGTTACCTGGTAGCTATATATCACATTTCTACAGGTAGTTACCTAGTAGCTATATTTATCCATAAAATGGCAATACTGAAAAGGATAACACAAAACGGAGGAAAAATCAAAAGAGGAAAACACATATGGAAAAACTACCGTTCAAATCAAAGTGTTGTTGAATCATCTTTCTCACTCGCAAACTTGGGTGCGAGAAACCCCGCTCAGAGGAGTCTCCCATCTCTTCCACCGTCGCACACGACCTCGATCCTTTCTTTCTCGTTCTCTGAATCAGTGTCCGATTAACTATCTCAACGTCGTCACCACCGACGGTCTCAGAATCTGTATCTAAATCCTGATCAATCTCGAAGGCCATTGGAACATTGTACATCAGAAGGATAATCGCAGCACAAGCTGCACATACAATCAAAACCGATAGCTGAGGCACCGACAGTCTACTTCTAGATCCACCATACGCCATTTTTTCTCACTTCCAGAAGCTCACCAAAGTTCACTAACGCATCACTGAGCAGTGTAGTGAGATTAAGTGGGTTTTATAAAAGTAACCGACCCGAACCGGAAATGAAAGTCGAGTCTAATCTGTAAGTTGCGCCGTGTGCGCATTGCACACTTCCCCCGCCAAAGGAGGGAGGGAATTAAAAAAGTAAGGTCGTGGGGCGCACAAAAGGAAGTTACGAGAGGCGGGTCAACGGGTCCGCATTTCCAAACAGACTCTCCCTCCCATTTACTTGGCTCCTTTTCAAGCCAATCAATTATCAAACTTCTCTTCTCTATCTCTCTCCCCGCTTAACAATGACCGATTCAATTCCTCAAAATCGAAACACAGAATAAAATTTGAAAAAAAAAAACAAGTGGAGAGAAAAATTATTACGGATAATTATCCTCCAAGCTCGCTTCTTTTTGGTAATCGAAACCCCCTTCTTTCGTAACGATCGATTCGAACTCTACGCGATCATGGAGAAGAACCAGAGTGAGAACCAGAACCTTCCTGAAGACGAAGGCAAAGCTGGCGGTGACAACGCCAATGCGCCTGTAATTGATCACAAGGAGGAGGTTGACAATGCGGATCAGGCAGGTGTGAAATTGCTGGAGAAAGAGGCTGAGAATAAACAGGATCAGGAGGAGACAAAGGAGAAGAAGGTGGAAGAGACCGAGGCTGTTCCTGAACCTCCTATCAGCCTGGAGAAGGTCTCTGAAGATATTGATCAGTTTCTATTATCTCTGCCACTTCCTCTTCCCCAGGGCGAAGACGGTAACGTAGCAGATCATGTGGAATGCGGTCGATTCGTTGACATATTCTTGGATCTTGCGGAGGTAATGATTACTGATTACGAAGCTGGCAATACGAAATTGTGGCAAGCGCCGGAGAAGGATTCTTGTTTTCTGGAAGCCACGCATCGGATGTCAAGCCTGAATGAAACGCTCCGTACACTGAAATTGGCTGAGAATCAAATATCCTTGATTAACCGCACGGGACGCAGTCAACAGAGAGTAATGGCATATTTGGAAGAAGAATTCAGGCTTCTTCTGGAAGAATCCAAAAGCAACGATGCAGACCACTGCCCCATTGATACGAAAGGGAAGCATGAACAGGACCGCAACTCATTGCCGGAAAATGAATCCACCGAAGATGAGATCGACTTTCAGGGATACTCGGACGATGTCGTTTCCTGTATGAATAAAATAGCCAAAGAAATGATATACGCTGGATTTGAATCAGAGTGCTGTCAGGTTTACACCATCTCGAGGAGGAACGCGCTCGAGGAGATGTTTCACAAACTGGAGTTTGAAAAACACAGCATAGACGACGTCCACAAGATGCATTGGGACGCATTGGAAAGAGAGATCATTACGTGGATCAAGACCTTCAAGCAATGCGCCACCGTCTGCTTCTCCGGCGAACACAAACTTGCTGAATCTGTGTTCTCAGACAATCCAGCAATCTCCTCCAGCCTCTTCAGCAATCTGACACGTGGCGGAGTCATACAGCTTCTCAATTTCGCAGAAGGAATCGCCATGACAAAACGCTCAGCGGAAAAGCTGTTCAAGATTCTGGACATGTACGAGACTCTGCGTGATATGGTTCCGAAAATGGACGGACTATTTGCAGATGAATGTGCAAATGAGCTGAAAACAGAGATCATGACGACTCGTTCCCGCCTTGGCGAGGGGGCGATTTACATTTTCTGTGATCTAGAAAACTCGATCAAAGCAGATTCAGGGAAGACTCCGGTTCCAGGTGGTGCGGTTCATCCTTTGACTCGGTACTTCATGAATTATCTAAAATACGCATGTGAGTACAAAGATACTCTGGAACAAGTTTTCAGAGAGCACTCGAAAATCGAACGTGAGGATTCGACGACCAGGCTACGCTTGGACCAACAACAAACTTCCGGGAACAATGATAATCAAAACAGAGCCCAATCGCCTTTTTCAGTACAGTTGATGAGGATGATGGAGCTGCTGGACTCAAATCTGGAGGTGAAATCAAAGCTGTACAGAGACGTGGCTCTGAGTTCCATATTCATGATGAACAATGGAAGGTACATCTTGCAGAAGATAAAGGGGTCGGCAGAGATCAACAGCTTGATGGGTGAAACCTGGTATAGAAAGAGATCATCTGATCTTAGGCAGTACCATAAGAACTACCAGAGAGAAACATGGGTAAGACTGTTGGGTTGTTTGAGCCTGGAAGGTTTGAATGTGAATGGGAAAGTAGTGAAGCCAGTACTGAAAGAGAGGTTCAAGAGCTTCAACGCCATGTTCGAGGAGATCCACAAGACGCAGAGCTCATGGATTGTGAGTGACGAGCAGCTTCAGTCGGAGCTGCGCGTTTCGATCTCAGCAGTGGTGATTCCGGCTTACAGGTCCTTCTTAGGGAGATTCTCTCAGTACTTGGATCCAGGAAGACAAACAGAGAAGTACATAAAGTTTCAGCCTGACGATATAGAAACCTATATAGAAGAGCTCTTTGATGGAAGTGCCGCTCCGTCTAGTACAAGGAGGAAACCATAAACTCCGCATTCATTCATGAGGGGGCATGTAAAGCAATTCCAAACGCAGAGTGAGTTTTGTTGCTTTTCATGGATTTTTAAGTTCATTGTAATCTTTTCGTTTGTCACGACTCTGAAGTATTACTTTTTGTCTATCTTCTTTGATGTTAAGGTTCGCTCTTGCATTCTGTTTTCTTTGGTATGTCTCCGATTCTATGCAAATCAAAGAGTGGCAGAAGCCAGAAATGTAGTTTACGTAGCATGGAAATGAATCAATGATGTAGAAAACTAATTATACAATACAACCTCGCGTGCAAAAGGCATCATCCTTTTGCATTATGACCTCTTCCATCTTCTTACATACAAACGACAGGGATCCAATCTTTCATTAGAGATGGCAATAAACGAAACATAACAAATATGATTACAAATGTTCTTCTCTCGTGAAATGTTGCTTGCCATCATGTCTCTACGTCGGGACGTTCCAGTTATTTGCTACTTGCTAGCTCCATTTTTGGCCATGGGAACACAAACAGATAGATATTCATATTAGAGACGACAAGTCATGAGGAATAGACACAAGAATGGCGGGGATGACTTGCTTGAAAAGTCTTCTAACACACGTATATTGCAAATCTCATTGCCATTGGTAAAAACAGTACAAGCAAAGTCGTGAACTATGAATCTATATTAGAAAAGACAGGGTTGTGAATTACTAAAGTTGATAGAAAAATTCATATTAGTAATCCAGAAGGTTTCATATGATTGGTTGACATTTGTTCATATTCTACCACTCTGTCTCTACCCTCTAATCAAAGTAAAGATAATAATATTAAAATATTAGTTAAACAAGATTTTCTCTAGAGTTTGAAAAGTGGAAGGGTACCTTCGGAATTCACTTCATAACCCCGTATTGTGAAAAGGGCACAATTTTTATGCACTCGCCTTCCTCTTTCACCTCCCACAGGCCACAAACAAATAAGCGAAGTTGCAAACTTCAGTCCCCGATTTCCCCCGCTCGACCCCCAGTTCCAACTGTCACGCCGCCTTTATCCGCCGTCAAACTGTCCTTTTAAAAGAAAAGCCCTTCAATTAATTCCCAAACTCTCTCCTCCAAGTTATCCATGGAACAAGAGCTCGACCACGCTGATTTTACTCGCTTCTGTTGAATCCTCTCTTGCCTCACTCGCATTCTCCTGAATACAGGTACCTGTTTCGTCTTCTTCTCCGTTTGATTTTCTTCCGAATCTTCTCAAATTGTGATCTTTCTGCTCTTTATATATATATTTTATCTTAATTATGGTTCGTGGCTTAGGGCTATTTTCCCAAGTGCTCAATATTTCATTGCTTGCTTAGTTTATATGTACATAATTCGGTGACTGGTTTATTCAATTTCTCATTTTTCATTTATTCATTCAAGCTGTTAGTTTGGATAGAAAAGAAAATAATTAGAGTTGAGATTTTCGTGTCAATTGGAACGGTTTACGGCCATATGATTATTTCAAATTGGAGTATTTCTGATAGTATTTTTGGGTATCTTATAAATATTTTCATCCCAAAGGTTTCATTTTTTAGTTTTAAATGCTTGTTAACACATAAAGAAAGTAAGCCATTGCAGTGACAAATATATCGGTTAGTGTTGTTATCAAGCACACGAAACTCTAATTGAGTTGAATTGAATTGGGTAACTTATTGGAGTTTGGCTCATTGAGGCGAAGCTAAATGGCTTGTTACTTTTTTTTATCACTTCACTTTCTTTTGCATTATAGCTTACAGTATTAAGTAAAGTTCACAATGGGTGTAGAGTTTAACTATTGTCTTCTCCAGTGAAAGGTTACTTCGTGAAGAAATTTTGTGTTCTGCTTCACGATGGGTAGTACATTCAATCACCAAATTTTGGTGGAAAAGCTAGCCAAACTCAACAACTCTCAGGCGAGCATAGAGAGTATCCTCATATTGTCTTTATTTTGATTTCTAATCGTCTTGAGTTCAAAGCCAGTCTTATATATATGTGGATGGAGTTCTAGATGATGATCTGTTTGGACCAATCTTCAGATCTAGATCTAGGATATTAGTTGGATCTGTTAAGGAGTTACTCTCGTAATTGATTGTTTCTCTAACTTAACTATTACGTTGAAGTAGAGTATTAACTATTTGCTTAATATTTTATTATTTTATTTTAATTTATTTATTATGAGGGGTCAAGTACCGCCTTTAAAACTAAAAATTGATAATTGAAGTTTGTGACCTGTTGTGAACCCCCAATTTCAGTTACTCCTAGTATTTATTACCAGTTCTTGCCACCCATGGCCATATTGTGGTTTATATTCCCTTTACTGGTAGTTTAATGCTCTACACTTGTTTCTTAGTTTTCATCCTTAATCCAACCAAGCTTTATCACATTGGTGTATATTCCACATGAATAAAGCGAAGCAAGTGGTCGAAACATGGCATAGGCAATTTCACTGCTCTCCACATGAGCAGCGATTGGCCTTTCTATATCTTGCAAATGATATTCTGCAGAACAGTAGGCGAAAGGGTGCAGAGTTTGTCAGTGAATTTTGGAAAGTTCTTCCTGATGCTGTTCGCAGTGTGATGGCAAGTGGGGATGAATTTGGAAGAAACGCTGCACTTCGATTGGTATCTCCATCTTAACCTTTTACACATCTTTTATCTGTACTTACTCTTTTTCCTGGTCATTTTTGTTGTTTTGAGAAGGCTTAGCCCTGCAAGATTGTTGTATGAAAAGGAAACTAGATTAAACAGAATTATTATTCATACTGCTTGATGAATGCTATTAAAAAGGAAGATTGTCTTTTCCTACTCGTAGATTGGCATATGGGAAGATAGAAAAGTTTTTGGCTCACGTGGTCAGAGTCTTAAGGAAGAGTTTCTTGGAAAGCAGCTGGAAACTGGTAATCGAAATGGGAAGCATTTCAATGTTAAACTGGTAAACTTAGGAAGTCTTCTGTAAAAATTTATTGCTTTTCTGATTACAATATAAAATGTGATTTCTGGGACTAATTCCAGCTCTTTTCTTATATTCTTTCCAGCAGAAACAGCCTGCCAGCATTTCATTGGACAAAATAGTTTCAGGTTATCAAGTTGTTTATGGTGGTCAGATTGATGAAGATGTAGTCTTGAGCAAATGCAGGAACACTATCAGCTATCTCGAGAAAGCGGACAAGGAATTTGAAATCAATTCGGGTATTTTTGACTTTTACTTCTTAGAAACTTTTTTAGAAAATTTTCTTACCTAATTTTGAACATTCTCACTCTCTTACCATTGAACTTATATTACTTGCATCCTATGTGATATTTTCGTAAAATGTTTTCTTCAAACAGGACAATTCCATGGATCTTCAATTGTGGAGGAGGTGCAGGGACAGCATGCGGTTCTAAGGGAATGCATCGAGCAACTAACAGCGGTTGAATCATTGAGGGCAAGTCTCGTGTCTTATCTGAGAGAGGCTCTTCAGGAGCAGGTTTGTTTGCATCTACTTACAAACTATAGTAGGATATTATTATCAGACATCAAGCTGACGTGATTCTTTTGCAGGAATTCAAGCTGGATCAAGTGCGGAGTGACCTTCAGGTTCGCACTCCTATCAATCCTTTCTCTTGCAATATGAAGCTTTCTGGTCCCCAAATATATTTCTCAGTATATTGAAATAACATTGGACAAAACTACAAGTACAGATTCCTTTTACAAATCTTCAATTAAAAAAAAGAAAAAATGAATATTAAATTCCATATACTAACTCTTCTTTACATGCATATGGCATGCCAGGCTGCACAGTCCCAGTCAGATCAAACAAGTAGTATCTGCAGACAATCGGGAAACAATGAGAATAGCCAGCCCTTACCTGCACAGAGCTCAGAGGAAGGTCAGTCCGAATTTCTACCTGGAAGCAGGGAGCAGTCCGCTCCATCAATGTATGCAAGCCCAGTATCTTTTGCCGGAAACCCATCAGTCCATATTGAGGACCCACGTAAATCTGCAGCCGCTGCAGTGGCAGCAAAGCTAACTGCTTCCACATCTTCCGTCCAGATGCTCTCTTACGTCTTATCCTCCCTTGCATCAGAGGGAGTAATAGGGAATCCAATAAAAGATTCATCTGCCGAATATTCTTCCGAAAAGCGGCCTAAGCTTGAGAATCCTCAACAATATACCCCAACTGATCCTCCACCTCCTCCATCTTCAACTCCTCCACCACTGCCGCCCCTCCCTCCAATATCACAGTACCATGTTCCCACGCAGTTTCTACAGGCTGCTGGGTCCATAAACACCGGACCCTACAACTACATGATGACACAACAACAGACGCAATCTATGTCTGTTTATCCTACTTCCGGGGCTCAGGGGACTGGCATTAGTTCGTACACAGTGCCTCTGAATTCGTACCAGAGTTTTCAGGGGTCAGATGGTAGTTTCTATAATCCGTCGTCATCTTCTATGCCAATGGCACCGATCTCTCGGCAATAGATTTGTTCCGGTTTCATTTCAGCATAAAGTGATTGAGAATGATATTAGATGTGTAATATCTTCTTGCTTGTGTGCTTCTGACTTGACAACATTGAATTAGACATGCACATAGTTGATGTTTGTAACTTTTTTTTTTCCCGTAACTATTAGATTGATGGAGTTAGAAACAAATTTGGTTTGCCTTTGGGGATAGATTATTGCAGCTTAATTCATGTGAGACATCTATTTTCTCATCACAAAATTTTGACCGTTTTTCTGTTAATGGGGTTCCTGTTCATCGTATGATGTTCTCTCAGATTTGACTTTTTTTTCCTGGGAAATGCACGCAATCTTTGTTTAAAAATCTCAGGGACATGGAAATGGGTTTGATTTCCTCTTCTACTAAGAAAATTAGAAAGACATAAAGAAAGGTATTTAGTCTAGAACACAAAAAGGAGTAGTTCAAGTTCCTAAAAACAACAACGGCAACTCAATTAACTAACATAATATTGCCTCGAAATCTGAAGTCCTCAAACATGATATCATGACAGCCGGACTAATGAACTGTTGATTAAAAAAAAAGGGGGGGAAACCCTCATCGTAAATCAATCAATTAAAGTGTACATTAACTACTTTTCTTGAAAGTGAAAACGACAACAGGTAGGAGGAAAGTGCATGTTTGAGGCAATTAAATATAACTGTTGTACGTAAGAGAAAAATTAGGGAGAGAGAGAGAGGAGGGGTGAGAAAAAAGGTGGTCAACCAGGCTTGGGCTCTATAGCTAACGTCAGCTTATGCATAAACAACAACAACTACAAGCAAGCAAGCAAGACATGAGGAACAAAGGCTGAGCAAAAGCCGTCGAAATGCTTTGCTTTTTAGCAAGCGGCTCCCACACTTGAAACTAAAGTAATGTTTTAGTAGTAAAAGTAGTTTGGCTTCTTTTAATTCTTTCTTGTGCTTTGAAAAGGAGGTGTGCATGTGTTGCGTCAGAGATTGCCGGTACACATCGTCGCTCTACATGATCCTGCATCTTCCATACATAATAGAAAGAGAGAAAAGAGTGATAGAAAGGGCATAATATTGATTGAGCAACGGTAAAAATGAAGGAGTGGGATATTATATGATGGAGTGGGAGACAAAAAGACAGCATAAACCATCCCCATACTCGGTCATTGCAATTCCAAGCACCTTGTTTCTCTCTTCACTCTTTTTCTCCTTTGTCTTCATTTGTTATTAAGGTGGTACACCTCAAAAGCTGCCTACAGCTTTCGCACTTCATTCACTACTAACTACTACATCAGATTTTATCTTTATTTTACTAATGTTGTCTAATTACAACATTGATAAATAGTAAATGTCGCACTTGATATGTATCGGTACTGTTAAGCTTTGATTAATTTAGGAAAAATCTCTTACTTATCCATTAAGAAATAAATATAACAGTGTATAAAACATGTAGACATGACCACATATTGATCTCCTTCTCACGTGCTACTATATATATATATATATATGAAAAATGATCTCACCAACCATGGAAAAAGGTTAAGATGCATCATAGTTTCCCCTCTTTTCTTTACCCTACTGTTCTTAAGATGATCTCTCATAGCTAGTTTCCCCTCATGTTGCTGTACACAGTAACTGAAGCAAGACACTAATGAGAGACAAGTGTTGTCTAGATATCAAGTAGTAGAAAAGAGACCCCCCCGACAAACATTCTCAAGAAACTATATCTTTTTTGTTCTGCAAAATCTCTTACACTTACAGACATTACATAATATTACCATTTACGTACGTACCCATATACGCAGGTCCCCCTGCCTGTTTTCTTCTCTAAAGTTTCCATCTGACAAACACAACCACCCTGCACCCCAAATGCTAAAAGCATAAACTTTTCTTTCATCTTTAAAAAATATGTTCAAACCAGAAACAATCTCGTACGGTTCTACAACTTCCTCTAATCTCCTTATTTAATCAATTTATTTTGTTAAGAACTTACTCTCAATCATGCTCATCATGTAAGATGGAGAGGACGATAATGTAATTAATTAATCAGTGAAAAAGTGTGCATTAATGGAGAAAAAGCTTCCATTGTTGCCTGCACTTAAGTGCCATGTCGAAGCATGTAGGAGACATGCGTGCTATGAGAGGCCATGAGGGGGGCCGGCCAAGCCTGCTTGCATGTGCCTTATACCTCTTAATTACTATTAATTAATTTACTAACCTATACATATATATATATATATAGCTACCTAATTATTAATTACTTAATATCTTACTTTTACAAAACCTAGCTATCTATATCTTTATATGTATAGCAGCTCCCACTTATTATATTTTTCTATTCACTAGTTTAGATTAGGCATGTGCATCATATACATTAATCCTGATCGCATCAAACATTCACTAACTCTACGTACCTAGCTTGTAGTAACATATATATACAGTTATAGTAACATTGTGGTAAGTAATAAGTATCACATTACATTTGGTGATCTACAAATTTAAATAGATCATAGATTAGCTTAAAATAAATGCAATTGCAATCAGGGGCATTAATCTTGTAAGTAAAAAATACATGCATGCATGCATGCAGGCTTTCTAGTAGCAAACAACTCCATCTTCTTCTGAAAAAGCCTGCACGTAATGTCCATCTCATACGTAACTATTTACATGTACTACATATACATTACATTGCATACTTAACTGATCTAGTGCAAGTTGATTACTTCATCTCTTTTTGGTATTTTTCAAAAGCATGCAGATTGCAGAGTAAACATGAAGCTAAGCTAGCACATGGTTTTGTAGAAGAAATCTAGCAGCTAATTACAAAGCTAAAAAATTATTGGTGTAAATCGATTACTTATAACTTATATGATCCAAGTTCTTCGTCTCATGAGTCATGCATGACACTCATCGATCTTGTAGTACATAAAAGCTCTAGCCTCAAGTACTTGTCACCTAAAAGCCTCCTTTATTCACCTTTCTATTTTTTGGATGTAAAAAATGGGTATCACAATTGCAAGTTGAAAAAGAAAAAGTCCTCATCACCCTCTCTCTCTCTCTCTCTCTCTCTCTCTCTCTCTCTCGCATGCGCTAGCTGACGGATACATCAACCCAACCTTTTCTTCTCTAATTACTTCATCCTAAAATTGCCCTAAATCTCAATAAACAACTATATATATTACCACACCTACATGATTCCTACCTATTTGCCCCCTCCCCCCATCTATAAATACAAGATCCCTCCCTCCCTTACCTTCTCACTCACTAGCTACTACCACATATACTCAACACCACTTACTTCCCCATTTCTCACAGCTACCTTAATCATCTCTTCCCAAGTACTATAACTATTCAAAAAGAGGCGGCAAAATGCAATATCAAATGCAATCATGGGGCTACATGGCAGCCATAGTAGGGGATGACCCGTCGGAGAGGATAGAGCGGCTAGCGGCAGAGAATGCAGTGGTGATATTCAGCATAAGCACGTGCTGCATGTGCCATGCTATCAAAAGGCTCTTCTGTGGAATGGGAGTGAACCCGACGGTGTACGAGCTGGATGAAGACCCGAGAGGGAGCGAAACGGAGAGAGCATTGATGAGGCTAATGGGCACTTCCTCCGCAGTCCCTGTCGTTTTTATTGGCGGAAAACTGGTGGGAGCTATGGATAGAGTTATGGCTTCTCATATCAATGGCTCACTTGTCCCTCTCCTTAAAGATGCTGGAGCTCTTTGGCTTTGACTTCCCCCCCTCTCTCTCTCTCTTTCTCCCTTTCAGTTTGGATAATTTGCTTGCTTAATCAGCTTAAAGAAAGAGAGGGATAGACTTCATTAATTACATAGTGAAAATTAAGAAGGAAGCCAGTTTTCATTGGCACTAGGGGAAGAGGAGTATATAATTAATTAATTATTATAGGTGTTTTTTTTTTTTTTTGAGCTTGACTTAATGTCTCCTCCAGTATGAATTTTGAACACATCACTAATCAATCACTAATGTGTTTGTTTAGTCTGTAATTTGTTTTCATCATGGGTTTGGCTGTTTGGTTTTGTGATTTTGATTCATCTGCTTCTTACTTATATGTATGGCAGAATGTAATGCAATTGCTCCATTAACAACTAAAAAAGTTGGTCGGAACAGAAGACCCAATTGACATGGACGGTGGTCCTTGATTTTTGGTTTGACCAATACATCGATTTCCGAGTCCTAAAGGGCCGCTTGCATAGTTGCATGTGCATCGGGACCTTTCTTGGTGAGAATCATGGGCTTCATTGGACTGGACCGGACCATCTTGTTGGTCAAAGCCCAGTGCTTGCCACGTATCCAATGCTCAGATCCAATTTTATATTGTTAATGAACTTCCCCCGCGTAATTAATTACACCAAAAAGAAAATTATTTATTGAAAATAAAAAGAAGTTACTGACAAGATTCGAAATCAAATCCTTCACTTTTTCTTTTTCTTTCCTCTCTCCGACACAGTGAAAACAAAAGTATATTAGGCCAAAGCGGAGATGGAAGTAAAGCGTCTGAAGATTGAAAGCTAGGGTTTCTTTTGGATTCTTCGGCTCAATCCTCATCTGGAATCTCAGACGTCCTTTCTCCTCCAATAACAAGAACCGGAAGCTAATTTCTGCGTTTCCTTTTCAAGGTATTCGTTTCCGATTTCGTTTTCATTTCTTTTCCCGCTATGAATGTGGGATTTTAGTCTAGTAACTGTTGTTTATCATGCGGATGTTATGTTAATCGATTGAGCTGGCTTGTTTTAGATTCAATCTATAATCTGACTGTAGAAAAGCTTATTTTTTTCATCTATTTTATGGATAATTTGAATTCTGAGCTCATAAGCAAACTACTCAAATCCTTTTTCCTTCCGCTTTTTCAATCTTCCTGGCAATTAGTCAGATTAATTATTCTTTTTCTGGATTTAAGAGTAGGTCCACTGGAGTTCTGGAGTGGAATATTGAACAGTGATTTTCTGGAAACTTTTTGCTGAGAGCTCAAATGCCGGACGAGGATCTTATCGAGCTTAAGTTCCGTCTCTATGATGGTACAGATATTGGTCCGTTCTGCTATTCACCTGCCTCAACTATTGCTGTAATCAAAGACAGAATTTTTGCTGAATGGCCTAAAGGTAAGTCTAAAGACCTTACCTTTTCGCTCATACATTAATTTAGTGTTTTTTACTGAGCTATTGATAGTAATTCTGATTAAATATACTAAAGCATAAATGAGACAGAAATAGAAAAATTAAATAAAGAAAAGAAAGGGACATCTTTTACTTGGAATCAACCACCCTCTTAATTTTCTATTATTATAAAAAGATTATAAAGGCCTTGTGTGTTATAGCATATGCAAACTCTCTTTGATGGTTTACTTAACCATTGGTCCTACAACACCTTTTATGATGTATCGCTTATCAATTATCAACATCTACAACTATATTTGGTGGCTCAGTTTTGAAATATATTCTTGCATGTACAGGATGAGTTCCTTCTTAAAATCCTTCATTTTTATACTTCTACCGTTCTGTTTGCTTTCTTTCCCTTCATGTTTTCTGCCTTGTCATTGTGTGACCTGGTTTCTGAATTCTGACTTATTTGATCCAACTTTTAAACTGAATTTGCAAAAGGTATGGGTTGGTCAGTGATAGGTTTAAGATGTAGTCATTTCTCTATCAACCAGGTGCGTTGGCTGTCACTGGCTGAATGCCTTCCTATTCTTCGGTTGATCTACTCTTCTTCTGTATTCATTCTCTTTGACACTAAAGTGATTTATTCTGCGTAGAAAGAACAGAGCAATTTGGTTTGGAACGTGTTACTGTCTTCTACTACATTTCACACTTTGTAGACGCATTGTTTGTCAATACTTACATGCTCTCCAATTCTTTTGATTTTCCGTAGATAAGAAAACCGTCCCCAAGGCAGCAAGTGACATAAAACTGATAAATGCTGGAAAGATCTTGGAAAACAACAAGACTGTTGGCCAATGCCGCGCACCCTTCGGAGAGCTTGCAAGTGGTGTTATCACTATGCATGTTGTTGTGCAGCCATCTATAGCAAAAGCAAAAACAGGTAGTCTTTTAGTCCACATATCTGTTGCATTCCTGCAAAAACATGATTACTTATAAGATTTAGCATCACTAAATCGTGTTACTTCTATTAAAGTTGGGATGTTGTTTCGCAACCCTTTCCAGAAGGGTGTTCATAATTCCGTGTGGTCTGGTTATGGTATGGTCATTGTAGCCTAGGGGAGTTTTCTGTATGATTGCTCATCTTTTTCATCAATTTTCTGAAAGCGGGTTCTTTATTTTCCTAACAGAAAAAAAGGTTGATGAGGCCCCAAGGAAAAGCATATGCTCGTGTTCAATAATGTAGGATAGTCAGTCGTGATGGAGGTAATAAGCTTGTAAGGTTTGCTTTGGCGGGAGCTCTGTGATCCCTAGAGTCGCCGAAATTGAATACTAGGAGGGATATCTGTGTACCAGCCCTGTATCTCCATTACTCTTACGTGCTTATTAAAGGGCATTCCTATATATATATAACAGGATATGTTGGGGAAGAAGATGTATGAGATTTTTTTGTTTTTACAGAATGGGCGTCAGTCAAGTATGTAATATTGTGAGTAAAAATTGCTTTATTTTCACTTATTCAAAATTATTTTTATACAAAAGCTCTGGAGTCGCTTGTTCTTCATCCATGTGTTTGCACTCTTGTAATATGATATGATTAATGTCTGAATCCTGTTATTTGTAGTCTTTGACAGTCGGAAAGACTTTCTTACATAAGCACGAGTCCTCAATCCATTTGCATATGAATATCACTTCAATATCTTCCGATCATGTTACATATAAATTAATCCACTTCTTCCATTGTTACTTAGAAAATGTATATAAATAAACAAATGGTTAGGTGAATCAATACTGATCAATGATTTCTCTAAGTTCGTTTTTTCTACAAAAGAAACACCTCTCTCTTCTTCTTCTTCTTCTTCTTCTTCTTTCCCAAATCTTATTTTGTTATTCAGTTGCCCACCTCTCTTTTCCTTGATGTATTCTCTTACTTATAAGACAAAATAACATGAAAATGCAAATATCAATACACATCATCCCATCCACCTAGAGTAAGCACACACTTGATATGAAAAGGAATGTTATACAAGAGATATATATTCTGGTAACAATCAAGTCAGCATCTCCACGCTGAAGCAGCAATGAGAGCCCTGTCTTGCCAGCCCAAGAGCAAACAACCATTATCTTCTGTCAACCTGTACCCATCGCAAGAATACAAACCCAACAATATCTTCGACTGTGTCACTGCATTTGCACTCAAGGGCACTCTTTTAAACCCTCTCCCTTCCATAATCTTCCTCCATTTCTCCAACCTCTCGTGTCTCTCAATCCTCTCTGTTCCCTCAAAAGCCACAATGTTTCTTATCTCCTGCCCAAATATATACTGCTCCACCTTAGCCCTTTGGGCTGAATCCGGGGGAAAAGTAGCGTCCAACGAATCAAATATCGCTGAGTAATAATGCAACGCCTCGAGAAACCGGCCGAGAAAATATGGTCCGTTATGGCTCGCTTCTTGCTCAACAAGCGTTACTATATTGGGGGCTTGATCGTGAATCATAGTTAACAGATTTCCGAGGCAATTCCCAGGAACACGGTGCAGACGATTCACCGAGTTAACCGCCAAAGCTTCTCCAACTCGTCGGTTAAACATGTTTGGTTTTAAGTCTTCAAGTTGCTCTCCTACCGCATGGAATTCAAATGGGACGTTAAGAGAGTGAGCTAGCTCCGTTAAGCACCGGCCTGTTTCTCGGACTGACTCGATAGAAGTGCCCACACCAGTTATTCGGAGAAATGGGGCCCCACCCGGCCGAGCCGCTAAGGCTTGCATGAAAGCGGGCCATTGGTAACCCTGAAGAATGTCCACGTCGATGACGTGAACACGTTCTTCAGCTTCAAATGTTTCGAAAATTGCTTGATTTGCTGTGAAATGGGCAAACTTGATGTAGGGACAAGCTTGGTAGACAATTTGGTATATTTTGAGGATCTCCAAAGGGTTTGGAGGGAAGGTTAAGGTTGAATAGCTAGGCTTTCGAGTGATGGTGGTGACAGTGGCAGCGAGGCGGGCTCCCAAGGCTTCAGTGAAGCAGGAGGCGACACGTTGCATGGAGTCGCCTAGAGGTGTGGCGATACGATTAAGGTGGTGGAGGTACCTTCTAGCTAACATGTAATCATCCTTAGCAACTGCTTCCGCACAGGCTAGAAGGAGGTGCACCAGTTGAAGCCCACTATCTTGTTCCTGTAAATGCATGCATATATAGTAACATTAGCAAAAAATAAATTTCATCAAGTGTAAATAAAATCAGAGATATGTGAAAGAAAGCTCTTCTCTTGAGAATCGAGAGAATATTTATGTAATCTTCAACTAGTCCAACGAGTAAATACATATGATGTGTAATATTTGACATTAATACCTGCTGATCAGAGGGAAGAGGCATCATCAAACCATGATTAACGTTATTATGCTGCTGCTGCTGCTTCTCTTGCTCATGCTCTTGTTCCAGTTGTTGGGACAAAGGCATTGCACCGGCTTTTATAATATTATTAATAGACCCTCCCATCTCATGATGATCATGACCATAAATCCCCACCTCTTGTCTCCCTACTTGATCACTGCCACCACCACATGAAAACCTCGGATCAAAATTACTCTCAACCGCTTGATGAAAATCATGGTTCAATCCATTGCTCGACAGAACAGCCGTAGTGTTATAACAAGATTGCAACATCCCGTGATCAAAACCGACGTCGTCTCCAAGTACTGGATCAATATTATAATCCTCCAGTAATTCTATAATAGCAGGCAATGAGCTAAGACTCTCTGTTTGCATGTAGTGAAACTGATCATTGTTTGGAGAGTTAAACACCCGATGAAGAGGGCTCATTCCTTTCCCTTTTGTGCTTCTAAAAGCACCCAGCTGTGATGAATTGTTGCGAGGTGGAGAACAGCCTGAGAGAGTGCTAGTACTACTTTGTCCAGCTCCCTGCATTAACAATGCTTGATTCACGCTATAGTTATTGTTCTGCGGTGAAGATGGGAAGTTTGGTCTGACTGGGGATGATATCATGAAATCACCGTCAAGTGGATGGTCGGAGAAGAAGGACTCCCACATGACCGTGTCGACTGGTGATTGGATTTCAATATCTCCATCGATCTCGAACTTCAGGCTTGGTGGGGTCAGGCTGCTAGAGATCGTCTGATCGAAATCGGACAGTTGAGAAGTAGGGGGAAGAAGAGGAGGAATATTGAGATTGCTGCTGCTGATCTTTTTAGTGCACTCTGAAATAAGTGATTCATTTGGTGATGTGGGTTGCGGTTTTGTGCATGAATTTTCGCTCTTGATTGTTCCCAAACTTCCGCATAGTGAATTGATCATCTTCTTTATTTTTACTCTACCCAGATGCCAAAAAAACAAGAATTTCTTCGAAAGTGTTGAAATTTGTTGGTCAAACCAAAGAAGCAACGAAAAGAAAAAAAAAAAGAAGAAAATTTGTGTCTAGTATTTTGCTCTAGCTCTCGTGCATGGAGATGTAGCTCCTTGTGCTTGAGAGGGCAGAAGAGTGAGTTATTATTGGATATTTGTAGATGTTTGTCTTATAGTCCAGACTGTTATTTTGAAATTAAAAAGACAGAAAATTAAATTAAAAAAAAAAAAAAAAGAAAAAAAAAAGGGGGGGGATGGAGTTGCATATGTATGGCGGTTTGTGAAGGAATAGGGATCACCTCCTTTTCATCAATCGTCTGCCTCCTTCAGCTGTTTCCTAGAAGTTAATTTTGGACTTACCTGTTATAACTGCCTCGGAAAGCCTGTGGATGAAAGCTAAATGATAAGGAAATGTGGTGGGGCCCCTCATGCCTTGGGCCTTGATAACAAGGCAATTCCAATACTTGTGGCTGCCATTTTCATTGCTTTTCTTTTGTTATTAGCTGTAACATAATAAAAGGGAATTTCCAATCTTGTTTCATAGTAATAGTTATCATCGTTAGTTGATTAACAACAATCTTGGAACTTTGGATGGATCTATGACGATGAGAACTCAGAGGAAGGATTCGTTTTTGCTTTAAAGGTAGCTTTAGATAATGTATGGGGATGAGTCTAAGCATTTGAAGTAACAAGTAAGTCTTAAGTAGTATTTGAGAAATGAACAAAAAGCTTGAAATGGGGACTTAATTGCTTACATAGAATTTCCAAGAAGAAGTTTGTAGAAATAGGTAAAGTAGTGGGGCGAAAGTGAAAGGAAACAGAGAGGAGAGAGTGGAGGCTCGGAGGGAGGGAAAGGAAAGGGAAAGGGAAAGGGAAAGGGAAAGGGAAAGGGAAAGAAGACGAAGTAAGTAAAAGAGAGAGAGAAGTGCATAGGCAAAATCGTCGGATATGGCGTCGGTGGCGCCGTCTGTTCCTTGGATTTGCCAAAGGAATGATGTGCTTGTCCCCAACCAATACCATGCATTTTTTTGCCCACCCTTAGACGGCATTTTCTTAATATATTTAATTTATTTCATTTTTTTTATATATAAATAAAAGATTTTGACCAGTTTATGACTCTTCTTTTTTCAATTGTCTGGATTAAAATTGGGCTATCACATAAGGCCCAGATAGCAAATCTTTGGGCCAGTTGAGAAGAAGGATGTGGGCTTCTTAATCTGCATTCTAGGAAGTAGACACAAAACATTTATAGCGTTCACAAAAATGAACACTAAGTCTCTTGCCATCTCATTGGCTCTAAGTCATGCAGTGTATGTGAGAGTAACAAATGGTGGGTAGTAGAATGCAGTGCACATGATGAACATAAATACCATTTCACCTATCATCAATAGGCCCTTTTCCTTCTTCAATGTCACTTGTGTCTGTCTATCTACAGTTTTCAACTTCTGATTCAATAAAAAGCTCCCTCTTTCGGTCCCCCACCCAACAAGAAAAGAAAAAAGAGATTTTCTATATAATGCCATCATCTGTTTCTCACAACTTATTGAGTGAGACTTGAGTTACTTGCTCTCTTACTCTTGTGTTTGAAAGGCCATCCTGCAAGTTTGTATTGACATGAAGGGACCCTTCTGGATGAAGATAAAGGAAAACAGAGTTTGAGGTGGTGGCAAATATAGAAATAAGGTAATAGTACCCACTTCACTACTACAACACCTATAGATCAAACAAAACCATGAGGCAATGTAGTGTAGTGTAGTCCTCCATTTTTTAGTTATCACTAATTTGTTCCTGAATTTCATGCCCTTATAAATCTCTTCCCCCCTAAAAGAATTATTGAGGAAAAATAAAATAAAAAAATAAATAAGAATCTTAATATCTCTTTCCTACTCATCAACTTCATGAAATGCCAAAAGACTTTCACATGTCTTTGTTTGTTATGAAAATATGCTAATTTTCATATATTTTCTTAGTTGGCTTCACAGGGTTGAATCTCTGCCAACTACTCATCATCAAGCTCGCTCTGTTATCCACTCAACAAAACTAGCTCTACTCCATCTCCATCTCCATCTCCATCTCCATCTTCATCTCATTGCAGCAGAAGATCCCACCAACTTCTTCTACCCTCTCTCTCTCTCTCTCTCTTGTTTCCCTTCTCATCTTTATAGGACATGTTGACCATGAATCATCATCAGTTAGTTATAGTTGTAGCCATTTCATGTCTACTTTCCAACTCTCTCTTTCTGGAAGTTGAGCCTACAAAAACCAACACTCAGCCCCCAACTAAATCTTACTCTGATATCACTGTTATGGGCCTTGTTTACTGTGACACCTGCTCCAACAACACCTTCTCTAAAAACAGCTACTTCTTACCAGGTAATCATTGGTTTTGAGAAAAAATAAATAACATACGCTATGCTCTACACATCTGTCGTTCTGTCTTTCTGTTTGATATGCATTGTTGGAACCATTTCTTAACAGGTGCAGAAGTGAAAATAGACTGCATATTCAAAGCGGTGACACCAAGAACAACAGAACAAATAGCAATATCAGTGAACCGAACTACAAACAGATTTGGAGTTTACAAGCTTGAGATTCCATCTATTGATGGAATCAAATGTGCAGAAGATTCAGCGGCGGTTTTTTCTTCATGCAAAGCAAGACTGATGTGGAGCTCATCTCCTTCATGTAATGTTCCTGGTTACAGTACTACATCTGATGAAATCTCAATCAAATCAAGACAGGCTAATATCTGCATCTACAGCTTGAATCCACTCAATTACAGGCCATCTAAGAGAGACACCAGCTCCTGTGGCAAATAGGCAAGAAGAAGAAAAAAAAAAGAAAAAAAAAAAAAGAGAGAGATAGAGAGATCTCTCGAATATTGATTTGATTTCTTCAAGTCTTGTAAGTTTCTGGATTTATCTTCTTAATCATGTGTTTGAGCTACTAGTTTCTTAGATGGTAGATGAATATGATATTCCTATAATTACTATCAGTATATTATTTGTGAATGTATACTTAAATTATTATCTGGATTGTTTGAAAAGTTCATTACTTCATTTGTATATTAGAAAGTGATCTCATTCTTATCATGTGAAGAAGAAAAGGAAGAAGAAGACAATGAACCTTTTTATTTTTCCTCTGTTTTCAAAGATAGTACAAAACTACAGCATTCACACAAATGTACAAGTAAAGAGAAGTCTATCACATGTTAAACAGTGTCTGAAAGGGAAATGAATAGATAATACTGAATTGTTACTAGTAATTTTTCTTTTGATACACTTCAATCTAATCAAATAATAAGATAGAAACCATAACAAGTAGTAACATCACCATTTTGCAAGGTAAACTTCACACATAATAGAGAAGAGAGAAATTTAGAGAACCCACAAAAGTTTGAGTTACCTCGATGGAGGACTCAAGGACTTAAACCCAAATACATCACCACATATTTGAAAAAGAAAAAATAAATGCTCTTTTTCAGAACTGCATAAGTTCTTGAAACGTTTTCATAGCAGAAGGAGGCAAACCGAGAAGCACATTGATGCTCTTCCTCTCCTTCCCATGGGATAGAAACAAGATCACTTCCCTCTCAGGCAAGGCAACCGGACCGGACAGAACCGGCTCCCCCCAACCAAAATCGGTTGTATGAAATGAGAGCCTAGACCAAGTAGTTATCAAAAGTGTAGAACTCAAAGAAGGTCTAGCTCTTGTTGCTTCAAAATAATCAATGGCGGATCGCATATAATCATCCGTAACCATCTTAACCGCTTCTTGAACTAAACCAACAGCAAACGACAATGGCTGCCTGGATAACTCACCTGCTGTACATATCGAGTTTGTTAACACAATTCCATTCCCAAAATACCCTTTTGGAAGTGGCGGGGTAAACTTAGACCTCCCATCAACAGCAAAAAGAAGCTTTGTTTCTTGATCAGGCTCCATTTTTAACGCCTCGGTTCTAGCTTTCCATACGAAACCGGAAAGAGCTTCAAAGGTTGTGCAACTTTCAAGAGCTCCATCTTCCGTTGCTTTCGTCTTTAGCTTCTGGAGTTTTTCTGAATCAAAGCAAAAGGATCTATAGAGCATTGTATCTTGATTATTAGTGGTGCTTGAAATGTCTTTGATTTCGGAGAATTCTTGGTGAAGATATTCGGTTCTAGGCGGGTTTCGAGCTTTTAGTAGTGTTCGGTTTAGAAATGGCGGAATAGATAGAGGCAAGCCTCTTGCTGTTTCACCCCATGAGTTCACAAATTCCATTGCACCAATCCCATCAAACATACAATGATTCAAGCAAAGCCCTATCACAAACCCTCCACATTTGAACTTAGTAACCTGCAAAACATGTTTGTTCAATCCATCAACTTATTCAAGAAAGTCTAAGAAACTGTGAGAAAACGAGTTCTGACATTTTTTTATTTTATTTTTTACAAACCTGAGCAACAAGGGGAGGAATCTCCAATATATTCTTTGCACCAGGAATCTCATAAACTAGACTCCCAAGAGTTTCAGGATCAGGCTTTGTTATATCTCCAATCTCGCCCAACTCACAATCCGATTCAGCCTCGACAAAAACGGCACCTTCACCGTTACAATCCACTATAAGCTTCCCCTCAGGACTTATAGTAAGCCTCCCTGCAAGTGGATAATAGTGAACAAGGACTTTTTCCAATGCGGTTTTAATCACTTGGCCAATTTTATCATTCCCTTTCTTTTCCGATTTGAAGCAATAAATTGTGCGGACAATGACGGCAATGTTTTGGTCGAGATTTGATAAGAAATAGAGACCCTTCTGTGTTTCCTCTGCAGGAAGGACCATTGTGGGAGCTTCTTTCTTCACTTGAAGCTTGAAGAAACTGCCATTTGAGTTCTCCATTACCTGTTTGACAAATAAGATGAATCAGAGAAGATATATACATATGTATGCGCGCACACACACACATATATATAGACAGAGAGAGAATTGATTGATGAGAAAATGAACCATTTGAGGTGGCAAAAGTAAACAAGAGACACAGCGAGGATTCAAAGCCGAAAGTGAAGAAAATTGAGAGGCAAAACTTTGATGATAATTAAAAGCAGATGGGTGTGATTAGTTGGGAGACGTTGTAATGGAGTTGGAGTTTAGAGGTAGATATATATGTATATATATAGATATGGAGAGAGGATGGAGTGTGTTCATCTTGAGAATATGAAAAAGGACACTACAGACTACACGTGGTATTATGAGATTGGATATGACGTGATGAGACAAAATGTTTACATCATGCTTCACTTTTATGGCATGGGATTTGATACACGTGGTAATAATAATCATGTTTTCATATTACAACATTGTACATAGGTTGTCTTGTCTTGGTGCATAAAGTTTTTTAGTTAAAATAGGTGGGGGTGGGTAGGCCACTGGTTTATGGGTAAGCTAAGGGAACCAAACACACAAATTACCAAATTACCAAATTACAAATATATGCAGCTGTGAAAGGAGGATTTTGGAGATATTTGGTGGGAGTTGGCATCCCAATTTTGCTCTACAAAACAAAGAAATAGGACCTCCTTGGGGCTGCGCCTGGGCCAAAATATCATCTTTATTCCGGCCCATATAGGCTGGGCTTTGGGACATTTTCTTGGGGGTTAGTTGGGCCTTAAATCCGAATGTTGGCTGGAAATAGAGCTGGTTAGTATTGCTTGGTAAGGGTTTGGACTGTTATTACTAATAGCCCACCCCGCCTAAGTCACGGAAGCCCGATATGGTATATAAAACCTTGATTAGGATCAGGTTCTCTTCTCTATCTCTGTAGTTTTCATAGACCATCTCCGCAACTCGAAGCTCGTCTACGAAAATGGTGCGTCTAACTCTCTGTCTTAACTGGTTGCTGTTAAATAAATAGTAATGGCGACGCAGTGGTACCCTAAAAAAATGATTTTGTCTAGTTATTACTGTAGTTTTTAGTTACTTATCCGTCAATTATCTAGGAAATATGGTATGTTTTGATCTCAATAATATTCGAATTCGTTTGATAGCAATATAGTTAATGCAATCATCCTTTTGCTTTCTCTTATACAAACCGCTCATGTTGATTGCATTTGAATCAGGCTCCCAAAAGGGCTGTTGGAAAAGCTACATCGAAGAAGAAGACGGTAACTAATTTACCATTATAGGTTCCTGATTCTTCGTTTTAGATTTTGTTTGCTCAAGTGAGTTGTTAATGATTGCGATGGTCATATTTGGTTTGTAGGAGAAGGTGGTGAACCCTCTTTTCGAGAAGCGTACTAAGCAGTTTGGGATCGGAGGGGCAATACCCCCAAAGAGGGATCTGACTAGGTTTGTGAAATGGCCCAAAACTGTTCAAATCCAGAGGAAGAAAAGAATCCTCAAGCAGAGATTGAAGGTGCCACCAGCCTTGAATCAGTTCACCAAGACCCTGGATAAGAATCTCGGTAAGAAACCAAACTGATTTGTATTTGATTGACTGTTGCCGTACTCTTTGATGTTTGTGGTTATGTTTTGAGTCTGATTCACTGTTGAGCTGCTGTAATGAATATGGCTTCTGTGTGTATGGTCTCGACTTGTATGAATTTATACTTCTATTTCCAAGTGCAAAATCTACTATAGCTACTTCTCATTGATTCAATCATAATGCCCTTAGTGAGTTTCAGTTCATTTGAATCAAGATAGTGAACTTTAGTATAATGTGCAGCAACAAATCTGTTCAAGATGCTTCTCAAGTACAGACCTGAAGACAAGGCCGCTAAGAAAGAGCGTCTTGTGAAGAGAGCTCAAGAAGAGTCTGAAGGAAAACCTCATGATGCTAAGAAGCCTATTGTTGTGAAATATGGTCTGAATCATGTCACCTACCTTATTGAGCAGGTCTTAATTGCTTATTTAGGTGGCATGTTTTTTTTACCCCTCAGTTATTATCTTAAGTTGCATATTTTCAGTTTCTCACAAAAAAATGTAATTTTTTTTTGGCAGAACAAGGCCCAACTAGTTGTAATTGCACATGATGTGGACCCTATCGAGCTGGTTGTCTGGCTCCCTGCATTGTGCAGGAAAATGGAAATCCCGTACTGCATTGTGAAGGGGAAAGCTCGATTAGGATCGGTATTTAACTTACATTCAGACTTATTTTCCCGATTCTACTACAAGAGTTTAGCTGATTAACTAGTTTTATTATCCTTTTAATAGATTGTCCACAAGAAGACAGCATCTGTTTTGTGCCTGACTACTGTCAAGAATGAAGATAAATTGGAGTTCAGCAGAATCTTAGAAGCCATTAAGGTAGTATTATTTGGTCATTTTCATTTCTCTGACAAACCCATGTTTGAAAATGTAGTAATGTTTTGTTAATCTGTAATTCTTCCCTTCTTGTAGGCCAACTTCAATGACAAGTATGATGAGTACCGGAAAAGGTGGGGTGGCGGTATTATGGGTTCCAAGTCCCAAGCCAAGACCAAAGCAAAAGAAAAGCTCCTTGCCAAGGAAGCTGCTCAAAGATTGTCTTAGGAAAAATTTTGTACATGTTTTGTAGGCTTTCGAAACCGTGATAATCAGGATTTTGTATTGATCTATACTTTTATCCATATAGTTTCTGAAATTTTGTTTTCTAAATAGTTGCTTTTAGGCTTGTGATGTCCAATGCTTCAAATATTGCTGCTGTTTAATGTATTTGATTCTTTATAGTATGTTGTTTGATTTTGAATTGATATATTACTTTCGAGTGGCTTCCTGTGACTGTATGCGCATGTATTTGTTGTGCCCATACTAATAGAGTAGAACTTGACAGACAAGGTTTAACAAAAAATAATATATGACTAATAGCAGGCAGCTTCTTCTTTACTTTTTTGAAATATCTAAATGTCCAAATACTATCTATACAATGTCTAGGCTCATAACTCTTCTAGGTCTTGCCATACAAAGTTCCAATGGAGGTCTTATCTGGACATCACATAATGTGTTCTTTGACGAATATATAATGTGTAAATAACAAGTAAATATCATCAAGTTGTACAAATAAATTAACCCAAAAAAGGCAAAATTTATAGTTTTTCGATTGTATGAAGTATCTGTATGATAGGATCGGGTTTAGTGGTAGAAGAAAGCAAGGCTAAAAGTTGAGAGGATATAACCCGCAAGGTTGAAGGAGACACATCTCTTTAACCCTTTCAATGTGCTCTGCAGAAATTTTGATCTCCCCTAAATCTACCAAGGCTTTTAAGAAAGTTAGAAGTTACGTCCGCATCTGATTCACCAATGTTCATCATTAAGCTACGGAGTAACTTTGAAGCGGCCAGGAATAAACCTGCATCATAATTATAATATACTCAAATTTACGTCTGTGTTTATATTGGTATGTATGTGTGCACAAAAGAAAAACATACCTTCTTTAGACAAAGATAGATAAAGGAATTAAGCACAGTTCTCGCAAGAATCACATTGTCCTGTTCAACAGACTTGCCGAAGACTTCAAAAGCATCTTCAAACCTTTTCTCTTTGCAAAGCCCTTTAAGGAGAGATGTAGGTTGTAACGTCAGGTTTGACCCCTTTTCCGATCATATGCCGGTATAGTCTCTGGGCATCCTCAACTTCGCCTACCTCCAAAAGCTTTCCAATGAGAATATTATATGTCCTCAAGTTTCCATCACATCGAATTGTAAACATCTCATTCCAAAGCCATTTAGCCGGCCTAATAACATCTTCTCTACAACAATTTTCTATCACGGAATTATAAAACAAAACATCAGGTGTCATACCCATTTTCTTTCTCTCTTACAAAACATCATATGCTTCCTTCACTCTACCTGCTTTGTATAAGAAAGAAATTATTATCTTGTAACTCTCTTGAGTCTTTGAAGTAGTCACGTAAACCAACAACATGGAAAACATCCAAGAGCTCGATGATCTTGCCATGTTTACACAAATTCCTACTCAAATTGCTCAAAGTCAAATGGGTTGGAAATCTCTCTTTCTCAACCATGAACTTGAAAAACATCATTGCCGAACTAGGATCACTAGAAGAAACTGATCCGATAAGCATGTTAAGAACACCATCTTCAATCGGGAAATTCCCTTTAAGGATAACTTCACCCGATTTTTTAGCATCACGTTTCATTTAACTGAAAACTAAAGTGAATATATATTCCATGTAATCACTAGTCCTTGGAGCTACTCCGAGCTTTCTCTTCTTCTTGAGAACCTTCTCTCTATCAACCACATCGCTGGTTGATAGAAACGCTTCTCCAACAATCCAATACGCCATAAAATCAGGCTTGCAGTCTCTATTTCTTAGCTCGTCCAATACCCAAAAAGCCTCAGAAGCTCTAGAACCCCCACAGAGGCCATGAATGATTAGAACAGCTAAAACAGACCCATTTATCTCTGAATTACATCTCTTAACCTCATCTAACATACTCAGAACTTTCATCACATCAGCATTTCTACAAGACCCCCATCCATATAAACACACCAAAACCGAAAGTGCTTAGGGGCAGTTCTAAAAGTCATCTCATCGAACACCTTCTGGGCATACTCAAAATAGCCATCAGATGCTAAGGCAGCCAATCATCGAGATAACCTCGCTGAAAAGAAAGCACTCTGGGTTTTCTTCCCTATAATCAAGGAATCAATTTAAGAGTGATAAACCCGAGAATTGAGGACAATTTTCTGAGTTTACCTGCTTTAAAAGAAGCTCAATGACGTTGAATTGCCGGGAAAGAGAGACAGACTTGAGGATTGACTGATAGGTTTCTGACGTGTGAGAAAAACCATGTTGCTGGGAAGCCCAGTTGAAGAAACCGAGTGCGAGCGAGTGATGAGTTAAAACGGGTCGATGACTCGGACAACGAGTGGTGGAGTGAGTGACTCGCGGCAACGTAGCTGATGCAGAGCCTGCTCGAGAGTAGGAATCCATGATCCAGCACTTCTTGACTGACTTCTTGATTCAGATATTATAATTCGGCTTATTCGAGTTGCTAACTCAGCCGCAGAAGAAGACTTCATTTCACTCCTCTCTCTCTCTCTCTTTCTCTGTTTTTCTTAAAAAGATTGCATATTTATGTTTGTTTCCATAATGTCGCTCCATAAACAAGCGCATGCATGTTCAAATAGACCAACATGGTTCCGCCTAACTTCATTCCAAATTCACTCCTGAACAAAAGCAAAAAGTTTTCCATCATCTTCACTTGAAAAGATAAGGAAGCATACGAAAAAGAACAACTCAGTAATGCAAACAGTCAGATTGGTGTGAGTCATAAAGAAATTTTTTTGGCCAGAA
Source organism: Coriaria nepalensis (assembly GCA_027186245.1). Lineage (NCBI taxonomy): Eukaryota > Viridiplantae > Streptophyta > Magnoliopsida > Cucurbitales > Coriariaceae > Coriaria > Coriaria nepalensis. The sequence goes on along the minus strand of CP114496.1, from coordinate 9,827,600 downwards.
TATCATAGAAGATGACTACTTCTTATAGACATCGTTAATACTTAATATCAAATTATTACACCTGTTTTCCTCTACAATAAGCTTTCTACAATTTGTACAAATTATTTACATAACATCCAGCATAATAATCTTGCTGAGACTCTAATATCAGGTGATTTCCGGGGTTACCAAGTACTGTATAAGCACAGACACTAACCCTTCTTCTGTTGCAGGTATGTATATCTATTTACAGTTTTACCTAGTCCCCTATTAACACATGTATTTGACTCGAAACATCTCTAAGTATCTGTACAGTATCTACTTCTGATCATCTAGAGGAAGGTCTTCTAAGGGTAGGATCTACTGATCAGTTTAAAATTCTGAAAAGTTCTCCCTCTGAAGAAATTTACGAAGAAGAATCCGGCCGTTGTCTCTCGAGGGGGATCCATTGAAATATACGAGTTGTTTTTCACCTGCAGTATGGCTTGACCTATCTGTTTGCGGATTGAATCAATTATCTTTGGGTCAACAGAGTTTCCCATCATGTCTGTGACATAGAAAGTATCTTTAGCCTTTCCACCTTGTGTTGAAATTTCGGCTCTTTTAATACAGAGACTATTTTCTCTGAATATTCTAGTGATATCTGAAAGAAGTCCAACCCTGTCTTCTGCATAAAGTTCTAGCTTTACTCCCTGCATAGCCAAGCAAGCAATGAGTCATATTATAAGTTATAAGTATGAGAATTTTACAAATGTGAATGGATATCCTCATCTCTCGTACCTCAGATGCCCGCCTTTCAATGGCTGCTTCAAGACATTGCATAACTCGCTCTTGCTCAGCTTTAGAGCTAATAGGAAGTCCATCAACATGCCGTATATAGAATTCCTGAAAAAAATATCTCGTCTTTAGACTCTAGAATGGAAGGGGAAAAAAAAGGGGGAAATAAAAGACAGACAAAGTAGTTATTGGCTTCAAAATGGTTTTCAACTCGTCAAACAAGAAGACCATTTTGCCAGTTAACAGAGGAGATGAGCCTACCTGATAAGCTTCCATCCTACCGGTGTTGACCATTCCGTGAAAAACCACATACTCCATGTCCGTTAAAGTGCAAATAATGTCATACAACAATTTCGGCCGATCTTTTGACCTCATAGTAATGACAGTGTAATCCCTTTCAATGCAATCTAAGACAGTTACATGTGGTCTTCCGCTATTTTCCTGGGTCGTCCCAAATCCAGTTCGTTCAATCCTTTCATAGTCCCTGTCAGCAAACATAATCTGGTGTAACCGTCTCTCTGTATTAGTAACTCCAGGCTGAGACACTGTCATCTTTGCTTCCTTCAAGTCATTGTTTCCTCTCAGAACATTGCAGAGCAATCCTTTTATTTGTAAGAGACGTTTGGGATCCTGGATAGCACATCCTGTTTTATCATCTGTTACGTGAACTACAGCTGCAGCCCTAGCATTATGGGTCCATACATCAGCATTTACAACATTACAGTGAAGGTCTGCAAGAATTGCACATACTTCTGACAATAAACCCGGTCTATCAGTTCCAGAAAGTTCAATTGAGGTGTGGTCTTCAGATGGCATCACGCCAACTAACTCTCTCATTGAGGGTACAAAGCTCGCATTGTTTTCAAGTCTCTGAGGAAAAAAAAAAAAAAAGAAGTAAGGAACAATGAGCTTTTCTAGTTAACTTTGTGAGGAGGATCGCAGGAAGAATGAATAACACCCGCATTTTTTCTCATTTATGGTTCAACAAAACATAATGGACTGAGGGGCTATGGAAAGGCAATTCCTTTATAGTGGATACGAGAACATAATAGAAGGAAACAGAATCAATAGACAAGTTCATACCCTTTGAATAGTATTGATAACTTCTTCATCTCTGATTTTATCTCCATCATGTGTGATAACGTTAAACACTGGCACAGTCATTTTGAATATAAGAAAGATGAGAACCATGAAAGAAGACGAAGAAGAAGCTGATATTCAGATCCAGGAAGCCAATAATAACAAACAAATAACTAATTAAAAAAATACCTACCATCCATAAACCATCCTCCATCTGATGATATATACGCTTTAGTTATTACTAGGTTCATATCTGTAAGCACTTGGACAACTTTTAGCAGAATCCCATGCTTGTTTACACTGTCAACCTGAACAAAACAGTATAATACATCTATTAGCTCAAAGAGATTCAAATCAGATGCGATCTATTAACATATCTTACTTCACATGGGAAAGATCATCAAAGGAAATAGAACCAAATAGATAGAACATATACATGAACATTAAAGCATACCTGAATAACAGTGGCATCTATGCAAGCATTGTTGTCAATCACAACTCTGCATAGATCAGGAGGGTAACAGTTAGAAGATGCAGCACCGGCCCCATTTTTTAATATTAACAAAGAAAGTACAAGTTCAATTTAGATGTAAGAAATCATATCTAAAACAACATCAACAGAAAAAATTGATCAGAACAGCTTAAAGCTAAAAAAATCGGTGGATCACTAAGGTCAGTCTTCGGAAATTTCAGGAACAGCGGAAAACGGAAATAAAAAGAAGTAAGAAAAAGCAGATTACAAGAATAGAAGAGAGTATGAAGAAGGAGAACAAGAAGAAAAAGAAAAGAATCTTCATCAAATACACATTAGAATTGAATCATAAAGCAAAAACAGCCCTAAATCAACACGAAATTCAAATAATAGAAGATATATCTTCGATTCAATTTACCTTGGCGGATTCAGTCTCCGGATAAGCTTCGCATACTCATCATCCATGCTTCAAACCAAAGTTCCTTCTACCAATCACTTAACCAGAGAGAATCGTATGAAACGCAATGAGATTAACAAGGAAAGTGGCCCTGGATTAAGCAGAGAGAGCAAGAGAGAAAAAAAAAAAAAAAAAAAAAAGGAAAGGTAGTCCGAAGAGGGTAGTAGGAAGCTGAAATTGTTTGTATACCAGACATGGTGAGATTTTTATCGGCGGTTACAAACTGTTTTTTATTCATTATGCATAAATAAGTCTATTTCATATATTATATAAAAACTGTTTACATTATAGGTGGTAGGTAATATAGGCATGGTCGGCCTGCCACCGCTACATACAAGGCATGAGACAGGCTCACATTTTCACACAAAGGCTGGTCCGACTAGATCCAACCTGATCAGTGGGCAAACCTGCTGGTGTATAACCAACTCGCGAGCTGTCCATACAGTACAATCCTACTCATCTAGCTATGTAGGGGAGGGGGCATACCCCCACATCACTTTTTTTTTTTTTTTTTTTTAAATTAAAAAATTTCTTTATTATTTTTCTTATAAATATCTCAAATCATAATTTATAAATCACAATTTAAAAAATCATCTCTTAATATTTTCTATTATTTTAAAGTTTAATTTTCAATTTTATAATTTGTAATTCTAATTTGAAATTCAATCAAAAATTTATAGTCTCTCAAATTTCAAATTCTAAAGTCAAATTTAATACTGATATCACTTTACTATATTATATGAATTGAGAGACTGGAATAATACAATAACTAACATGATGTCCCGTATATATTAAGATTTTTATAAGAGTTTTCAAAATAGGATTTAATCATTTATGCTAATATCTCTTAAAATATTAATTAATTATATATATATATATATTAATAAAATAATATTATAAATAATAGTTATTAAATAAATAAAAATATTTACTTATTTTAATTTATAATTATTAATAATAATAAATATTAATTTTATTAAATTATAAAATTTATTTAATATATAATATAATTATTTTTATAAAAAATAATTAAAAAAAACTCGTTTTTAAATCGTATATAAATTCGGTCAGTTATGAAAAGGTGGATCATTAATATTTCACTTGTGACGTTTAAAAAAAAAAATATATATATATATATATTATTAATGACGTGAGATACTTACACTGACTTGATCACTGGCATGACACGTTTTATGTGAGTACTTGGCGGGAGATCTGCCGTTGATTTTGGGGGAATTTTCATGGTGAGACTTCATGTACGTACGTCATGCCTACGTTGATTAGGCGGCTAATGATAATTATTAATTCAGTAATCAATTTTAATCAGTTCGTTAAGGTACTTAACGAAATTAATTAATTAATTAATTAGCACATATAATAAGAAAACAAAAAGGTCAAGCTCAAATCTCAATCCGATAATGAGGTTAGATGTATATATATATACAGTACACACCTTATCTTTTGACAAAAGCGAATGTAATATAATAAGGACAGTTACAACAAAGAGTGATTAAGAAGACACAAACGTGGAGATTTTCAAACAACGAAAACATAAATGAATAGCTAAAAGCATCAAACATATATCAATTAAGTATCTAGAACTTAGGCAAAGATGATTTTATCCAGTCCCTTATCTAGACGTCATGCTTTCTGCCTATACTCTATAGTCTATAGTCTATAGTGTATAGAGGAGGAGGAGGAGGATCTTACAGCTGTTGGCTGAGTCACGTGTTGTAATTGGTTTGGAATAAAGAAGCGGAAGGGAAGAGCTTCCCTACAACATGCATATATAAGGTAGACAACCTTTTTCCTAAGGTTGAAGAGTGAAAATGCTTCTTCTTATTTGGATCGCACACTTGGGCTGGCTTTGTGGAAATGGACGATGCTTATCCAAAATTGTTCTCATGTCCTTTCTGAAAACGACCACCCACAAAACAATTTAGTTTAGACCTCACTAATTCCCAACTTATTGCTACTTCGATCGAGTTTCTTCTACCTTTTTGTCTTTCACGTGGGTCGACCTGGACTGACCCCTGCACTGACCAATATAATCAAGTTCAACTCTTGATTATTATTATTATTACATCATAGCTGCAAAATGAAAATGGCGGCCGAGATTCTAGAATATGCTACAAGCAGATTCTCCACTTCTTCTGGGGTCCAGTGTGCTCTTTCGAATGGATGCTTCGAAGTTGGTATTGTAAGTTGTGTGCTCTTCTTGTCAAGTGCAATCATACTATTCCCATTCCATTTCCCTTTCGGCTCTATTTTTTAGTTTTGCTCATGCAAGGAAAGAATTTTCATGAGTGGCCAACAAAGTATCTTAGTTTTTGTGAGTTCTTACGTACGTAACTCTGTCACTCGTGTGCTGACAGGCACGTTAGAATCAGCATTTAGCCCAAATGCCCATTATGGATTGCTTGTGGATGAAGGATAATTAGGCAACGGTCAAGCTATTGGGCTGATATGATCCATTATCCTTCCATGCGATAAAAAAGGTTGCAACTTTGTAAATACTATACCCAAGCCGAGTGCCACGAAGAATCACAACAGTGAGCAAAGTGGGAACAATCCTCATCAACAGAGGCTAATTGAATGGAATTAGATGCCACCACACTGACTGATTTTAATTCTAACATCTAAAGGAACTATAACACTGAAAAACTACTGACCGACTAAGTGTAGTATACAAGGTACATACTTGGTATAACTACTCTCTACGAGTTAGTCCTATTCATCTTTCCAACATTTTTACATATGCAAAATTGCACATCCATTGGCTATTTACCCTATCCATTTCGCACACACAGCAAGTGCAGACAAGAGACTCTGAATGAAAAGCAGAGTAATTGTCCAAAAGAGAAAAAAGTGATAGCAGAGTAGATTACTACGCAGCTTATAACCGAAAAAGAAGATTGATTTCTTCCCATCAACATGAAGGATGATGCTGAGTTCAAAACATACTATACACAGCCACAAGGCTCTTTATATGAGGCAGATTATGATTCAAGATACTATAGTTGAAATATTTAACAGTTGCTTCAGATGTCAATCTCAATCCAGGAAGAAAAAAGAAATGCAAGTTAAAGAGTCAAATTTGCATTTCTTTCCTAATACCAAAATCCCCGACTGAAACTCGACTCACCGGGTACTGTGAAGTTCTCTATGCGATTTTACACTCTTTGAACTTATATAGAAGATTTTGTGATGTGTATAGAATTCTTAGATGATTAGGATGGCTGGCTAGAATTCAAAAGGGAAGTGAATTGGAATTTGGGTATGTATGAAAGTGAGTCTATGAATATAACTTTTCAAATTCACAAACGAACTGACCAAAACACTCCACTGATTAGACCTCTGAAAAATGACCATAACAATACAAACTTGCCTTACTACTATAACCAGCACACCTTTCAGAATCAAAACAAGCTATAAGTGCTCAAAACCCAACCCTTTATCATTGTGTACAATCCCACCTGCATATTCCTGTATAAAGTAAAAAATAAAAATAAATAAACACAATGATTAAAGAAGAAAATTTTGGGCAATGAACTGCATTTTAGCTACCATAAGACTAAAGAGGATCACCTGAATATAATGAAGACTTGAGAGGATGCATATGATTTAGAGGAGATGAACAAAAGGGGCAAACCAAATCCAGTAGTGTAGTAGTCCCTATTGTATTCTTTACCTCACTTTATCCCACTCATACAAATTTCTATGAAAAAAAAAATAAAACCATTTTTTCCCAAAATCTACTGTCCTGAATCTTCGGAATCATCCTTGGAATCATCTTGCTGCTGCTGCTGATCTTGCTGCTGCTGTTGATGGTGGTGCTGGTGGTGGTGCTGAGGCTGAGTCGGTTGCTGGTGGTGGTGCGTAAGCTGAACCCTAGACTGACCCATCTGCTGCTGATAAATCTGAGTCAAAGCTTGTGGATTTAAAACCCCAATATTACCATCTTGAGACAAGCCAAGCTCTAACCCAGGCAGGTGTTGATTATTATTATTGGTCCCACCTAAAATTGAAGTAAAACTCATAGCATTCATGTTATTATTCCCACCAAAATCAAAGCCAGGGAATCCCATTTTCTGCAAATAATTTGAGCTTTCAGTCCCCAAATTTGTAGCAGAAGAGAATCCACTGACAGGTGGCCACAACCCTGTCGCCGCCACATGGGTCCGACCCAAATTAGCCCAACTGGTCCTACTACTTCCAGGCCCAAATCCGGACCCACCACCCATTTCATCAATTTTGGAATGCAACCCAGATGATAAAGTAGCCGTCTGATGTGAAATCGACACACCTGATGCAGCTAGAGCAGAGGCTGGAATAGTTCCTGTCCCTGTGGCTGCAATTATTGATGGCTCTGCTTGCTGTAGAAGCCATTGGATTGTTTCCCCATCTGATTTGTGACCTAATTCTCTGGTTAATTGGAATATCCTTGCCGCACATAAAGCTGGCATCCTTATCCTTCTGCCTCTACCTTCAACTTTTGTGTGTCTATCTTTGTTTGAGCTTCTTTTTGGAGCTAATTGCTTCTTCCCTTCTTCTTTCTCTGCTATTGCAATCTGGAAATCTTTGATTTCTGCAGGTTTGTTGCTGTTGCTGTTGCTGTTGTTGTTGTTTTCAGCCATGTTTGATGTCAAGAAATTCGATGTCGTTGAGCCCTTGGGATCCATGGACAGAGAGCAAATAATAAACGTAGGGGGAAAAACGAAAAGAAGAAATAATAAAAAAAGAAAAATTGAGAAGAATTAGGAAAAAAAGGGGTAACCTTTGATTGAAGAAGGTGACCTGAAAAGTCTGAAACTTTCATTAGTATTCACTGTTTATGGTAAGGAATAATAAAATAATACGAGACAAAAAAACAAACCCACAAATAGTGAAGAGAAAAAAAAAAAAAAGAAAGAAAAAGGAAAAAATATTATTCAAAATCGCAATGCGACCGCAATTTGTCAAATTTTAACTCAAGCCTCTGGGTTTTAAGTTTATTTCCCTTCTTTTTGCGGTTACTACTACTCTACTCTGTTTCTCTCGTCTGTCTTTTTGTGTCAATGCCACTGTTCTGGGTTTTTGACCAGACAGGTATGAAAGCAACTTTGACTGCTATTCTCACTCACGTTCCTCCACACTTCACTTGCCTTTTTTCTTTTTTCTTTTTTTTTCTTTTCACCGGATTGAAAAAACATGAGTCAAATTCACTCCCCTTCCCTCCTTAATTAAACACAAGATTAGGACTTCTCGGTCCACAATCTGTCATTATTTTCCCACTATCTTTCCTGCATGTTATAATTGCAGCAGCAACAATGTATGAAACTTGATGCCTAATGGGGTTTCTTTGCTTTAAACACAGACCCATCACCCATCCTCTGAGACATGTTTCATCCAACTAAAACAGATAAAGAATTCATAGTCCCTTATATCAATCGAATCTGCAACTCTTTACATATGTACAAGACATGGGGCCATAATAGATCGTGTAGTCCTAATTTTTTTGTTTTGTTTTGTTTTTTTTTTAAGATTACATACAAAGATGTAGCACTGCTTTAGAAGAAACTAGTAATCGGAGTGGACCCCATCAATGTTTATTTCAAAAGAAGATGAAGGAATTTACACACAATTGGGAAAAGATAATTGAACTCTTTTCTACTATTAATTAAGTGGGTATTAGTAGTGGATTAACATGATTTATAAACCGATCAAGAAAATGACAAGCGAGATCTTATAAAATTAGTCCTAGCTATGATTAAGACAGCCATTATTATTTAATTTATAATTTTATATGTTAAGATAATTATCCCAAGCATTATGTATTTCCTATACATAATCGAATAATATTCCAAGGTAGGTGGCGCTAAATAAGATATTTGCAGCATCACCAAAAGTTATTACACATATAAACAGATTCCTAAATGTTTAGCCACCCATATTCCAACATACACATATACCATACGGTAGATTTCATATCTTAAGCACAGATGCTTGAATGTCAGGCTACTCTTCTTTTCCCCAAAATAATAATAATAATAATTATTAATATGGAAATTGGTCCTCTTTAAAGAATTTCGCGATTGATAATATATTTTAAGATTAGCACTCCTGCATATATGAATAAGGAGTAATTGGAATTATAGTCGGTCGATCCCTTTCTAACGCTTTAATCAATCAGATGAACTTAAAGATATTTTATAGAGAGAGTTTGAGTATAAGAGCTGGATTACTCTATTCTCTAAACACTATTTACTTTATATACCTTTGATATATGTGTGAAATCCTAGATACTTATACACGTGTCTTTTCCTCATTATTTAGAATTTTGATCGTTTCTTACTCCACGATCGGTGTCAGAGCTCATCTTCCTCTTGCCATGACAAATGTATGCTCCTCACTAAGATGTTAAAAATGTACATCACACTTATCATTTTAATCCTCAACTTCGACCCTGGGATCTTACCTTAAACTGAAGACACACGAATGAGTGCCATGGACAACCTCAGCCTCATCCCGACCATGGTCTAATCTGCTCAGCGATACATGACTTATTGACGCCATCGCCCTCGACTCCTTAACTTCGGCAGACATGTCTCATGGACCAACTGGCGACACCCGATCCGAGGTTGATCCTGCTCTCAAGTCAGCTACATACATGACTTGAATTCTTGGATTGAGAGTGACCAAAATCTTGGCATAACAATTAGCCCCTTGTCACGCGGTCTTAACTAGTAAGAGGTGTGTGACACCTTATCTCTTATTTACACTAACCTGTCCCAAACAAATTTACCTGACCCACGTCTAATGTGACAACTATGAAAGGACATGAAACGACACATTAAATCCCCTCTTGCACGCCACTATTGTTTCACGTGCTCTCCCAATTGCATGGAGTCACGTGTCAATTCTCAGCTGGTATACTTAACCGTCACATCTCTTATTCTTCCTCCTTCCTTTATTCTTGCCATTTTTATGAATGATACACTTTTTCCTTTTACATAAAAATCTTTCTCAATCTTTCCTACTACTCATATTGCTAGATCACTTTCCTATGAATTTTATTCATGTCAAACCACTTTAGTCACTTTTCCGATTATGATCATCCACTCAGAATCCAAATCCATCGCTGAATCATGTTTGACATAGCAAGTATGTGTATTTCTTGACTTTTCTGCATTTTTCTTCAGTGTTCATATTATGAATGTTTTTCCGCCTTCTCGCATTTTACAAATTTATTATGTTTGATCCGTAATAGCCCTAGGATTTAGACTTTTAGGTATTTTTTTTATCTAAGTTTGACCAATAGTTCCCTATTCAGCAATAGCTTATTGAAACTTTCCCTAAGGGTTTTCCCCCAACACTTAGTGAGAATTTTGACCTTAAGTTTGCGGTCTTCTTTAGGACCTCAGATCACCCCAGACCCTTAGATTAAATTTTGAATAAATAGATTGTTGCTGACTTAAGCAGTTTGAGCTGAGACTGGCCACTTATCATTTGATAGTTAGGTTCGTCCGAGCCCAACAATCAATTGGTTAATGTCCATACTAGGCTGAAGAGAAAAGCAAAGGGGTAGGGTCAGCCTTGGTCCTCGGAGCATTATAAAGATGCGGTATCAACATTTACCAAAGATGTGTGTTTCTCCGTTCTGTCTAAATACAACATTCCCTCGATAATTAACATACAGGTTCCTAAGGATTGGCACAAAATACCTTCAATAGTTATAGACGACTCGCCTGAGATGATTGTTTATATGAATATGTTTACATGGAGGTTCAGAGTCCCCTTTTGCCCAGCCCTTCAAGCCTTATTATATTCTTGGAAGATCCCCTAGGACAATTAATACTGAATGCTTAGAGGACGATACAGGAGTTGTTCATCCTTTACCATGAAAAAGTTGGACACGTACCTCACACCTCTTTCTTCCATTCCTTAATTGCCCTGAGCCGAGGATCATATGGGTGGTACTACGCTAGTGTGGAGAAAGGCAAACCTATCACTAGTCTTTCTCAGGCCAATAAGTACCAGAAGGATAAATGGTTTGTGTTGATAGAGAATTTGCAATGTCCTTTAAACTAATACTCCTTATGCACTGGGTACTAAGGAAAAACGCACCCCCAACTTCAACTTATGTCTTTTTTAGGGTGATGAGTGCATCTAGGAGGCGATAATGGATAAACCGGACGAGGACAAACATTTTAAGGTTGTCCTGACGACTGAGCGTCTGACTAAAAGTTGACTCATCTGTGCGAACCCCCCACTAGAAGTATACCCTCTAAACACCATCCCTTATGTTGGACATCGACCTCTTGAGAATGGTAGAACACTCTAGAAGTCTTATACTTAGATTATTTTATACCTTTTTATTAATGTAGGATTCCTTTTATTTCTCATAAAAAGCTTCGTTGAGGTGGCTGCCCTCACTGACCGCAAGTTTCAGGAATAAAAGAGGCACTATGAAGAAGTGAAGGCAGCTAAAAATTCCAAGAAGAGACCAAACTCATCCAAGGACCTCTCTAGTCAGCAAAAGAAATAAAAAATGAGCAATCATGTCTTCCTAGAGCAGCTGACCATGAGTAACTCCAACACTCCACCTGCTCTCCTCATAATAGGCAGTAATTGACACCTCAGGCCACATCCTGGTCTTAGGCAAATAAGAGCATCCAAAGGCATGAACCTTATAAGCATTTAGATTTTGTCTCATGGTGCACCACCATCCTAGTATACCTGATACAACAGACCGGCTCAGGCTCGTCACTTGAGCTCTCAATCAGTGAAAAAGCCCTCAGAGAATAAAATCATATAGCTTCAGATCTCATGCTAACGAGAGAGTATCTTCAGATGGTGAGACTACCCCTTCCTGATGTCTAGGAAATCTTATTGTCTAGCCTTGTAACTGTAAATCATATAATCTTTTTAACTTTTAAATTTGTTTTTTAACTTACTGTTATTTTGTTCCAATGTCATATCACTTCAGCTATTATAGGCACTCCAGTTCAGACTTTCCAGCATGAAGAAGTAGACCCTCTCAAGAAAGATAATGAGCAGTTGAAGAATAACACCCTCGCCTCGGTTTAGCAGATCAAGGATCTAAACCTTGAGAAAAATTAGCTGCTCAAAAAGTATCATGATGAGGTCGGCTTTAGAAAATTTGAAGTAAAGGAGCTAGAGAGCATTAAGGAGTAGTTGGCTGAGCTGAAAGGGGTGCGAGCTGAACTAGAAGGGGTCAAGGGTGTCTAGGTTGAATTGGAGGAGCTGAAAGCCAAGATCTTAGAAATCGAGAAAGTCACTGTGGCTAGGTACCTTGAATTCGAGGATTTCTCTACCCTTAAAATAGAGATCAGTGACACAAGATTCATGTCCTAGCTTGTTGTGGCTGAGTTGAAGTTTTTTGAACTAAATGTAGATGACATCACTCTTCTAGAGGATAACTCTTCAAGGGATGAGGTCGGAGAGGTTTATAAGGAGGGTAATCTTAATATGGATGGAGCTACCATAGCTATAGGAAAGTTGAGGATGTTGGGAATGACAATGCTGAAGCTAAGGTTGTTGTGGAGAAGATAATTGATAACACCCCTGAAGCTAGCCAATCTCCCAAAAATGGTTTTTGAAGTTTACTTCTAATATTTTTCTGATACTTTTTTCTAAATAAAACTTATTGTTGCTTTTTGATGTAAGGAAGCATCAGACGCTAAAGATTCCCGGTACTTACACGCTGTTAAACTTCTATCATTTGAATTCCAATGTCAATCTCAACTTCTCTTATATACTTAGTCATTTTCAACTTTTGATAAATAAAAAAAAAAATTCTCCTCTTGCTCCTCCTCTAAGAATTCAGATACTAAGTAAAGTCTATCTTGTTAGATGAATACCAAAGATAAATACTTCAACTTGTGTTAAGATATTGTGAATTTTGAGCCCCTAGTAGGTGTTCAACTCCTCATAATCTTGGAAGCCACATAAGCACTTTAAGTATTGGGATGTTGCGATTTTGGCGGGTTCTCACCTCCTTAGAATCTTTAGGATGTTAAGCCCTTGGTGGGTGCTCAGCTTTTCAGAATTTTAAATGCCAAATAAATAGTTCAAGTGTTGGGATGCTAAGCCCCTAGCGGATTCCCAGCACGTCAAAATCTTGAGTGTTAAATAAACACTTCAAGTGTTGAGATGCTGAGCCCCCAGTGTGTTCTCAGTTCCTAAGAATCTTGTGTGCCAAATAAACACTTCAAGTGTTAGAATGTTGAGCTCTTAGCGGGTGCTAAACCCTTTAAAATTTTGAGTGTCAAATAAGCACTTCAATTATTGCACATCCTTTGAGAGAATCATTGGCTTCATTTACATTAATTTAGGAAACTAAAGTGCCTTTTAGGGAATTCAAATAATAATGGAAATAGCAAAACCATTAATTAGTAGTATAATAACTAGAAGTCAATCTCTCATTCTTTTTTTTTTTGTGGTAAACCTTCAGGTTCTCAGCATTCCAGGGATGGGAGAGCTCTTTTCCAACTTGATTTTGAAGCCTATATGTTCCTGACTTGACCTCCTTCACCACTTTATAAAGTCCTTCACAGTTTTCTCCTGATAGACCATTGTGCTGAGCAATGATAACTTTCTCGAGTACTAAGTCTCCAACATGTATTGGCCTTAGACTCATACCTTTGTTATAATGGCGCTTCACTCTCCTTTTCAGTACCTCTTGGAGTAAATCGAGAGCTTGAGTCTAAATTATATCATTTTCCTCTTCTATGAAGGATAACTTTCTATAAGTGGTGATATTGATCTCTATTCGAACATAACTTCAAATCTATAAGTAAGATTGAAAGGAGTTTCTCCAATAACTATATGGGGGATAATACAAATATCCCAAAGTATTGAAAGCAGCTCATCTACCTAACCTCTTTCTTTTTCCTTCAACTTCTTCTTTAGCGGGTTTTTTTTATCACTTTGTTGGCATATTCAACTTGTCTATTGACCTTGGGGTGGTAAGGCAAAGAAGTTAAGTGTTTAATCTCCAGGTCAACACATAACTTCTTAAACTTAAGATTGTCATATTGCCTTTCATTGTTAGTAATTATACTCTCAGGAACACCAAATCTGCAAAAAAAGTTCTTCTAGACAAAATTGGTGATAATATCCTCAATTATCTCCGCTAACAGTTCAACCTCAATCCACTTAGTAAAATAATCAATCGTCATTATCGCGTACCTTTTTTACTTGGTGGACTGGGATAATGGGCCTATGAGACCCATCTCTCATCTTGCAAATAGCCAAGAACATATGATAAAGGTTACTTGGATAAAAGTTTTCGTAGGGATGTTGGCATGAACCTGACATTCCCGATAATTTCTACTATGGTGCCTAACATCCCCCCTTATGGTAGACCAGAAATATCCCTCCCTTATTAACTTCTGAACAATTATATATCCAACGAAGTGACTTCTACATACACCTTCATGTATTTCCCTCAACAACAACTCATTCTCATCCTCAGTAACACACCTCATCATAAACAGAGAATATCCTCTTCTATATAACACATCCCTCACCAAGACATAAGTGGACGCCAGAGTTCTAACCCCTCTGGTTTCGTCTCTTGTTGAGGGTAATTCTTCATTTATCAAATAATTCTTTATAACTCCAATCCAACCTTCCTTCTCGATTATCATAATATTGACTCCCTCAGCTACGCTTGGCACGTCTAGATACCTCCTCAACTCGTCCGTGGATAGAGCCACCTGAGGCAGTATAGCCAGATTTTCCAATGCATCTGCCTCAGCATTAGTAGCCATTGATACATGTTTGATCTCGTACTCCTATAATCTTTTTAGAATCACACTAGTTGCGCTTTAATAAGCCTTCATCTTCTCAGGCTTTGTTTCAAACTATTCCTGGATCTGAGATATCACTACTTGAGAATCACTCACTAAGTTGATCCGCTCAACCCCCACTTCTCTTGCTAGCCTCAACCCGACTAATAAAGTTTCATACCCTGTTTTCATTATTTGAGGCATTGAAATAAAATCTAAGCGCAAATTTGTTCATCCTCCCTTCAAGTGAGATCATAATGAGTACAGCTCCACAACCCTCTTTGTTGGCTGCTCTATTACCTACAATGTCTAAAAATATGGTTGAAGTCTCCTCCAGTCCGACCCTCTTCGTCCGTTTTCCTCTTTACTTAAATCAATCCCTCACTTGAGAACTCAAAATTGAAATCAGGTAAGGCTTGGGTCTTGATGGTTGTCCTCGGCTTTTAGCATATATCAAACTCCCCCAACTTTACTGACCATTTCAAAAGTTTTCCTTAAGTATCTGGATTTTGAAGAATCTACCTAAGTGGGAGGTTTGTGAGTACTGTGATGGGATGAGCTTGAAAGTACAGCCGCAACTTCCTTGTAGGGACCACTAAAGAAAAAGTTTCCCTGTCAGCATGATGATATCTTCCTTCATGACCATTTAACACCTTACTTGCATAATTAAATGGGGATATGCTTTCGTTCCTCCTCTTTTACTAAGACTAAACTGACTGCTGCTTTACTTATGGCTAAGTACAAGCTCTACTCCTCCCCTACTTTTGGCTTAATCTTAGCATTGCATATATATATTTCTTCAAATCCTTAAATGCCTTATCACATTCTTCAGTCCACCCCTTAGTGTGAGAACTCTTTAAGGATTTAAAGAAAGATAAACATTTATCTACAGAGTGACTCGTGAAGCGGCTTAGTGCAGCAACGTTTCTTTTTAGAGCTTGAATCTTCTTCTTAGTATGAGGAGCCTTCAAGTTGATAATAGCTTGCACTTTTTTAGGGTTGGCCTCAATTCCCCTATAATGCATAATGTATCCCAATAACTTATCTGAATCTACTATAAAGGTGCATTTCTCAAGATGAAGTTTCATCTCATATCTTTTCATCACATCAAAGGCATCACTTAGATGCTCGTGATGATCGTCTTTCTTCACACTATTCATAAGTATGTCATCAACATACACTTCCATGGTTGTCCCCAACTACTTTTAGAACATGTCATTCACTAATATTTTAAAAATTGCTCTAGTATTCTTCAATCCAAATATCATCGCTTTGTAACAGTATGTTCCTTTATCCGTAATGAATGAAGTATTATCTTGATCCTTAGCCTATAGTTGTACCTGATGATATCCCGAATAGGTCTCTATGCAACTCAATAACTCATGCCTAGCTATTGCATCAACCATGAAGTCAATATAGGGTAGAGGGTAACTGTCTTTGCGACATGCAACATTCATATTCTTGACGTCAACACAAAGCCTTCATTTCCCTCATCCCTTAGACACCATTACAACATTGGACATCCACTTAGATACTACACCTTCTTTATAGCTCCAATTGCAAGCAATTTCTTCACCTCCTTAGCCGCAACCTTGTTTCTTTCTTCATTGAACTTCCTCCTCCTTTGTCTAACTGGTTTCGCCCCAGGTTTGACCCCAAGCTGATGTCCAATGACATTCTCGTTAATGCTCATTGGCTCATAAGTATCCCAAGCAAACAAGTCAAGATTGAGCTTCAATGCCTAAACGATGTTGTTCATCTCAGCCTCGACCAACCTAAACCCTACCTTTAATTTATTTCCTCCAGTAAATTTAATTAGCTGGAGGGACTCTGCTGAAGAGACTCTCAACTTCCTCCTTCTTTAACCTAGTGAGAAGAGTACTAACTGACATCAACTTAGCACTGTTGATGCCCATTTTCTCAAAGGTGGATTGGGAAAGTACATTTATTGCACTTCATGAGTCTACCAACACTCAATGAATCAACAAAGTAGAAATATTAGCCGAGATGACTAGAGCATCAATATGAGGATAAATAACGCCTTTCTCGTCCAAGTGGTTGAAGGTTATGTTCACAAGATTCTTTGGCTGAGAAATCATGAAGACTAAGACGACCTCTACCTGAGCTAAGCTTTTCATCCATTCCTTCTTATGAGGACCTGAATCTTCTCATTCAGGTCCTCCAACGATCACCTAGATTTTCGCTGCCACATTATGATGTCCAAGATTTACTTCAGTCCTTGCTTCAGTTTGATTCTCCCTCCTATCATTTCTACTTCCGCCTCCTGGTTTCTTTCTTCCTTCTCTATTAACATATTCTTCAAAATGACCTTCTTGGATCAATATTTCAATTTATCTCTTTTAAGTGAATACAATCATCAGTTTTGTGGTCATGATCCATATGGTACTTACAATATAACTTCTTATCGCGTTGAGTTGGGGAGCTCTTCAGAGGTTCAAGAGTTTTGCGCAGGTTATGATTTCTGAAACGAGTATGTATGATCTCAATACTTGCTACTAAATGAGTGAAGGTATCTATGAAGTAAGAGGATCCTTCTTCTTTTTTTTTTCCTAAAATTTTCTTCATGTCCTCCTTCTTTCTTCTGTTCTCTCTCCGTTCTCCTTTCGGGTTATCCTCCTTCCTTTTCAGATTTCTACCCCTATTTGATTCACCCCTTCCTTCCTCTGTGATATAAGTACCTCCTCGGCCACACTTATCTTCTTAGCCTCCAATGATGCCTCAATATAGGAGTTAAAATGCTTTTTACCAGAATGACTAATGAGCTTCTTATCAGTCGTTCCCCCTAATAAAGCGTACAGAACCCCTACATCCCCTAACCTATCCACCTTTTTCAAGGCATTGTTGAATTATTCAATGTAATAAAGAAGAGCTTCCCCTAGGTTATGCTTGACTGTATGCAAGCTTATGAGGGGAGTTGTGTGTTAGCAACTCCAAACAAATTTAACACAAATAATTGCTTCATTTCATCAAAGGAATTGATAGATCCAGACGTTAGTGATTGACACCAACCCATAGCTGAGTCCACCAAAGTAACATGGAAAGCCCAACACATTAGTTTATCCTATAAATAATTCATTCTTATTGTTGTTCTATAAGCAACCAAATGGTCACGAGGATCCCTTTGTTCCATCATATATGGTTGTAATTGAGGACCTGAACTTCTTTGTCAACTTTGCGCTCAACATCCTTTCAATAAATGAACTTCCAAGCTCATCCATACAATGGTCAGTCCCTTTCATAGTTGCCTCTAACTCCCTTACATTATTGATTAACCCTTTAATGACTTTAACTTGGTCAGTTGGCACTTCAGCATGGACCTTGAGAATTATGTGTCCCTTTAACACCTCGAGTGGCCTAAAACCCCAAGTAGGGTTAGAAGAGTCCTCTGCCTCATTCTCTTCCTAATTTTTTCTCACATTCAGGTGAAAAATAGCATGATCCTCCTCGGAGTGTGAACTTCTTCTTCCAACTGATTCATGATGGGCTCTTACATGGGGACGCCTGTCTTTCAACTCTTGCCTTGCCATCGCCTCACACCTCATCTTAGGTCTTATCGGAGCCATTATTGCATCAATGGAATGATCAATTACTTAGCCTACTCTTTCAACAAAACCTCTTTCTATCCTCTCTATGACCTGTAGCACATTCACCCTACTGTTTTCAGTAACTGGGGTTTGGGGGGGTGTGACTCATCCTCAGACAACACTAATGGAACAAGTTATTCTTCTATAAGGTAATGGGGGAAGGGTTCCTCTTACTGTATCCCTTTCCCTGCCCAGGGGGTTTCATCATTCTCCCCCATTTGCTCAACTTCCAAGCTATCCATCTCTTCACTAACAACAATCCAAGTCACTGATCTTTTGGAACTTTTGAATATGAAGGCTATGTCCTCACGATCGGTGCCAAACTGTTAACATGAAAATCAGTCCTCACTAAAGGGCTCCATGATTGACAGTATGCTCTAAGATTAGCACTCCTGCACATACAAACAAGAAGAGGCTGGGGTTATGATCAGCCAACCCCCCTCCGATGCTCTAGTCAATCAGAGGAACTTAGAGGTATTTTATAGAGAAAGTTTGAGTGTAAAAGCTAAATTATTCTATTCTCCAAGCATTCTTTAGCTTATATACTTCTGATATGAGTGTGAAATCCTAGATATCCTTACACATGTATTTTTCTCATTACTCCAGGTTCTGATCATTTCTTGCTCTACGATTGGTGTTAGAGCCCACCTTCTTATGACATGCCAAAAATATGTTCCTCATTAAAAGTGTCAGAAAGGTACCTCACATTTATCATTTTATTTCTCGGCTTCGACCCTTGGGTCTTGCCTTAAACTAAAGACACATGAATATTGATGAAGTAGTAGCCTAACAAGATGGTCCAAAAAAGTAAGAAAGTTAACTAATCGCCCATTGATTGATTAGAACGGGAATAGTTGGTGTAATTGGTCCAAACAAAAGTGGCTTTAGTTTTTTTTCTTTTCTTTCAAAGTTGAAAAAAGCAACCTTAATTGATATGATTATTAATTATTGTTGTCTCTCCTTTTTCTTTTTTACTATTATCTATAATTAATTATTAAACGTCAAGGAGTGGGGAAAATGAAAGTGAATCGCAATTAGTCGTATATTTGCAGAAATCACTCCCATGAAACTTCAAGCTGATACTCCCCCTCATCAAATCACAATTAAACTACTTTTTTTGTCATTGACTTTTGTCATTCTTATATTATTCTACTGCCTCGATGAGTAAATAAGAAGACATTATAGCACGAATTGAATTTTTAATAAATAAAATAAAATTATATATATAAATATATATGATTATATTTATAGGATTATAAAAATAATATTTAAATTTCTCATAAAAATCTTAGTTTTGTGATAGTAATAATGGTAGTGGGAGGGAAGGTAGGGGTGTTGGTGATCGAATTGGTAGTCATCCCAACAATCATCATGAAGACAAGGAGGACCTCAAAATAAATCTAGCTGTTGAAATTGATATGCATTCAAAAACTTGTGACATAAAATGGATGCACTGCAACCAAGTCTCGTAGACTAAGTCATAGTCTTCTTTCAAATCCGTGACATAGAATGAACATACTTTCTCTCAAATTAGGGGTTAGATTAACAAATCTATCCGAGATCCAGACAAAGAAAGATTCCAAGGGAAGTAATTAGCGGGGTAGCTTTACAAACCATACAACCTGTCACAATCTAAGCCCATGTGCCTGATTGGAAAACTGGATCATGTTATCCAGTGGTGTCTTAAGATGAGTTGGTGATAAAAACAGCCTTCCTTTTCACAAAAAAACCCAATTAGCTAGCTTAGCTACAATCTAGATGCGCCAAAACAACTGAATTTGTTTCAATTTAACCTGTAACTTGATAAGATAGGAGATCTAGAACATCCTCAATCAATCTACCCAGCTGGATATAAGTAGACTCGATTGTAGATAACAGTAAGTATATGAGAGAGTCGAGATAGATCTCATGTGGGTCTTACTATCCTCCACCATATCCATATCAATATCAACTATAGTAAGTAGTTAGTAGACATTATGTGGGCTCAAATGATGTTTCTCGATTATAAAAGAAAGTAGGACAAAGATCCCTAAGAAGCTTTTCAAAAAGGAGTATGTAAACATCGTATGCTCCAAGCTTCAATGCTAATTTTGTTGACTCCTAATCATTTGGTCCGACATCCTTCATCTTTAAGGATGCTTTTCCTCTTTTCTTGGAATGCTTTTCCAGTCGTCCATAGTTAAGATGGTAAAAGCATATTCATATTTATAATCTAAGAAACTAAAGAACGGTTAGAAGCTTATAAATGAAACTCATAGCTGCCTTCTCTTCTTACCTAATCGTGCTCCTCATGACCTAATCTTTCCAATAGAAAACCTGTTGTCAAAGTATAGAAACAAGAGCAAGGAAGAGTCTGACCTCAAACATATGGGTAAAAATTATGTATATATATTTGCGGAACATTGTTTCACTCCTAGTCTTCTGTAAATATTTAGAATGATACAAATCCAACATTTCCAACCCCACCAAGTTCATCTACCGGTCGAAAGGTCAAACGACATGCAAATTGGAGGATTGATCTGAAAAATAGAAAGCATAGCAGATGGAATCGTCCAAATCCCATCCCCACATATCAAACCCGAAGCAACAGAACTAACATAATCCTCAGCCTCCTTCTGATTGATTTGTTCCCATACATACAAAACCACCGCCCCAAAAGTCATGTCAATAGCAATATTCGCGCCGATATAAAACGGAGAACCCATGGCCATTGGAATTGGAACAAACCTAGATATGTTGTTAGGAGCCACATCCCTCACAAAGTTCATAAGCAAAGCTGCCACGAAAAACACACAACACAAAGCTAGACAATACTTGGGCAGCTTGGAAAAACCTTCAGTACCCAGAATAGCCATTTCCCGGAAAATAATGGCATATGGTGCTTTGTAAGGCCCATCGGGTGCCCCAATGTCAAAAGCGGTCCAGAACATCCAGAAAGTGATTGGAGCAATCACACAACCCATGGCTGTCCCTACTAACTGGCTTATAAACATTGACTTAGCTGATGATAGAGTGAGATAACCAGTCTTGAAATCTTGCATAAGATCGGCTCCAGAAGAAACAATAGTCATCATAAGACCTGAAGAAGCTAACCCGGCTATGACCCCACTGTTTTTTCCGCTTATAGAGGCAACAATGAAAAGAATGATTTTTCCATAAGTGGAAGGCAAGCTATGGTCCGTTAGGCCCATTCCATAGGAATTGCAGAAAGCAAGGGGAGGAGCAATGATGTATGAGAGAAGGACTAGATACCACTTGAAAGGTGGAAAGAAGATTGGTATTGTAGCAGTTGATATGGTAGCTAATCCTATATATCCTATATATGCAAACCAAGATGGTATTCCGTCCTTGAGAAATATTTCATCCCGAAGCTTCCGTTCCGATAAGAGTTTGGAGCTTTCATTATCTGAAAAGGAGTTGATATCTTTAAAAAATGGATAATGGATGTTCTTATGGGATTAGGAATTTAAATCATTACCTACAAGCTCTTTAATGACAGTGCGTTTGTTGGACCATTCTTTGGTTGTAAATGCTATGAGTTTGATCAAATTGTAAAGACCATCTCCAAGGATAAGGGAAGTTGCTATGAGGACCTGAAGGGACAAGAGGATATCAAAATGGTGATAAGAGGAAGTCATATGTAGTGTGTTTGAATATAGAAATTGAGTTAGTGTCGCACCTTATATCCATAAAGTCCTTTGAAATCATTACCACTAAGATCAGAAGGATACCAATCTCCAGCATGTTGAGAAATGATTGGCCATAAAATTCCCCATGAAATGATAGCCCCGAGAAGAGCCGAGAAATTGACAATGGGAGGGCAAAGTAGACCACACCCAACATAAGTTGGACTGAAGTCAAAATAGAACCTGTATGGAGGAATATTGATTTTACTACAAATACCATAATGCGGCAAAGGTGAGGGAAATAGTTGATGAACAGGAAGAATAAGAGGTTTACGTGTTCTTGAAAAGCTGCAAGCCAAGACTAGGAAAATTGTCAAATCCACATGAATCTCCGATACCACTGAAGAACCACTTAAAGCAGCCCCAAGAAAAGCTTAAGCCTAAATATTTTCCGAGACAGCGTACTTGTTTTCTGCAAATAATGAAGAAGAAGAAACCACACTGATAATCATCTTATGACATGTAAGGTTTATAGTCTAGCAAGGACTAAGTACCAATATACTTACTCGGCAAGCTTGGCTCCAAGATTTGTATGGAAGCCATTGATCAGCATTGCCGTGGCTGTACCACTAGGATATGTTAGCTTGTAATCCATTACCATGACCTGAACTCATCACAACAAAATTATCAGCTAAGAAGCTGAATTTAACTTGAAAAAATTTCCCTTTGCTTCAAAATCAAATTAAGTTCAAAGCATCATGGGATCAAGGCAACGATGAGAATGATGGTGAAAAATGGAAACGGGTGTTACCTTACGAAGAGGGACAAGACAGAAAAGCCCAAGGAAACTGATAACGAATAAGAAACCAATCATCCAACCTAAGCTTGGGTTCTTCACATCCTCGGCTCTATTACCCGGATAATCAACACCAATAAGTTGATATGTTCTCTCATCCATTGCAATCAAATATGAACCAAATCCCCCTAAATTAGTCACAAATGAAAATCTTCTGAGACCAGAAAAAAAAAAAAAAAAGAAAAGAAATCACATTGTCTTGGACCCACAAAACAAGCTTCCTTTTTCCCAGCTTAGTAGCCAAAATTCGACATTTATAGTTGCAGAAAACAGGGGCATAAAAATCACATATTGGGGGAAAAAACTGACCTTTTAACTCACAAAAGTAATGTAGATTACTAGTACAAAAAAGAAAAAGAAAAAGAACTTACCGCTATAAGCAAGGCCATAGCAAGCAACAACGCAGGTCTGAATTACAGTGTTCTCTTGCTTAGTGAACTTCGCAACAGAAAAACCTAATTTGGACAAGAGCTCGGTCCAACCTTTGACCATGAAGAAACCCAACAGACCAGCCGCAACGTTCAAGGAAGGGATTACTCCAACCGTCAGATTCAGTTTGTGGGTGATGATGCAGAACAGGGTCCCTAACAAGGCGCTTACTACTAGCCCTCGCATCGTGATCTGGTCCTTCCATTCTGGGATCTTCTCCAACTCTTCAGATTCTACGGCCTTGATTTTCTCCGACTCGATGAGCAACGACTCTGATATCTCCACGCCCTTGTTCTCCATAACTTAAGATCATGAATTTCGTACGACACTTGAAATGGTTGTCGTCTCTGTCTCTGTCTCTGTCTCTATCTCTGTAAGTGCTGAGAATACACAGCAGAGAACACTTTGCCCGCCATTTTTATCCGTCGCTTCCACTTCCGAAACGGGTTTTTTTTTTTTAATAATTGGATGACTAATAAGTTTATTACATGTCTGAAATTGATTAAAGCTAAATTTATTGATTTTTTTTTTTTTAAATGCGAAGATAAAGACATTTAGTGGATAATAGAGTAGAGGTCAAAAGGAATCTTATTATGAGGAGCTTAAAAAATGTACAAACTGTTTGGTGCAGAAGCACTAATCCTCTTAATTAATAATCTCTTTCTCCATTAGTTGGACTCGTCCTTTTTGGGGTCCTTTACAACTTGTGTAAACAAAGAAGAATTCAGGGATCAAAGTGGAAGGGGTTCTTTGCTTAGAAATCCACCCATTTCCATCCTCCATGAGCAATCAACTAAAGTAGCTAGCTCTCTGAAAAAAAAACACACACACCAAAAGGACCCATTAGCAACAAAAAATAAAAAGAAGAGCTTCAGAAATGGGAAATGGTAAAAAGAAAATGAAAACTTACTTGAGATCATGGCTGACAACAAGTACAGTTAATTCTTTCTTTAGGCTCCCTAAAAGCTTCACAACATCTGCACGTGCCTTCCAATCTGATAGACTGTGAGTTTAGTATCACATGCAAGTACGTAACTTCAAAAAAATCAATAGTAATGTAAGAAACATACCAAGACCAGCCAAAGGCTCGTCCAGTATCAATATGTCCGGGATTTGAACCTGAAGAATAAGGCGATTTCAAAATTAAAAGTTTAGTTTATGTGGCAGAAATCAAATAGCTAGAATGAATCTTATTAGCAATTTGTATAACTGATGGGATCCATTTGAGTTCATTTTCCAATTTAAGTACTTACTAATTGTATTGCCAAGGAAAGGCGACGTTTGTATCCACCACTAAGGGATTGTGGATCTTTGTCCAAGGCTATCCCATTCAAACCCACCTATAGTTAGAAATCGTCCAAGGAATAGATTTAGTGATTAAAGATATACCAATATGAGGTAATACGTGAGAACTATAAGCGATGAAAATCGATGACCAAAAACAATACCCAATTCATAGCTCTTTGGAGTCTCAATGCAAGACTCTTCTTCAATTGAGGATCACCCCTTTGCCTTGGCCACCCAAATGTAACTTCTTCAAGCACATTATCAGCTACAAAATATCTGTAGATCAAAGATAGCACATTCTTAGCGGCTTGTGATTCAAGCCATCACTTAACTACATAAATCACCGAAGTTTATATTAATGCAAGCACATCACATGCCACCTGCAGAATCTAAGCTTTTCAGTTTAACAATCAGAAATGGAGTATAACCTTATCAATTTACTGACATTTAAATACCTTTCAGGAAATTGAAAGACAATACCAACTGTGTCTGAATCCAATAGTTTGGGAGGCTGATTCGGATTGCCATCCTTGTCATATCCTTGGATATGAATCGAACCTGAAGTTGGTTTGCTTAGTCCTGCTAGAAGCTTCAACAAGAAGGAAAATGAAATATCTCAGATACTCGATACCATGAATGATTAAAAACAAAAGGGACATGAAAATTGAAAAATGAGGAAAAGGATCTGTAGACCTGCAAAAGAGTAGTTTTTCCACTTCCACTCCGGCCAAATATTAAGCCTAAACTGCAGAAGAATATCAGCAGGAGTTAGCTATCTAATAAAACACAAAAACAAGCCTACTTAATCAGAATTTCTTATAATACTCATCACATACGCAAAAAGAACGCAGTATGAAATTAGAGCATGCGGCAGCACCTTTTCTCAGGAAGTGATAAATTAACAGCGTTTAGGAGATTGAGTTGAGTTCCGGGAGGCCGAAAAGTAACATCCCTAACCTTCAAAGTCAATTTGTGTTATGCTTTAACAACTTTGCTTTCTAGAAAATATACAATTTGATAAAAAAAATTGAACTTATAGAGCTTGAATCGAAATTTGAAAAGGTCGAGTTTTGAGCTGAAGTAATGCGGCTAGAAACCCACTTCAAAACAAACGTAATCGCATTTGAATCTAAGAGCTTGAATTCGTCGGAACCTGGAGCTGTAGAAAGAAATTGAAGATGAAAGGTAATGGAATAAGACTAAAAATGGAAGAAGAAATAGTGACTACATGATATTGAAGGGAAGGGAAGGGAAATGACTTGCCTCGAGTTCGACTTGGCTACGACTGGGATTTGTGACTGATAGGGTCTACAACCTGTGAAGAGGCTCGAACCAGAAAGAGAGATCGCCATTAGAGACGATGAAGATCTATTTGGGCTTTCCAACATAATCAAGGGGTAGACAGAAAAAGTCGGGCCTCCGATTTCTATTTAAGGCCCAATCATCTTAACTTTATATCTCGGTTCAAAAAACAAAAACAAAAAAAGCCCAGTAGTAAATTTAAGCCCAATAATAAATGAGACTTTTAATACTTTTTGTTAGCAATAAAAAATGATTAAACGACAATAGTAAACAGTTTGAATATGAATTTAAACATGCAGATTATGTTCCATTTGATGTCGTAATTAATAAAGATTAAAAGTTTGTAAGATGGTAATAAAAGGTAATGATGAATGAAACATGTATGGGCAGATGCATGCATGCATGCACAAAGACAAAGTACCCGTAACTGTAACTAGTCTGAATTGTACATACTTTTCAAATACCTTCCATGATTTTGTCTTGCAGACTTGGTAGGTAGCAGGCTGGCTGGCTGCCTAAGATGATTTAAAAAAAAAAAAAAACACACATATCAATTATATAAATATATAAATATATAAATATAAGGGTACTCAATCTTCTTGGAAGCTTGTGGTGGCCAAATCAATTTGGTATTTTTCCCACCTCAATTTTAGAGTAGGTTTGGAAACGATATCATGACTAGACTTTCTTAAGTTAACTAAACTATCAGCTGATACTGATTAGATAGGCCTAATTTCATTTGAATCATCAAGAACACATGCCCTTTTCTTGACTATTCTTCTCACTCATTCTCTCTCCAATTCTCCTCCACCCTTTGAATATTAATAATAGTCCATTACATTAACATTACATGATGACCTACTCAGTGATGCAATTTTTTGTACGTACAAGCCACAAGGAATAACACTGATTTTTCATGAAAGAGAATTAAGACTTGTCTACCTCCTTACATGTACAAGATCATCTGTTTTAGAAGTAAGCACAACAAAGTAACTCCTTCTATAATGGTAACTTAGTTACCGGCTTCTTCTTCAATGTCACTTTTCCAACAACATTTTTGGGATCTTACCAAACATAATTAGTTATATATATAGTTTTGATGATCAAAGCCGCCGCCAACATTTTTCACTCCGTCTACCCTTTTTTTCGTAATTCTAGTCACATCCCTTAATGAAGCTCTCTGTTCTTTTTTATTTATTTATTTATTTATATTTTTCGTGCCGTTTACGACAAGACCACACATATAACACAGTGATCTGACCTAATATATATGTTAATTTGGAATTATCATTGATTGATTCTTCTCTATTCTTACACACTCTTCATCATGAAATAAATTTAGCTCTTTTACTTTACCTGACCATGCTAGCTATCTAGCCTAGTCTAGCCGCTTCTATATACCTCTCAAGCTCTGGTCATTACTATTCATTCGTTTACCTAAGATTCAACATCATTCTATCTCTAATCCGAGAACCTTCTTCATTCTTGATCACTAATGGAGAATTATCAGATGTTTCTACCGGCTTGTCCGAGGAACCCACAACTAGATTTTCCTATATCATCAACCAATAGTATATCAGCTAGTACTATTGGAAGCTCTCAAAGCTTCATGATGAATGCCTTCTATGGTGATCATCATCCCATTGTGAGTTCAAATAATGGATTTTTGGGATTGAAGATTCGCGATGATAGTAATGGAGGACAAGGAAGAGATATGTCTCATCAGCGGCAGCATCACGGGGATCATGTGGAATCAAGTGATCATAATGATGAGGAAGGAGGTAAGAAGAAGAAGAAGGGGGAGAAGAAGATAAGGAAGGCGAGATGCGCTTTTCAAACGAGGAGCCAAGTTGATATTCTTGATGATGGTTATCGTTGGAGAAAATATGGTCAAAAGGCTGTTAAGAACAACAAATTTCCCAGGTTTTTTTGCTACTACTTAAGCTCAACTAATTATCCTTTCTTCATCATCTTCTTATACTAATAAGCCATCTCTTCTTCATGATTTTTCTTTCTTGTCATTTATTTTTTCCTCTTTTGATTCGCTGGTCCATTGATTAAAAGATGTCATGGATTCCTGCATTATTGTCAGTAACAATAAATTCAGTTCGATTTCCTTTATGTATGAGAAGAGAACGACGAACTAGATAGCTAGGTTGCAAACACAACTTCTCGAGATTATGAATCCTCTTTCTAGGGTTTCACCCTTACTTATAGTCAATTCCTTATAAATGATTTTGCCCTTTACAAAAAGCATATATATATGTCGATTTAGTGTATGCATGCTCATATTTGATTTTGCATTATGATTACCAGGAGCTATTACCGATGCACATACCAAGGGTGCAACGTAAAGAAACAAGTTCAACGTCTAACAAGAGATGAAGGCGTAGTGGTGACTTCATACGAAGGGATTCACTCACATCCAATTGACAAGCCCACCGACAACTTTGAGCATATCTTAAATCAGATGCATATCTACACCCCCATCTGAATATTCATGTAGTATATATCTAGAGTCATCTTAAACATCAAAATGATCAGCTACGCTTTTGTAAGATACGTGCTGATCAGTTTCTTCCAACATTTCTTTGGGGTCGTCATTATATATATATATATATATATATATTTAGAATGATAGATAGATCCTCAATTTGAATAAATTAACTTGTGGGATTTGGTTCAGAATATATATGGATTTTAACCTCAATTGCCTTTGGCTAACTGTTATTACTATTGTTTCATTGTACATATATATATATATATATCCTGTCTGAATTGAAATGGGGTCCGAATAACAATCACGGGCTGTAATTGAGTACCGATAACAGTGGTCGAAGTTGCTAACTCTTCGATTATTGCATGCATATGTGTGAGTATGTGGATTAGTTAAGTGACTTGTGAGTCTTGAGGTAGCCGATCGTGGTGGCTATAGGGCAATCCAAGTAGTGATAAGAGTTGTGACGGTTGGTTAGGAAGGTAATATAGCGACGATGGCCATATTGTGGATATAAAGTGTGGCAATATTACTTGTGATGGGATGGTGGAAATTATGGTAATGGAGTGATGGCAACAAGGGGCGGAGCTGAACGGTAAATGACTGGAGAGTAAAGATCGGATTATGTATGTAATGTAATGACCGAATCTGTCGATTTAAGTTGTATTGGGCTCGACGATGAAACATTACATAATGTTTATGACTAATTAATAATGATGTGGTCATGTGATGGTGATGATCATGGCCGGTTTGTAGTATCAATCATTGGCGGGTGGATTGGTGCATTGTTATGCCGCCGGAATGTAGGCCAAGGTCGTGCTGTACATCAGGATGGTGATCGGTTGTGGATGGAGGAAGTATTAGAGTTACTAGTAGTGGACACTCTTTTCTAGTTCATTTTTTTGATCAAGGTTCAAACCCTGATCATCCTAGGTTTGCTATCTACAGTACCCATCAATAATTGGAGCCTTATTTAATTAGTAAAGTTTGCATGTGTGGCCATCCATCAATTTTTTTTTTCCTACTATAGTTGTGTCGTGTGTGAAAGATCGTGGCCTCTTATGCACGCAAAAACTTCAGAAACCAAGATACAAAAACAAGTTTACACTTGAAAAGATTCATCACACTTGTGTAGAGGCTTGAGCTAGCTAATACCTCATAACAGATCAGATACATGCATAGCTTTAGCTCATTCTTAAACACTTCATCTATTCTCAAGCAAAGGTGAGATGAAGCTTGTATAGCTGCCTGACCTCATAGATTAGTGCCCCTTCTTCTCTGATCCCCTCTTCTATGCGATCTTCAATTATTTGGCAAACTAAGCAAAACAATAATATAAAACTCGTCCCTTTCTTTACCCTCCATTTTCTTTGTCTTTCTATCCCTCCATTCACTTTCTTTTTAATAGTTTAATTGTAAAAGTGATGTAAAATCTATTTCCTTTTCCATTGTTTACATCATCCATTGTCATTTACCCTCTATATGTGGAAAGGAAAGATCCATGAGATTTGTTCAACACATTTTCTTGGAACTCTCTCTTCTCTTTATAACGATAATGTATTCTTTTTTTGGTTTGTTTGTCTCTTCTGGGTGTCATTTGAGGGCAATATAAGCTCAATTATGAAGTAATTCAGTGGTTAAGTCCTAATAGCTTGAGAGATCAGTAATGGCTGCCATGTCACGGCCTTCTGGATCGTTGAAAATGACCATTCGACATATGACATGTCTAGTGGATGAGTGAAACTGTGAAAGTCGGACCTGAGCAAGTGCAAGGAGTACCATAGACGGCATAAGGTCTGTGAACAGTATTTAAAGGCTCCAGTCGTGATTATTAGAGGGGAAGAAAAACGGTTCTGCCAACAGTGTAGCCGGTATATGAATTCGAATATGTTAAATGATGTTCTTTTCTCTTCAATTGATATGAATTGAAGTTGATTTGTGTATGTGTGTGTGGAGGTTTCATTGTCTTGGCGAGTTTGATGAGAACAAAAGGAGCTGCAGAAAACAGCTTGATGGACATAAATGCGCAGGCGAAAACCGATCCCAGAATCCACTACATGACTTCTAAGGACTTTATGTTCAATTTCAAAGGTTTGAAAATGTCTTATACATTCTATTACTTTATTCTCTATACTTCGCTGCATAAGCTTTTTTCATAGCAAAATCCCCTGTTTTTTTTTTTTTACAAGTTCAGATCCAAAATTCTTCGATTCAGTAATCCAAGCATAGATGTAGCCCAGAGTGCTAGAAATACTCTCTATCATGTCTCGGACTCCCAAATAGAGGCAAAAGTTCATAGTCAGCACAAAATGATGCATGTTATTGACAAAGAAAGGCATGCCAGTTCAAAGAAAGGCATGCCAGTTCCTCTGCTTGTGTCCTCTTGTGGAGGAAGTAGTAAACAATTCTCTTTCTTCCAGAACGACTACTCTACAGACAGCTTGGAATATGCTCTCTATCTTCTGTCAACGGTTCCTACAAAACAAACTCCCCAAGAATCAGAAATACTTGGTTTTAATCATCTCGCCGAGTTCCCGTGCTTTTATGGTACGACCGAGATGCACCACGTCAATCCTGTATCGGCTTTTGATTATCATGAAAGTAGAATGCAGGATGATGTGGTGCTTCAGACGGATGAATTTGAATGCTCATTGCAAGAAGAAGTCTCATAAAGGGTTTGGACCTCAAACCCCGAACCCAATTCTGGTTGAACTCAGTCTTTTTAAACTGTAATTTGTAAACGCTGATTAAAAACTCACAGCATGATACACTGGATTTACATAACTCGATTCTGGATGAATAGTTTGTTCGTTAAAATTGATGTTTCCCATTCAAGTGTTTTTTGATGTCTGCAAGCTGGTAGTCAACCTCTTAATATGAAATATGTAATATAATAATATTATATATATATATATATATATATATATATATTCAGCATCAGAGTGAGGTGGATGAGAGTTCAGTTAAAGCAAGAAGAGCAGCAAGAGACAGAAACAAACGACCAACTCTTTGAAACCTCAACTGGATCTTTATTTCTTAAGAACCCATCCAAGTACATGGAGAAGAGAAAAGAAAAACAAAAGATCTGATAAAACTTTAGATACATTAAGCACAAAATGGGATAACAATGTAATGACAACAAAAAGGATCTTAAAACGGTAGCTGGCTGCTGTATGGTTGTCATGTATTAGTGTTTGTCATCCTTGGAAATCTCTTTTGAAGCAGCCTTGGATTCCAGTTCCTTAGCACTCCTACAAAATATTATCATGTTTTACTCAAATTTGTCATTATCATGTAATAATGATCAAAATTGTAACCTTTTTTTTTTTTTCAGAGTGTGAATTTTTGAAGTACACTGAACTAGAAACAAGAACAGATCCAATTAACTAATAACAGAACGCCATGATGACAAGTATACGAGGAACTAAAAAATGAATGTCGATGTGTTTACTTGGAGGCGGCGGAGGATTCTTCTTCGATCCAGTGGCGGATGTGCTTTACGTTGCGCCTGAAAATTGCGGCGGATTGTTTCACGTCGCTCCTCAGCAGAAGAATCCCCGCGCTAACTCCCACAACCGTAAGAATGAAGTTCGTCAACGCCATTCTTTAGCTTCAAATTTTCCGGATTTCTTCCTCCTTCACAGTACGGGTTACAGAGAGATTGCGCGGCTTATGGTTTCAATCGATGCAAGGATTTGGGTTTCTCCGACTGAGTATCAGCTTGGAGTTTAGAGACAACGACGGCGGAGGCGGTTAGTTGGTTCTTTTCCTTTTTGTGGCTTGATGGGCCTACGCCAAAAAAACGATGGGCCTGAACTGATAAACTTATCTATAGAGCCCACCAGTTAGCCTAACATGGCCCTAGCCTAAACTTGCAGTCTACACTACTCAGTATTTCTATATTGTGCCCACATATTTATTATGAATTAAAATGCGACCCACAAATGTTTATGAATCTCACAATCAGATACCTCTCCCGCAAATCAAATCTCTCATTTCAATTGTTAAAACTAGTATCGAACTCACTTATTAGTCTTATAATAACTTTTAGTAGAGATCCATTAAACCTCAATAATCAGTAGTTATGAAAAGTTAAGATCCATGAAATACTCTACTAGAGTTGTTTCTAGTAAAATAACGTCAACTGGTTACTTTAGTGACTAATCAATTAGATGAATCTCACTCACAATGTTTATACTTCCTCCTTAATTTTGAATATGATCAACCATGTACAAGTTGCTACTCAATTGTTAAGGTAGGAGTAGGACGGTAAATATCATGAGATGTGATATTGTTGCATATACACAGAGAGATGAGCGTTGTTAGGATTTGACGATGTTGTTTGTCGGTTGGTGTTTAGACTTGAGTGATATTGGCACGGCTCAATCAGATAAAAGGACTCAAGCAGTTGAGAGCTTTGATCTGGTTGAACCATGCCAACATCGCAAAGTATGATTTCACCACCAACTAATCAATAATTAACATTCATTAACGCAATATGCTTGCAGATGAACAAGAAAAGCACCTACTTCAATTTTCTTGTAGTCATGTGTATTGGGTTGCGACTCTGATAGATGGATCAATAAGCCTGTATTGCTTTTGGTGGTGGTGCAGCCGACAGCCGCCTTGATTGAAAGCGGCTATAGGGAGGTGATAGAGGTGTTTATGGATTGTGGGGAGTTGAAAATGAGAAACGGAGTGGAAATGGATGGGGGGTAATAATTAGTAATACAATATCAAGGTTAATTTATTAAGAAAGACAATTGGACACCTTCTTTTACACGTAACGTTCGTTGAAATAATGTGTATAATTAAACTACTAGTGCACCTAATACTCACTTTAATTTACAAACAATTACCCATTTCTCATCAGCATTAATGTCACCATGGCATCATCATATTATATTATTATTGACCATGTTAAGGGAATTAAACTACTAGTACTAGCCCATCTGGTCGCCAACGTCAGAACCAACCTGACGCCAGGTCCGATCTTGATCAAGCATTTACGTGCAGGTAAAATACTTACTCACTTCAAATCAATGTAAAAGATTTACTCATTGTGTATGTCATCTTGTAGCAGTTTCAATCATTTTGCTATTATGTGTTAATTATTATCATGAATACTCCACTTTATCGTAAAATTATGAATCAAATACATTCAAATGCATCTTTTCAAGCTAGTTACCAAATATTCAAGTTCAAATCATTAACATGGTGATTCATATTTCATCATCCAAGTGGATTGATTCCATCCATTCAATTCAGTCGGCTAAATATATTATCTTGTATGTATAGGTTGACAAGTAACGGCAAAAATGTCTGATAGTCAAGCTGATGATCTCTAATACTTACACACGTATATGCGATGAAATAGAGCTATCCTACGAGGGTTGGTAAGCAAAAATGACTTCTGACTTCTAAATTGATCCATAAATGGCACCCTAAAGTAGCATAGATTATGAGATATATATAATGTAACATAATATAAGGCAACTATCATGCATGCCTTGTATTGAATATCATTACATCGTATTATATTAAGACAACGTAACTCTCATGCATGCTTTTACTAACATTCGTTATTCTTATGACTTATCTTTGTATCATATTTTTGGGCATGACGTATAGATCATATTATAACATATAGTATAATTCCAAGAAACAGCGAGGAAAATACCAATTTTCCTTTAATTTCATCAGCAGCTAGCGGCCTATATGACCAGATTCCTTTGTCTCGTTTTCACCATGCTTCATGTTGATAACATATTTTATCTCCTATTTGTTCGTTTTCTTTTTACTTAGTTATCATCAACCATACTTGATCTCTTTGTCATTTCTGCGTAGAACAAGTCAATGAATCATGATGATGATGTACATACCTTATGATAATCCTGGATACATATTTGGGCCATTGGGTCGATTATTTGGGTCTTTGTATGTAGATGATCAGAGTCCACTTCATCTTTTGCGGGCCTCGTTAGTGCAACGGTTTGTCTTTTGGTAATGCCTATACATATATTTGTCATGTTTCATGGTCTTATGCGAATTTTGATTGTGATTCTAATATGCTTAGTAGATTTCGGAAGAAATTATAACACTCTTATTTCCCGCCATGGTTACTTTGTAAATTGTAGTTACAGCTCAATAATATTCATTCCAATGCATTCTGAATTCAAGACACCAATTAAGGCACAACTTTGGCTACTTGATCCGCTTTCGTGGTCTAAATAAAGGGAGTGGACCCGCTTAAGCATTCCACTTGTAATAAGTTACTCATATTATCACATAACATTTAATATATATATATATATAATAAAAATTGAATTTAGTCATAAAAAGAAAGGAACATGGGACCGAAATCCTATCAACTTATTTTGACTTAGGATAATAAACTCATGAACTTAGTCTTACTTTATCGTCAAGAAATAAAAGAAGACTTTTATCTTTTAAGTTTAACTTAGATATAGCTCATTTCTTTTTTGGTGTGAAACAATGTCAAACCAAAATACGCAACAAGCGTTGCTCTTCCTAAAAATGAGGTAATTCAACCACACTTTCCAATACGATTACCTTTTTATGATTTCACTCCAGTCACTAGCCCTACCTTCGGCGTCCTCCTCTTTGCAGATAAGATAACGAATTCAGACTTGGGTAGCTCTCATAGTGTGACAGGCGGTGGTGTGTACAATCCCGAGAACAAATTCATTGTTGTATGGCTTACCAGCGATCACTAGTGATTTCGGTTTCATGTAGGCGAGTTGCATCCTACAATCCGAATTGATGACGAGTTTCTAGAGTTAGCTCACCCTGGCCGATCCTAGTTTGTTTAGGTCGGGTTGGGCTTTAAAATGAGTTTTTTTTTTTTTTTTTTATAAAAAATTATCATGTGATATAATAAATAAATTTTATAATTTAACAAAATAATTTTATGATGTAATAAAAAAAAATTATAATACAAAATTAATATATTTATCATGTAATTATGAATATTTTATTGTATATATTGACTTTGGCTAATGACTCAAACTCAGTTCACCGAATTATTATTAACACAGTCTATATATGGTTTATGAATTCAACATGCTCAAATTATTTATTACAAATTTGATCGATTTGTTCAATTTATATATTCGTTGTTGGAATCCTCAATACGGATCAATAAAAATATTTATGTACAAAATTCTCATCATTATTTAAGTAGAGCTACGTAATACTAAGACTTGTAATTCTTAGTTGTTTTCATATATTCATACAAAAGTAGTTCTTTATTGATTTAATTGAAAATTGACAAAACATAAAAGTAAAATTTAAAATTGAGATTTTGGGTATTGAATTTAGAGATAAAGAGAAGGGGAAAAGATATAAAATAATGAAAATTAAATGAAACAAATAGGAGAAAACTTATGTAAACTGTTTTATTGTTGTCAATTTAAGAATCACATATTCTAAATTTCTAATTCATTCACTTAATTATAATTTATAATTTAAATTATTAAGTTTTAAATTTTAAACCACGTTAATCTTATTCTTAATATTATATAAATTAACATAAAAAAAATTAATTAAACTTGCCAGACACCCATAACCTGTTGGTCTATTTTAAAATAGGTTGGATCGAATTAGCCGATATATAAGCTTAGTCCAAACCCAACCTCAGGCAGAGCTCGGCCAGAGCCTACTAACTACAAGCTCAAAGAAAGGCTTAGGCCGGGCTTCAATGGGCTAATCCTACCGGATTCGGGCTGACCTAGCCTGCTTTACCACCTCTAATAGTCTATACATTTTCAACTCGGAGACATAGCTTATAACCGATCATTCATTCACTTCCTCTATCTAGGTAAATGAATGCATATTATTGCTTATTTGAAGCTACGAAAGAAAGAAGCCAAGTAGAAAAATAGATGGAGAATCCAAGCAGCTGGTACCTACCTTCTTGGCAAGACTCGTCCCATCAAATGCAGTCAGGGAAATATCTTACCATATGTCCATCAGTTCATGACCGCCTCTCTACTCTTAGATATTCTAGCTTGTAGTTAGAGTAGATTTCGACAAAACCGTACGCGATGAATAATGACGTCAAGTCAAAGTTGGATCAAAATTTAAAGCAGGAATTAAGAGATTTATTAAGATGATAGTTGATGCTAATATACATTATATAGTAACATGCGTGTCTACAGAGATACATAGATCGATGTAAAAAGCTTCTTGGGATGTGTTTTGACACAGACTGTGTTCTTATCTTATGTTCAACAAATTCCTTCCAAACAAAAAATTTGCATGTCTGAAGATGCCCTTGTACAAAACTTAGCTGTTATCTTAAACAAGAGAAAGTAACAAATTGTAAGAGCATTTGGACATGGAATCTGTTGGGCTCAGGATAATTTTAGATCAATAGTCTCGAGTAAGGAAAATTGAGATTGAGGTAGGATCGATAGGTATTGAGATGATTAAATATGATGAGAAAATAATAATTGAGACTGAGGTCCGAGAGGATTGGGAAGCATGTCAGTTAATATGATAACAGCTGAGTAAGATGAGAAGATGTTATTTGAGGCTGAGATTGAGCTGGATATTTTCTCGCTTGTCACAAGCTTAAATGAGAATATATATAGAAGATGAAAAATATAAGTGAAAAATTACATATATCCATCATATCAGATTGAAATAGCCCTTATACTAATCATGAAGTAAAAAATAATATAATTAGGTTACTAAATAATAAAAGCTAAATAAGTATAAATTTATTTATAATTTTTTTCATATTTACTCAATTATAAAAATTAATTGATATAATAATATAAAATAAATATATTTTTATAAAAACAAACAAAATACCTATGAAACCAATGGACAAATATGCACGTCAATATAATTCATATTTTCACCTTTACTAAACATATTGTTGTATATGTTTAGTAACCTTCCATGAAAAGGAAACTTTGAAATCCCCACTTACCAAAAGTTTTACGTCCCCATGCAGTAAAATTCCTTGGTCCACATGTGATTACTACCAATTGTAAGGTGGGGATCGAATATAAATTTGACAATCAAAGCTGGCAGCTTTCTCACAAAAGATCTGTATA
Source organism: Coriaria nepalensis (assembly GCA_027186245.1). NCBI lineage: Eukaryota > Viridiplantae > Streptophyta > Magnoliopsida > Cucurbitales > Coriariaceae > Coriaria > Coriaria nepalensis. The sequence goes on along the minus strand of CP114496.1, from coordinate 9,790,352 downwards.
TTATTACAACATAAAAAATAAAGAAAAGATATTTATCTTACAAAAGATCTGTATATTATTACAACATAAAAAATAAAGAAAAGATATTTATGCTCGTAGCTATTTTAAAACCATGATCACGAGATTGACGGACCCATTAGAGCTCATGATCTTGAACTTTCATCTCTATCCACCTTATATATATATATAATATATATAATATATAATATCGTGACAACGATTGGGGTCAGGCATGCGTACATATATATATATATATATATATATATATATATATATATATCTACCTATTTTCTATCACATAAATATCAGCCAAGGGTTAAAAGCAAATGGAGACGACATGCCCTTCCTTAGCAGCTTTGTCTCATATGGCGGGCCATAACATAAGTAGGCTGTAGCCCGGTGGCACTGGCGTGAGAAAAGGGGTTTATTCTTAAGTTTGATGGTATGTAAGGCCGGCCCATTAGTTAGTTTGGTATCCTGATTCTGATTGGTGGCCCATTTGAAGCCTTGGGCCTTGAGGTTCTATTCTGCCCCCTTCCATTATTTTGTATGTTTATCTGTTTTGGCGCAGTTAGACATTGCGACACGTAGTGATAAAGTTGAAAACTTTCCAATTTGCTAAGACAGAAGTTGGTTCCAACCAAGTTAGTTTTTGTTTTTGCGTTTTAAACCAAACTCATATATACACATACACATAACATGTCAAATGAAAATTGGATATATTAACCTTTCTTCATTCTCATCCTTATCAAATAAATAGGGTAATAGGCAGTACCCAAACAGGTTATTATTATTATTTAACATAAAAAAATAAATTCATCACAGAACGCTGCGTTTTACCGACGAATTTACGAAATCAGTATAAACCTTCTTTTCTTTCATAGATGTACTGGACGCGCGCGCTGGCAGAAGATCAAATTTGGGAGTGCCCCGTGGCAAGAAGTTTTATACTGATTTCTTAATCGGAATCAAACCGACTTGTTGTGCGACTATATACTTACCCTTTTTAAGTAATTGAGGACCCTGGATGGTGAAGACTGATCCGAGTGCTACAAAACCCCCCTTTCGCATCTTCGTTTTCTTTCAATCTTTCCAGTCCTAGACCAAAACAAAAACCTAGGGTTACGATTGCGTTCTTCCTCTTCACAGAATGGGGAGAGGAAAAGTTGAGCTAAAGCGAATCGAGGATAAGAACAGCCGGCAAGTCACCTTCTCCAAGCGAAGGGGCGGATTGATGAAGAAGGCTCAGGAACTCGCCGTTCTCTGCGATGTTGAGCTCGCTCTCATCATCTTCTCCACTAAAGGCACTCTCTACGAGTACTCTAGCGGTGACAGGTACTCATTATTGCTTGTCTAAATGCCTTCCTTCCTTCTTTGTTTTTATTTTTTCTATTTTTTTGCAATTTTGTTAAGCTCTGCACACAGTTTTTCATGAATTTATGATGTTTGGCTTAATACTGTTTGTTCGAAGTTATCTTCGTCGCCATTGCATGAACCCTAGTGATCGTGGCCAGTGCTCAGAACTGTCTCCAATTTATAGCTGTGTTGCTGGTGCCATCTCATGTCTACTTCCCATTTTTTAACTGTTACCAAAGAAAAAAAAAAACTTTTGGGAAATCGTGGCTCTCAGTTGGCGTCGGTTTCAAGGAAGCTTATTTAGTTAGTTTTTCTAAGAACAATTATCTCTGGAGTAGTATAGCGTTTCAGTATTATATCATGGTGACGATGTGCAATTCTGTTCACGTACCATGTAACCAATAATTGCTGATAACATATTTATGTTCTGATCGTGCCTCAGATTTTCCTGTCTTTCAGATTTATGCTTGCATGAAGAATATTTCATTTGTTGATAATCACACAAGAAATATAAGAAAATCGTGTATATCAAAATTATGAGTTTTATCTGAGCCCTGCGGCGTTATGATTATGATTGTTGGAATGGGGCGTGTTATCTATTACCCACTAGGAATAGGCGTTTATCAAGCCGGGTTTTGAGACTAATCCTCCGAAAATAAAGCGTGTATAGTCTCGGTGAGGTGTCTTTTTTATATGCCAATCACGCTGATTGATAAGCTACTTTAGCACATATTCGTAGGATATCGTTGATAGTATTGTGTTGAGGTAATATGTCTAGTCTCTAATGCCCAATTAGAAATCAAGCACTTAAAAACTAGGAATATGATTCAAAGAGATCAAAGAAATTATGAAAATCTTGAATACTGATTTTTATATGCTTTGCAAACGATCCAATATTACAACTAAGCGAACAAGTGGTTTGAAAGGATAAAACCATTCACTTGTACACATTAAACAACTACCTAATCCCCGAAGCATAACGCAATTCGTCAACGACCTGCTAATCCAACTATGTAACCACTTGATTATCTTAAAAGAGTTGTTCCTGAGTAAAAATGTGGTTGATTGCATCACAACCTCCATAATTTGTAGTAACAAAATAAGAATTGTCCCAAAACTCTGAACCTATGATTCCTAACCTATTAGGGAGCTTGCACATTGGAATAATTATTGTGTTACTAATATATCATTAATAGAGGGAAAAAGAAACAATCTAAATAGACTTTTAAGATCCATTAACAAATGGAGGGAGAATCCCTCAGATTATAACGTTTTTGGGACATTTAGCATTTTCATATTACAACCCTCCCAATGAATATTTTTGGACTTTTCAATTGGTTAAAGTAAAATGAGTTAAATGCTCAATCTCAAAAATATTTTATAAATGTAATTAAATGCATTTTACATTTGAAAAAGAGAAAATTCCTAGAACAAGTGATTGCAAATAATGAGTATTTGCAATAAATAATAAGAGTCGATGTCTGAGTAGGACTCTCACTCGCACACACGCGTGCGACGTAGGCGTGAGGCGCTTATTAGGCACACGTGGCACTACCACGCGTGGTGGTTGACCGATTTAATTTTTACCGTTTTAGTTAAACGGTTGACAGTTAAAACGGTTAGTTACCATTAAAGTTCAAATATGTGACTGTTAAAACACTTTTAACTATTTTTCTAAAGAGTGCGACTGTTCGTGAGTGTCAATTTCGCCCATAAATATGAAAAATCTGTAGAGAAGAAAAATACATTTTTTTCTACCTCGTTTTCTTACTGTCAGAAACTGAACACATACCTATATTTCATAATAAAGTTTTACAATTGCTTGTGAAATTTTGTAAAGACTTATCATATCCCGAAAACTATTTTCACAGTAACCTACAAACAATCTAGGAGGGTGAAAATATTATTTTTTGAAAAACGTATCTATTATGTGTTTCAAGTATCGATCACTAAAAATCAATAATAAAAAAATGATACACTACAATGGAGTCCTAGACTACTGTTTCAACCATAAAGCTGATGAACTAAGATCTCATGAGGCTTGATCGGTTTAATGGATCAAACTTCATATGCTGGCAAGACAAATTGAAATTCTTGCTCACTGCCTTGAGGATCTATTATATTCTTGTTCCTAATCTTCAACCACTTATAGAATCCTCTCCAGATGATATCGAAGAGATCAAAGCAGTGAAACTGAAAAGGGACGATGATGCAATTATGTGTCGGAGATACATTCTAAATGCGCTATTTAACCATATGTTCGATCTCTACACAGATATGAAATCTGCAAAGGAAATCTGGAATGCGTTGAAGAACACCTATAAGGCAGAAGATGAAGGTATTAAGAAATTCTTAGTATCTGAGTATTTTAACTTTAAAATGCTTGATGAAAAATCTCTTCTAGATCAAATACATAATTTACAAGTTATTGTAAATAAACTTGTTGTTATAAAAGTCATACTTCCTGAAATTTTTCAAGTTGGTGCTATCATTGCTAAGTTGTCATCTAGTTGGAAAAGTTATAGGAAGAAGATTCTTCACAAAAACGAAGATTACTCTTTGGAAGAGGTTAAAAAGCATTTACTTATTGAGGAAGAACTCAGACTAGAGATAAAAAAGCGGAGGAAACCAATATTGATACCTCAATGGCCAATGTTGTAGAAAGGTCTAGCCATCCCAAGGGCAAAAATCAAAAAGCGAATTTTCTTGGTTTGAAGAGGAATCAAGGAAAATTCAAAACTGACAAGAAAAATGGTGTTTGTTTTGTTTGTGGCAAATTTAGGCATTTTGCTCGTGATTGTAGATTCCGAAAAAAAACAAAATGAAAATGGCAAAGTTAATGCCATACAAGAAGAGATCATCGCTACTGTGAGCGACATCAATGCTGTCTAAGGAAAAGTTCGAGGATGGTGATATGATACATGTGCATATGTGCACGTTTCCTATGACAAATCATTGTTCAATACTTTTGATGAAGTCAGAAATTGATAAAAGATTCAAATGGGAAATGAAGGTCATTCCAAGGTACTTTGCAAATGAAGCATTAAAATTGTATTCACTTATGGTAGAAAGATCACTCTAGCAAATGTCTCGTATGTTCCTGATATGAACAAGAACCTTATTAGTGGTGATTTGTTAGGCAAACCAGATTCAAATCTGTTTATGAATTCGGGAAGTTGATTTTGTCAAAAAATAACTCTTTCATTAGAAATGGTTATTCTAGTGATGGGATGGTGAAACTATGTACTATTGACAATAATATTAATAATAAGAATGCTAATAGTTCTGCCTATATGATTGATTCAAATTATGTTTCATTATATGGCATAATAGACTTACACATATAGGTATTAGTACCATTAGCAACATTATTTCAAAGTATGGGGGTGTTGCTTATTGCAAGAACACATATCTTAAAAAGATTGAATGGGGTATGAGAGCGATAAAGTTTGCATTTGTTGGTTATGCAACAAACAACAAGGCTTATAGACTATTAGACTTGAAGTCTAATGTAATAAATGAATCTATAGAAGTGTAGTTTTTTGAAAACTTATTGTCTTTGGATAATAATTCTCAAAACACTACAAACATTGATGAATCTCAAATAAAGATACCTTCAAGAGTTGTTGAGCAACCAATTGAACCTTGTAAAAACCAAAGAGCACGAAAAATAAAAGAATTTGGATCCGATGAGATTGATTCTCAACTCATTACTTTTTGCCTGGTAGAAGGTAATATATAAGAGGTCATTCAGAAAATTTTTATAGTCCTTCAAATTGAAAATGACACCAAAACTTATAAAGAAACTATATCTTCAGATTCTACTTTTTGGAAAGAGGCGATAAATGATGAGATAGATTCAATTATATCTAACACCACTTGAGAAATAGTTGACTTACCACCCGGTTCAAAACCAATAGAGTATAAGTGGGCATTTAAGAGAAAATATCATACCGATGTCACTTTTTGAAACATTTAAGGCTAGATTAGTAGCCAAAGGTTTTAGATAAAATAAATATATTGATTATTTTGATTCGTATGCACCTGTTGCTAGAATAACTTTTATTCGAATCTTGTTTGCCTTAACTTCAATCCATAATCTTTATATTCATCAAATGGATGTTAAAATTGTATTCTTAAATGGTGATCTCAATGAGGAGGTCTATATGGAACAACCTGAAGGTTTTGTTCTACCATAAAATGAATATAAAGTGTGTAAACTAGTCAAATCATTATATGGTTTGAAGCAAACACCAAAATAATGGCATGAAAAGTTTGACATTGTTTGGCTTTATGTCAATGACATTAATCTTGAGTGATGACATGAAGGGTGTAATAGAAACGAGGAGGTTTCTGTCCTTCACGTTCAAGATAAAAGATCTTAGACAAGTGGATACCATTTTAGGTATCAAAGTGGAAGCAGAACTGTGGGGATATACATTAAGCCAATCTCATTACATTGAGAAAGTACTTAATAAGTTTAGTCATCTAAAGATCAAAGAGGCAAACACTTCTTTTGATTCAAGTATAAAACTTATTGAGAATAAGGGAAGAGCAATGGCTCAACTTGAATATGCAAGTGTTATAGGAAGTCTCATGTATGTTGTATAGTGCACAAGAGCCGACATAATATTTGCAGTTAGTAAACTAAGTAGGTCTACTAGCAATCAATCCAAGCATTAAGCATTGGAAGACAATTGGTAGAGTTCTTGATTATCTTAAGAGAACCAAGGAACTATGTCTTCACTATTCAAAGTTTCCAGCTATACTCGAAGGATATACAAATATAAGCTTGATATCAAGTGTAGGAGATAATAAATATACTATAGGTTGAGTATTCACACTTGGAGGTGGTGCTATTACTTGGGGTTCCAAGAAACAAACATGCATCACCCACTCAATTATGAAGTCTGAGTTTATTGCTTTAGCAACAACTGAGAAAGAGGCTGAGTGCCTTAGAGATCTTCTTTTAGATATTCCATTTACTTAAAACAAGTACATGTTATATCTATACATTGTGATAGTCAAGCCATCTTATCCCGAGCATACAGTAGAGTGTATAATTGGAAGTCAAGACATATTAGTCTTAGATATGATTATGTGAGATAATTAATTCAAAGTGAAATTATTGCCATCACATATGTGATCAAGTGAAAACTTGGCAGATCCTTTTACTAAACCTAATTCAAGAGAATTGGTAAGGTATACATCTAGAGGGATATGACTAAAACTCTTGAGTTAAGAGATTCATCAATAATGGCAACCCAATATAACACTAGAAAATGATTGGTATTAAGTTTAAAGGGTAAAAATAAGTCATTGATAAGTGGATAGTATTTGAACACTAAACTGATAGAGCCCTATCTGAGATGTATAATGCTGGTTGTTACGGTCGAGGGTTGAATTTGTCAAACTCTTAATGAAGTTTAGTCTACGAATTATAAGTATCTTAAATGTAGCAAAGATACTGAAAGAACTTCACTTATGCGAACTTAAAGGTAGTGCCGCCTCTCATAAGAATTGGTGTTTTTCTTAAAAAAATTCATAAATAAGTTGAGCACAAGGGCATAATAGTGCTAAGCGAGATATATGTGGAATATATGAACTATGAGTGTTTATGTGTGTGGTATCACCAGTTTTATCACATAAGAATAATTGGTTGAAAACTTTAAGCTATCCGGGATTTTGATAGAACTTTGTGACACTTACACTAAGGTAAAGTTCAAATCGAATGATAGCTTTATTTTATACATGTGCACCGTCTTAAAATTCTGACAGGTTAATTTTCATTTTCATTTTAACAAGTGGGAGATTGTTGGACTTTTTAATTGATTTGAGGTAAAATGAGTTAAAAGGCTTAAACCCAAAAAAAATTCATAAATGTAATTAAATGCATCTCACATTGGAAAGAAGAAAGTTTTCAAAGCATTTATAAGTGATTGCAAATAATGAATATTTGTAATAAATAAGGGTTGGAGAGTGAGCGTGAGGTGATTTTGGCACTTACTAGGCACACTTGGCACTTCGCATTTTTGCGATGTGGCAGCCCGTGGCGGCCGGCTGCCACGTGCTTTGGTTGACCGATTTAATTTTTACCGTTTTATTTAAACGGTTGATAGTTAAAACGGTTAGTTATCGTTGGAGTTTGAATTTCAGAAATTCAAATATGTGACCGTTAAAATAGTTTTAACTATTTTTCTAAGGAGTGTGACTGTTCGTGACATAATACATTATTTCACGAATAGGTGCCAATTTCACTCATAAATATGAGAAATCTATAGAGAAATAAAATACATTTTCTGCTACCTCATTTTCTTATTATCAGAAACCGAACACATACATATATTTCAGAATAAAGTTTTATTATTGTTTGTGAAATTTTGTAAAAATTTGTCATATCCTAAAAACTCTTTTCACGATAACCTACAAATAATTCGAGATGATAAAAATATTAATTTTTTGAAAAATATATCTATTGCGTATTTCAAATTTCGATCCGTAGAATCATCAACCAATGGTATTGAACCACAGTTTGGGTAGTATAGCTTTGAAGACCAACCCTCCATCATATGCCTTTTAGGATATAGAAAACTCTTTCTGTTTAATTTTTTTTTTTGTTTTTTGTGTGAAACTCATAATGATCACTCCTTTCAAAACTCTAAAGCAATCACCATCCATTATACACCTTCTAGCAAATCAGAAACTTCTATTGTAGTCTTTACTCTGACCGGCAATGTATTTCAACTTCTGAAATTTAAAAATAAATAATCATTAAAAAATAATTTATGATATAATTTTTATTCTCAATAATATGCACCTTTTCTTGAACGTACTCATATAACAATTGAGATAGAAACTCTTGAGATGGAGAAGTATCCAAACTTTGTGTCCGTCTCGAATTGAGATTTTGGTCAAAAGACAAAAATGAAGAACGGAGGTATAACTTCAATAATTTCGCTTCGGTGCCGGCGAAACAAGGTGAAAAGGAAACCCACTCTTACAAAGATTCGGTTTCTTTTAAGTGGAATGAGCAGCCATGTCTCTCCATAAAGCACTTTACTTGCATGCCCTCATAGATCATAAAAGATACCGTGACACGGTTCTTGCAAATATACCTTATTGTCTCCTAAGAATATTATTACATAGTGAGGCTAAAATTTAGCTTAGAGAGTTGTCTTCAGCGTACATTGGTTAGAGAATTGCCTATTTTCCCCTTTGAAATCCAAATCCTTAGAGTTTCCTAGCAATGACTAAAAGTAAGATCCTTTGAAGACATAGGATCCTTTCTCCTTCAGGATGATATACCTATCATGTGAAATTTTTTCTAGACATAAAATCATTTCTCATTCAGAATGATATAACTATTTCGTTAGAATTTAAACTTTTATCTCAAAATTAATCAATTATAAGAATACATTTTTATATATGAAGTTTCTAAAATTTCTACTTTAAATATAAAATATATTTTTAATACGTTCATTCATAATAAAAGGACATTCAATACACTTTTATATAAATGATATAAAATATAATAATTAATCATAATATATATTCCATATTATTATATTAAAATTTAAACTTTCGACCCAAAATAAAATAAGTGACTCTCCTTTAGTTTAGATTTCGAGACTTATTACTCCTTTGAAATAAATTTTCAACGGATAAGAAATTCCCTCTATAACAATAGAGCTCCAGGGCCTAGTCCTCTGTACTAGAGTCAAATTATATATATATATGTATATATAATGTTGCCTGTGCAATACTCTCGTCTTTGGCCAAAAAAAAAAAAAAGTACAGCACTATGTCATTTTCAAAGCAAATTCTCCTTTTCTATGGAGTCCATAGTAATTCTGGACCCTACAAAGCAAAGAGTGGTTGCAGTATTGCTTCTCTGTTATCTGAAAATACTGAAAGTGAATGGGAAAAATTCAGCTACTACTTGGTTTGATCTTATAAGATTTCCTTTTCCCTTATGTTTCATATATAATTCTATCCCTATGTTTCTCCTCATGGTCTGTACTGATATTTTCATCTTCGGTCGATTAGAAACCCTATTACCTAACTATCCCCTCTTTATCCAATAGTTGAAAAGTCATTTGAACTCTCCAAGTATGGTTTCTTCTTGCCCCTGTACTTTGTCTAAATCCAGTGCGTTATTGTTCTATAGTACAGCCAAAGTTATCGAGCGCTACCAAATCCATGTAGATGAAGAAGCTGCTATATGCAAGACTGTTACGGAATCTGAGGTCAGTAAATATATAGATATTCTCCCCCCCCCCCCCCCACAAAAAAAAAAAAAAAAACCCATGATATACAGACAAGAACATTTCAGGATGTAGGCATATATATGGGTTAACTCTGTTACATGCTGTTACTAATGTTAACCAGCTGTGGGTATTAACGTTGTAACATCCGAGTCTCTGTAAACCTTTTTAAACGTTCTAAGAGAAGAGAGTCATTATATTAAATGAGTCTACTTTTTCACTCGTGATCTACCACAGATGTATGATTGCCAAGTCACAAATCCAAATCCAGGTTCTACCCTACTGGAAGTGATTCTGAGGTAACTAGCATATATATGCTCTTTCAGATGATAATAGCTGTAAGGATGCAGCCATCTTTCAATCTTCTCATATTTTCACAGGCACCTTCAACTGCAAGACATTGAACAGCTAAATGTGGCCGAGCTCACACGTCTAGAGAACCAACTGGATGCCATGCTCAGACCAGTCAAATATAGAAAGGTAACAACTCGCTTTCTTGGAGACATTTCCTTGATATCATGTTTTGAAAATTAATCGAACCGGTAGTATGTTGGTCTACATTTTCAATCTTCTGTGGAAGATAATATGGCACGTATCTAGCAGTTTAGTTACGCAAATTATGACAGATCAAGTTTTTCATTAACAGTGTTGATAATTAGAAGTGTACACGATCTAGAAAAAGGAATGTAATAAGAGATGTTAGCGCTATAGTTCTGTTAGAATTATGAGAATTTTCCATTGTGCTGTGAAGTTCGTGTTTATCTCATTTTCCCAGTTGAATTAGTTGGGAATTAGCGAGTCAGAGCTGTAGATTACTCGAGTCAAGTCCGGATTGATTATCAGAAAAAAGGTGGTTGTATTAGATATAAATTGAGTTTCACCAAAGTACTGAGAGTACCAGTATAAAGCATCTACAACCATAATAAGTATGAAGAAAAAGCTTCATCTTACTTGGCTTCTATATGCACTTTTGTTGTAGACCACAATAGAAAAGTTCAAGTAATTTCCTTTTTGTACTTAATAGAATACGATTCCACCCCCCTCAGAGAAAGAAGTCATTTTGTAGCTTGTCAACTACATGTTTCAGATATTCTTTGCTCAAGATGTCTTTTCATTCTTTGTTCTTTTTTTATGTTTGGTATCTGTTACTACAGATTCTCCTTTCTCAAGCTGTTACCTTCACGAAGTTATTTTATACATTCTTACATAATTCAGAACCAAAGTTAATTCTGAAAAGTTAATGTGGTTAGAGAGATAAAGAGCTGTTCTGTTCTAACTCGAATTAATGATTCACAGGCCCAGCCAATGATTCGACTGTTATTGGTATCTGTTACAGTTTCTTCACAAAACTATTCTATACATTCTTTACATAATTCAGAACCAAAGTTAATTCTGAAAAGTTAATGTGGTTAGAGAGATTACAGAGCTGTTCTGTTCTAACCTCGAATAAATGATTCACAGGCCCAGCTAATGATGGACACAGTTAAAACACTCTACGAGAAGGTAAGGCTTTCTCAGCTTTTTCATTTTTGCACAAAACTCACGTTACAGGAATGCATGTTACATTTGCAAATTTATAGGAGTTAAACTGAAAATCTGATATCTATATAAGATTTTGTAGGTTAGGAGTTAGCATGTTTTAGTCAGATTTTATGAGCCCTTACCTCGATTAAAATAAAGTGAAGTTTGTGAGCTTAAACTGAATTTTGTTCTCAAACTAGAGTTTGAGATTATGTCTTTAAGTGAATCAAGTGTATGTAAATGAATAAGCTAGTGTACGTGAGAGTTTGAGATAATATGGATTTACCTTTGGAACAAAGATGCTGAAACTATATATACTTGCCAAGATTTATGCCCAAATCGATGCCTGAAAGTTGAAACTCTTTTCCAAAGAAGCCTCTGTATATCTGCAGGGGATATCTGATTCAAGAAAATGGGAGAGTTATAAGAAAAAGGGAAGTACACCTGAGATGATTATCATGTGATTTGATGTATCATGTACGTAAATATGGTACTTGATTAGTGTACGCCTGACTATAGTGAAACAAAGAAAGTTGCATGGAGACCTAGAAGTCAGTCATGGAATACAAGAACCATATCAAATAATGAAACATTAACACGAGAATACTATTTTCTTGAGCAGGAACAGCAGCTGAGGCAAGAGAATAACTCCATGGAACAGGAGGTAATTAACTTGAAGCAAGCAGATTGAAACCTTTTTGTTGTGTCCATTAATTTATCTTTACTATCGTGAAGCAGATTGACCTTTCTGTTGACTTCATTTACATGGCAACAGCTTGCAGAAGTTATGAATGAGTCCAACCCCATTTATGAGGACGTCCCACGGGTACTTGCCCAACAGGAATCCAACGATGGCGCCTCTCCTTCCGCACCTGATACCATGCTTCCATTCTTCTGAAAGTAAAAAGAACAAATTCAAGATAACAAGTCCAAATGCCACTTGTCATCAACCTTGCTCTTTCCAAATATAGTAACTGGGATATCCCAGCTCTCTAGACCTGTCTACATATATATATATAATATAGTATGTTATTAATACATAAAATATGCTACCATTATATTCATAGTTTGTTACCAAGTGTAGTTCTGCGAGCAACTGCATGGTTCTGGTTATGGGTCTTTGCTACGTGGCACGTGAGCACGTACGACATATGTGTTTTCTTTTCTTTTTGCTTTTTAGTGGGCCGCTTTGATTCGTTACAGTAATGTAAGTGAAAGTCTTTAATAGTGTAATATAATACTAATTTGGGGGGACCGAGACGTGAATATTTTGCTTAAATTGTTTGTTTTTGCAGTGACTGTACGTTAGTAATTGGACCGCAGGAGTAGTTTTGATAGCCTTCGTGGGTGTCGTTTCTTGAGATCCCACATCGGCCGCTTCTAGTTCATGAATCTTCTTAACGTGGGTGTTCGGGTAAGAACTTATTCAAGCAAAGCAAACCGAGACTTCGACAGCTCTAATCTTTAGATATAGTAGACCCAAATTAGAGTTCCAACTCGAGGATAACATAAAATCCTTATCAAGCGGTTCGGTTGACAAATGTCTATCCAGCAGTGAATCAATGTTAGGTATCATTGTGTTGTTGCTTTGATTAAAGTCAATCAGATTACATTTTGTTGTCACTGGTGGTGGATTACATTTTAAGCATTTGCAAGATTTTTAACAGGCAGTTGGCCTCAAAAGTGAATTGCCTTTTGTAAGTAACTTTTCAAGATGAGAAATTCCACGATTTCCACATAAATTGAGGGAAAGTTGTATCCCCATTTTGAGTCTTGCCGTAAAGCCTTTTTCTGGTACAGCTTGGTAATGGAATTATATATAAGTTTTATATCCAAATGGTATGGCAAGCCAACTGCGGTTGCTTCTAACATGATTGTGCAATACATTATACTAAAGCAATTGGCTGGAGTGAATGAGAATCCAAGGAAGATCTTTTCCCGTGAATCAAGATATAAACTTTCACATTATTTGCAAGATCTAATGAATCTATATAAAAACATAAACCAACTGCATAATGCTTTTCCAGTGAGAATGAAACGGGAAGCGTATAGAAAATATATGCTAGAACATAGGATCACATATTTGAAAAATATTGAAAAGAAGTATCATCCAGTACTGATGTGAACACCAATGGCAATGAGGAAAATGGTTATGAGGCCGAAGAAGATAACGGTATGGACGAAGATGGAAACGCCGCTTGTCTGAAAGTTATTGAACTCAACAACTCTGCCCTTGCCAGGTAATTGAAACAACAGCCCCGGACTCAACAACACGAACAGCACTACTGCTATTACCACTGGGCCCCAGTCCGCCATTACAAATGCTCTTAACAACAATTTATTAGAATACAGAGCTTGAGAGAATGTAAGTAAGGAAAACAGCCGAGGGGAATTGGGAGTGTAGAAAGATAAATAGAGTGAGAATAGTGAGGACAGAAAAGGAAGAAGGAATAGAGCAAGACGAAGAACAGGTCACGATCACCATGAGACAGGTTTGGAATTCACGCCACTTTGATTGCTACATAATTATTAATTAATAAATAAACCCACATTAGTAAATAGTAATATGTGCTACAGGTGGCATGGCATGTCATCTTTGGACGGCGGGCGCTGCTTATCTGCTTGCGTGTCATGACTTCAGGAGTTCAGGTCTGTGACTCTGTGTATAATATTTTGCACCAGGGAGAAGCAGGCTTTAGGCCATGTCAGTATTCTTTTAGTTGGGCCAGCAGCCCTTAGATATGAATGAGTACCTGCATTCTATTCAGCCCAGATATCGAATAGTGGTCCTGGTTCAGGCCTGTCCCAAATTTGTCAAGCTAAAGTGCTGTGTTTGGACCCAAAAAAGAGAACATAGAATGTGTGAAGAATATCTGTTGATTTGGGTCATAATCAACTTTTGCAGTTTCCCAAAGTTCTAAATACATGTAAAGAGAGGCAATGGAAGAACAAGCATGCGTCACAGAACACGCCTTGTAAAATTTGAAACCCCCTTTTGTTCTTTACACATGCACTGCTTTCATGAGAAGATTTCTCATTTCTTTATTAAAAGCCTCCACCCCCTTCATCAATCCCTAAACTACATAAAGAAAGCCCAAAAAAAGGGCAATAGCAATGCACAATTATTAGAAGTTAATGGTAGAGGAAAATACTTTTCTTTAGACCATTATAAAGCAAAAATCCACCTCAGGTACCATCCACATACATTTCCTCTTTTAAACCAGTGTCGTCTTTGTCGCCAAGTTTAGCATCCCACCCATATGCTTCTTCGTTAAGAAATTCACTCAATTCTTCCTTATAGGCCTTAAGGCTTCTTCAATATTAGTAAGCCAACATCATTTTCTTCTAACACTGCTTCCATACTTGAAGAGAAATCCCAGTTGTTCCATATTCCTGCATTTGTGGAGAAGAAGAGAGACAGGGAGAGAGAAAGAGATGAGTACAGATTGGGGACCAGTAGTAGTATCAGTCGTGTTGTTCATCCTATTGTCACCAGGTCTGTTATTCCAAATACCGGCAAGGACAAGGGTGATGGAGTTCGGAAACATGAACACAAGTGGGATTTCCATTCTGGTTCATGCTATCATTTATTTCTGCATACTCACCATACTGGTCATTGCAATTGGTATTCACATACATGCTAATTAGTCCGACTCTGCTTCTCTTCAGCTACTTCTTTTATTTTTATTTTGGGTACTCTGACTTCTAGCTACAACTGTTGTATTTAAATTCCACACTTTTTTCAAATATTTTTGCCTTCTCAATCTCTCTAACCAGGCTCCTTGCTTGTATGATGCCTGCTTTGCTTGTTTTAAACATGGAAGGAAAACCTTCATACATCGTATCATAATATTGCTTTGCAATTTTTCTTTTCTCTAATCAAATTATAACTCCAGATTCTAGTTTTTCGGATTTTACCTCTCAAGATGCACTTTTCTTAGTGAGAAAAGGTTTTCACAGCAGGGTCATGAATAATGACAAACACTTCAAGACTTCAAGCATGACCCTTATAAAAAAGCATTGAATAAAGAAATGAATGTTATAGTTGAATAGATTATTTAGTTTTGTTAGTTAGTAAGAAGAAATTATAAGAAAGAATCTAACTTGAATGGAAATCGACTTATGTATACAATTAAGATCGAATCTAGCCAGCTCCGCCCTGATCCTACTTCTGTGCCTGAAACTCAAGCAAAAAATTAAGAAAAATCGACTCCTGATTGTCAAAATCAAAATATCAAGACTTGGATAAGATTTCATACACCTAAGAAAATCTTCTTCAGGTTCCGCCTCAATGAAAACAACCAAGTACCGATTACAGAGTACAGACATAAAAAATTAGAGAGATTTACTTCTATTCGGTAGTCGGTGCTGAAACAACCAAGCTTAGTAGAGCACTTACAAATAACAAAACGGTACGGATCTAAAAGACGGAACAGCACCGATCTTTAACAGTAGAGAGATTAGCGGACGAGATTGACATGGAAGAAGAAGAAGGAGAAGAAGATTCGGAAACCGGAGCTTCTTCTATCAGCCTGTATAGATGTGGACATGGACGGCCAAGATGAGAATCGCATAGAGAGTAAAGAAGATAAGTGTGTGAACAGCAATAGCTTTTCCGTTCGTCTTCAAGCTACCGAACTCCACCTGCCGATTATTCCCCGGAATCTGAAACAAAAGGCCCGGAGTAAGCAATACGAACAGTACCACGCCGATCAGTACAGGTCCCCAGTCAGCCATCGCCGCCGATCCGGTCTACGTTTAAGCTCGCGAAATCAGTACAGGTCCCGAAGCACTGTTTGGTTTGAATCAAAGCAGAGATGGATGAAGGAGCAGAATGCGCGAGTGAGAAGGACGAATAATTTGGTGATTCTGAAAAATGGAGCGGAATAATTTGTAAGCACGAGGTGTTAAAATTTAAATGGCCGTGGTTAAATTTAGGGAGATTCGGTTTGTTTGGTCCATACCAGATTTAGTTCTCTACTAAATTTTCTGTCTGGTTTGGTCTGATTTAGATTATATCGACATCTTTATTCAGATCAGATTAAAATTATGATTCAAGTTAGATTAAGATTTTGATTCAGTCGGATTGAGACTAAATCATATTTAAATCTTGATTTATGGTGGATTGTAATTTTGATTCTAGCTTAGACTAAAATCTAAATATTGGTTTAGGTTCTGTGGTGGGTGTTTTTGGGTGAGCGTTGAGAGAGAGAGAGAATGGTAAATGATTTGGCGGCTCCGCTCATAGCGGCGGCAACGTTATTTGCATTTTTGTCTCCCGGGATGATCTTAAAGATGCCGGGAAAACGCTTGAATTTATGAACATGAAGACTACTTTAGCCTTTATGTTTGTCCACTCTGTTCTCTATGGTTTGCTTCTTATTTTGTTTGTCGTCATTCTTAACATCCACCTTTATGTTTAAGCTTTTGTACCACTATAACACTCAAGTCTCTACTCTTTCTTTCTTTCACTTGTGATTATGTTTGCTTTTTTTGCTTTGCTTTGCTTTGCTTTCCAATTAAACATGTCTCAAGAATCCCAGTAGATGATAATCATCTTGATATTGATTGATGGGTATTGTTAATACCGAGTCTTACTATATAATATTTTCAGTCAATGAAGATGTCACATGTGAAACATCAGAAATATTTTTAAAACTATGTTATTTTTCTGTGTTTATCAAACGTGACATCTTCTATTCTAAATTCATCTCAATATAAACAGATCAATGATAAATTAGTCAACTTACATTTATACAAGAATGAGGAATCCTTGTATACACGAAATGTAAGTAACTAAATCTACCCTTTATGAATTATGACCCAAATTAGTGGTCCATTACATATTTGTTTCCACATACTTTATCAAGCATGAAAAAATGCAGATAACATTAGCAATTAGCAAGGACAAGAAAATGAACCAAGTTGACACCATAAATTGAAAGAAAACCAAATGGATTATGAATGTTCTGTAGAGTCAGTCATTCCTCCTATCCAGCATACATATGAACCCCTATAGCCAACAAGAAGATACAAATGAGAGCGAAGTAAAGAACAGAATGAACCAAAATAGAAACCCCACTTGTCTGAAGACTCCCAAACTCAACGAAACGTTGTTTTCCCGGCATCTGAAACAGCAACCCTGGCGTTAGCAATACAAACAGCACCACTGCCACAAAAACCGGCCCCCAATCCGACATAGCCACCCTTCTTCTATATCTCCTAATGAAGTTTATTTTTAGTGATATATAGATGATGATAGATCACTATGAACGTGATTGTTTGTTTTTTTTTATATAAAGAAAGGAAAATGACAAGATTTGATGACTAGGAAAAGAAGCAAAGGCAAAGTGATTCAGAAATCAGAATCTTATTTGCACTCCTCATTAAGGAACTTCTAATACACCTCATGCTAATCTCCAGTTGCATTATAGGAATCATCTAGTTACATAACTTGGATCAAGTATCTTGAGTTCATTATATTTTTAGTAATTCTATAGATTAATTTTGGTCAACTTTTAAATTATTATGTCATCTAAATCAAATATTTAGTTTAATAAAAGTCTCGAGCTCGAAAATTTAAAAAAAAAAAAAAAAAAAAAAAAAAAAGCTTAATTTAAACAATACAAGAAATTAACAGCTCTGTGAGATGGGAGCAGTGGGTCCCACTGTCTTTTGATGTGTGAGTTCCTTTATCTCTCACAAATAGTTATTATGATGTTATTTGGTAACAAACTCTCCGCGCTGACGCTGTCACTTTCCTTTCCCCTCGGGTTTCTTTGTCTCCTCAAAATTTTCAAATCCCTAGGTCTCAGATGAGAATTCTTCCTTCGCGGTGGCGACTGGCGATCTGCTGACCAGGAATGGAAGTTGCTGCGATTACCAGGGCCGAGGTGAGACATGCGACTTCTTCAGCTGGTATGGAGTTGATCGAGCTCAATGATCGGGGCATCGAGGAAGATTGCTCCTACGCTTGCTAAGTCTCTCCTACTGAATCCTTCTGGCTAAGTTCGTAGTCTAGTACTCTTCATAGTTTCATTTGATTTTCTTTTCCTGCATTTGATTTTAGGAGTTGGATTTTTCTCTTCAATGACTTGGTCTGCTCTGTGTTAGATTAGTTTTTGGTACTCTGTTCGTATTGTTTACTGCAACTGCTGATGAGGATTGGACTCTCTATTCATTTCTCTCGTGTTTCTGTAATGATAATGTCTCATAATTAGGAAGATCTAATTGCTCATTATTGTATGTGCTAATTATCGGCTCTCTTCAGTTTAATGGTCTGTATGTGCAATTTGTCTCATTCTGTTAAACTTACCGAGGAAGAGTAAATGTTCTTCTGAGTATAAATGTATTGAAACGTATCATAATTGTAACATCAATTTGTTTATGTAACTTCTAATGAAAGTGAAGTGTTGATTCACTATAATAACAAAGTGTTGGCCATGATATCTAATCTTTACTTCTATAATCTTCCTCTGAGTATGTTGGAGAAGCAACTTGTCTTTCCATGCATTGGTTATTCTTAAAATTTTAGTGTGTTCGATACCTGTGTTTTATGAATAGTTTTAAGTTGATAAATAATTTCACTAGAGGGATTTATCGTGAGGAACTCTAGCATAGATATGTACTGAAGAATTCTTGTTCTGTAATGCGGGACTGTAGCTTGAAACAGCTTCAACATGTTTATTTTTCCTTTTTGTTGAATTGGAAGATTTTTTATCTGCTGATGAATTTCTTCTCTGCGCTCTTGTAACGTGATTCAATCAGTGTGGTGTACGATCTGGCACTGATTGAGAAAACGGAAAATTAGGGTAATTTCTGTTGTAGAAGTTTTACTGCAGTTTCTTCGTGACCCATGCTTTTAGGTGGTTTGTGTGAGAAAAAATTAGAGAGCAAACTACTAGCAGAAGGTGAAGACAATTAGCTTGGTGTTTCGAATTTAGTTCACTTTGATAAACTGGTGAAATGAGATGTAAAAATTGCGCTTGTTATTTTGTTAGGGAAGAAAAGAAGAAATTAAAAAATCCATGTTTATGGAGTTGCAGTGGCTTGTAAGTTTTTATAGATTCTCTAAAAGATCTTAATTAACATTTCCCTGTCAGTTCTATAATGTCTTGTTATTGTTCAGTTTGTAGAACGAAGAATAATTCCTAATTCCTAGTACTTGTTTTATAGGTTCATGGAATGCTGCAGAGATAAAGTCATTACTTGTGAAGAAGAGGCTGCAGAAATGGAAAAGGCCAAGGAGGTCACTAGAGGAAAAACGTAGAAGGTAACTGTAATATACTTGCGATTCGTTATGGAAAGATGTTTCCTCGGTGTTGCATAGTAATGTTCTTAAAGGTGAGGCATAAAGAATATATGGAAATGGGAAATTTAGCCATATTTGTGAAACGTTCTCATCAATACATCAATGGAGGTGTATTTTAGGTAAAGGGATAATGGTGATTGATTGGTGGAATCATGTCGTTGCCTTCTTTGGATCGTGTCGACTTGTCTACCATACACTACAATACACTTAACAAGGGAGAAGAATAATGTGAAAACTACACTCAACTTCTTAATATCACAAACAGTAATTACTACTGTAATAGAACAGGAAAAAGAATTAGGAACTAGAATTATTATTACATCATAAACAGACGAGGAATCCAACCATCAAAAATCTTCATCCATCTTGAACACATGGGTCCCACCGTTTGCATTGATGCTGGACATCACAGAAGCCTTCTGATACTCACCAACCCGCTTCTCGAAAAAATTTGTCTTCCCCTGCAAAGATATCAGCTCCATCCAATCAAACGGGTTCTTGGCGCTGTACATCTTTCCGTATCCTAACGCAACCAACAACCTATCGGCCACGAACTCGATATATTGACTCATCAGATCACCGTTCATTCCTACTAGAGCGCACGGTAACGCCTCGCACACGAACTCCCTCTCTATGTCCACCGCGTCACGGACAATTCCCCTGACTCGTTCCTCACTCAGTTTCGTTCTCAGCATCGAGTAAAGCAAGCAAGCGAAATCGCAGTGTAGGCCTTCATCTCTCGAGATCAACTCGTTTGAGAAGGTAAGGCCAGGCATCAACCCGCGCTTTTTCAACCAAAATATGGCGCAGAAGCTTCCGGAGAAGAATATCCCCTCAACGCAGGCGAAGGCGACCACCCGCTCCGCGAACGTTTCTGATCCGTCGATCCATCGCAGGGCCCACTCTGCTTTCTTCGCCACACAAGGAACGGTGTCTATTGCGTGGAATAATCTGTTCTTCTCGGCAGAATCTTTGATGTACGTCTCAAGCAACAAGCTGTACATCTCGGAGTGGATGTTTTCGATTGCGATCTGGAATCCATAGAAGGCTCTAGCCTCTGCGACCTGAACATCTTTCATGAACCGGCCGGCTAGGTTTTCCAAAACTATGCCGTCTGAGGCGGCGAAGAAAGCAAGGACGTGCGAGATGAAGTGCCTTTCACCATCAGTAAGGGATTCCCAGTGACGAATGTCCCCTGAGAGGTCTACTTCTTCAGCGGTCCAGAACGATGCCATGGCTTTCTTGTACATCTCCCAGATTTCTGGATATTCAATTGGAAACATACAGAACCGATCTGGATTCGATGCGAGCAATGGTTCCTCTGGAATGGCAGGCATCTTGAGAGAAGAAATGAATCGAATTAAGAAGTGAATTGAAGATTTAGGGTTTTGAACTTGTGGATGTTGGAGGGAGAAGAGGTAGGGCTTTATATAGTGAGGCGAATTGGAAGAGAAGAGGGATTTTGATTTTGTTTGAAATGGGGGAAATCTAATTGGAACGGGTGATTTGAAAATATTTTGAGAGAAGCTTGCGGGAGAAAGAACTTTTAGGGGGGAGGGTAATATGGGGATTTCAAATACAAGTGGTCTGAAATTGCTGTTATTAGATTAGGGATAGTTTCGGTACTCCGATGACATGTAAATTGAGGGATAAGTTAAGGGTTAAATTGGGAAATCAGATTCAAACGCTTGCGAGGAGGGAAGCTTGTAAGCGGACTTTTATATTTTATTTTGGAACCGCGGCAAAATTCTCCGTCAAAATGTTAGATGTTATAACTTTTTATTTTTTTTATTTTTTTTTTCAATTCATATTTGGATATTTAATTGATGTGAAATTGACATCAATCGAAAAAAAGTGAATAAAATGTGGGTTATGTCTAATCTTTATCACTGTTTATGATCAACTTGGTTTTTCGAAACCGGGAAGAAAGATCCAATGACTCTGTTTTAGAGACTTCATCTGATACTTCCTAAAATTGTTTGTTTTCGGGTGCTCTGTGCTGGTAGCAAAATCCATTTTCATATAGGACAACATTTGCAACAAAATGGAGTTACAACTTGATTGTCTATAAACTGTATATCACAATATTGAGAAGAACATGTACAGAACATACTGAAAAACGAAATCAAACCAATCTACAAGCACCGCTACACAGATTTCTTCTCTTTCTTCAGATGATGTTTTATACATAACATCAATGATCAAACCTCATGATCAATTAAAAGCTGTGCAGTCTCTACGAATCTCACCCGATCTACCTGTCTTAACTCCAACCCGCCCAAGGTTCTTCATTGCTGCTGCGAAAGCACTACTAAAAGGACCCCAATTTTGTGCAAAATTATTCACAGTAGGCCTAGTCCCAGCATTGGTAAACAGAACCTGATCCGAAGTGAACAAGCCCTTTCCACTCACAAGATTTTGATAGTAAACATTGTCAAAAGTGGGAACCTATAGGATCCATTTGAACAACAATACTAGGATCTACATTCTGAGGGCATTCTTGAATCAATTGTTGAGCATAATTCCGGTCTATAGAAGGGTCTAATGGAGATAACCGGTTTGTAAAGCGATTACAGTGGGAAGCTCCTATTGTATGTGCTCCAGAGAGCGCAATCAAATCGGTTTGTGTAAGATTGTTTCGAGCAAAGAGTGTTGTAAGCGTGTTTAGGTCAAAGGTTGGTTCGGGCAGGTTTCCGGCTACCTGAGATGCTCGAGAAATTCTTCCGTCACGTCTACCCAATTCCAAACTGAAACTTGGCTTACTAATTGGCTTACTAGAACGACAACATCTCGAGCAGCGATAGGCAAGATATCGGCACATGAGACCACTCGTGGGCAGGCGGCTTCAACTGCAGTCTTAGCCCTTATGACAGTGTCAAAACCGTCTCCGGCTAAGGAAAGATTATCTGGTGCATCCTTCTCAGCGTCTTGATTGGGTGATGCGATCAAGATCGAGCCATCACATCCCTGCCATCCAATAAAATGTTAATGACTTAAATCGTTCATGAGCCAATTACTTAATTACTGACTAGTGAGACTAATAAGTTTCTTAATGAATGTATATTCATACCTAAACAAAACAGTCATGAAAAAACAGACGCAAAGTGACTGGGATCGTGATGATCGTCTCACTAAGCTTTGTTCGGACGACTTGATTAACTATCTGTTCAACATTCAAACAACTTGTGCCATAGAAATTTGCTCTTAGCTGCCCTTCGCCTCTCCTTATTACACTAAGAGTTACTACTATTACGAGAACAATATTTCTCAACATCTTGACACCTTCCATTAATACTTGTTCTATTGCACTTCTCTTACTCTTATCTCCTCTACCTCAGTCTTATATAGAGAGAGAGAGAGAAAGACATAAAGTAATTAATCTGCATGATGCAATTCAAAATGGGTAATGTTTTTTTAAGTAATTAGTCATTAGTCAATGTCAAGTAGTGTAATAAAAAAGACATTAAAAATATAACAATAATTGGTTTCATATTAGATATTTATTTAATTATTATGGACCCACAAAATATTATCATATAATATGTCCCATGTCAAATGAGAATTCTGAATCCTCAGCTGGATTAAGCTCCAAAAACACTTTCAATGCCATGACATGTTGGTTATGTCATTGACACAAACCTTTTTTGTCTATGCTCTTTAATTTTTATAAATTTTAACAAATTCCATTTGAAATTTGATATCCCTATGTGACTTAATTATTACTGAGGGGGGGACCATAAATCCACCTTATGATCATCGGTTTGAATTTCCGGCTCATTATCAGACCGGGGATGACATGGGCATCGTTTCCTAACAACTATGTTTGTAAGAATGTATGTGTACCAGAATCTTCAATGTCCTCACCTCATCGGAAATGCATTTATAATATATAGTTTTTTTATTAGTGGATATTCGAATATAACATATATATAACATGCTTGCATGTTGATTGCAATAATACTTCTCTAGTTATAACCTCACTCAGAAAAATCAGTACACTTGTCATTTCTCAACGACATTCCTTATTATAAAATGAATGTATGTAGAGAAGAGTACTGGGAAAAAAATCTCGAACTCTCAGGAATATCGTATCCTCTAAAATAGAGATACCAGCATGCACAAGAAGTTAATGGATTTTGTGTATGTAGGCATGTATGTAGGATTTACAGAAAGGATCATGATCATCTATAAGTAGACTTTCATTTCTTAGTGACAAGGGCAACCCTTTGTGGTCCACTTAGATTTTTTTGCGTCAATCATACGTTACTCGTCATAACACTAGATTCACACACAAAAGGTAAATGAAACAAAGACCGATACTTATTATAACCCTTTAAATTGTTACAAACAAATAAAGATCTTCATCTTAAAATCATCATGAGTTAAAGGCCGTGCAGTCTAACCTTATCTCACCCAAACTACCAGTCTTAACACCAGTCCTTCCAAGCTTCTTCATCGCCGTCGTAAACGCGGAATTAAAGTGCTTCTTACTATTAGCAAAATCAACCACAGTTGGCTGAGAACCAGCTTCTGTGAAAAGCACTTCATCGGAAGTAAACAACCCCATTTTGTTGACCAAATTCTGGTAATATACGTTGTCGAATCTCCGTGGGGTCAAAGGGTCCATGTTAATGGCGATTCTGGGGTCCACATCTTGAGGGCAAGCTTGCATAAGTTGTTGAGCATAATTTGGATCCAGAGAGGGATCGACGGAAGCGGAATCAGAGAAGTTATAAAGGCGGTTTGAAAAGCGACTGCAATGAGAGAATCCGAGGGTATGGGCCCCAGAGAGGGCTATCATGTCTGTTTGGGTGAGGTTGTTTCTGGCGAAGATGGCGTTAAGTTGAGTGAGGTTGAAGGCTGGTCCAGGTAGATTTCCAGAGACCGAAGATGCATTCGAGATTAGCCCGTCCAGACGGCCCAATTCCACGGTGAAATTCGGGCCTCCAGCCTATATCATGTCAAACAAAATATCTAAAACCTAAGCAAAGTATAAGTTCTAATTTACTTTTGTAGTACTGTAATTCATATGTTGGCTAAGGTCGAACCATGCATGCAACTAAACTCTATGGTACGTCATTAGTAAGAGTGTTCACAACTTTTTGCCAAAAAACTGTTTTAGAAGCAATAATTGTAATTTTCCTTAGCAATATATATATATATATTTATGTGTGGTTGATTAAGAATTAATTACCAAGAGCACAACATCCCTAGCAGCAATTGTCAAGATATCAGCGCAAGAGACAATGCTAGGGCAAGCTGATTCCACTGCTTGCTTAGCTTTGATAACTGTGTCAAATCCATCTCCTGCTAAGGAAAGATTATCAGGTGCATCTTTTTCTGCATCTCCATTTGCACTTGCAATCATCACTGAAGCATCACAACCCTACATTCATACACCTACCAAACATTAATTATATACTGAAGATTAAATGAATTCTAACGATCGAGTAGTGTACCTGGACAAAACAATCGTGGAAGAAAAGGCGGAGAGTTGCTGGGATCGTGACAAACGTCTGGTTTA
The DNA here is from genome assembly GCA_027186245.1 of Coriaria nepalensis. Classification (NCBI taxonomy): domain Eukaryota; kingdom Viridiplantae; phylum Streptophyta; class Magnoliopsida; order Cucurbitales; family Coriariaceae; genus Coriaria; species Coriaria nepalensis. Next base: position 9,765,376 of record CP114496.1, on the reverse strand, counting down.
TCTTGGCTTGAACAGCCTGCCTCACTATTTGTTCCACGTTTGGACAGGTTGAGTTGTAAAAATTGATCATCAACTTGCCCTCTCCCCTTCCCAAATACAGAAACATTGTTACAAAAGCTAGCATCCTCAACATTGCACCCATTTCTTAGATTCCAAGTCCTTGATCTTCCTATCGGTCACAAAGTTCAATGTTGATCTTGAGTTTATATATATATATATATAGAGAGAGAGAGAGAGAGAGAGAGAAGAGTAGTTTATGAACAACATGTTATTTCATTTAATTTGACATATAAGATGACCTGGTTAATCCAAGTATACAATGTACATGGCCCGCAATTTTTGAGTTAAAGTTAGAGGCTGTCCTTGCTAATTGTCGATTATTTGACCTAGCTACCATTGAACGCAATAAATCCAAAACAAACATATCATTTTTTTTTTTTTAAATTTAAGATTATAATAAAAATTTTAATGAATATTTCACTTAATTATAATAGAAAACTCAAAATGGATCAAGTGCCGACAAGCTTATCATAGAAGGTGACTACTGATAATCATAAATTATTCACTGTCGTACAAATTGTTGTTCAAGATCGTAACGCGACAACTAATATCCATCTCATCATATACGATCATGTTAACTATATATATATATGTATATAATTCATCTTGCCTATTAGTTTTGTATAAGTAGATTTTACGTTTGCATTATATAGGACTTCTCACATAGTCATTTCTATTGTAACCTGTTAATGATTACTATATGAAATATTCTACTAATAGTATAAATTTATCTGTAATTTCTTAAAAATTTTAAAAATAATATGCTCTTAAAATTAAGAACTCTATCCTCAAAATCTCAAAACTACAATGTTTCTCTTCTCGATTATCGTCGAATTCCTATACACCTTACTTTCCTCTAACATAGTTGGCTAAAGGGAGTTAAGTTTGATGATTATGCAATCACCAATAAATTAACAAGTAATCTATGTTGCGACTGATACTAAATTTTGGTTAAATCTTGTGTATTATCCTGAAATCTATCAGCTACGTCCAATACATTAGAGTTGGTATAATAAATCATAAGGCAACTAATAGTGTTATCGAATTTATACGAGTCTTAGTACAACTCCGAAACCCTTGATTTCTTCTTTGCCTAGACATAGTTACATATTCTAATTAATAAATGTGCATATTTTGCTATTTATAAGAAAGGGTCATTTCTTCCATTTATTCATCAATCTCTATAGTTAATATTGTTGAAACATCTAATCATCTCATTAACATCTTCATTCCATTTCTCATAAGTTGAGATGATCTTGAATACCTAACTCCCAAAACATAGTTACAAAATGTTATCTTATATAATTTCTAACTATGTTTTGGGATAACTTAGTTTTAATATATACGATCTTAATCAAGTAAAATATTCTCTCTTTTTTTTTTTTTTGAGTAAGAAGCTTTCAAGTTAGTTTGTGATTTATTCTTTATAATAAGAATTTTAGTTATATTATAATATTTTAATTTAAGTTTGAATTATTACGTAATCATAATGGTTAGAATAAAGTGGCTTCCTGTGAAATCAACATATCAATCGGTATTTGACTTGTCTTTCTTAATTTATAAATATCCATGTCTTTTGTGAATATACGTATATGTGTACTAACTCAGTGTTTGACTTTGTAATCAAATTATTGACACAACGTTGCAATCATTAATCAAGACTCTCTAATTAAGTAATCACGTTTAGATCACTTCATTTCACGTTTGGAATATGTAATTAGCGATAAATACCCGTACATTATTACACGTGGAATTTGTAACATGCACCAATTCTTTTTTTTTTTCTTTTTTTTTTTTTCAATAAATAAATGTCATTAATCACTCCACCTTTGATATAACTATCGGTAGAGCAAACATGTCCCAACCATTATGAATAATACATCATGAATAATAGTTTCATTAGAATTACAAACAAATTAAGGATTGAATGTTGAGCAGTCTTTTCTTATCTCTCCTAACTTACCACTTTTGACACCAGTCCTCCCAAGCTTTATCATCGCCAACGCAAACGCGCTGTTAAAGTGCTTCTCACTATTAGCATACTCATTAACAGTTGACTTAGAAGCAGCTTCCATGAAAAGCACTTCATCAGAAGTAAACAAGCCCTTATGATTGACAAGATTCTGGTAAAAAACGTTATCAAATTTCTGTGGGGTCCCTGGATCCATGTTAATAGCAATTCTAGGGTCCACATTGTGAGGGCAAGCTTGCATTAGTTGTTGTGCGTAGTTTTTGTCGAGGAACGGATCGACCGAAGAGGAAGAAGAAAAGTTATAGAGACGGTTTGCAAAGCGGTTGCAGTGCGAAAATCCCACGGTGTGGGCACCCGAGAGGGCTATCATGTCGGTTTGGGTGAGGTTGTTTTTAGCGAACAGGGCGTTGAGCTGGGTCAGGTTGAAGGATGGACCGGGCAGTTTACCGGCAACCCGAGAGGCGGATGACACTAGACCATCAAGGCGGCCTAATTCTACGCTGAAACTTGGTCCTCCAGCCTATCACGTCAAAAAATAATTTCCAATGCATCAATACACATAACAATCTAAATGATAAGAGTATTGTTACAGCCAAATAATAAGGGTAACATAAAATAACATAGAAGAACTGAGATAGCAAACAAGGGCAACATACTTGTAACGTAGTAGAAGTATAAATGACAGATGTCAAGTTAAAATTTTTTTTTTATATGTCACGTGACATATCAAATGCGTATCGGGTAAATATAGTATACGGATACATAACCCATTTTAAAATATCGGTGCTTCATAGATGGTCACTAATGCATGCATGGGACCAAATAAACATCTAAAGTTATCATGTTTCATTATGAGATAATTAGCCTACGTAAAGAGTGACCATTATCAGGTTTTATAAGATATGCATGATTACAAGAAAGACGACGTCTCTTGCAGCAATGGCCAAGATGTCAGCACAAGAAACGACGCCCGGACAGGCTGATTCAACTGCCTTCTTAGCGTGGAGAACTGTATCGAACCCATCTCCGGCCAAAGAAATATTATCCGGTGCATCCTTGTCTGCATCTCCATTTGCATTAGCAATCATGACCGAAGCATCACATCCCTCGACAAAACAGTCATGGAAGAAAAGGCGAAGAGTTGCCGGGACAGTGACGAATGTCTGGTTTATCTTCTCCTGTACAGCTTGCCTTACGATTTGTTCTACATTTCGACAAGTAGAGCTGTAGAAATTCGTCACCAAAATGCCTTCCCCTGTGCCCAAATACAACAAAATTGTAGCAACAAGTAATGCCCTCCACCAGTACGTAGTCATTTTCAATTTGCTCTGTAGTGATATCTCTTCTCTACAAGTCCAATGCCGACCGCATATATTTATATATATATATATATATAGAGAGAGAGAGAGAGAGAGAGAGAGAGAGGCAAGCCATTAGACAGAGTAATGGGCAGACATTCATGCATTGATTCAACTACATGTCTGTTTGATACATACATACAACATGGTCCAGGAGTAAGAATATTGTTTGGGAGTTATGTTATTAATATATTGCAGTGTCATATGTCGCGGCATAATATAATTGTTAGCGTTTTTCATGTGCATGATATTTCTATGTTGTTGGAGATCACTTTTTTGGTAATAATTAAAATCAAATTTTGTTATATATAAATAAATATAAATATATATATAGTCTTTCATTTATGGGCCAAATGTAACTACAACTAACTAGTTGAGATTATATGATCCGAGATTGAAAGTACTATTATATTACATACTAGTTGATGTTCAGGCACGTTGTCATTTCAATATCATATGACAACCAATACCCATCTCATCATTTCTCCCAATATTCATATTATATGATATGATTTCTTATTATTTCCAATTTTATATAGTTTATATTATATGAACTGGAACTTATTTATTATCCCGGAATATATATATAAGTCAAGTACATGTATGGATGTATTGATTTCATATTTGACACGCTCTGATTGATACCCGTTAATATAAATGGTCGCTTCTAACATATTATACATCTCAAAGACTATATTATATATATTAAATATACATCTTTAAAGAATATAAACAACTGCTTCTAATGTATCCATCGCCATGTTGTGGGCTCATTTGAAAGTAGTAATTTAAGTCGACCCGGCTCTACCTAGCCTAGCTTATATTGGTCCGGGCCCGAGCCCATTTAAGTCAGGCTGGGCTCAGATTAAGTCTTAAAATCCCTAATCCAACTTTAATCTGATTAAGAACTGAATTTAAAAATTAGTTTTAGACAAAAAATATCTTATGACACAATAAATATCTAGGTTAAAATATTTGTACGTACAGATCAATGGAGGTGTATTTTAGGTAAAGGGATAACGGTGATTGATTGGTGGAATCATGTCGTTGCCTTCTTTGGATTGTGTCGACTTGTCTACCATACACTACAATACACTTAAACAAGGGAGAAGAATAATGTGAAAACTAGACTCAACTTCATAATATCACAAACAGTAATTACTACTGTAATAGAACAGAAAAAAGAATTAGGAACTAGAATTATTATTACATCATAAACAGACGAGGAATCCAACCATCAAAAATCTTCATCCATCTTGAACACATGGGTCCCACCGTTTGCATTGATGCTGGACATCACAGAAGCCTTCTGATACTCACCAACCCGCTTCTCGAAAAAATTTGTCTTCCCCTGCAAAGATATCAGCTCCATCCAATCAAACGGGTTCTTGGCGCTGTACATCTTTCCGTATCCTAACGCAACCAACAACCTATCGGCCACGAACTCGATATACTGACTCATCAGATCACCGTTCATTCCTACTAGAGCGCACGGTAACGCCTCGCACACGAACTCCCTCTCTATGTCCACCGCGTCACGGACAATTCCCCTGACTCGTTCCTCACTCAGTTTCGTTCTCAGCATCGAGTAAAGCAAGCAAGCGAAATCGCAGTGTAGGCCTTCATCTCTCGAGATCAACTCGTTTGAGAAGGTAAGGCCAGGCATCAACCCGCGCTTTTTCAACCAAAATATGGCGCAGAAGCTTCCGGAGAAGAATATCCCCTCAACGCAGGCGAAGGCGACCACCCGCTCCGCGAACGTTTCTGATCCGTCGATCCATCGCAGGGCCCACTCTGCTTTCTTCGCCACACAAGGAACGGTGTCGATTGCGTGGAATAATCTGTTCTTCTCGGCAGAATCTTTGATGTACGTCTCAAGCAACAAGCTGTACATCTCGGAGTGGATGTTTTCGATTGCGATCTGGAATCCATAGAAGGCTCTAGCCTCTGCGACCTGAACATCTTTCATGAACCGGCCGGCGAGGTTTTCCAAAACGATGCCGTCTGAGGCGGCGAAGAAAGCAAGGACGTGCGAGATGAAGTGCCGTTCACCATCAGTTAGGGATTCCCAGTGACGAATGTCCCCTGAGAGGTCTACTTCTTCAGCGGTCCAGAACGATGCCATGGCTTTCTTGTACATCTCCCAGATTTCTGGATATTCAATTGGAAACATACAGAACCGATCTGGATTCGATGCGAGCAATGGTTCCTCTGGAATGGCAGGCATCTTGAGAGAAGAAATGAATCGAATTAAGAAGTGAATTGAAGATTTAGGGTTTTGAACTTGTGGATGTTGGAGGGAGGAGAGGTAGGGCTTTATATAGTGAGGCGAATTGGAAGAGAAGAGGGATTTTGATTTTGTTTGAAATGGGGGAAATCTAATTGGAACGGGTGATTTGAAAATATTTTGAGAGAAGCTTGCGGGAGAAAGAACTTTTAGGGGGGAGGGTAATATGGGGATTTCAAATACAAGTGGTCTGAAATTGCTGTTATTAGATTAGGGATAGTTTCGGTACTCCGATGACATGTAAATTGAGGGATAAAACGTGTAATTAAAAAAAAAATTATAAGAAACAAGTGGCAAAATCAATCTTCACTTTTCTTAATAATCAAAGTGTAATTAGAAGATAAAATGGTGGTCTAATTAAGAGTAGAGTAGCTAGTACTAGCTTCTCCATCTTTAGAATCACCTGAAAAACTAGCCATTGCCAACTCCCTCAACTTCCTCTTCATCTCACTCGTTGCCTCTAACTTAACCCCCTTTAGCTTCCTCCCTTCACTACCTCCCCCTCCTACTCCCCCCCGCCCACTAACTGTTTTCTCCACCATTCTTGGCGGCAGACCTACCGAGCCAGGGCTGACCACGGGGACCACCGTGGAAGTCATAGAACCAACCGGGTCCACTTCCATTTTTGGTTGAGAATATTGGTGTACAGCTCTTGACCAATATTGTCTTGGAAGAAAAGGCAAAATCAGACCCTTTATAGCAAACTTCAATCTTGCATTCAAACTACAGTTACTTTGGGCCTGACCAGAAAATCTTAACACCGATCTTATCAGAGCATGCCATTGGTTTATAATCTGACAAACGAAAGCGAAAAACGTCATTGCCACCATAATGGATCCAACATCTTTAACTATAATCGTTTTCGACCCTTTCTTCAAGCTAAGAGATAGACCGAAAATGATTGCTTCGGATGAGAGAGAAACACATTCCACCAAATGAACTCCTCTACTTATATAGGGTTTCAAAGAAACTAGATATGTTAATTGTACCAGAGTGATTATCAATGCGAAAATGGTCTGGCTTGGTTTATGTGATGATGTGTATGCTCCAGAAATGATCCCTAAACCGACTCTTCTTACAAGATCGAGGATAATGTAGGTGGATCGAGCATAACCCAAGAGCTTTTCAGACTTGGTGATTTTAACATCTTCATTGCTATCATCAGAGCCTAGATCTTGCATTATTACAATATTCCCAGTAGTCGGACCTTTTCTATTCTCGAAGAGAATTCCGAACCGTAGGAGGAAAGATGAGGAGATTCCTTCTTTGTAAGACCATTTTCCTATAATAGGCCTTCCTGTAAAGAAAAAGAGCAACTTCTTGTACCATTTTTCGCCTGCTGATGCATGTCTTATTTCTTTGTATTGAGTGAGACTTTCGGAGAAAATTGCAACCATGAGAAAAAGGGAAACAGACAATATGAAGGCTGCTGGAATAGATAACAGAAAAGTTCCAGTGATAATCCCGGCTGTTGTGCCGCCTGTTTGAAAAATGTCATGAATGGAAAAATAATATATAAATATCATATGAAAAATAAGGGATTGCGAATGCACGATAGATTACCACTAATTGCAAATGCTGAAGATTGGGAGATGCAAGGTAGCAAGACGATGAGTAGAAATAGCTCAAATCTTGGAGTAGAAAGCTTCCCATGAGCTGCTTTTCTGGTTCTCCATCTAAAAAAAAGTAGGATCAGAAGATGGAGTATAACCAAACAGGCTACTCCAATACCGGCCCAGAACAAGTTCATCTCCAAATCTTTCCACCTGTTAGGAAACCAATTTAGCAATCTTTCTAAAGATAGAATATTAAGGAAGTTCTGATTTCTGAACTCACCCATTATGATTCTCCATTTTCTTGATGACATTTCTAGCCGACAATGGCTCTCCTCTCTGCAAAACAATAAACTCAATTTAAAAACAGTTTTGAAGGGAAGCACAGTCATAGTCTAATTGAAGTAAAGACCCACCAAAAAGTATATGAAATATTCCATAGAATTGAGTGATAGACCATAAGCAGTACTTTTCATTCCTGAACCCGGCCCAGAGTCAATTTCAACTGGGAAAAGTTTTTCAGGTTGTATGAAGGACGAGTCTGTACTTTCAGTCTTATAGACATGGTTCAGCCCAATTGAGGTGCTTTTATCCTTTTTCCATGGAAGACTTAGGCGCGGAATCAGCCACAAGAGACCTTTTGTTGTCTCGGAATATTCTATTGGGTTGTTGACTAAAAGCCAGTTTGATAAAGCAAACACCTGTAAATGTCCTATCATACCCTGTCATGCAAAGAGATTAGATACCTCTATGACTCTGCAGAATATAAGTATTTCATTTTTCTCTCACTCACTAGTAGATTCAATGCTGGGTTAGGGGCAACAATGTCATTACTACCACCTATAGCTGCAAGATTTTCTGAGGCAAGTTCGATAATGAAAGTTACTATTGAGGTTGATATTGTTCCAACTGTCATGAATGAGGATAGTGCAATTGAAATTGCAGGCATAGAGTCTGTCCCAAACAAGAAGTTAAGAATCAATAATAAAAGTGGGCTATAAGAGGAAGTGGAAGAAGAAAGAAAGAAAGAAAGAATGTTCATACAATGCATTACTTCGATTTGATTAGATTCCAAGTTGAAATTGCCCGAAATATCATAAACTTTATCAGGCGGAATGGTAATTTTCACGACATTTTGAGGCACCGGTACAATAATTAATGAGTATAAAGCTCTTGAAATTTCCCTAACCCTGCAAATACACACAAAAAACTGAGTCAATATGATATTTATCATGATAATTCGGACTATGATTAATTTAAGAAATCATATAACGATCTTTCTTTTAGTTGTTGAATCTCTCTTTGATTGATCAATGTGTGATATTCCGAATCTAGTTTTTATGGGAGTCGCCGTATGCACCTGCCTTGTTAGTCTCCCTCCTTTCACTTCTACCGTCGAGGCCTCGAACCCAAAAACCGGCTTTGTAAACTCAACTACTACATTAATAATAGACTGCCTTGTTACTCTTGCTGAGCTCGTACTTAGTGCTACTCCCGGCTTTGTAGAATCTAGAAGAAAAACATGACATTTTAATTAATTTTTCACCCTAATGGATTTAACTCGTCTATGGAAACGGCAGAGCAAACTCAAACAATGTACCATAAAGGAACGTAATTGGGGCAACAGGTGAGACAGAAGCCCCGGTGCTTCCAACAATAGAACCCTCTTGTAGTCCGACTTTGATGATTTCGGTTCTTGATACATTCATGAGCTAGAGAAATGAAGGATTAAGCCAAGGATTAGTTTGAAATTTAAATTGAATTTAAATTGAAGCCGGAGTATTATAATTATTACCTTAATAACAAATCGACGGTTCCCATGATTTCCTCCATTAATAGACACTAATTTACCGGAACTAACTTGCAATGCATTTAAGATCTCATTTGTCAAATTCTTAATAGGAGTAGAAAAATCCAAAAAAACCTTCAAATCCTCTGTTTTATTCGTTGCAATGACTGTCCTTGGAATGCCATCAAGCACTACCTCATAAGATGGCACTGATGTCCATAAATCTACATGCAATGTTCTTCTATCTAAAGGGGACCTCAAATTTAAAGCATGGTATAGTTAAAAGAATGACCCCAATTACAAAGGTATATAAGGAAAGAAAAATGATAATTGGAATCTGACCATGGTGAATGGTTAAGGTAGAACTGTTTGTCCTTGTAAAGAGATTTCCGGATGAATCAGTACAGAAATTATCTGCCATTGTAACTACTACTCGTCCATATACAATCCTTGGTGAGACAATTATATCTAAGCCGTACTTAAAACCCGGCTTGATCATATGTAGTGAAGATGCATTAACATGAGCAGCACCAACTACAACGATCTATCAAATAAAAAGTCCTCGTTATGATAACATAATATCTCTGTTTAAAATTATTATAAACTTATAGGCTTACATCACAAATCGAAGAGTTGAGACACTTGAATCCCCCAAGTCCACTACAAGCTTCACTGAAAGTTAAATCAATGGCTATTTTTTCAGAATTTGTGTAAATTTGGTTGCTGAAAAGAGTTGCAGTAGGAGGAATTGTATCTGTTTTTGGAGAAGAAAAAGTAGTTATTATTGAGATTAACTCTTGAATATTAATTATCTAGATCAAAGAAATCATTTTCTTAATCTTAAGTGCTTACCCACAAACCATGAGTAAGCCAACGAGGTCCTCTCTACAGCACGAGTCGTAACATTCAGAATAAACTCATGTTTTCCTTCCGTTAAGTTTCTCAATTTCATTACATTATTGGAGCATGGTCTCAGAGTTAAGCCATCAAGCTGTTACATTAACAGATGGATTTTAGTTTCTCTTTTGGTTTCTTGTTTCTGGAATGGCATTGTAATGATAAATACTTAAACAGGAGCTAATGATGAAGATATATAAAGAGATAGGTACGTACCATGCAGGAGAAGTAACAGTAGCCATTATTCTTACATGCATTAGAACCATCTTGGAGCTTACGAACAGAGTACTTGAAAACCGCAGTGGAGTATCTGGATTTTTGTTGTGGAGATTGATCAAGACGAATGAAAAGCTCTGGTTCAGCCATTGCATCAAACACCATGCATGCAATGTAAATGTAAATGCATGTAACATACATTAACTTGAACAAACCCATTTCAGAAAACTACCATTTTCTTTTTGTTCCAACTCCGTTCACATTTTGACCCATAAGCAAGAAGGAGAAGAAGAGGAAGAGGAAGCTAATCAGTCTAGACCCTTTTGACATTTTCATATGGGGGGATTGGATTGCTTTTAAAATGGATAGGTAGAGGAGAGATCAAAAGGCAACTACCGCAACCAATATTGGTGTCAGGTATAATTACTGCTTTCTTTAAAGATTTCACAGGTATATTTAAGTATCTTGCCCAACCCCAAGCTGTAATTTATTGTCTTTTTTTTTGTTTTTTGTGAAAAAGGTACAAACTTCCAACTTGGGTTTAATGTAAATGTAATTGCACTTTATCCAAAATTTAATTTCTTGCGCTTTCTTTAAGCGCACCACTAAAATCGTACGGGTAGTTTGTAATTTTCTACTACACAGAGTACAGCACAGCACCGTAGAACAACTTTTTTTTTGGTTCAGAATTTACGGTCTATAAAATTTCCAGTTGCCAGTTTTATCCTCCTCTGTCGTGTGACTCGTGTTCGTACTGGTTTCCTCCTCCACTCCGCATCTAAGCGGGATAGAAGAAAAGAAAGGTTCTTCTTCTTCTTCTTATCTCTCTCATCCTCAAATCTAGGGCTTCTTTCTCTGCGAAGTATGTGATCTCTGCAAATCTATTCCACTCAAATCAAAATTTATCCGATTCCTTTGATTTTCTTCTCCGAGTTTTGAATTTCAAAATCCGAACTTTTTGGTGCTTTACACTGTGTTTCCTTTCCTACCTCCATTTGGTAACTTCTCTTCTTATGTTATTTCTTTTAGGCTCATAACCGGGCTGTGACTTAAATTTGTTGACTTTTGTAATGCGTGTTAGCTTCTCTACTTTCAGTTAGATCTCGCTATACTTGAATTTTCCAGATTTTATGTTATTATTATTATTTTTTCCGGGTTAAGAAAGGTAAGAGCTTACTTGAAGCTTTGTACTTTTCCCTTCTCTGTTAGTATGTTTGTTTAGTAGGAAAAATTTTCTGGGGAAGAAAATATTTTCCCAGTTATGATTGAAATGGAATAATGGATCGTCTTTTCATGTCAAGTTTATGCTTAAAATATGTGCTCATGGTTTAAGCATTATTGATCTTGTATGAGATATCTTTCATTTCATTTGATGCTGTTATTACCATCTTGATTATGCTTAAACAGTACATACATAAACGAAATCAAATCATTTCTTACCCTCTTTCCAGGTCTTACAAGATGGACAGCATGAACATCTACTGGCAATTTGGAGACGAGCTTCGGGGCCAATCAAAGATCCTAGAAGACCACAAGTGGTCCATGGCTGCTTCCAAACTAGCCGAGCAGACAAGGTCAAAGTTTGATCGCGTCAACAATCTCGATCTGTCAAGGAATCTTGTTGAAGTAAGGCCAATGGACAATAAACTCGGGTTCCAAGAAGACAAAAAACTTGATAGCTTCAACTTTGACATTCTAAACCTAGACTCTAAAATGGTTGAGAATGTGAGCAAGAGCTCATATCGAAACGGTGTTTATTACAACACGTACCAGAAAAACAACGTGGGAAACATCGCTGGGAACAAGTACAATGGGAATAGCCTTGCCAACAAAGAGTCCAACAATAATGGCAATAACGTGAATCTCGAAAAACAATTCAAGACCTTGCCTGCAACAGAAACACTCCCTCGGAATGAGGTGCTTGGAGGATACATCTTTGTCTGTAACAATGATACAATGCAGGAGGATTTGAAGAGACAGCTATTTGGTGATAATGATATTTCTCATCTTGTCATGTTTTTCTGTGTTTTTCATGATCATGTTTTTTGTAGGAGTGATTTTTTTAAATCTTTGTGTTTGATTGATAGGCCTGCCTCCAAGGTATAGGGACTCTGTTCGGGCGATAACACCTGGCTTACCTCTGTTTCTGTATAACTACACTACTCACCAGTTGCATGGCATTTTTGAGGTTTTCCTTCTTCTTCCTCTCCTCTTTCTCTTTTGCTTTATCTTATTTTGATAATTTGGTCTTTTTGTTACAGGCAGTGAGCTTTGGGGGTTCAAACATCGATCCAACTGCTTGGGAAGATAAAAAATGCAAAGGCGAGTCAAGGTTCCCTGCTCAGGTTAGAATTTGTTTCTAATATTGATTTGAAGAAATATATACGATGTGGAACTGCAAAGGGATATAATTGGTTCTGTATATCCTACATGATTTACAGGTGAGAATCCGTATCAAACAAGTCTGCAAGGCACTAGAAGAAGATGCATTTAGGCCAGTTTTACACCACTATGATGGTCCTAAATTCCGTCTTGAACTTTCTGTTCCAGAGGTATAGTGGAATAGTAATATAGTTATTCTATTTTATTTCAATTTCATGTGATCTTTATTTGACCAACTAGAATCATATGTGCTTCTTGTTTGTACATTGATATCATGTTTTACCTAAGTTTATTACTTGATTATGCAGACTCTGGATCTCTTAGACCTTTGCGAACAGACCGGCTCTGCATCATAGGCGTCATGTTCTTCAGAATTCTACTGAGCCAGAATGTTTTGCATTATCTGCTGCATTTTCCTAGATTTTCCAATGGGGCAAAAGCTTGGGGTGTATCATCTGTTTTCAGCAAATTATGTCTGAAGAAAGTAGTTTAAAGTGTCTTTAAATGTTAATATAATCATGTCCTTGTCTACCAAAAGTCGAAATATATCCTTTTAAAGTTGTTGAATGGTTAAAAACTAGAGATCTCCCCGACTGTTGTTTATTGGCGGAAACGCTGCGTAAAATGGGCTTCCATTGTTTGCTTAAAGGAGTCGTGTATTTGTACCATAAAATTTGCTCTATAACTAATGAAATGTAGACGTCTGATTTCACGTTGAGGGGAACCTGTTGGCTATCTACACTTCAATTCTGTATGGTACTCTTTTAAGTTTAAGCTCACTCTACCTCTCTCCGAATGTTGTAAGTGATGTAACCGCTGAGTTCTTTTGTTTCATAGTGAATGGGCTATCAACTTTTCATGCATGGCAGCGTCGTTTCCCTTGCTCTCTAGCATTTCTTCTCTATAAATACCACCCTTCTTCATCTTCCATTTCTTCATCTTCCGAATGTTGTAAGTTATGTAAGCCATGGGTGGTTCCTCATCATCTTCTTCCCCGAAGTGGGCTGCGTTTCTTGTCTTTCTTTCTGTTCTTGTTTTGCTGAACTGCATTTCAGAGGTCCGACCAATTGCCTCACCCCACTCCAGGGATTGATGATCACCTTGTACCATTGCCGTCTTTTATACATCCTCATCCTCATCCTCCTTCTCCTCATATATGCATTGATCCTCCTTATTGTGGTCATCCTTGTCCTCTGCGATTCTGGTCTAGTCCTCCTCCAAGCATAAGACCCTAATTTCTCAAGGATTTGCGTATAATCTCTAATAATAATGGTTATTATATAGTACTGATCAGTTGTAGATTGAACAAAATAATGACTGGCTGGCTGCATATTTGTATGTATGCAAAAAGGTAAACATATTGATGAAACTTGTTTTCATATCCGTAGCCATATCCTTTTTTTCATAAATGATTAAGGCAGTAGAGAAATTTTATTTTCATAAACGATACATGGCTGGCATGTACTCTGCTGCGCCTGAATTACAAAGAATTTCCTTTCAAGTTATGATTAGGAGGACCACATTAGTCCTATTATAGATCTCTATCACAGGTGAAGGGAGTTGGTTGGGGTGTTTCTGCTTTAGGAAATGTTGTGTTTTGTCCACTATCTGTGCACTTAAGCTTTCGGATTATTACAACTGAGACTACTACTTAACTCCTTCAGCTGTCTGGGGTGGAGCTAAACTGGCAGATGTTCTTGAACTTGTTGGAGTTGCTAAGTTTAGCAGTAGCACAGAAAGAGGAGGGAAACATGTCGAATTCGTCAGTATTGACAAGTGCAAGGTGTGGTCCCTTTTATAGGTGCTTTGAACCCTCTTGCTGTCTCCTCTGTATACTTCTGTTTATATTTAATTTCAGTTTCCTCTACTCTTGACATGATGATTACCTATAGCAGGAAAATGGAGGCCCCTACAAGGCATTGATTTCCACTAAACCAGGCTCCTTGCAGAGTGTCATATGTTCTTTGGAGGATGTGAATACAATAAAACCCGGAAAGGTTGGTTCTATTTTGTATTTGTCAATTTTGTTCCAAGGCCAAATTCACCAACACACTTCATTTGTATGCATGCAGGTCCTGGTAAGCGGATATGCAGTTTCAGGAAGGGGTCGTGGAATTGAGAGTCTCGACATCTCTACTGATGGAAGCAAAAACTGGATTGAAGCCAATAGGTTGCAGAAAAGTGGAGTCCCATATGTTTCTTGAGGTGTTTTTTTGAGGTGGCTGTTGGTATCCAAACAAAACATCGAGATTGTTGCAAAAGGAGAACATGTCCTTTTTTTTTTTATTTAATTACAAAGATGCATGTAATAATACGAAGTCTCTGCAGGTAGATTCAGCAGCAAATGTACAGCCTGAAAAGGTGGAAGAGATTTGGAACCTAAGAGGAATACTCAACAGTTCATGGCATCGGGTTCAGGTTCAAGTTGGCTATTCAAACATGGGATTTGGAAGCTCCTTTTCTTAAAAGATGTTACAAACAGAAGTTGTACTCTTCAGGGATGATTTCCTGCACTTGATATGGCTTTTCTTGTTGCTGTACAAATACAACTGGTTAGCGACCTGTCATGGAGTTACGTTTTACACACGTACCGCAAAATATATATTCAATTAACAATCATCAACTTGACTCGAGTTTTTAATAATTGCATGTTTCATTTTCGTGAGCTTTAGTAAGTTATTTATTTCTATGATTAACAGGAAAAATTGATCCTAGATGAAGTAAGAGTTAGGGATGGGAATTACTTTTAACTCCATGTGATTCAAATTGATAGGCTCCCAAATTGCTTGTTCCAATCCTCATAAGCACCCAATTCGTTTAAGGAAACAGAGGGCCTCACCTCCTGCAATGCGTCCTCAAAATCCTGCAGGCAATTAAAAAATAAAAAAATTTAAAACCAAACACCATCTTAAACAGTTGCGTTGACAGAAAAGTAAATCACAGAATTTGCATTTGCAGGCATGTGTTTCTCTTGCCAAAGGCTTTTTTACCTGAAGTGTTACAGGGCGCATATCGTCCTTATTCAGTTTTGTAATTTCCATGCCTTGCTTCAGGGCCTCTCTAAGTGGACCCATTGATGCATCTTTCACGAGGTTCTTCATGTCAGATCCCGAATAACCTGGTTAACCAATATTATTATATCATAGAATGATTATCGTAGTCTTGTATTCATATGTAGACTCTTATTTCAGTATGTATTGTCTTTATACTCAAGGAAGATGCTATAGCTAATAGCGCTACACATGCGTAGAGAGTAGGTACCTTGAGTTAAACTGCATATGGTATCAGTTTCCTCCTTGGAAAGCTTAAATAATGCATCCTTCTCCAGGAGATTACGTATAATCCATGCCCTTGCTTCTTTATTGACAGAATGAGCCAGTTAGCAATGTGCTCAGCTCTTTACAAATGTACAGAAACTTGGATGAGAGATGTGAATTGCACCTGAAGAAGGTAGGGGGATATAAAGTCTTTTGGTAAGTCGCCTCCTTGCAGCTTCATCAAGTTCTTGAGGTCGATTTGTTGCTCCTGAGAACAACAGGTCCATCTTTTAGATAAATGTATGTACTAAATTGCGTACAAATTTTCAATGAATGATACTGAAGAATCAAGAATACATCACGAGAGGAAGACACATACTGTGCAGTATTATTATTGCGACTTTCATTTTGAATAGTTTACATTGTATAGAAGATTCAGGGATTACTTAAGTATAATCGTCTCCCTGATTTAGTTTCATCCGAATGCATTGTCTTGAACATTCCAACCAGAGAGAGAGATATGGAATCATATAACATATCAGTTTAATCTAATCTGTTTATTTACATAATATCTTATGTTTGTCAGACATCCTTCACTCGAATCAGAGAAAACAAGAAAAAAGTTCAATGATTAACAGCTACCTATGAGAAGAATCTGCTCACTGCCACTGTCAAAGCCCTCCATTTCAATGAGGAATTGAGTTTTGAGTCGTCTACTCGATTCGTGCTCACCTTCTGATTTCCGCTGCATGAATTGAAATTGATCATATGAATCTTCAATGAGTCCATTATATCGAAACCCTTTTAAGAGATTTTTCTTCCGAGTCCTCTACTTAAAAGAAAAAGGCAAACTGCTCTTTCCAAAAGCAGAGTACTCTGTTTCCAGACTAGGTACTCTGTTTTGTTCGAAAATAAAGTTTTATTTTTCATTTTGTTCCAGTTAAGCTCTGCCTCTTGGTTCTATTTTCCATTTCCAGTGTCCGTATCCTTTTTTGTGAGATGCAAGATCAATTCAAGAACGAAGTAATGGTTTACTGTAGCTGCAGAAATAGTTTATTTATAGCAACATTTCAAGCCTATCTTGAGGGAAAGGATATAACAGCTTACTTGAGACAGAAGCGAATCAATTTCATCAACAAAGATTACGGCAGGCTGACGACAACTGGCAACCCCAAAAAGGGCCCTCACAAGCTTTTCACCCTCACCAATCTACAATCTCATTATATATGTTTGAGAGAGAAATAAATACACAGTAAACCAAGCGGCAGTAAAAGAATGAATCTACTAGTTTTTCAATAGTCTAATCAATATTGCTGGAAGTCATGCATGAAATTAAAAACCGTGTACAAAAATATAACATACCCACTTGCTGGTTAATGAGCTGGCAGAAATGTAAAAAAAAGTTGCTTTAGCCTCTCCAGCGATAGCTTTTCCGATCATTGTTTTTCCGGTACCCTGAAAGTGGTCTATAGTTAAACACCAGAACTTTGGAAGTTCCTTCCATTGGTTCATAAGGAATGGTAACTCACCGGTGGACCAAAGAGAAGGAGACCTCTTCCAGGGGAACGACACCCTTTGAAGATATCCGGACGTAATAAGGGCCATATGACCATTTCTGTGACACATTTTTTAGCATGCTCCAAACCAGCTGCAAGAGTGATGGGCAATTCGACCAAATTAGGACAATATCTAATTAGAGGACTGCTACAAAAATAGAAAATAGATGGAAGTTTGAAAAATTATTACCAATGTCTTCCCAACGAACATTGGGATCTTTGTCCATAATTTCATTACTAACATGTTCTATGAGGCGAGGTTCCAAATTCCTTAACTTTTCAGGAAGCTCACCATCAGGACCGCATAGCATTTCCAAACTTAAGTTAAAAGCATGAAACACATCAGAATTTGATCAGACATCTCGAGAAATGGACATCATTATATGTTCCATAGCTGAAAAGAGAGAAAATAAATAATAGAAAACCATAATTCTTTGGAAATTAACGCAGAATACTCGCCAAGAAAAACTTCAAACCGGATATCAGCAAGAAAAATAAAATAAAAGGATGAGAATCTCTTCATGGATAATCGTTTGGCTTAACTACTAAAAACCAATTGCATTTCGATTCATCAACCAGACCAGTTAATCCAACAGCAGAAATACAGGTGTTAGCAGCATTCACCAGGAAGCAACTTTATTTCTATTTGATATACATACATATATATATGTATTTGAGAGAGAGCTTTAACATTAAGGAAATA
This sequence comes from Coriaria nepalensis, assembly GCA_027186245.1. NCBI lineage: Eukaryota > Viridiplantae > Streptophyta > Magnoliopsida > Cucurbitales > Coriariaceae > Coriaria > Coriaria nepalensis. The sequence continues at coordinate 9,747,346 of CP114496.1, read as the reverse complement.
TAAGGAAACATATAGGTATAATAGAGGTTAAAACTGCTATTGAGAGTACACGGGCAATATTAGAGCTCATGAATATAGTACTCACCATCTCTTTGTTGTGTCATCTACTGAATCATCAGTCTTTCCTCCTGCTCGTGAAGTCATATACCCAGCACTGCCCCCATTGGATTTGATAGGGGGAACAAAATTTCCACGCACGCCACTACGTGAAGAGCCATATGGCCTCACACCATAACCCTTACATGCAGAATAATTTCCACTTTGGGGAGAAACAGAAGCACTTGGTGACCCGGCAAATCCCCGCCTTTGCCTTGCATCCATTTCCTTTGAAACATAAGACAGTCATGAAAAATAGTGATGGGAGAAGTATTTCACAGCGTAAGTTTTGAGTTACATCTCAAGTTATGAGCAGAAACGTTTAAGAGCGGATCGGGAAAATTACAGGACCATCCTCAAACTAAAGAGACAAGTAGGAAAATATTTTAAAGCCATACATATCCACTAATCCACAAAAGTAGTTGTCAGAAGCAAAATGATACCAATTTTGTTTTTGCAGTAACAAATCCATTGCCAGAAGCATCCTCATTAGCTTCTTCAGCACTTGATGGAGACTTGGCAATATTGATTTTGGGGATACTCATTTCCATGTGTGCACGTTTAGTCCCAGCTGTGTTTCCATAAGCTCTAGTTTCATCTTCATCTTTTTGGAAATAAGACAAACCATGACCCTTCTTAGGATGCTGAAATGACTGATGCTTTTCTACAATTATATAGTCTTCTAAGTTGTTACTTTTCAAAGAACTCCTATATGAGCCAGTGTTTGTCCCTGGGCTATGCAAGGATGTCAAATTTCCTTCTGCCATAACTTTTGGTGTCTTGGTGCTCGATTTTCCCTACATTTCCAACAGATATTCCGAAGATACAAGATTAGAAGCACTTTGGTTAATAAGCTGAATCACTGGAAATATTCAGACATGAATGGTAAATGTAAATATAGAAATTAAATAAGACCCATATTCTGCAACATATCTAGAAGCAACAGAGTATGCCAGTGGCTATATCATACCGATTCATTCACAATCCTTCCATTGGACTGCTGAAGAAGGGCCTGAAAGTACTTTGAATGCCTAATCTTCTCAAAATCCATGTTTCTTTTTCTAGAGAAAACACATCCTGGCTCTTTTTTTGCTTGTTCAAATGCTTTACTGAAGGAAAATAAACGATAGATTATAGCCATAATAAATAGTGACACAACAAGATAACACAGTCCATGGATACTGAATATATATTGTTGGATACCATAGTCCCATACACTATTTATAACACAAGATATGGGCTCCTCATAGTTATACTCATCTATACTCTATATTTCAAGTTTCTTCACCTCGTGGGAGAAACTAGGCGAAGTTCATTTTGAAACTACTAAGCTCTTAAAAGCTGAATTCAACGTAAATCATGAAATTATTGGAACTATTCACATTTATATGCTCAATTAACCATATATCACCAAAGAAGACCTGAATCACTGCAAGCGAGATAGAGAAAGTTTGTGCGTGCATAATAATCCATACCGATCAGATTCAGGAATGAGTGATCGGCGAGCCACATCAATTTTCGCAACAGCTTCACTCCGGATAGGAAGAATAGAGGCCTTATCGACATCAGTGAGAGTCTGAGAGTCAAGGAAACCAAGGAGACGGAGTCCAAGCACTTGAGCAGAAGAGAAGTCGCCACGCTCGAGGGAGAGATCGGTGCCGAAGAGGAGTGATTGGAGCCTCTTGAGGTTTACATCCGCTTGCCTTCTCCAGCATACTTCTTTGGACTCATCCATTTTCTCTCTCGATGAAGACGACGAAGAAGATGGAACGGAGCTTTGCTTCGGCTTCTCCTCCTCATTCCCCGCCATTTTGAGCTTTTGGCGCTCTAAAGAAAAGAAGAACATTCGAAATAAATTTCACTTCATTTAAGTAGAGAACAAAAAAGAAAAAACAAATTCAAAAAATAACGGGTCAATATTGACCCGCCCGGACCAATTCTAGAAGACTAGAACATAGCGTCATCAGTCAATTCTGTTCTCTCTTCCCAACCCGATAAGACTAGAAAGAAAAACTTCTCCACAGAACTCGATAACCGTTTGCTACCAACTCCTCCATGGCTGCTACCTCGGCTTCTCTCTGCAACTTTCTCTCTTTTCTCTCACCGTCAAAGCCACCTCCACAACCGAAATTCGCATCGCTCCAGCTTCTCTCCTCCCCTCACTTTCCATCCCAACTTCATCTTCAAAGCAAAAAATCCAGAGATCGTTTTGTGCCTCTAGCTTTTCAAGACAGTCGCAGTGATTCAGAATCTTTGCCTGAAGAATTAGCGTCTGTAATTTTTCCCTCTTTATCTTTCTCGAACACGCTTTTCTTCAAATCGGCGTACAACGTTCAGGTGATTGTGGACGACAATGAGCCGGAAGAGAGGCTGCTGAATAGGTTCCGAAGGGAAGTGATGAGAGCTGGAGTTATTCAAGAATGTAAGAGAAGAAGGTATCATGAGAATGCACAAGATGAGAAGAAGCGAAAGACTCGTGAGGCTGCTAAGCGCAACCGTAGAAGGTCTGCCTCTAATTCTCCCTTTTCTCATTTCTATTTTTAATTTTATTTTTAGATTTATTTGTTAGTATTCAATTTTATAAATTGGAAACTTTGATTCTTCTGCTAGATTTTCCGTTTCTTGTTATTGTGCATTTCCTCATATAACTCGTGTTTCTTCTACTGTATCACTGTATTTCTCTACGGGGCTGCTGTTTTAGCTGGGTGTTTTAGTTCCCATTTAGTTTATGAACAGATTTCTCCATTAGTTTGATACTTTTGGTTGCATGTATGAAAGGTTTTGCATGAATATCTGGCTTTTTTTGTGCTTCTTGTTCACTTCATTAGAATAGAAAATGAATCTATGTATTCCAAAATCAGCACATATATAAAGGCTTGATCATGTAAATGGAGTACTTATCAGCCTTCTTTTTCCAATTATACATGGAGCAGTTCAATTCGGCTGTTAATCCCTTGTAGCTTCACATTCAAGCTATGTAAAACACGGCTGGTTTTGTACCATATCTCCATAGAGACTGAGATTATAAGGACTGAAGCTATAGTCCTTAATAAAACACATATCTAAAAATGTCCATAGAAAGGAGTATTCTTTTGTCGAGTATCTCGGTTTTGGGAAAATGATTCAACTTTACTCATTTTTGTGTATGACCAGGCGGCCACAATCAAGATTTCCGTTCCCAAACCCACAAGAAGCTTCTGTGACCAAGAAGAATGATGATGGAGATGATAACTGGGACCTACCTGAAGGAGGCATTCCCAATTAATGGAGATTTCGGTTTGTCTTTTTATTTGTACGGTTTTTCAACCCAGATTTTGAGAATTGCTTTTAAGCAAAATTGTTATACCTTGTTGTGAGTATTTATTAGTATGAAGGCATGATTCTTCATTCTTGCATCAATGGAACGGCCTATATTTATGCTGTCTTTTTGCTTATTACACCAGATATATCTTACATCTTGGAATTTACACTCAGGATAGGTGATAATATTCCCATTTACGAACCATAAAAGTAGGTAGATTTTACTTTTGAAATAGGTGGATTTTTAGGATAATTTGATAATATTACAAAATGATAGTTTGATTATGTTACCATTTCAGGTTAATGAATGGAAAGTAAATAAATCGAACAGTGTATATGAAACAAACAGTTGAACTTTCACTCCTAATGAACCTTAAATAAAAGATTAAAAACTCTGTTTACAAGTTTAGCATATTGATTTCAGTTCCTGTAACAAAATTGTCCAAAAAGGGTGCCTTATACCAGGCATTTGTTTGGAGCTCTCCATGACTTAAGCAATGACCACCCTAAGCCATTATGCTTTGATGATTGTGCATTGAAGTTAATCCAGTCATCAAGTACAAGTCTTAGATCTTTAACTTTGCTTTCAATACCGCGGCAGCAATTTGCATGCATAGTATAGACTTGGTTGATGTCTTGATTTTGCTTGCAGAACCCACTAAAATAGGCCGTATCCATATAATTAACTCTCACTCCTAGCCTATTTACGATCTAATGGTAGACGGTTATAACACAGAAAGAATGGTTTAGAAAATTTGGAAAGAGTATACTCTACACGCTCATCATATATATGAAGAACTCTATCGTTATTGCATTTGTCTTCAAGACTTGCTGGGATTCAGTTTGTGCATTATCTGTTTGAATGTCGCATGGGATTGAGACATCAGATGATATGCCAAAGTGTGGAAAGGGATTCCTTTGCCACATCACATCAACTTTCTGCACCGCGCCCAAAAGATCAGTAAGTATATCAATCGCTAAAAAGGGGTGGAAATAAAATCAAGACCCTGTAATTTTGACATATGGTAAAGTTACGAAGTAAATAGAGGATGTTCTATACCTAGAAGACAACATTGTAACCCAATTCAAGCACTTCTAACAAGAGGGTGTTTCTTTTCCAAGTGAGCAAGAGATGACTTACATTGGAAGTTGTTTCTTGGACTGGAAGCAATGAGGGTGAGAAAGATTGCAGTAATTGAAAGCTTGATAATCCATTGCAATAATGACCAGATGATCCAGTAGTCTTCTAGTCCCATGACCAATTTGGAAGCAATCTAGAAAGAAATCGAGAACAGAACCAGGACGTGCTTGAGCTTTGTCGACAATGGTTAGGATTATCGTGTTGTCCATCATGAATGCTCTCCTTAACTCTATGCTGTCAAAGCTCTGGTTACCAAAAAAATCATTTTACTATAAGAAAGAAAAAGAGAAGAAAAAAGAATTATAATAGCGGTAGGGAAAAAGATTGTACCCGGTTCTTCAACAGGGAAGCATACAAGGACGAGGATACAGGAGGCTGCCATTAGAGTTGCTGTAGCACCATTTCTCCATTGCAATGTTTTCATCTCTCCTATTCTCTCTCTCTCTCTCTCTCTTTTTTTTTTTTCTTGGATTGAAATTATGAGGCTCTTCTGGATAACCTAGACCTAGACTATTCCTCTATATCATATGAGAACATCATATTTGCTAACATATTCTGATTACCATATGAGGAGGCAACATAGTAAAACTATATTAACTAAACGGTTCATGCTATTCTAATTATACATCCGTACATTAATGTGGCCAATTTGGACAATAGATTTGAAGTTATAGCTCAAATCTTGTAAGTACAATATCGTAATTTGTAGTGAAATGACGTAATATAGCATCATCACATTAAGACTATATATAAGAACAGTAATCATTTTTCATAAATGGGTTCGAAGATTCTTTAGAACTCATATTACACATGGATCGATGTGACTGAAGATTGTAGGGTGGTGGAGTTTCAGAAGATACAATACATATCTAAGGATTTTCTGAATGATATTTAATTAATTTTAATATAATAATAATTGGAGTACTAATTGTAATTGGGCTTAAGGCCCAATAGTAAATGAATCTGTTGGATTAAGCCCGAACCTAATGCATCCAACATTAAGAAATAAAAAAAAAGCCATATTTTGAATATCTCAGAATTTAGAAATCGCTTTGAGGTTTTGGTCGCAAGGCTTTGTTTGTTTTAGTTAAGAGTTTATTCAATATTATTTGATTTTCTTTAGCTTAGAATTTTAGTAAGACACGACAGATATAGATGAGGCCTGTAATTGTTGAATGATCACGTGTATCTGCCCCACTGTGGGGCCACTACCATCCTCATCCTATCACGTGTAAGACAATATGATGATGACGTGTCATATCACTAGTCCCTACCTATCTAACTGCCAACTGGTTCCTGCTTATCTGTCACTAGACAACAGGTGTTCTCTGTCCATAACAGTTGGAAAGCTACTTGTTTTCTCCATTAATGGAGGAAGAAACAGTTAGTTTGAGAATGGGAGCAGAATCTGAAGAAGAAGCAGAATCAGTTCATTAAATGATCCACTTCTGAAGAGAAACAGAACACTATCATCTAGCCCACTTGCCATTGTTGGAGCCAAATTTTCCCATATCGAAAGCTCGGCCTATGAGTACGTACCTTCATCTCACACAACATTTTTCCTTTCCTGTCTTTTCTTTTATTTTCTTCCAAACACTTTCAACCTTGCAACTGATTGATTGCTTGTGCAGGATCAATGAGAATGATCTGTTCAAGCAGGATTGAAGAAGCAGATCCACACTTCAAACATTACAGTACATTTGTCTGAAATGGAGTTTGACAGGTTTGGTTGGATTCCTAACTGGTATAATTGCCACTCTTATCAATCTTGCAGTAGAGAATATTGCTGGATACAAGATCCTTGCTCTAGTTGCATTCATTAAGGAAGACAGGTACAAATTATTGGCATAGATCGCTTTCTATGTATTTGCACCAATTCATGTTTAGATAACCGTTTTATTTATTTTTATTTTTTTTTATTTTTATAGGTATTTAATGGGTTTTGTGTTTATGACAAGTGCTGTTGTTCTCTGTGTTTTCTTTGCACCAACTGCTGCCGGTCCTAGTATACCAGAAATTAAAGCTTACCTTAACGGAGTTGATACTCTTAACATGTATGGTGCCAACACTCTCATTGTTAAGGTCAGTTATTTATACACGTATCGCTTTTGTAGTCAAGTGTTTACCTGTCTTCTTGATATAAGGCTTCTACTTAACTTTGTAGATATTAGGAAGCATTGGAGCTGTTTCAGCAGGCTTAGATCTTGGCAAAGAAGGGCCTTTAGTTCATATAGGCGCTTGCATTGCTTCCTTCTTGGGCAAAGGTGGGCCCGACAAACACCGGATCAAATTGGGCTGGATCCGGTATCTGAACAACAATCGCGACCGACATGATCTCATAGCTTGTGAGGCCTCCTCGTGAGTTTGTGCGGCTTTCTAGGCCCCAGTTGGTGGGGTATTATTCTCTCTAGAAGAGGTGGCAACTTGGTGGAGAAGTGCTCTTCTTTGGAGAACCTTCTTTAGCACAGCAATAGTTGCAGTTATTCTTGGAGCTATCATTCAAATATGTAGTTCTGGCGATTGCGGTCTTTTCGGACAAGGAGGGTTGATTATGTTTGACGTGAGTAATGTTGTGGTAAATTTTCATGAAAGGATATTATCCTGGTTTTTCTCATTGGCATTATTGGAGGAGTTCTTGGAAGCCTTTATAACTACCTTCTGCACAAAGCCCTTAGAGTTTACAGCCTCATCAACCAGTAAGCAATACTCTACTCCTCTTTAACTTCGCGCCAGTTTGCACTGCCAATTTTAGAACTGGATTTCTGAAACTGAAATTTTGGGTAATTTTCGTTTTTCTGGAAGGGAAAAATACACAAGGTTCTACTTAGCCTAGTAGTCTCACTCTTCACTTCAATATGCTTATACTTCCTTCCATTCCTGGCCAAATGCACTCCATGTGACCCGGCCACCCCTTTTAGAATCCACTTGCCCTACAAATGGAAAATCCGGAAACTTCAAGCAATTCAATTGTCCAGACGGTTACTACAACGACTTGGCCACTCTACTTCCTACAACAAATGATAATGCTGTAAGGAACATATTCTCAACCAATACTCCAACAGAATACCACCCCCTATCCCTTATAATCTTCTTCGCCCTCTATTGTATCCTTGGATTGGTTACTTTCGGAATTGCCGTCCCTTCTGGACTTTTCCTCCCAATCATCTTAATGGGTTTGGCATATGGACGCCTTATAGGTATAGTTTCGCGGTCTTATACAAGCATTGATCAAGGACGTGATGTGTAATAGGTTTCCATATCTTTCCGAGGTGGGACGTGATGTGTCATAGGTTGTCACAGCCATCTACGTTTGCACCACCACAAAAAAATTTAAGCATGAAACTTGATCAAAATTTACAGATAAATGCCAATTTAAGTCGGAATCTCACCTGAACATATCGTAAATCACCAATTCCTTCATCTTCATCGTAAGGCTCTATGTTTAATTCAGTAATACCTACAAATCACTCGAAAACCAAACCAATATATCTGGCTCTTGAAATTGAGGAAAAAAGAAGATTTGATTAAAGATCAAATCTTAGAGAAGCTATCAGACCTCTTTTAAGCAATTCAACAGCGGCATTAATGTTCGGACGATGAGCTGCAAAATTCCAAGATCCCAAACTCAGATATTAACCAAAATTTTCAAAACACAAACAAGAAAGGAAACAGAAAAATGAATGACCTTTGCAATCAGGTATATCCACAACATTATGAGTACGCTCCTGATAAAGACCAATCAGAGGATTGACCGGAGAGCCGCGAACGGCCAGCTTTCCTCCCCCACTGAAATTGAAAAAGCATTTATCACAAATTCCAGCTTCATTTGCATAATTAAACTCCATAAATTATCCAAAAAGTAAGCAGAGGAGTAATAACTAATAAGGTTTAGGTAGAAGTACGAGTCTGCAACTGTTGAATGCGAAATCTGAAACGCCGTGACTTTTGAAAAGCTAAGTTGCTTCATCGACGATGACTGGACGGTGGAGATTGAGCTCGTGTGTACAGCCGGAGCACATGACAATTTCCGAGCAGAAAGTAAAACGAAAGAAATTTTTTAGAGAAATCGACATGGAAAGGGAAGGTGGACGGAGGGAGCTTACGATTGGAAGTGAGGGTACTGTAGGGCGCACGTCAGCGAAGGGAGAGGAATGGTGTTGGCGCTTGAGGTTGGAAGGAGAGAGGGAGGAGAGGGTTGGGCTTGTACTGCTGAGGAAGACTGGTTGCAGGTGATAAGAGGAGAAGATGGAGGAGAAGAGAGAAGGAAGAGAGGCATTTTGTTTGAGCTTTGGAGGTTAGCGTCCATGGAGTCTGGAGCTGAGCAGAAGTCGAGATATTTTCATGGGGGGAATGGATAAAATGTCTGGATAGAAGTTGTCGTGAGGAACTCTCGCGACGGTTCAGAATATCGCCGGTGAACCTTTTAATTGAAGGACATTAGCGTCGGCTGTATAGCGCGACTAATCAACAATCCGCGGCGGACCTTAAAACCGTCGTTAGCGTAACGATTTCTTAATTCCGTTTTACTTTTTTTTTTTTGGTCAGAATTTATTTCCGTTAATTTGGACGTTACGTAAGAGCATATTCCATTATTCCCTCGTCCGCTTCGCACCAAAATATATTACTCTACTCTCTGTTCTCATCCACGCTTAAAGACAGAAAAATAGTGGTTGTGGGAGGCTAGGGAAGAGAAAGTCATGCCGGAGGAGAAGACGGCGATCGATTACGTAATGGAGGCAGCATCCGGTCCGCACTTCTCAGGTCTACGTCTCGACAGTCTTCTTCCATCTCCGACTTCTTCTTCTTCACCTTCAGCTACTTCTTCAGCTTCTTCTCCTGCTCATCGCTCTTCTGCTTCTGCTTTCACTTCCTCTGCCCTAGCTGATACTAATGTTCTCAAGCAGCCTTTTGTCATCGGTAAATTTTCCCTCTAATTTTGCTCTTGTATTTCTGGAATTGAGCTTCTTTGTAAATGAGTTCACTATGTTTTTTTTGGGTCTGCTTGAGAGTTCGATGTTCTCGGAATGAAATATTATGCTCTGCATGTACTGGACATGTCCCTAATATTGCCGATTATGTACCATTTTGTTCAAATTCAGCTTTAATCCTGTAAAATTCTTTGATTTTTGGTCAATTTTGGTGAGTAGGAGTTTCTGGAGGTACAGCTTCGGGGAAGACCACGGTGTGTGATATGATTATTCAGCAGCTTCACGATCATCGTGTCCTGCTTGTCAATCAGGTAATCTTTCCCTTCCTTTCTCTGTCATCAGGCATCTGCATTATACTTTACCTTTTCTACTTCTTTTTTTCTCCCTTTCCTTTTGCTCACTTTCTGATTTCGCTGCAGGATTCATTCTACCGTGGTTTGACGCCTGAAGAATCTGAGCACGTACATGAGTATAACTTTGATCATCCTGGTGACAATTATAAGCTAGAACTTGATTTACTTTTATTTTGATTCATATGAACACTAAAATCAGCTTTCGAAGTGTTTTGTATGCTTTAGTTTAGTTATTTTTTCTTGCTCTGTGCATATTTGTCTGTGTTTAGATGCTTTTGATACGGAGCAGCTTCTTGATTGCGTTCAAACGCTCAAAAGCGGCCAGCCTTACCAAGTCCCAATATATGACTTTAAAAAGCACCGCCGCTGTTCTGGTAGCTTCCGGCAGGTACTGCTTTAGCAACATATTGATATGAAAATAGCTGTCTTCTTCCAATGTTAAGGATTGTAATGAAGATTCCTCCACTTTTTGGTAGCTTTTGGTGGGATACAATCGATGTCCTTATATTTGTAAGATAGTCATATTATTATTTGTAAGTAGCTTTTGGTCGAGTGATAAATTTGTTCAACCTTTTCAGAAACACGTATTATTTTGTGGCAGAGAGCCTTCTTTTTACGTTTAATCTAGTCAATAGGGTATCAGAACAATCATTCTGCTTTTCACCAGGTAGACGCTTCTGATGTTATCATCTTGGAGGGAATTCTGGTATTCCATGACCAACGTGTCCGTAGTCTGATGAATATGAAGATATTTGTAGACTCAGGTTTTGACTCTCTCATCTAAGTTTATCCTCATCTCTATTCTTGTACGTGTCAGAGTATCCTGTTGTATCGTTCGATTTAGTTCTTAAGGTGATTTTTCATTCGATGTTACTGCAATATGTATAGTACAGATGTTTGGGAAGAGATGAAAACTTATGTGCCAGAGAAAATTAGTGAAGATGAAACCTCAGAAGTTGATTAGCTGTTTTGCTGTATGTTTGACACTTGCTATTTTTTAGATGCTGATGTGAGGCTTGCACGTAGAATAAGGCGTGACACTGTAAACAGGGGCAGGGACGTTAACTCTGTTCTTGAGCAGGTAAGCCTTTTCACTCAATATATGTATTGTTTTCCGAACTCTCTGTCATTTCAGAATAGCAGTATACACGTGGTATCCTTACATTTATAGTATAGTTGATCAAGTGTTCTGTTGCTTGCACAGTATGCAAAGTTTGTCAAGCCTGCTTTTGACGATTTTGTCCTTCCATCGAAGAAGTATGCTGATGTAATCATACCAAGGGGTGGTGATAATCATGTTGCCATTGATTTGATAGTGCAACATATCCACACAAAGCTTGGTCAGCATGACCTCTGCAAGATATACCCTATCGTCACAGTTATTCAGTCAACATTTCAGGTATATATTCTCTCTCTCTTCCCCGACCCCCCCCCCCCCCTCTCTTTCTCCTTTTGTCATCCTTTTAATGTTTACTGCACGAAAGCTCCATCGTTTCAATTGTGATGCAACTTTCAATTGGTCCATCTCTGATTTCTGTTACAGATAAGAGGTATGCATACACTCATTCGAGACTGTGAGATATCGAAGCATGATTTTGTATTCTATTCAGATCGACTTATTCGTTTGGTACTTTCTCCCTGACAACCTTAACTGATTCAATTGCTGGGAACATTTAAGGGCCCGAAGGCATAGACGTGATTGAATTAGTTGGTTTTATATTTTCAGGTTGTGGAGCATGGCCTTGGCCATTTGCCATTTACTGAAAAGCAAGTGGTTACTCCAACAGGTGGGAGCCAAATGCATTGAAAAACCTATTCCTCCTGTGTATTATTGTCCATGACTCCATTCTAAGAAAGAAGACTTATCTGTTTTGATTTTTGAATATTCTTTTCTCTCATGTTTCAGGTTCTATATATACTGGAGTTGACTTTTGCAAGAAATTATGCGGGGTTTCCATTATTCGAAGGTGAGCTTTGATCAGGTATTGATATTCTGGTTGGGTTCCATCTCGTGGAGTATTCATACTCTCATCTCAAGAAGCCTGAATGCTAGGCTGCTCCCTCTGACCCTTAGCATGAGATCAATCTGTGTATAATTCTACCGACTTGCCCTTTGGTTTCTTTGTTTGGCTGATAATCATATTTTCTTTTTGTCTAACTCAGTGGTGAGAGCATGGAAAATGCCTTGCGTGCCTGCTGCAAGGGGATTAAAATTGGAAAAATTCTAATTCACCGGGTTGGAGACAATGGCAAGCAGGTAAAGTTTTTCTCTGGAAGAACATCTACTAAACTAGAACTTTGCTTCTCTGCATCTGCATATTTTTTTTAAGAATGTTCTTCCCTTCTCAAATCAAGCAGCTTATATATGAGAAATTACCCAAGGATATTTCTGAACGACATGTGCTACTTCTAGATCCTGTTCTTGCCACAGGTAACCTCATTTCCTTGAGATTCTTTTACTGCTCTCTCTTTTTCCATTGGCCAATTCTCATTGGTGTACTCTCTTCCCTATGATACCCACTTTTCATTTGAACCTTATAAAATAGTAACTGAAATTGCCAATACTTGCTTTTCTTGTAGGAAACTCTGCTAACCAAGCCATTGAACTACTAATAGAGAAAGGAGTTCCTGAATCGCACATAATATTTCTCAACTTAATCTCAGTGAGTCGTTATAGATTCAGTTTGATGATAAGTTATTCACTTAGAATCGATGCATTTACTGATACAGCTTTGTTTTCTCAAATTTCAGGCTCCTGAGGGAATCCATTGTGTTTGCAAACGATTCCCATCCTTGAAAATTGTCACTTCCGAGATTGATGCTGGATTGAACGAAGAATTCCGTGTAATTCCTGGTTTGGGAGAATTTGGGGATCGGTATTTTGGTACTGATGATTAATTAGATGGTTCATGGTTAGATAATCAGACAGTAGGACTTGTTTATAGTTTGGAATACTGGCCTATACCTTAATTTCTAGGAATATTGAAAGCTCTTTAATATGCATATGGATCATACTCCAGCTGTATCTAGTCTTTTGCTGTAATTTGTAATACAAATTTGGTTTGTATCTAATGCTAGGTACAACTATTCTTGACAATAACTGGACGCCTTTATTTTCCCTGACAGATTATTTTAGTTAAGTACTTATAATTACCCTCTTTTTCTTTCTTTTTTCTTTTGCCCTCTTAATCTCCCATAAACAAAACAATCCCGTTAATATTTCCCATCTTGAACAAAAATTAGAAAATCAGAAAATAGGCCGAGAAGAAAAACCCGGCCAAAACGACATAAGAAAAAGAAGCCGGAAAGGATTGCCAGAGAAGCTGTGTTTGAAGCTGAAGAAGAAGAAGATGCAGCGGCGGTAGTAGTACTAGTACTACTAGGACTAGAGCCTGCTGAAACTGTCTTAACCTTAAGCTTCATGCCTTGACTGCAATGACCCGATGTACCGCAAGCAAAGTACCCTGTCCCAACCTTGTTCAATTTTATTACATCACCTCCACTGCTAATGGAATCCACTACGTTGCCCTGATCACTATGATCAGCAAAGTAGTTCTGTTATTAATACCTTCCATTTCAACTCACCTTTTTTTCCTTGTCTTAAGTTTCTTGTTAGTCCTCTATCTCTATTTATATAGAGAGAGAGAACCTTAGTTTGATTGCTTGTGAAAGTTGAATCAAGCATACATGGAGTTTCCAAGGTTACCAAATTGCCCATTACAGAGGAAGTGTATTGATACAGCCTAAACAGTATCGCCTGCGTAATTTAGGAGAAACAGGGGCTAATCTGTGAAGATGAATATCGAGTGGCTGAAAAGCAAAATCTGGTTGTTTAAACCTTGGAGTTGAAACACAGGCAAGTTTGGTTTTGACCATTGATGACGACTAACCTCAAAACGTAAGTTTCAAACTTTGACGCACATGAAACTGCAGTTTAGAAAGTTAAGGAAAAAAAACTGGAGTTTAGGAAATATATATTTTTTAGCTATTTATTTTTTAATAAGGTCTTGGATTGGGCCTGGGAAGCGATTCTGGGCCAGTTTAAACTAATAAACGGGTTATGGGTCGTATATAAGTTGCGGTTCCTCCCGCCACGTTATTTGACCCGCGCTTTCTTTTGTTAACAGTTGAAATCAGAAGAAGGTAAAGTCAAATTCAACCACGGAAACTGAAATGTCAGAGCATGCATGAAAAACGACGCCGTTGGTAGGAAAGCTTTTCGTCTTCCCCAAATTCTCCAGTCCAGGTATATATGGCATCCACTGCAAATTCGTCGCGGTAGAGAATCGCGGAGTTTTGAAGACGACGAAGAAAATGGGAGTAGCGGCAAAAATTGCACCTTCTATGTTATCATCAGACTTCGCCAATTTGGCTTCGGAAGCTGATCGTATGCTCAGATTTGGCGCCGATTGGCTCCACATGGACATTATGGTACTCCCTCTGTTTACGATTTCCTGAGAATTTTACAGTGAACTAAAAGAACTTGATCAATGTCTTATTCTGCTTGTTTTCACCGACAGTTATTTACATGCAATAGGAGTCTAGTGCCATAATTTCTGGCACAAGGTAGAATTTTTTCTTTGGAAGCGACAAAAAATAAACTTGTTTTCAAAATCACGATTTATTCCTGCAAATTCAAAACATGCTGGCTTCGTAGTCTGTAGCTTATTGCTAGCGGGTGCTTTGAATATGCTAGAAATTGTGAAGTTAAGTAGCCTCTTGCCCTCTGTGTATGGGTTTTCTTCATCTGCTAACTTCTTCTGCAATGATATGAGCATCTGCATTGCATGCATGTTATTTTTCACATTTGTTCATTTGAATCTAATCTCTATCATTGGTTCATCTGCAGGATGGGTAGGTTCAACGTTTTGCACCTCCAGATTTTCTTCCTATGTATTGGATTTGAAATGTTGATTCCGATCTTTCTTCTCTATACTTGCTTCTTAAGGAATTTTGTTTTTCAATTGTTAAAACTTAAAATGACTTTACTTGATGGCTCTTACTAGTAAATTGCTTATTATGCCTTGCCTATAAATTTTTATGTATGGTATGTTTTTGGGAATTACGTAAGTGAAAGTTGGGCTTCATAAAGAAGGTAGCATCTGCACTGTACCTCTTAAGTATAGACTTCTCTCGTGAGTTTTGTAACTTTCACTGTATGTAATCTGTAAGTACTTGCTTTGAAGAATGCACTTCTTTTGAATTATTGCTTATGCATTTTATCTGCAGGCATTTTGTCCCAAATTTAACAATTGGTGCTCCAGTCATAGAGAGTTTGAGAAAACACACCAAGTACATTTCTTTTTATGCTCTTTTTTTTTGGGGGGTGAGGGAAGAGTTTGGTATGTCAATTTCTATAATTTGATGGAGTATAAATTTCCTTGGGGCATAGGGCATATCTAGATTGCCACCTTATGGTTACAAATCCGCTTGATTATGTTGAACCTTTGGGAAAAGCTGGAGCTTCAGGTTTCACATTTCATGTTGAAGCATCCAAAGGTTAGCTATAATGTTTTTGGGGTTGAATTTACTTAATTTCCATTACTGCTATTCATCATTTACTTTTCCTTTCTTTTTTTTTTACCTCTATTATCCTTTATGGAAGATCCGTGTTGTGTTTTCTGGCAGAAAATTGGCAAGAACTCATCCAAAAGATCAAGTCAAAGAGCATGAGACCTGGGGTGGCATTAAAGCCTGGAACACCCATAGAAGAAGTATATCCTCTGGTATTGCTTTTTTCTCTTTTCTTTCATTCTCACATCTTCTAAAGTTTCTTCTTATGTATTTTCTGGAGCAATGAAGCAAAAGTCACTACTGCATAATTTCATGGAGTCTTCTTATGCGTGAATCATAATGATTGCATATGGATTCTTGCTTTCATATGGTACTTATATTTGAATAATCAACAGGTTGAAAGTGAAAATCCTGTCGAACTGGTCCTTGTTATGACAGTAGAACCCGGGTTTGGAGGACAAAAGTTCATGCCAGCTACAATGGAAAAGGTGACTTCACTTAGAAAATACTACGAGGAAATTGTTAAACCAGCCTCTTGTTCATTCCCATTACATTTTTTTTCGTCTCCTTTTGGTATTTATTAAATTTATTAATGCAGGTACGGGCATTAAGGCGGAAGTACCCATCACTTGACATAGAGGTAAGTCTCTCTTCTCTCCCTTTCTGTCTGTATAATGTATTTGCTTATACGTGTTTCCAAATCAGTCCCCACTTTGCACCAATGCCTCCTTTCCTCAAATATATGGAGGGAGTCATATTTGGGAAAAGAAGTTTTAATTCAGTGGGTTACACATGTATTGAGCTCTCATTGGTAATATTATCACAAAACCAAGTCAATAATCAAGAACAGTTTATCACTAGTTACATTTATACATATCACATACTGGTTTTCTTCAAATGGCCTTGTTTTGCAGGTTGATGGTGGGCTGGGCCCTTCAACCATAGACATGGCAGCTTCGGCTGGAGCAAATTGCATTGTCGCCGGAAGTTCCGTTTTCGGAGCTCCAGAGCCAGAGGCTGTTATTTCCCTTCTCAGAAAGAGTGTCAACGGGGCCCAACAGGCCGATTGATTTGGCATCGTTACAGCCATTATATATACAATAATACATAATAAAACTTTTTTTTGGCCCAGACAGATGAGATATATAATCACACCCATGTGAGTGTTGTTTTATCCATTTTGGTGGCCAATGTGTCATTGTTTCGTTTCTATAATCTCAGTTCTTCAGTTTGAAACTTGTACAATCAGTTTGCTCATCTTTACTTGAAACATATAGTCTTTGGGCAGAAGCTGTTATTTTTTTAAGACAACCCTTTGACCACCTTCCTCGACAGTAGGATCCCTCTCATTCCTCCGTCAAGTGCATGTCCAATGGTATGGATAAATGTGTCAAACCCATAATCGAATCTCCATTAGCAACACGTCTTTAAAAAAGTTTTGTGAAAAAGTAAGAAAGGCGGTGCCACCCCACTTTGGTCAATGTGTGTATAATAATGGGAATTAAGGCCCAAGTAAACAATACCATTTTTCTTGTCAACTTTTAGAGGATATTGTTAACAAAGCACTCAATTTTAATGAAGAAAGGAAAACCCCATCACCTTTTTGATGGTGCCCCAACTTTATTATGCATGGGACGCTAGAGAGGTCTCTTCATGTTTTTAGCCATATTCTTCTTTCACAAGCAACAAAATAACACTTCATTTGTATTCTACCTTCTCATCATTTCTACTCACACTTCCTAAGCCAAACAAGCTAACATGATCACATTCATGAGCAATTCTTATATGCACATGATACATGTTTGCATGGCACGTCAAATATGATTACAACCATAAATGTCATTTTCACATTTTCATGTCATAGATATATATGTATATGTGTATGTGTATGTATATATGTATATGTGTATGTATATATGTATATGGTTATGTGTATATGTATGTATGTATGCATATAAAGTAAGACTTATGATCACTTAAAAGCCTTGGGAAAGATAACCAAGCAAAATCCAGAATTACAGAAAAAACTATTCCAATTTTTCCTTTATTTTAATTTAATTTAATTTAATTTATTATTTATTTTTAATTTTTAATTTCACCAGCCCCTAGAATTCTGTCCATAAAAAGCTTTGCAAAAGTTGTTGTTTCTTACATTTTTGTTTTATGGATCCAAAATATTCACCTCTGAAAATGTAAAGAATTTTTTTAGTTACTCTCTTGTTCTCTCATCCACAGATATGGGTGGTTTTCTTCTTCTTAATCTCTACTTAACATTAGTTTCATCCCTGTCCCTCTGCCTTGTTGTGTCTGCAACATCTTTAGATTCTTCTGGTTATTTAGTCTGCAACAAAAACAAATCTCAACCCCAAAACTGTGAAACTTTTGCTCTTCTTTTCACCAACTCCTATTACTCTTCTCTTTTCAATCTTAGTTTTTACTTGGGCATTAACAAATCCACCATTGCAGAGCTGAATAGCTTTTCTTCTGCAAATCATACAGATTCTCTTCCTATAAACCGTCCTCTTCTGTTACCAATAGAATGCAACTGCATTAATGGTGGTTTCTTCCAAGCCAAGTTAACTAAAACCACCATTCTTGGAGAAAGCTTTTCAAGCATTGCTGAATCGCTGGAGGGCCTAACATCTTCCCAAGCTATTGAGGCTGTCAACCCGGGAATCTCAGGATGGACTCTGGGTGAGAATCTCAAGTTGCAGATTCCGTTGAAGTGTGCTTGTTCAGAATCAGGACTGCTCTTGCTTACTTATCCTGTAAGAAAAGGTGATACAATTCCAAACTTGGCCGATACATTCAATATTACTTCTGAATCGATTCTCACTGTAAATAACCAATCCTTTCAGAATTTCAAATCCGAAAACCTTCTACCGTTTTCTTCTATTCTAATCCCACTTAACAATAAGCCTATAATACCCTCTGAACCCAATTCGCATTTTGCTCCACCTAAGAAAAAGAAGAAGAATAAGCCAAAAATGCGGGAATTCAGATGGTATGTAGCTGTAGCGGGGTCCATGCTCGGGATCGGAATTGCTATAGGAACAACTTTTGTGGTAATAAAGATGATGAAGAGGAAGAAGACGGAAGAAAATTTATGGAAAGGAGGAGACTTGGAGCTTCAACAACTTAGTCTAAGTGTAAGAACAACAAGTGATAAAAAGGTCTCCTTTGAAGGATCCAACCCAAATGCACTTGATGATCAAGTGATCGAAACAAACCCGTGTAAGATCTTGATCGAGAAGTACACAATTGAAGAGATAAGGAGAGCGACAGAGGATTTCAACTCGTGTAATCACATTGAAGGGTCTGTCTTCCATGGAAGACTTAATGGGAAAAACTTAGCCATCAAGAAAACTCAACAAGATATCATATCAAGGCTTGAATTTAGACTTCTTTATGATGCAATTCATCACCACCCTAACATAATCACATTGTTAGGGACGTGTTTGAATGAGGGCTCATCCGATTCATATCTCGTGTTTGAGTACGCAAAAAACGGGTCCTTAAAAGATTGGCTTCATGGTTGTTTAGCTATGAAGAATCACTTCATTGCTTCTTGTTATTGCTTCTTAACATGGTCTCAACGGCTAAAAATATGTCTAGATGTGGCCGTTGCATTGCAGTACATGCATCATATAATGAATCCGGCTTATGTTCATCAGAATATAAAGAGCCGGAACATTTTCCTAGACGAAGAATTCAATGCGAAGATTGGAAATTTTGGGATGGCAAAATGTGTGCAAAATGATAATAGCCAGAGTGGTTGTTACTTAGCTCCTGAATTTTCCCATCAAGGTATAGTTTCTCCAAGCATGGATGTTTTTGCTTATGGGGTTGTTTTGCTCGAGGTATTATCCGGAAAAGGTCCGGTTTTTTCCGGGGAAAATGGAAAGGGGTTGTGTGAGCAAATCAAGTCCATAATGCAATCAGAAAGTGCATGTGAAATGGCTTTGCTTAAAGAATGGATGGATAGTGCATTGGGTGAGAATTATTCAATTGAAGGTGCTTTGAGTTTAGCAAGTCTTGCTAGAGATTGCGTTGACGAAAATCATTCTCTGCGGCCAACTGCAGGGGAGATTGTTGAGAAGTTATCGAGATTGGTCGAAGAATTCCCCGAGAAAGATCAGCATGGCTTGATGAGTGAGAGCTCATGTAAGCCTTTAGTTTTGGCTGCTGCAAACAATCTTTGAATGAGCTTTTTTCAGGTTCTTCATCAATGGAGGAGGGATCTTATGTGTAGTTGGGATGTATCAGTCACTATGCCCAAAAATAATTTTCTCTATATCGTTACTACTTTTGGCCCGTAAGTCTATAATCTATATAATGAAAGTCTTAATACAAATAATGGTTTATATATACACCAAAAGAACACAAGAATCCAATCAAAATGAGAAAAGACCTAAAAGATTGATCTTTAAAAAAAATGGACAAGACGTGGTGGCCTGGCAATGGCCGGGACTATTCGGGTAATAATTGGATAGCTGCTCTGAGATCGGATTACCGCCGGAAATAAAAAATAAAAAAGAAGAAAAACAAATTCATAACATCATGTTTCTAAATTCATCAAAGTTGAGGACCCCATCACCGTTGAGATCAAATTTAGAAATCATGATCTTACACTCATCAACACTCTTAGACTCACCTAAGCTAGTAAGCATCCTCTTAAGGCTCTCTGGTGTAATACTCCCACACCCTTCTACTTCTTCATACATCTTAAAGGCCTCCCTCAAATCTTTCAATTTCTCATCTTCACCCCCACCTTCAATAAATTTCACAAAATCGTCCAAGTCCAACAACCCATCTCCGTCGGAATCCAACACCTTCACCACCGCTTCCGCCTCCGCAATCGAAATGTCACCGCCAATTGCCATCACACACTGTTGAAGCTCCACCGGAGATATTTTCCCGTCTCCATTCTCATCGAAGTGGTTGAACACCCTCTCGTACAAGCCAACTTCAATCTCCATTTTGATAGCTATTCAGTCTACTCAAATTAGAATCCAAGATCAACCGAGATTAGTAACTTGGTACGAATGTATGTATATATTGTATATATATATAGGAGGGAGGAGATAAATCATAGGCCGCGTGAGGCGGTGAAGGGTTGATTAATATATTGGTTGATTTTCTAAGGAAAGTGGGAGGTAGGTTCGATCGTGCATTGAAGATATTTTCTGGATTGATCTGCAACCGCCCAAACCGCCACAACCAGAAACAAAGGAAAATCGTTTTATATGTTTTCATTGACTTTTTTATGTCTAATAGCTTAAGAAGTTTCCTCTCTTTCGAACACATGTACAAATGAAAGACTAATTATTGGGTGAAAAGTTAAACGACATTCTGGATGAGTTCCCATTAATTTGGAGGTACGGATTTGTTCTGACTATTTTTCGGTCAACGCCGATTTAGCTAATTGGTATGTATAGGCTGCATTTTGAACAAAGGTCGGCGTTCGTGAAAACTGAAAACTTCTAACTCGAGAATTTGAAAATAAAATTAAAGAATGAAAAAGTATGTAAAGAAATTGATTTGTCTGTGTCTGCCATTGAAGAAGCTTGATCAAACTGGCTTGCCAAATACGCGCTTGCTTATGTTTCTTTCTTTTCTTTATTCATTGCTTTTTTTATTCCTTGAATCTTTTCATATCTTCCTCTAAAACAAACAGAGTTATTGTACACATTTACTATATATATAGTAAATGAGAATTTCTCGGATTGTGTTTATCGATTTATCTTAATCAGTTAATATTATATGTAATATTATGGCGTGAAATCATAATCTTAAATGGGTCGGCCCACCCACTTTTTTGCTACTCGATCCAGAATTTTCAGGCCCATAACTACCTCTCAGTTAATGCTGCACATCATGATGTAATGCAACGATATAACTGTAAGTAATGGTGGGAACACCGTGATCTTTAGCTGCACTCGAACATTGCTCGAAGTAAAAAATCTTCCTAGGCCTAGCTACCTCAGGGACACTATCCAATAGTTTGACGACACTTGGCAAATATACCTCTAAAAATCTCTCTCCAAACCAATAACAGGCCACTAAATACTAATGGCCGAATAGAGAGAGGTCAAACGGCGATCACACTGTCTAAGTCTTATTAAACCCTCGCCCCGCTGCTCCCCTCCTTCACTCTTTCGCCTCCTCCTCCTCCTTCTCCTCCTCCATGTCCGGAATCATCCCCCTGAGAGCGGTTGCGCCGCCACTGAGAAGCCTCCGCTACTGCTTCGGCCTCGTTTCACGATATCGAGCTTATGCATCAGCCGCAGCTGCTCAGCTCCGGAGAGAATTCTACGAAGAAGACGATGAGAGGTACAAGCGGCGTTTCGAGGCGACAACGATGGAGGACTCCGAAGTTTGGGTCCCAGAAAGAGGAGTACAGTGGTTGGTTATGGGAGATTCAGGGGCTAAGAAGCAATTGTACGCTAAGAGGCTCTCAGAGCTTCTGAACGTTCCTCACATTTCCATGCGTAATCTTGTCAGTCAGGAGATTAATCATCTCTCTTCGATCTACAAGCAGGTTTGATTTTCCTCGACTAAATCCAGTTGGAACTCTTTCTCTTTCTTCATTTCCTTGCTCTGTAATTCTTCTTTTCTTTTCTTTTTTCCCTCTCCTCGTGAAGATTGCAAAAGCAGTAAATGAAGGAAAGCTTGTTCCAGAGGAAATTATTTTCGGGCTGTTGTCAAAGAGACTTGAAGAATGTTACTGCAAGGGTGAAACTGGATTCATTCTTGATGGAATTCCACGAACTAGGATCCAAGCTGTAAGTTCTCTGCTCAAAGTTCAAATTTTTGTACTTTTTATCTTGTAATCCTTTCTACGAACCCTGCGTTGATCACATGCCAATTGCTCCACCATTCTTGTT
Source organism: Coriaria nepalensis (assembly GCA_027186245.1). Lineage (NCBI taxonomy): Eukaryota > Viridiplantae > Streptophyta > Magnoliopsida > Cucurbitales > Coriariaceae > Coriaria > Coriaria nepalensis. Next base: position 9,725,127 of record CP114496.1, on the reverse strand, counting down.
ATGGTCCTGAGCTGATTGCTTGTATGAATTTTGGATGGTGGATATTTTCTGTAACAGGAAATTCTGGACCAAATTGTAGATATCGATTTGGTTGTGAATTTGAAATCCCAAGTAGTGAAAAGGAATCTAGGAACTGGTAATTATCATCCAAGGAAAAGCTCAAGCAACTCGGAAATGGAAAGGTCAACTGGTAGTTTAGGTGATCCATTGACAGAGGAGTTTCATACTTACACAGAGCAGGTATAATTGCAATACATGCTGAAATTTTTCTGAGATGGTCCTGGTAATGAGCAGTTTATTTATTTATATATGTTTATATTTATCTTTCAGAACAAGCAATTGGACGATTACTACAGAAAACAGAGCAAACTTGTAGATTTCCAGGTGACATCAACTCCTGGAGAAACTTGGCCAGGATTATTGGCTGCATTGCATCTCCAGCATATCAATGCGGTTACTTCTTCACAGAATCTTACTGCTCGATTCGGGTCTTTCTGAGCTGGATCGATGGTCTGGAATTATCTAATCCGTATAGCATCTACGTATATATTTGGTAAATGTATTGTGAGACTCTTGAAACCAAAACTGGTTTCCACTGTTTATATTCCATTTTAAGTTTCCAAATTTTGACCTTTTAAGTTGCATTTGTAGTTTTGTGTCAGTGAAGCTTAAATTTTGTAATGTAGTGGTAAGAATAGCAGAAGGAGATAGACTGCCATCAATTAGAATATTTATGTAAATATGAGCATTTTGCCATCTTGTTAATGATTATGCTGTTTAGTCTACTTTGCATCCATCTAGAGTCTATACATGTAATACATGTAATCGTGGTTGAATGATGGGGACAACATTTCCTTATCGAACTGCCCAAATTTCTGAGTTCAAACCTGACTAATATGAACAAGATCTAAACTGAAGTCTATATATGTAATACACAGTTTTCCTAGTAATTCAATATCATTTCCCAAACGCTCCTATAAATTCCCTTCTCCGAACTCCTATCTTTAACCAAAAAGGGAAAAACAAAAAAAAATTAAAAAAAAAAAAAGAATTCCTAATCCACCAAGAGTTATGTGAGGATTCCATGAACATACAAATTAGGATATGGAATCCAATTTCTGATCGGCATCGGCCGTGGCTTGGACTTGAGCAGCATATTGCAGGTTCCACAGAACATCCTCAAAAGAGGGGCGAGACGATTTTTCTGAAGCTATGCATTTTTTTGTGATCGATATAACTCTTGATAAAGACTCTTGTGAGCAGGTCATCAACACAATCGGATCTACAATTCTTCTTCTACCATCTAAACTTCCAAATGATGCCTGTTTTGTTCAATCAATCAAATATCACAGAAACCTGATCAGTAACAATGATTTCCAAACCAAAAAAAAAAAAGCATACAGAAACATACCATGTCATTAAGCAGCAACGCCTCTCCTTTTCTGGTTACTATTGGTCCAACAAGCGATTCGAGTAATATATATCCAAAATTATAGACATCATTCTCCATACTTTTCCTGCTACTGAAACAGAGAAAAAAAAGTTATTCCTTCACTTGATAAAAACTACTTACAGAAAACTATTGAAAAGCATGCAGAAATCCACAAGAAAGAAAAACCAGTGTTATACCTTGTTTTCAAGCCTTCTCCCCTGGCCTATAAAACAAAACGAATGCATTAGAGATTTTGGCTCAGAACCCGGAATGTTTTGAAAATTTATGAACTAGCAAACCAATGTACCTCGAACTTTTTGGTTTCTTCGTTGATAATAGACATGCCATAGTCACTAAGCTTTGCAATCCCGTTTTCATCAAGCAATATGCTGTTTGTTTTCAACAGATGATTAAACGGACCATGAATGGCTCCAGAATGTAGAAAATAAACGGCCTTAGCAATTCCAATCAAAACCGCCAATCTATCTGACCACTTTAGAGCCTTCTCTGAGCTTTCTTCTGCACAAGGATTAACATAACAAATAGTCCGTGATATTGACTACCATCTTATATATATATGTGTGTGATGATATAGACTAACCTGACAAACAGGTACGATAGTTCCCATTAGACACATATTCATAGACAAGAAAAACTTTGTTAGCACCAGTTGAATCATCTTGGCCGCCAATATGAATACAATGACCCAAAAGGCCAACCAGATGTGGATGGTGAAGCCTAGAGAGCAAATCCAGCCGAACTGTTAGGTTTAAGACCGAATATTTCTTCGACAAAGAGAGACATCTCACTGCAACACAGGACCCATTCTCCAATTTTCCTCTATAAAGCTGACAAAGAGAAAGTAAATCGTCATGAGTTATATTTAGTCCATCTCCCAGAAGAACTTTGGCATCATTATCATTTTTTGTGGGTTTACCTTTCCTATGGATCCTTCTCCAAGAAACATTGAATGGTGGAAACTGTTTGTAATTTCCTTCAACTCTTCAAGAGAAAATGTTCGAGAAACTGGAGCAGCCTGTGTTCCCATCTTGACAGCTTGAGAAATCAACCCTACAAAAGGAAAACATATCAATTCAGCCCCTTCAATTGTAAAATTTATACAAATCAACCCAGCATACTTACGGGCATTGGCAAGCAGCTCGGATGAAACGCTAGCAGGTGGATTATCTTGCAAAGCCTTGGGCAATACATTTTGTTCCAATGCCCTTCGGGTCCGGTGTCTTCTTTGATACAGGAAGAGAACCCCTAATGCTAAGAGCATAACTACAAGAATAGCTCCACTAATGATAGCAGCAAAAACAGCTGTTTCTCTTACTCTAGACTTATCCCTTCTTGTCTTGGATTCTTTACAAAATGATGCCTGATGTTGATGTTGCGACTCAATGGATAAACAATTTCCACCAAAATTAATCATTCTCTTGTCCGAAGAATTGTCAAGGCAAGAAGGCAGATCACCTATCAACTTGTTACTAGAAATATCGATAAAACCAAGTTTTCCCCCACAATTTAGATGGCTTGGAAGAGACCCGCTTAGTAAATTTGATGCTAAATTCAGATAAGTGATGTTTGGCAGAGAGAACACGACAGGAGGGGGTGGTCCAGTCAAGCTATTGAATGACAGATCGAGGTGTTGAAGATGACCCATATTGCCAAAATGACTTGGGATTTTCCCTGAAAATCTGTTCCTGCTAAGTAGAGCTGAAATCAAAGTTTCAGGCAGAGTGGGAAGCTCAGAATCTAACCGATTTTCTCGTAAATCCAATACATGCAAACTGGTTAAAGCACTCAAATCGGGTAATTTACCAGAAAGCTCATTGTGATATAAAGCAAGATTAACAAGTGTTCGGACTTTGCATACCAAAAAAGGAAATTGACCCTTCAATCTATTACTCCTCAAGCTCAGAATAGTGAGGTTTGAAAAAGAGTCTAACCAATCGGGAATAGTATGATTGAAGAAATTATCGTCAAGAATCAATGTGTTAATCTTAACCATTGTAGACATCTTTTGTGGGATTTGACCAAAGAAGAAATTGGAGCTCAAATCCAAAAGTTCAATGGAAGAAAGGCGGTGAATTTTATCGGGAATTTGTCCCCAAATTCCCAAAGAAACCAAGCTAAGAACCCTTAAATTGGCCAATCTTGACAGTGTGGTAACAAATGAATCAATGGAAAAACTTTCTGATAGAGTCGAGTTCGGGATTGGGAATCCATGGAAATCACTAACCTTAGCAGGCTTATCTCCCATAACTCTTAATTCTATGATTGAATTTTCCTGGCATGAGATGGTCATATGTGGTGTTGCAGAAATGCTGCATATATCTCCATTGTAATTTGCCAAAACCTCCATTGAAGAAGGGTACTCTAAGTACTTTCTCATTTGCAGTAGGACTTGAGTTTGAGAGGTTTGAAGTTGATGAGTAGTTGGTAGAAATAAAACCCATGAAATAGTAATGAACAAGTAGAGAGAACCCATTGAACAAGTTTTCAGCACTGAGCTCTAGAAAAGTATTGAAAGAAAACTCTATGACAAAATTCACCGGGAAATCTTACTTTTGGGAAGAAAAGAGAAAATTCATGAAATCAAACATCAAACCCAGATAGTAGTTTTAGCTCCAGTAGCAGAAAAGAGCTGGAAAATAGCCAAGAAGTTAAGAACTAATTGGTTAGCATGTTTCCTGGAAAATGAATTGCGGTTTTAGGAAAAAGAAAAGGCTTGGTCAAAAATCCATGAAGCAAATCGAAGAAGAAAGAGAAGGGAATTTATTGATCCAATGAGGGTTGATTGTTTCAATAAGATAATGTTGGAAATAGAGAGCAACGCACAAGAGAAGGAGACAAAAAGCAGAGGATTGAAGAATGTGGAAATGGATAGTACAGAAACAAAAACAACACAAAAAAACTCTAGCTGGAATTTATTCTTCTAAAATGGAATATTGAAGTGTGTGACATACTTCTAATATGGGATATTGAAGTGGGTAATGGTACATTTACTTGATGGTAGTAATTGAAATGGGTCAGTGAGCAGAGAGTGGCATAGCATTTACTGCTCTACTTATCAGATTCTATTAGGTCGTCTTCCTGACATTAATGGGATCGCTTCATTGTGGAAGAAGGATTCGTACAACGTGTGGGCTCTCTCTTTCTTGGCTGTGATATTTTCTTGAAGCAGAGCAAGCAAGAAAGCTTGTAGACAAACTGCAGACAGCATTGTCAGAATGTCCTACCATCTTTGTACTAATTGCTATACTGCCATCACATGGGTTATTGTTTTTTTTCCTCACTTTCATGCTTTTGATCTGACTGATTTTATCTGGTTTTTTTTTTTATTTCTTTACTCAAATGTTACCATTAACATAAGATATCAGACTGGTAGTTTAGTTCAGCTCCAAACTCGTTGTTTCATTGTAATAACATCTAAAAGTCCATCAGAGTTTGGATCTTTCTCTTCTTCTTCTTTTTTCGTGTCTTGATTGTGACAGGTAGTTACCTCGACCTACAACAATGTGGTATGTTCTGCAACTTGGGCCCTCGGGTTGGGGACCTTACAATAGGGCCCCTTGGATAGTCTGTTTTTTGAACGTCAGTTCATCTTTTGACTCAGTCCCCCATGCATTTTGGTATTTTTGGGATATAAGTTTTATTTTATTTAAAATCGATTTAAAATATTTAAAATTTTAATTAAAATAAAATAAATAATTTTTTTTAATAATTAAATAACACTACAATAAATTTCATTAATACCCTGTTTTCCATGATAAGTAATTTCATAAGAAAATAACAAGTTTAGTAAACAAAAAAAAAGAGATTCGTTTCCACTATAGGCACAACACAGCAGACAGAGACAATGATTAACAAACAAGGCTCTAATTTTCATGGCGCCCCCCCAACCCCACCATTTCAACTTTCTTTCAGCTAAAAAATGCTTCAGACAAAACACACTGCTTGCTAAAGTACAAAAAGATCACTAGGAAGGGCCCAACAATTCAAGAATAGTAAAAGGACCGCAGGAAATAAAAACATAGATAGCATTGACAGACGGAACCAGAACAAACAGAAGGTGCCAGAATGAATGCCCCGACCGGCTACAGGCTACAGGCTACAGGCTACAGGCTACAGGCTACAGGCTACAGGCTACAGGCTACAGGCTACAGGCCCTCTTTATCTACAAACCCAAGACATTGTCTTTTTTAATGTTTAAAGCTTTGTGTTTTCCCCTGCCTGTTCAAATTGGGGAATAAGTGATGTATTTTACAAATGTAACCCAACATTGAAGACATATAACTAAACCCAGTACTAAATTGTACTAAGAAGTTTTCTCAATTTTCATGACCATGAATCTTCGGAGATTCTCTTCTCGGAAGAAGATTCGAGGTAGGAAATTACAAGATCAGCCGCTTTACTTCCGGAAGCTAGGGCTTTTCCCACAGACAGCCCACCCTTGTGGTTACCTATTATATATCAGTAACTTTTACATCTTAATTTCATAAATCTAACTATCAAGACTTCTTCAAAGTTTAAGTTTAAGTAGAGGCGAGTACTTGCCTGCGTAAAAGAATCCGGGAAGATTTTTCTCCATCGTTTCGATTCCATCTAGGACCGAATTGTAATTGTGTCCATACAATGGAAATGCTTTGCTCCAGTAGAAATGGCTGCCGTTAAGAAGAAGTCTAGCTATAAGAGAACCATCTAAGAACAAAATGATACTAAAATAAAAAATAAAAAAAGTAAGTGAAGCCTCAATTACTTGACAAATGTTGGCTCTCCCTCCACTCCTAATAATTGTCTAAGATCCGAAGTAACAATTTGCTTCAACTCGTTTCTGTAGCATTAGAAGAAGAAACAGGTAACTTGCATATATTATAATATTGAAATTACAAAAAAAAGAAAAAAAAGCTTCCTTAAGACTTACATTGAAGATTTTGCTAGTTCCTTGTTTCGACTCCCTCCAACAAAGGTCGTATAGAGATACAAGTCATTTGGTGCTCGATCAGGAAACATCATTGAGGAAAAGAGCGTGCCTTTACACAAGAAAATATAGGTCTAACTTTCAAGTGAGTATGCAAATTTATTTATTTAGTTTCATTTCTTTTGTTTGAGAGAGGGGAATGTTACCAAGTGTCCTAAGACCATTCTTTTGTTCAACAGAAGGAACAAGAACTCCAAATCCCTCTAGGGGTCTCTTTACATTCTCCTTCTTGAAGGTAGTGATTATGACTGACAATGGCGTATATGTCACCTAGATATATGGACATAGGAGTTCATAACTATTTTAATATTTTTTTTTCCAAACTTCTTCACTATTTCAAACATATTTTCATGAGATGTCAAAGAGCAGGTACATTATTAATGTATACCTCAGGGAGGAAATTCAATGGAAACGAGATCCCTCTTTTCGTGATCTTCATTTCTTTGACATTGCATAGTGGAGCCTGGATTTTAAGAAAGATTATGAAAGAGAATGTATTATTGAATTAAGTTCATCAAGTTTTCTTTACATTTTTGCAATGTAAAAGAGTTAATTATCCTAGTAAGTAATAACAAAGCAAAAGGAGGTCCATACAAAACAACACATCTTACTTACTGTCATGATTATAGCATCAAAAGGTAAACCTTGAGGATTACTGTCATGGTTAGCAGCATAAGAAACCGACCAATTTTCTAATCCAGAGTTCTCATCAATGTAAGATAGAGACAAGACTTTTGAAGTTAGTTTAAGCTCATCTTTTCTAAGCTTCTTGCATAATGTATCAGTGAGTGTCTGCACAAAAGAAGACCCAAAAACCAAGAGGGGGATTGTTTTGTTTGAGAAACCAATATAAACAATTCAAATTAAAAGAAAACCAAATGGATTTGAGTCAGAAAAAAAAAAAAGAAACGAAGTTGCTACTTGAAAAATAACGAATACCTGCATTCCACCCTGAAAAGAAAATGAACCACGGTGAGGTTTCTTTTTGTCTTTAGAAATCTCTTTTTTTGCTCCACTTTTCTCCTTCTTGGAAGATAATTTTGATTGCACCAACCCGGATACAAGTGAGCCGAACCTGATGGGATTGAGAATCTCCATTTATTATTGAACAGAAAACCAGTCTAGATTCTAATTGCCAAAAAGGTAAAATAAACAAAACTTTGCAGTCATGGAAAAGAAATAAGTAAAGCCATATAACAGGTACTTTTTTTCTATGTTCCACAGCTCTGCAAAGGAATGGCGTGCCTGATGACAACCAAAAAAAAATAATAATAATAAGGAAACGAAACACAGTTCAATATATGTTAAGGCAGAATTTTGGTAATGAAGAGAATACTGACAGAAAGAGAATCAGGATCTCCACCACTTGTTCCCGCAACAAAAGGGTCGATTAGATAATCAACCACCTTAAAAATCCAGAAAAACAAAAATAATGGTTACATTTATAAAAGCAGGATAAAGATAAATCAGAAGACCGAGAAGCTCTTATGTATCACAAATAAGACAGGGTATTGTTTATTTGTTGTGATATCAAAGAGTTGCATACTTCTTTCCCAAAATGTCGTTGAAAAAACCAACCCACACTGCAAAGTGAAACATTTAAACCAGAATGTTTAGCATCACTTGCTCAAAAAGTGAGAAATCAAGGAGTGAAAAAGTGGATATTGAAAGGGTTTTTCAAGAAAGGAATTTTAGGTTCACCTTTCATGAGTATTATTATCCGATACTTTCGAAGATCTACTATTCTTCCATAAAAATGGCTCCAGAATGATTTGGAACTGCAGAGAAATGCACCACCACAAATTGGGTAAAATACTATTAAAACTTATAAAAGTTGCAATAATTTTTATTTTTTTTATTTTTGGCAAAAAATAAACCTTGGATTTCGCAGAAAGAATGTTGCTTTTGATCAGCGCAATAGGATTTGTAGGTATCTGACAGTTCCAAAAGTATATTCAAGTTCATGGCCAGAGACATGAGAAAAAAAAACCATATAATCCAAAATAGTAATTGATAATAGAATGGCCTCATAAGTTACAACTAAAAATGAACATGATTAGATGCAACTTACCAGGACTGGCTTTCCATCTCTTACAATATATCGTTTGTTTTGTGAAATTGGCTATAAGAGTGAAGAAAAATCAAATCAATCAATCTCAAAAAAAGCATTTTTATTCTAGAAAAAATGTATGAGAAACTATTTTAGAATATCAGCCCAAAAACTAACAATGATCACTTACAAATTGTAGTTTTTCTCGAAGGCCAAGTTCATCAAGGAAATGTTGAACCTCCACTTCACTTTCAGTCTAATTCATCAGTTGGAACAAGCATATACACCATAATCGAAGCATTAACATCAAAGCCAATTGTAAACTAATCATTGTAAGATTTTAAAGCAAGCCCACTTAATGCATTACCAAGAAAACTATTTACCATCGTATTCGCTCCTTCATCCCAAATTAGACCGTTATATGATACACTTCTTAACTTTCCCCCTGCTCTTTCCTCAGCTTCAAGCACAGTCACGTTCACACCATGTGATTTCAACTTGTATGCTGCAGCAAGCCCGCTATAATTGCATAGTAATACAATTTCAAATCACCATTTCAGATAAAGAACTCATAAGCATAAAAAATGAAAACTTTGAAGCAGAAATAATCAATCATTTTGTGCTGTGCCAAAACGTACCTAACACCAGCACCAATAACAGCTACTCTTTTACTGTAACCTGGAACAAACCCATCAAGAATTTAACATCATTTTCACAAATTTCAAAAGGTTGAGATATACTTAGTTTCTAAATTATATTTTATTCAAGGTACACAGTTAGCAAATGAACTTTAAAAAAGCTTAATGATTCTTCCAAGCAATTTGAATTGATTAAGAGTCTTAAGAGAGAAGATGGAGAGAGAGAGAGTTACTTGGCTTATCTTCCTCAGTAGCTGATGCCATTTTCTGGATTCCTTGTCCCTTGGTTTGCTAGAGCGCACAGTCAAATACCCTGCAAAATCCACTAGCTGAATTGTTTTGATGAAAAAGATGATGAAACCGGGCCAGCGGGCCGTATGTTTAAGGCCTTGACCCGACATTGATGGGCCTATAAACTGTGTTGGGTCCGTAATAAGCCCAAATAAGTCTTAAGACGTGGTTAAAATACGTGGCATCGATCCAGGTTCACTGTCTTTACACGTGGCTCTCTTTTTGAACACGAGTCAAAGGTGAAGAAGATTTTTTACGATAAGTGGATAGAGATGAAACAGAAGCCCTTTATAGTTTTTACCGCTAAGGAGATGCGTCACGTCGGTTTTTCCCCCCCACAAAAAAAATGTCTCTGAGTTGTCGTTTCTCCAATTTGGCAATTTCCATATTTATTAATTTATTTAAATTTTATTTTGGTGCTGGCTTTCTTCGTACTCTTTCTTCTTCAGTGGGCAGTTTCATTTCCCCCCTCTTCACCTCTTTATTTATCACTTCCATTTTTTACTCTCTGAATTTCAGAATCAAACTCGCAGTTACAGGCTCGAAGAAGAAGAAGCGAAGACGAAGACGAAGAGGAAGACGAAGACGAAGAAGAAGTGTGATATCAGTTTATCATGTTCTACTCGCAATGTCTTATGTCGAGGAGAGGCTCTCTCAGGGCCATTTGGATCGCTGCTTATTGTTTCAAAAGGCTCAAGAAATCTCAGGTCACCCAGACCGATATCTCCTCTTCCGTTGGTCCGTTTTCTTCTTCTTCTCTCTGTTTTTCACATTCAGTTGATTTTTTCCTAAAGAATGAGAGAATTGGCATTTTCAAAGTCGGTTGATTTCTTAAATTGTTATTTTTGCCGAGAAACAAACATAGGGTTATTTTCCCCCCTTTTTCTGTCTGCATAGTTACTGTTATGCAAATTCTTCATATGACAGTTTTTTCCTCCCCTTTTTCGGTGCTTGTATATTGTAAACTGGCTTCTTCTTAGCTAGTGGCTACTATATGGAAAATAATCTGACATATATCAGTTTGTGTTTCACCATTTTTCACTGATATCAAGTGAAGTGTTCTGTACTTGGTAATGGTTTCTGCTATCTTTCAACTTTTAATTTCCTTTTTTTTTTCTTCCTCATTTTTCACTTGTGCAGATGAAATTTTGCGAGAAGAATGGGATATGATCGCATATAGAGTGCTAGCCTACCTTCTACTTGGCATTGTTCGAATATACTCGAAAAAAGTTGAATACCTTTTCAAAGACTGCAATGGTGTTCTAGCTAAACTCAACAAATTTGTGGTTAGTACAAAAGATACCTCAGAAATGGAAACCATTGGAGGGATGCCATTTTGTCTTATTACGGCGCCACAAACATTTGAACTTGATGCCTTTGATCTCGAGATTCTTGAGGATGTTAGCGAGTAAGCTGCCCAGTTTCTTAACCATAGTTATACTATCATTCCTCTTTTTATTTCTTTTAACATGTCATATTTTCTTACTGACCAGAGGTAATATGGTGTCCCATGAAGAGATCACACTAAAAGGTATAGTTTGACACTGTTGTACTTCAACCTTCAAAGTTCTCTCTTTTTAAACTGCTTAACAGATTGCTGTACTGGCATCTTTTTGTATGAAACAGAAACTTTTCGTGGAAACGAGGGTATGGGGCACTACTCACTCGACTGGGTAAATCTTGCCTCTTTTATATTCTTTGTTCATAATTATTCCTCAAATTCTCCTTTACATGCAGCGGCTATTTTGACATTTTCTATCAAAGACGTTATTTGTACATTTCACCTTTTTGCAGCCTCATTGTGAGGAAATTGATGATGCCTTTCGTGATAATTTGAACTTTGATGACAACATGGCTGAAGAGTACGCAAATAAAATCCTTCTCATTTCCTTCCTGGTGATCTTAAATGCTCTGTTCTCGGTGATCATTCTTTTTTGCAGGTACCTTTCATCTTGCCATATGGCTATCGATATGGAGGCAAGCACGTCTTATAATTTAATCACCCCAGAGAAGCTTCAAGTTGATGGGTCCTCCTGTAAAGAATGCCCTGATCTTGAATTGGTTCCTAGTATTGATGAAGAACCTCAACCCCTTGTGGAACAATCTGGCGAAGTATGCCAACCAGAAAGCACAGAGAAGCATCAGAGTGATATGTCCTGTCGAGAAGAAAATATCAACACTGAGACATGTTCTTTAAAAGAGAGAGAAGATGAAGTTCATCAAACTGAAGTGGCACCGATGATGGTTAAATTAATGGGTCAGCCAGAAAATGAAAACCTTCAGTTAATTTATGAAGAACATAGTCTTGGAAACTTAGAGAGTAGTGTGGAGATTCTTAGAGATCGTACTTCAATCCAAGAAGACTGCATGGTCCTTGACAAATCTTATGGGGATGTGGAACCTATAGATCTCTTGCTACCGTTTAGCCATGAGCATCATAATGATCCAGAGGAGTTAAAAGTTTCTGAAATGACCTTATCGAAGAGAAAGCATCTTAATGTTTCAGATGATCCGGAGTTTAAATTTTCTGAAATGACCTTATTGAAGAGAAAACATCTTGATGTTTCAGAAGATCCTCAGCTTTCTATTTCACTCCATGGGACCCCTCAGTCTATGTTACCAGAGTCTTCAGGTTCAATTTCAATATAACAGACACTTTCTTCTCCAACCCGCCCTTTCCAAATTTGTACAATGTAGAACTGTTTATACTTATCATAGGGCTATTGCAGGAAAAATGATGCTCGAGTTCATGGCAATTCCCACACCAGTTGCTCAGGAGCGTCGTAAGGTTTCGAGGAAAAGAAAATGTATCATTGACGATTTGATCGTCTTGCCTAATAAGTATGTTATACTACATATTTTAGCTCCATGGCATTTAAATTTTCTAACAAACTCTTTATTATAAACCCTCCCTAGATTTTAATGAATAGTTAAGTGTTATGCAGAAAAATTGGTTAAAAAAAAAAGAAAATGAAGAGTGTATACTAATAGTATACAATACGTTTTGCAGAAAAGTTAGGAAATGTATACATGATGCCAGTGATTTGATTTCTAAACGGAGAAAAGCTCCTCATACCGCTCTTGCTGTTTGGAAATCCAGAATACCCGCTATGCTCTCCCACTGGTTCTCCGAGTCTCTGATATTACCTTGTAAGTTTCTTACACTTTCTTACACTTTTTTACCGCATTTTATTCATTTTCTCTTTCTTCACCATTTTATCTTTCTACAGGTGTTTCTGAAGAGCTTAAATCCCTCTTCTGCAGGACTAGACGGAATATCATAGAATCTCTTGAAACCGATAAATCATCGGAAAAGTTTAACATGCCAAGTCCTCCGACTTTTGATGGATCCAATCAGATAACTGTGTCTCCAGAAACACATGGCAGAGCAGAAGTATCTCTGGAGAATCTAGAGTTATCAGAGTCTTCATCTGTTAGTAGATTAGGGCAAATGGAATCCCCTAGAAAATTGGATGTGCCCGAACCCCTAAATTTTGCTAGAAATGAGCAAGTTGAAATAGCACCTGAAACACCTGTCCGTTGCTCTACAACAACGAGGTCTTTAATGAGCCCAGAAAGCCCTAAAATACCTGATGCTGACATAATAAGGCCAGCTAGTTCACTTGAAAGAGTAGACATAGAGCCACATATTAGCAAGGATTTAGTGCTTGATCTTGGTCTGATGATAGAGGTAAGAATTTGATCTCACACTGTCCCTTTGATTTTGCACTTTCAGAACAGACTGAATCTCAAATCTAAATTTTGTTTGGTTTTCAGGATATAAGTTTGTGTGAAGGAAATGATCCTGAATTGGGTAAGAACTCATAGTGATTTCATTTTTTTTTTTCACCAATTAGAAAAGTATGTCTTATTTTAGCTTGTCCAATGAACATCCTCACTTCAAACTCTTTCATTAATTGTAGATGGATGGTCTGCAAGAACCAAGTAAGACATTCAGAAATTTGTATTGGTTTAGTATTTAGATGTACAGAGTGATTACCATAATCATATTAAGCTATTTGTCTACAGAATGGCTTCCAGGTTCTTGCGTATGAATTTTCTGAGTCAGAAGAAACAAACCGAGGAGCAAACAATAAACTTGGCACAAGTATTGGTAGGAAGAGCTAGAAAAGAAAGTGCAAGGCTGTTCTATGAGATCTTGGTAAGTTGACTTGTCTCGACACATGTTTCTTTGAAACCAAACAAACAAGGAAAAGAAAAAAGATGGGAAAATTGGTGTGAAAATTTATGAAGCTGGAAGTTTTTTCACAGTGGAGCTTCTGAACATGTGCAGGTACTGAAGACTAAAGGCTTGGTGGATGTAAAGCAAGAATATGCATTTGGTGACATTCTAGTGCACAAACTTAAAAGTGGGACCACATTTTTTGATCTGTTATCTGTAAAACCATTGTGAATTCCGAATAAAGGGGAGAGCTAGGCAGCAACATTCCAAACCAACCCCCCCCCCCCCCCCCCTCTTTTTCATGCTGCTGTAAATTATCAGGTGTTGTAGCTCTTTAGTCTTTTCTTTGTAATAGTTTGTTTTAAAAAAAAGAAAAAGAAAAATCCTGAAAGTACTTTGACATTTTTACCCTTTTTAAATCTGCATAATTTTATTTGTTTATATATATGTTAAGATTATTTACGGCGTGAAAATGTTAATGTCCTCTCCCTTCAGGTTTGTGGTCTCAAAATTTTCAGGATTTTTCTATGTCTCGAAGGCTTTGAGAATTCTTTCTTCATGGTGGCGACTGGCGATCGCTGAGCAGGAATGGAAGCTGCGATAATCAGGGCCAAGGGTGAGAAAGTGAATCAGTTAAGTTGATTTCTGATGCGGATTCTACAACTGGTTGGATCAGAGTGATCAAGGCATCGAGAGAGATTGCTTCTACTCTCGTGAAGTTGCCCACTGTAGCTGAGTTTTCTGATGGTTAGAGCATGCTTCTAACTCTGAGTTCGTAGTCTTGGTAAGCTCCATACTTTCATCTGATTTTCTTTTCCTGAATTTGGTTTTAGGAGTTTGATTTTTCTCGTCAATGGCTTTGATCTATTTCTGCTATGACAATGTGTAATAAGTATGAAGATCTACTTGCTTATTAGTGGCTCTGTGCAGTTTAATGATTTGTATGTGCTCTTCTACGACCTATTCTGTTAAATAGATCCAGGGAAGATTAGATGAACCTCACGGTATAGATGATTGAAACCTATTATAATTCATAATATCAAGTTGTTTATGTATCAAATCTCCAGGCTTACTCAATAGTTGTAACTTCTAATGAAAGTGAAGTGTTGATTCACTATATTAACAAAGTGTTGGCCATGATATGTAAGCTTTACTTCTATAAAGTTTTGTAGGCTATTTATGCATTTTTGTTTTGATCTGAGTATATTGGAGAAGCAACTCTTCTGTCATTGCATTAGTCATTCTAAAAAAATTAAGTGTTATATATACCTGTGCTTTATCAATGGTTGTAACTTAAATAATTTCACTAGACGAATTTATCATGAGGAACTCTATAGCTTAGATATGTAATGAAGAATTCTGTTTATGTAATGTGAAATTTTCTCTTGGAACTGCTTCAACACGCTTGTATTTTTTCCTTTTTATTGAATTGGAAGATTTTTCTTCTGCTGATGAATTGCTTCTGTGCTCTTGTTATATGAGTGCTCTTGTAATGTTATTCATGTGGTGGGGTTTAGATCAGGTATTGATTGGGAAAATGGAAAATTAGGGCAATTTCTCTTCTAGTCTAACTGCAGTTTCTTGGTGACCCATCCTCTTAGGTATTTGTGTGCGAGAAATTTGGAGAGTAACATATTAGCAGAAATCAATGAAGACAACTAGCTTGGTGTTTGAATTGATTTCACTTTGATAAACTGGTAAAATAAGAAGTAAAAATTGCTCTTGATATTTTGTTAGGGACGAGAAGAAATTTAAAAATCTGTGGTTATGGAGTTGCAGTGGCTGGTAAATTTTTATAGATTCTATAGAAGATCTTAGTTATAATTTTCCAGTAAGTTTTGTAATGTCTTGTTATTGTCCAGTTTATAGAATGAAAGAATAATTCCTATTTTCTTATTTCCTAGTACTTGTTTTGTAGGTACATGGAATGTTGCGGAGATGAAGTCATTACTTGTGAAGGAGAGGCTGCAGAGGTGGAAGAGGCCAAGGAGGTCACAAGAGGGAAAATGTAGAAGGTACTGTAATATACTTGCAACTCGTTGTAGAAAGATGTATTCTTTTATTAAGGTGAGGCATAAAGTGTTTATGCAAAAGGGGAATTTCAGCCGTATTTGTGAAACATTTTCAATATTAAGAGACTGGCACTATTTGTATTTTCCATGTAACCTTATGTCTTGAGTTTTCAAGTTATGTGGGGGTTTATAGTTTGTTCTCGTTTTGTGGTTAATGGGTATAGATACTCAATTATTCTCGTTATATGTCCTTTAAGAAACCCTTAGCAACTGTTAAATATGTCCAGGAACAGTAGATGTGCCTCACTGTATAGAAAAAGGCTTACTCATTAGTTGGGAAATGAAAGTGAAGTTGTGATTCACCACGTTAACAAAGTTTGACCTTGATATCTCCACGATGCTTTGTAGGCAATTATCATTATGTGTTTTGAGCTGAGTATGTTGTAGTTGCTTCATCTTTCATTGTGTTGGTCATTCTTAAAATTTGACTGTTATATACCTGTACTTACTAATGGTTTTAAATTTGAAGTTGATACTTATTTTCATTTGACAATGTATCACGAGGAGCTCTGGCTTAGAGTTATAATATGGAATTCTTAATGTCTGTGTTTCTCTT
Organism: Coriaria nepalensis; assembly: GCA_027186245.1. NCBI lineage: Eukaryota > Viridiplantae > Streptophyta > Magnoliopsida > Cucurbitales > Coriariaceae > Coriaria > Coriaria nepalensis. The sequence continues at coordinate 9,708,918 of CP114496.1, read as the reverse complement.
TTTTGTTTGCAGAGATCCATAATACGGTACTACGGCATCCACAGTATGTTTTTAAGTTCTACATAATCTAGCACTTTTCTCCATGTTTGTTTTTCTTTAGGCCAAGGAGCCTAATTCATTGAAATAGAGTTTTTTGAAATTGAATCTCCAAGTTGATGCAGCTTTCCGGTGATAAGGTTGTAAACTCAGGTGTTCTACATTTTCAGAAGGGTTTTTTCTATTCATAACACCTTCCTCTGTATACACGTATATATACTAATATTCTTTATTTATTTATGAGTTGGAGAAGGGTCAATAGTTAGTTTCTTAATTGGAGTAAACATAAATAAGGGGAACAGCAAATATTTGTGTAAGGACCGAGCACGCTCCTCTCCTTCTCTTTAATTATTGACATGGATGGATCAGTTAGAATTTATGTCTAGATCTATACTCTGTCCGGATGAGTATGAGCTTGAGCATGCCATTTGATGGGACTGCAAGTCCACTCGAGGAGTCGGATCCCTTTTGAACTCAGTTGTCTCTCACAGTTTGGGTATAGGAGTTATTTGAGCAGACTTCCTCAGTTCCCTTCGCAATATTTTACCAGCTGCACTTTTAGGTATGGACTTTACGAATGCTACACGTCGTATTTTCTTGTACGTTGCAACCTGCGAGCAATTGAGAAACATGTAACTGAGAGCAAGAAATGCTCACATATATGATGAAGATTAACAATCACTAAAGGAAGGCGTAGCAGTCAATAAGCAAGCACCTTTTGTTCAACGAACTCTATAACTTGTGCCTTACTAATTGAGCTGCCAAGCTGCCTTACCACAAAAGCCATCGGTACTTCTCCACATTCTTCATCTGGGTGTCTGCCATCCGAATCATGCAAGATAGTTTCAAGTTTCAATTAATCTTTTATAGTTAAAGACTATAACTTTTGAGTTTGGACAGGCCGGAAATTACGGTATAACTGCAGCATAGGCTATCTGTGGATGGGATTGAAGCAGCTGTTCGAGTTCTGCTGGCGAAACCTGCATATTGTAATACGATACTTGATCATTAAACAATAGCTACTAGCTAGACTAAGCAGCAAGACTAATGCAAAAATAAGTTTGATGTTTTACTTGGTATCCTTTGTATTTTATTAATTCCTTAAGCCGATCCACCACATACAGGAAACCGTTATCATCGATGTAGCAAAGATCACCCGTCTTCAACCACCCGTCTGCTACTAAAGTTGCTGAAGTAGCTTCCAAGTCACCAATATAACCTACAATCAATCACATTGCCAATCAAAACACAAGTAGATGTATTAGAATTAATGATTTCAGCTTAAGCTTAGTTTCTACATGTTTGTTCATACACATCAGTACATCCATTTCTCCTAGTTCAAAATCTTTCTTTTACATATTATACTACCTTTCATAATGGAGGGTCCTCTAATCCAAAGCTCCCCTTGTATGCAGGGAGATAGATCATGACCTGTATCAGGATCTACAATTTTCGCTTCCAGAGTTGCAGTAAGCTGCCCTGATGAGCCTAAGGGGAGTGCTTCGGCTTGTGAGATCCTAGAAACCACGCCTGCTGCCTCGGTGAGCCCATAACCCTTTCCGATAACATGACAAGGTGACAAGGGGAGTGCATTATTAGTAGTCCCTCTATTGAGAATTAAAATGCAAAAGCTAATACTGTATTGTTTGTCTTACGAAGGCACAATTCTAGTGAACCCGAACACTAACCTGTGTTAAGGTCACTTGAGGGAATCTCGCCGAGAATGCTGAGATCACTTCCTCCTTAAGCGGAGCTGCTCCACATTGCACGAATTCTAACGAGCTCAAATCATAACCGTCCATTGAATCGCCTTTGATCATCGCCACCAATAACGGCGGAACTAGTGTCAAGTGAGTCACTCTAAACTTCTCAACGGCTCTTAACATCTTCTTCATATCGAACCTTCCCATCATAACGACCACGGCCTCACTTAAGGCAACTGATTTCAAGCTACAGAAAAACCCGTAAACATGAAAAAACGGTACGGTATACAGCAACACTGCCTGCGACTTTCTATCCGGCCCCTTTGTGTAAAAATACTCGGCAACGATCGCGATCAGATTCCGATGAGTCAACATCACTCCCTTGACTTTTCCTGTTGTTGCAGACGAGTACATAATTGCCGCCAAATCGAATTGACTCACTTGGACTTGCTTGAATTGCTCGATTTCCTTAGTTGATTCACTCATAATTGCCTCAAACTCAGGCGAGTCGAGTAGAATGGTTCCGAAACGGAGATGGGTAGGTAGTTTGTAAGAAGTTGATGACATGCCGAAGGCGATAACAGGTTTGCAAAGTTGAATAAATCGCGAAATCTCTGACTCGTGGCTGATTGGATTGGCTGGAGAAATAACGACTCCGATCGAGAGCAATGAGAAGTAGAGGATCGGGATTTGAACGAGGTTAGAGGAGAGAATGAAAGCGACATCGCCTTTGGAAAGTCCGACTTCGATTTGAAGGTAAGCGGCAAGAAAGTTGACTCGGCGAGAGAAGTCAGAGTAGGAAATAAGTGGAACAGTTTCTGCATTGATGAGGGCGATTGTTGATGAGTCGAGCCAATTAGGAGAGTTGGATCGGAGGGAGAAAGCGTAAGAGGTGACTGATAAAGGGAGATGGGGAGGAGGGAGATTGATAGGAGGTCTAAGAGAGTGAAAAGTTTTTGTGAGTGAATTGAAGCCGCTGTTTCGATCAACGTGAGAGTTTTTCATGTGATCTTCCATGTCTGAATGAGCTTCGAGCTAGACATGAAAGGGTTGAACAGTTATGAAGAAGACGAATGTAGGTAAGTAGTTTCGCCGGCTTGTCGTTATTGATTGTCTATTTCGGCTAGTAACGTCTAGCAAAACACTTTTTGTACTTAGAAAGATCAAAATGGGTTTTGGCAAGTGAACAAAATTTTTTGGCATCATAATTTTTTAAAATTAATTTTGTAAAAAAAATGAAAAAATAGGTTATGAAAATCGAAATTAATAAAACCATATTTAGATTTTATTTATCAATCAATTTTATTTTTTTATATTTTAAAAATTAATTCTTATAATAATGATAAAAAATTTAATATTATGAGACAAAAAAATCGGTTTTTAAATATTAAACCCGTTTGATTTATTTTTGTAAAGAACCGAATTTTCAATAATATAAATACAAATTTTTTTATCTTCAATGACAAACAAATTTATCTTATCTTCAAAAATCAAAATTTTACATTTTACTGAAATTCGATTTTTTATTAATATAAAATAAATAAATTTAATATTTAAAAATTAATTTATGATCTCTTAATATTAATTTTTTATCATTATTATAATAATTATTTTTTAAAATATATAAAATAAAGTTTTTGCCAAACAGAACCTTTTTAACTGCTTTTTATTTTGTCTAATTTGGGGGCAGCATCTTGTCTTAAGATTATGAAGGAAAGAATGAAACCAGACCAATACAATGTGGGGCTTATGAAAACATTGAAACAAGATTAAATGGGCTTGTAGTTTCATGTTGAGGTCCAGACCAATATAATAAACCATCGAATGAGCAAACCGGATAGAAAAACCAGGAACAAGGTGAAGTGAAGCACACGCTAAAAAGAAACCGTTGGCGCCCAACTCTTTTGCTCCTCGCCCCCTATTACACTTTTTTTTGTAACGTTTTTTCTCTTCACCATCTCCTACCCATAAAAGGGTTATCCATGGATTCATGGTTTGGATTAAACATGGCCAGATTTCATCAAAAACATACTTCAATAAAGTTCGTCTTCCCAATTTGCGGTGCAGGTCTTTTAGCAGCGGTTTTCGTTGCAAATTTTTTTTGGATCTCTTCTTCATCATCATCATCTTCATCTTCTTCTTCTTCTTCTGGTTTTTTAACTCTTGCTTCAAATTGGGCACTTTACAAAACTGGAACCATCATTCTACCTAATTTCAGCAATGAAGCAGCTGGAAAGGTCAGCCTTTTTTTTTTTTTTCGGGTACCCAAATGCCACTTTCTGTGCATTTGTGTCTGCTGCCGTGAAAAAACGAGGGAATAAAATGCATTTCAAGCACCCTATTTGGTTGTACAGGTTTTTGACATAGAATTTATCTTCTGAGTTTTGTGAGTTATATTTCCTTAAATTTGAGAGCTTTATAAGTGATTTTGATCTCTTATGAAGTAGTAAGTAGAACCAGTTCCTTCATAAGTAGTTCTTTCACCCTTTCTTCAATTCCTTCATAATTGGATGCCCTTCATAGCTGACTCGAACTAATCTTTCATACATAGGAAGAAGATGTTAGAAATATAAAGCAACACGGGGCTCAGACCCAGAGAAATTTTTCAGCAACTTTTGCCGATTTACCTGCACCTGAATTACAATGGGAAGAGATGCCGGCCGCACCTGTTCCCCGTCTTGATGGAGCAGCAATTCAGATTAAGAATCTTCTCTATGTCTTTGCAGGATATGGATCCCTTGACTATGTGAGCATCTTTTTGCTTTGTTACTCATTGTGATGCTTACTAGCTCAAGCTTTGAATCCTTAAATAGCTTAACCAATTGTGTGCCGAGATGGTGAAAAATGCAGAATACATGAGTTATTAACTAGTTTTAGTGTCTTCTTGAAGGTGCACTCTCATGTAGATATATTCAACTTTACGGATAATACATGGGGAGGGAGGTTTGATATGCCTAAGGAGATGGGGCATTCCCATTTAGGAGTAGCAACTGATGGGAGATACATATATGTTGTATCAGGTCAATATGGGCCCCAATGCAGAGGTCCCACCGCTCTTACATTCGTGCTCGACACTGAGACGAAGACATGGACTAATATGCCCCCTTTGCCTTCTCCCAGGTATAGGCAATGTAGATACATTCTGCTCACTTTGATTGCAAATTGAATTTCTAACTTGGTAATCTTCAGTCTATAGTGGTCTAAATTTAAAATTTAAATGTTATCAGATATGCTGCAGCAACTCAACTATGGAGAGGTAGACTCCATGTTATGGGTGGCAGCAAAGAGAATCGACACACTCCCGGATTGGAACACTGGAGTCTTGCAGTAAAAGACGGCAAACCATTAGAAAAGTCTTGGCAGAACGAAATACCTATTCCTCGTGGTGGACCTCACCGGTATGCTACAGAACTAAATCCATCTTTTGTATGTTACAGAATCGAGTAACAGCTTCTAAACTCTAAAAAGTTGTATCATATAAAAGGGCTTGCGTTGCTGTCAATGATCGGTTTTTTGTCATTGGAGGACAAGAGGGTGACTTTATGGCAAAACCCGGCTCACCGATTTTCAAATGCTCCCGTCGACAAGAGGTTAGTCATAATTTCAAATCCTACATAAATGATATATGTATCATTTATGTATGTATGTACCTGTTTATACATGAGCCTTAGCTTTAATAATGGTTTATAGGTCGTTTATGGAGACGTTTATATGCTCGATCATGACATGAAATGGAAGGTCTTACCTCCAATGCCTAAGCCAAACTCTCATATAGAGTGTGCTTGGGTCATTGTCAATGATTCGATCATCATAACGGGAGGTACAACAGAAAAACATCCAGTTACCAAACGGATGATTCTAGTTGGGGAGGTCTTTCGATTTGATCTTCGTTCACTGGTATTAGACTATTAGTCAACTATAAAGCAGTCTCGTTTATCATAATATTGAAGATCAAGTATTCATATTCCTATTTGATAATGTGGATGCAGAAGTGGTCGGTGATCGGAAAGCTTCCTTATCGTGTGAAGACGACACTAGCTGGTTTCTGGGATGGATATTTGTATTTTACATCGGGACAGCGAGATAGAGGACCGGATAATCCACAGCCGAGGAAGGTCATTGCAGATATGTGGAGAACTAAATTGAGTTCGTAATGAGGAATTTTTTTTTTTCAATTACTTTTTGGCCACATGCTAAACTCTTTGAATGACAAATAAAAAAAAAAAAAAACTATACACCAAGTTATTAGGTATACATGTTGAGTTCTAGACATATTAGAGATAAACATCGAACAACACAAAACTAGAGTTTGTGAAGATCTAAGTGGATGCTCGATCGGACGGAATTTGCGATAGACATTTGAACACGTTCCTCGTAGTAAGCGTACAGAACATCTTTTGTTCCAGAAGGCATTTGAGGAAAAATCTTATGTTGATTGGCGCTCGCTGAAACGGTCTACATCTGTTTGGTATGACAGAGACTAGATGGCGATCACGTTTCTGATTGCATGAAAATTGATAGTACGTGGGGCCCAACTGCAGAAGGTTTAATTTGAAATCTCACGCATCGCCATCGTCACATCGTGCCACTATTTCTGACTGGGACCTACACGTATTAAACATTAAGCCAATAAGAGACAGGGTTCTATCACAGTCAGATACGTGGCGTTTGCTAAGCCAGCCACGTACCGCGTTGTCAATATGAGTATCGCTTCCCCACTGGAAAAGAGAGAGAAAGAATGATAAGAGGATGAAGCACTACAATACAGTCATACACATAATATTATGGTCGGACGGACAAGATAGAACCGGCGTCTGTCGAACGAGGAGAAGCGGCTCCGAGCTAGATCTGTCGGAAAGACATGCCCGTATGCTGGCTGGTGGTGCGGGTGGGTGACGTGTAAGCTTTCTCTTTTTCCCCTAATTCAGATTAGGCTTTTCATTATAATTACTCTCGGTTTAAAAAAAAAAAAAAAAAAAAAAAAAAAAAAAAACTTAAGAATTTACTTCATCTAGCTTATCTAAGACAGATTTTAATTACACGAAGACAAAAGTTAAGATCGATGTATAATCACTTCCCTCCATATTGCTGTTGTTAGATCTCAACTTATTAGTTTAATTAGGCAGCTAAACAAATCATTAAGCTAGGTTTAGAGAACATCATCTCTTGATTAAGCCATGTTTAAAAATATATGTCGGATAGATTATTTCAATCTAATTGTTATTATATATAAGTTCATTGGCTATCTTATTAAGTAAGATATTATTTTTCGATTCATGGTATTAAAATTTTATAATATCTTTTAAAATTCGAATTCAATATTTAATATATATTAAATAAAATAAAATATTTTTTTAATTAATATTATATAAATTAATCTAATCGAAATAAATAAATAAAAAAATAATTATTTAGATATTTCTGGCAGTCGGCACACCACCATGAATTTGCCTAAACCCTTCTCCTTCTTGAGAAGAAAGCTATGACAGAAAAAAATCTTAACTAAGATATCTACAATCATCAAATGATCCACGTGTCATCATCTCACCATTTCCCTCCACAGTAACAAATCACCACACCCTCACTCGCACTCCAAACTCGTGACTTCCAACTGACTTTCACAATAACAATAATAACAGTTTTCTGAAATATTCTACAAAATTTTACGCGAGAACGCATTAACAAACTAGATTCTCACGCGCCGAAGAACAATAAAGTTAAACGAACGACAAACGGAACTGTTTCAACAAAATTGAGGTGCTCTCGGCCAATAAGAGAGCGGAACGTGTGAACTATCTCGAAACGCCCATAAAACATTTATGCTTGCCCCAATTCTCCAGACACGTGTTGGTCTCCTTTCGGCAAACTGGACACATACTCCTCTCCTATTGGCTAATGTATGGGACCCTCTCGAGCTGAAATCAATTCCGACGGATTCGTTTCCTTTTCCCCTCGGCCCCACACCCGCAAATTCAACCAATAATGTCCCATAACTCTTGTCAGTTGCCTGTACTGCACTATGATAATTGTCGCCTTGGTTGATACAAACAAGGACACACACAAATCGCCAGATCGAGATGGTTTTGGTGGTGATTACAGCAGTTGTGTAAGGAGAAGAGCCAGCAGCATCAGCAGTAGCAGCGGTGTCCATGGATGGCGGGAAAGAGTGGCGAATCATACGGTCTGCTGCTGGCCGTGCGTACGATAATACGATAATCGATCCGATAATGTTAAGATTCCGGCCAATTGCGCCGAAACCTGCCGGCGGAGGATATGTTTCAGGAAGTCCAGATATGGATTATAAAAACGCGTTCATCTCCAGAGGGAGAAAGAAGAGAAAGTACGTTAGGGTTAGGAAGAATAATATTAGTAACAAGAGTCGGAGTAAGAAAACGATAATCCATGAAGAAGATCGATGTGGATCGTTGGGTCACGGATCTGTGACGCTACAACTGTTACCAGAGAGGAGTGATACGACCGGCGGATCTCTATACTTGTCCGATGATCATGCTGGTACGGTCGCGGTCGATGATCTGGTTCCAGATCAGAATCAGACTCCACTGAAGAGTAGTTCTACTCATCTGAACAGCATGGGTGATAAAAAGGCATCAGATCCGACGGCTGAGATGCCGCGGAATAGAGTGGTGGAGTCGTGGGTGACGGTAGAAGGCATGACAGGCGCATGCATGGATGATCGAGATGATCAGTATAACTTAGGACTAACAGACGAGGAGAGGATGAATAATCTGGAAGGGGACAGTTGTCCAGGGTTTATATCGGACGGTTCAAATACGGTACAGTGGGTGAACGGAGCGTTTAAGAGGATGGTGAGGGACGGCGAGGGCGGGGCCGGGGGACAGTTGCCTGAGGTGACGGTACGGTTTCGTGTAAAAGAGCTATTGCCGTATTTGCCCTTGGCTTTTACGTGCCAAGTAAAGCTGCAGTACACGTGGGGGAAGGAGAGGTGCACCAAGTTTGTGCCTTGTGATGTGTGGCAAATGGACGGTGGAGGATTTGCATGGAAGCTAGACGTTAAAGCTGCTCTTACATTGGGTCCTAATTCCAACTAAACTCAAATTCGAAACAGAACAACAACAATCTTCAGGTATACAAATTTAGTGACTTAATTTCTCTCCGCTTCATTTTGAAAGGAAAAGAACGGAGAAGAGTTGAATCCCAGATTAAAGCATATATACAGTCTGAAATTCACATCAAATCCCGTTCATACAGTTCAGTGGTAATGAAATGCTGCCCTGTAAATTACACGAAATTACCAATTTTTAAAATCTCAGTTAACCACTAGCTGTGAATTCGAGCTATGTATATATGTGCATTTGGTATGGCATGAAGAAGGGTAAGAAGCATTTTACAGAAAGATACACCTAACTATGACTAACTACAAACCGATCGACCGGATTCGGGTTCGGGTTTTTTTGAGTAAGAGGTTGAACACTGATTTGTTGTCCCAGTTTACTCATCTCAATGTACATTATATAGCAATGGGATCAGTTTGTTTATACTTTACAGAGTTAGCTAAGAACTAAGATCACTTGCACATGCATGCATTAACGCCCAGCCTATTTTTCTCTATTGCGATTTTTTCTGGTTCATTTATTGATTGCTAAACAACTTCGCTGCTGCATTCATTTGACAGGGTCTTAATCAACAATTTCTGGGTGACTTCCAAACTGAAGCCATGCAGAAAAGATCCTATCTAGCTGAAAGGTAATCGGTAATGGAAGTACATGTATGATGTGTATCTGTATAACTATAAACATGATTTGTATATATATATATATATGTATTATCTGTAATGAGAAAGAGTTCGGCGAGTAATGACCAATTTCATGTACATTAAGCAAGCATGTATTAGTGGATCAAGTTCTGCCCGATCGATCAAGCTACCCGGCAAAGCCTCCAATGGGGTTGATTCAAGCGGATGGAGCCGATTTACATTATACAAAATATTAAGGCCGCGTGAAAGCGTGACAAGAGCTTGGAAATCTGATTGAAGTTTAAACTACATCTAGTCATCTACATATATATGTTATTTCAGAATGAGATGACCATATATGTATATGTGTATATATATATGCATTGTGATATTGTAAGTTTCTTATGTTATTTAATCTGCAATATTTCGTCTTTACGAATTACTTTCCAAGCGTCACCGGCTGGAGGCATTCGGTTCGATTCCATGAAAAAATGAGAATTATAATTTTATTATATATATTTCGTTGCATAAAAAATTAGTAGTATTAATTCATTTTGATTTCTTTCCACAAATTATATATTTGGTTACTTTTTTAAAAAAAAAGTTTGAAATAATTAATTTATATTAAATTATTGAAGTATCATAATAAAATTTTTAAAATATGTTAAAAATGTAATAAAATGGATTATTATATTTTATTCAAAGATATGTATTTAAAAAAAAATGATTCATTATTCAACTTGATTCATCAAGTAATGCGAAATAAGATTTTAATAGAAGTAAACAAACAAAGAAATATTAAAATTTTATTGTGAGACTTGGCCCAATCCTCATGGCATAAAGAATGTCTCGCCATGACGAAGAGCCTAAGAAGGCCTCGCTATGCCAAGGAGCCCGAAAAGGTCTCAGCCCGCCGAGACACCCGAGAAGAACTATACACGTCGAGGTAACTAAGAAGAACTTAGCACGTCGAGGGCCCCAAGTGAAAAATATGGCCAAAATATGGACTTTATACTCATGGCTAAAAGCCTAGGCTGACCCCGCTTAAGTCGATAACACCGACTAAGCACTTAGGCCGACCTCATCTAGGCTGACTAAGTAGGTCAGGCACCTAGGTCGACAATGTAGGCAAAGCACCTAGGCCGACCTCGCTTAGGCCGACCACGCCGACTGAGTGCTTAAGCTGACCATACCGTCCGAGCATTTCAATCGACCACATAGCTTGAGCACCTAGGCTGGCCTCGCTTATGCCACCTAAGTAGGCCGAACACCTAAGCTGACCTCGCCTAAGTCGGCCACGTAGGCCAAGCAACTAGCTTGACCTCACCTAGACATACCATACCGGCCGAACACCTAAGTCTACTATGCTAGTTGAGCACCTAAGCTAACCTCGCCTAACTAAGCTCTTATGCTTACCATGGTAGTTGAGCACCTAAGTCCACTACATAGGCTAAAAACCTAGCCTAGGCCGACCATGCTAGTTGAGCACCTTGGCCAACCATGTAGACTGAGCACATACACCGACCTTGCTTAGGCCAACTATGCTTACCTAGCACCTAGGCTGACCAATATGCCATGGGGCGATGTGGCACCACACCAACCGTTAAACTCTTAATGCAACCCAAAATTGAGTATCTATAAAGTTATGAGTGCTACCATAGAATATATCTTACAAATTGAGCAACAATAGTGGACGACCTCAATTAAAAGCTACTTGCTTGGAGAGAGCTTGCCACCCGATAAATGAGAAAATTAGGAGGGGCCTTATGAGGTTACCTATTGGCTCTGAAACACCAAAGGAAGAATGTTGGAACACACATAGAAGGTAGAGCATTTGAAGGTTTTTTTACCAACTACCTTGAGACCCCCCATTCTCTATTGTCAAAATTTATCGTATCACCTTAGTTTTTCAAATTTAGTTATTAGTTTCATCGACAAACTAATTTTCAGTATCATTCAAAAAACTTAGTATGTTTTCCTTCACACAATTTTTTAGAAAGATTTATTTCATAAAAATCTTGCATGATGCCATGAAAATAAGGCTTTTCAGCCACACTAGAGGCACGCCCTCACCTAATATATCTTAAGTCGGAAAAAGAGCTAGAAGGCTGCACAGCCCTTAGAAAAAGCTCAGGCCAAAAATTGAGAAACTTAGTTGAGCTTAATCACAAATACCATAAGATAATCTAATAGATTCCATGGCAAAAAATTTTGACCGTGATAGTTCGAGAAAGCTAATGATAGATGATCAATTCTCAACTGAGGCAGGACCTCACATAGGTCTTGGCCACTGGCCGAGATCGAAAAAGACATCGACACACCCCAAGGCACTCTAAGACCTTGGAACATATCGAAGCACCCTAAGGCCTCGGCATATGCTGAGACACCTCAAAACCTCAACATAAAGCCGAGCAGCCCTGAGACCTTGGCACAAGCTGAGGCACTCCTAAGATCTCGGTGCGCGCCAAGGCACCATAAAGACTTCAGTGTGTGCTGAGACACCTCCAAGGCCTTAGCATATGCCAGACACCCTTAAGACCTTTCTGAACGCTGAGGCACCCTCATGACCTCAACACACACTAAGACACCATCAAGACCTCAGCACATGCTAAGGCAACATATAAATGTCGGCACACCCCGAGACCCTCAAACGATCTTAATGACCAATCTCCAAACAACAAAAAAGAAGAAGAGGGAAAGGATACATCCCCCCCCCCCCCTATTGATAAAGACTCATTTATGCTCAAGCGACAAAAAAAAGTAGCCTAAGTAATCAATAACTTAGGCTAAGTTTTTGATGGCAAAGAGATCACACAAGTATCTATGACACCTAAAAAGCCATAAATGGAAAACAATATTCAATTCAAAGATAACATTTAACTCGCCGAAAGTTAAAAATTATACGGCAAAAAGTAAAAGGAGAAAGCAATAACAATGTTCGTCGAAAGTCGAAAACAAGAAAGTCGACAAGGTGCTACAATAAAGTAATCCAAAAAAATAATAATAATACATAAGAATGAGGCCTCGGCAGTTACAATAAAAAGAGGCATACCCTCATCAAAAGAATCCGAGTCAAAAAAATTAAGAAGACTACAAGGCTATAAAAGGGCTTAGGCCAAGGTCAATGAACTTAGTTTAGCCTCATAACAAATAGTGGTCAAAGAGATCTCAAAGACAAAGTAGTGAAAAGGAATCCATGTAGATCCTTAGGCAAAACACTCAGTATAAATATCAACCGAGAAGAATAAAGATGAAGAGACCTGATCAGTCCTCAGTACGGGCACGCCTCAGTATACCGAGATGCAAAAAGATGGAGAATACCTCAACATGTTGAGGCACCCAAAAGACACATTGACATGTCGAAGTGCAAAAATGAAAAAGACTTCACTATGATGAGGCAACCTACAAAATATCTCAGCATGCCGAGGCGTAAAAAAAAAGATTTCACCATGATGAGGCATTTCAAAAGACGTTTTGGCACACCAACGCGCAAAAGGAAAAAAAGACATCACATGATGAGACATCTAAAAGATGTATTGGCACGTCGATACGTAAAAAGGAAAAATACCTCACTATAAGATGCTTTGGCATACTAAAGCCCGAAAAAGAAAAATACCTCACTATGATAAGGCACCCTAAAAGACCCCTCGGCATGCCTATGCATAAAAAGAAAAATACCTCACCATGATGAGGCATCCTAAAAGACATCTTGGCATGTCAAGGTGCGGAAATAAAAAAGACCTCACACTGATGAGACACTCTAAAAGATGCATTAGCACGTCGAGGCGCAAAAAGGAAAAAAGACCTCATCATGATGTGGCACCCTAGAAGACGCCTTCACACGCCAAGACGCAAAAGGAAAAAGACTTTATCATGATGAGGCAACTTATACGACGTTTTGATGCCGAGGCACAAAAATGAAAAAAAAAAAGAACCTCACCATGACGAGGCACCCTAAAAGACACCTTAGCACGGGAGGTGCAATAAGAAAAAGACCTCAATATGATGAGACACCGTAAAAGATGTCTCGGCACAAGGTGCAAAAAGAAAAAGACTTCATTGTGATGTAGCGCTCCAAAAGATGTCTCAGCACACCAAGGTGCTAAAAAAATAATATATGTATATATATATATATATTCATAACATCCATTTCGTAAAAAAATTCAAAGACATCCATCCGACATGTAAGGTCCATAAAAGAGACATCTCAAACCAAAGGATCAAGGGGCTTCACCATATACCAGCCGTTAGGCATGAAGGGAGTCGCCCCCGCTATAACCCTTTCCCCACCGTTCACGCTTCCATTTATGCCGAGTCTCGGAAAGGAGGAAAAATGCATTCAAAAGAGACGACATGAGGAAAATAACAAATAAGGTGGACTAGATTAAAAGGACATACAACTTACAAAGGTGAGGAATCTACTTCAACCCTCAGTAAAACAATCTTAGTCCTGATATATCTATACAAATTGTCCTTTAACCATAAAGGCCTCATCATACCTCGACCACGAAGAGGCCAATAAGCTTATTCAACTTTAAATACAAATTGATTAGTTTCAAGACCAGGCTGAATGTGGGACTCTTCACCCGCCAGGAGCTCCTCTTCGCCCACAAGAGACTCTTCATTTATTAACAGCTCTTCATCCTCACTTAAGTTTGCACCTAAAAGGTCAAGCATTCTAGTTTGTCCAAGCGAGAAAAGAATAAATTTCACACCTTAAGGAGTGCCCATAGTCGAAAGAGCAACAAAGGAGTGCATAATCAACATCGTGCAAGAAGAGCCATTTGCGGGTCGAGGAAGATTCATGATTAACAAAGCTAATGAATTGTCTAGAAAGAAAGGAAATGATGCAAGAAGGAGAGAAAAGAAAGAATATCAACTAATAAAAAAGCTCGAGCTCTAATGACTTCTAGTTGATCAATTTGCAAGGACACGAATAAAAATTATGTCATGACCCGATGTGCCACATCGACTTGTGCCAAAGGATTGAATGTTGGGTCAAAAATATCATTCAAGAAATATTTACAAAAATACTATTCATAATATACTTCATGAGATATTTATGAAAATGTCACTCTCAACGATGACTTGAGTCCATGCCATGATTAGAGAGACTTATGAGCTCAAAAATGAGATAAGGCAATATGCCTGTAAGGCATAACGCTTATTAGCCTAAGGGGTTACTGAAGGCATCGCCTAAGAGGTTCAGAACATAATAGGCTCAGGGTCGTCTCGTGAGAGATGATTTGATCCATTCTCCATGAGATCAAAAATTTGCCTCCAAATTAGAGAATCTTCAAACTCTACCAAATTAAGAGTTCCACTTCAGAAAAAATGTATCAAATAATCTCTATAAATATCTCATTTATGAGGCTCTTATGGTATATGCTCACAAATTCATAATTCCTATCACTTAATGGATTATTTTCTTCGATCATATTACTAAGTTAGATATCTAAGGGTGATTGTAAGTGATAATTTCTAACTTGTCTTAGTGTCTTCTCTATTATGCAAGTACGGATTAATTGATGTGCTGTGAGAGCGTATTTTAGCGTCAATAATATATTTAGATTGGTGAATGCGACATGAGATGATTGAAGAAATGTTTATGCGACATGTAGTAAGTTCCCCGACACTAATTAATATTGAGTACGGGAGATTTAAGGTTAATTTCTGCAGTGAATTTAGCTCAAAGACAGCTAAAAGTTCTTTATTAATCTTCGAAAAATGAACAAATCGGACATAAACTGATAAACTGATAAACATAAGCTGCTTAATTACACAAGAAGTAACCAGAAAAAAAAAATAAAAAAAAAAATAAAAAAAGAGAGATCTAAGCTTGTAGCATCTCCTCCGTCAGATTTAATCCAACAGATGGCACATATAGGTCTCTCTTATCCGCTCGATCACTTGGACCCCAAGATCCAATGCTCCGAATTACTCATCGAAAATAGAAAAAATTGAGGGCGGTGGCCTTATAGAAGGAAGTCTACTCGCCTTATTTCTCTCTCTCTCCTTATTTCTCTCTCCTTGCTCGATAGCGAGCTGTTCAGGTCTTTCTTCGTCTTCCTCTCGTCGAGTGGCTCTGCTAGTGGATTCAGATTGCGGCCGAGATTCAGCCTCCCTGTCTAGGGTTTTAGCTCCTTTCACGTTATATCTCCTCTCTCAGTTATCACAGAGATTCCACCTCTTTTTCCGGCATTATTCTTCGAGATAAGTCGGATTTGTGCTTCGTAATTAATCGGCATAGTTTGTTTTTATGCTGGGGAATTCGTATCCGTGCGAGTTTGCTTTGTAATTATCGTTGCAAGGCGGGAAATTGGAATTTGGCGGGCAGCCTGGATTTTACGGGTAATTTGTTCTTAGGGCTTTAGGTAAGTTTCAATTTTCTCTTAAATTTGTATCAATCCTGTTGGGTTGGAGCTTTCCGAAGAGTAAGTAGTACTGTGTCTCAAACCCTAGTTGATTCTGTCCTATATGCCTTTCTTTTTAATAATCATAAGACCTTCACTTGAATTTTTAGTGTAAAAGAGCGAATTTTCTGTGATCTTAGCTATTTGATTTTCCTTCTCCAGGTTGCTGGGAAAATCACGATCTGGTTAAAAAATAAAAACAAAAATTCCAATGATTTTGTATTATGCTGGTTTTATTCATTGCATTTAGTGAACTAAAAAGGGGTGGGTATCAGCTGAGTACTTCAAGCTGCTGCTCTTAAGCGAAAATTGTTTGCAATTTTCACTGAGAAGCCTTATTAGGAAGACTTTTTTTTGACAATTTGAGTTGTTTATGAACCTTTTGTGAGGAAGTGCTAGTAAAGTAGACGGTCTTTAACTTGCATGGTTGGCATATTGCAGTGGTACATGAACAAATGTTAAAGAGGAGATTGTGGTCTTAGAGCAATTTGATGCGATTGCCTCAAGAACTAGTCGTTAGTTAAACAGTTGGAAATGGTGATGGCTAAAAATGAAAGATTTCCTGGAGGGTTCTATAGTAAGGCGGTTGAGATGATGGGTGAATCAGAGGGGTCTGGTAGCTCAGGAAGAATAGATGCTGAAATCACTGCTTCAGAGGATTCTAATGCCCCATCAAGGAAATGTATTAGTTTAAACTCCAACTATAGCACTGCTTTTGATGTACCTACTCAAGTTCTTTCCTTGTCAAAAATGTCACTGTCCGAAAAGGAAGATTTGGTTCATAGGTTGCGTATGGAACTTGAACAGATTCGTATCCTTCAAAAGAAAGTTCAATCACATAGAATAAATGGCGTCACAGTGCCAACTTCAAGTGATATTCTTAGCTGTAGCTATGGGCAAAATGGGCTGCAGGTTGAGAATTTCAAGAAAACATCAGTTCTGCCTCCTGGCCCAGGGAAGAAAGTAAACCCTCTGGGTCATAAAAAGGGGAATGGAAGCCATAGAGGTACTTCTGGAAGGTTTGAGTCTGCGCTACCGCCTTCATCATCTAGCACTGCTAGTGTAATTGTGATGAAACAGTGTGACACCCTGTTAAAACGATTGATGTCACATCAACATGCTTGGGTTTTCAAGACCCCTGTTGATGTTGTAAAACTGAATATTCCTGATTATTTCACCATCATCAAGCAGCCAATGGATTTGGGGACAGTAAAGACCAAGTTAGCTTCCAAAGCTTACTCATGCCCTTTGGAGTTTCTTGCTGATGTGAGGCTTACGTTCTCTAATGCAATGACTTACAACCCTCCTGGAAATGATGTGCATGTGATGGCTGATACTCTCAGTAAGTTTTTCGAGGTGAGATGGAAAGCTATTGAGAAGAAATTACGAAAAGGTGAAGTCCATCTTCTACCGGAAAAATCAGGCCCGCATGAAGATTTCGGAACAGCAGAGCCAATGCTTCCATCAAAAAAGAGGAAACTCACTTCAGTGCCCCTAGAAGTTGTTCCAGTACCTGCTAAGCGTATAATGTCCGACAAGGAAAAGCAAAACTTAGGCAGAGAATTGGAGTCTTTGCTAGGAGACATACCTTTACACATCATTGATTTCTTGAGGGAGCACAATAGTGGTGGAAAGGACTGTGGAGACGATGAGATTGAAATTGATATTGATGATCTCTGTAATGATACATTGTTCAAATTGCGGAAGCTTCTAGATGAATATATGCTGGAAAAACAGAAGGACAATACAAGATCCGAACCTTGTGAGATAGAGGTATTAGTTTACTCCCCTTTCATCCAAGTATGAGCATGAACTGTTGTCCATTTTCTTAAATGTTTGAATAACAGCAACACTCCTGTTTTTTCTTTTCTCTTTCACAGCTGAAACATGAGTCTGGATTGAGCAATTCTTCTATGCCGCCTTGTAAAGGTGACATTCCCAACTAGTTGGTTGCAATTGTGAATCTGACACTTATTCTGTTAGGAGTATCTTTGAGCCAACTTCCTCACATTTTGTGCTCTGGTAGGGAGTGATCCAATTGATGAAGATGTTGACATTGGTGAAAATGAGCCTCCTGTTTCAAGCTACCCTCCTGTTGAGATAGAGAAGGATGCAGCCCTTAGAAATGGTAATTGTATCAACCCTGGCCTTTTAAGTGGCTGGTCAAATTTTCGATTAGTGTCCATAGTTTTCTGGTGTTTTATAGCTGAGATTTTATTAGGTGTGTCCGAATTTTATATGTCCTTTTGTAGTTCTTAGTTGTGAATGTTCTGCAGATTCAGATTCTAGCAATTCTTCTGAGAGTGCATCAGACAGTGAAAAACTTTCAAGTCCAGTAAAAGTGAACAAGGTATTTGATGATTCTGAGTTTACTATATACCTTCTGTTGGCATATTGTTGACTCATTATCATGCCTTTAATGCTGGTATTCAGTTTATGAAGAACGTTGTATGTGAGTCATAGCTAATTGCTCTATACTCTTCTTCAGGTTCCAGAGATACCTGGTACTGATGCCCAATTTGAAGAAAAGACTATCGGAGAGGATCCCCTTGAAAGAAATCGTGAGTTGTTATGTTGATTTTTATTTTTTCGGTAATAGCTCTTAGTACCCTGTTAAATCCTGCTTAAGGTTATTATATTTCCCCAAGGACCATCAATTCCCTTGGTCCTTGTGGAATATCACTTTCTAATAAATATACCACTTACTTTGTCAAGAAAGGCTTTTTAAACATAGAGCCTTCATTATTGCTGTTCTTTTACCTCTTCAATATTGCCTGCTTATACATGGGTTTTTTTGTAGAATCCATTAGCGGGTTGGATCAAGTTGAGCTTACTTCGCAGTACAAGCCAAGCTCTGTCGAGTCAGATTTCAATCAAGATGGTAAGTTAAAGAATAGTGGAAGAAGGTTACTCTGTTAGTTTCGAAGTAACTTCGAAGATATGACCTGTTAATCATTGTAGGGGAGGATAGTGCTGCAACCGAGAGGCAGGTATCCCCTGAAAAACGTTACAGGGCTGCTCTATTGAAAAACCGTTTTGCCGATACTATCCTAAGGGCTCGAGAAAAGACGCTGACACAGGTGCTTTTACTAATCTAAGGCTATTTAATATACCAGAGTATTTCTCTGGACTTGTGAGATGAAACGTTTCTGTGGCTGAGCCAGGGTGAGAAGGGGGATCCCGAGAAACTTCGACGGGAGAGGGAGGAACTAGAACTTCAGCGGAGGAAAGGTTGTGAAATTAACTTCAATTTTAATATCGCCGGTGTGTTTGGTTCCGCATTTGAAACTGCAGTATGTACAAACTAGAGTTTGTGGAAACTGGGTTTTGCATTTTCTCACTATGCCTTTGGTACAAGCTGGAGTTTTTTTGGGCCTAAACTGGATTTTAAACTTAAACTGGAGTGTGAAATGCTAAAACAAACGCACCGAATTATTATTTTGGATGAATGTATACGTATAATATTAACATGTAGAACAACTTTGCAAATGTACAACCAGAAAAAGCCCGATTGCAAGCAGAAGCCAAGGCAGCAGAGGATGCACGAAGGCAAGCTGAAGCAGAAGCTGCTGCTGAGGCTAGACAGAAGAGGGAGCTTGCTAGGGAAGCGGCAAGGCAAGCATTGCTTCAGGTAACAGAAAACATCATTATATCTGGAAAATCAGGGTGATGCCCCTTCTTTGTTTTCTGGGTTCTAATTGGAAATTTATATAGATGGAGAAAACTGTGGATATCAATGAAAATTCCCGGTTTCTAGAAGACCTGGAAATGCTTAGGAAAGTACCAGCTGAGCAGTTACCGAGCTCTGTAGATGAGACGAGCCCGGATCACTCACAAGACGAATTGGGTAGTTTCAAATTTGGAAGCAATCCGTTGGAACAACTTGGGTTGTACATGAAAGATGATGAAGAGGATGAGGAAGTTGAGCCTCCTTCTGTTCCAAATTCTGTAAACGATGTAGAGGAGGGAGAAATTGATTAAGTTATATTATTATTCTGTCTTTTCTACTGTACTGTCTGAATGAATCATCAAGTAAAAGAATGGAATATGTTTTGCCTCCCCCCTGAGTACTCCTTTCTTTTGGTATGAGCTCCTTCTATTTGTAGAACCATTTTGTTCGCCTTCTTTGTAGTGCACACATGTTATTTGTAGATATTTTCAACTTGTGAGATACAACTGTAGTTGCTACGAGGAATCAAATATTCTATTTGTGTAAACATTGCCAAAAGGGGAACAAATCGGTTTACAGTTGAATTGAATTGAATTGTAGAAATCAATAAAGGTATTCCATAGCACAAATCAAAGGTAAGATTACAAGGATTATGTAATGCGTTAAGTTTTAAGATAATCCAGGAGTGGATAATCTGTCGGACCACCTAATAATGACTTATAAGGTGACTCATTGGAGGGGAGTATTGATAGACTCCTAATAAGGTACACTTTTACTAAGACGGGTAAAAAGGGAAATTAAATATTACCTGTGAGTTGTTGGATTTAGTTAGCTTAGTGATGATGTATTTTGTCTGTCATCAGTGGGTAGTTCTGCAGGATTATTGTTGGGAGAGTAGATTTTAGGGTAAGTATTGTGATTATAAGAGGACTGGTTATGTAAAAAAACCAGTATAGTTGTAACTCACAATGTTTCTTTCAGTAAGTTTTCAGCAATGTAACTTATATTTCGAGATACATACGGAGGATCTTAACACATACCCAATTAGTCCACCAATACAAACCGAAGAAGTTCGGTTTGTATATCGACAGCCACAAACATGTTAGCCATTATAAGCCAAGCGGGTTTCTCCAACGAAATGAGAATATCATCATCAACAGAGTTTCCAAACATCCAAACCCCAAGAAGAGCAACCGGAAAATAGGAAAGAGCCGCTACAATATACACCACGATGACTCCTCGCCACATAGGAATCTTAGATGGCTGTTCAGGGGTGGAGGGGATCGTTGCTTGGATCTCCAACACCACATTGTGACCGGCATAAGCAAATGCCGTGTCACCTGATGCCGCCAAGAAGTTGAACACTGTTCCTGATGTTGAACCAGACTTGTAACCATATTGTATGTTTGGTTGCTTTCCTTTGTCAACCGAAGCTCCCCAAGCTATTTTAGAGGAACTGCAATTTTTCACAGTATACCTTATGTTAGAGAAAGTGATCGAAAAAGCCTTATATATTCGTCATAATAAGGTTTTAAACAGAGAACTCATAAGTAGCTACACTTAGGAAAACAAACCTCAAAGACATGACGGCAGCGACCAATGAGACGCTCGAGTTGAAGTTAGGGAGATGAGAGAGGACAAAGTGAACAGAAGCAAAGATCATGATGAAGTAACTAAGCTTGATGCTCTTGCAATCAGGGCAAACAGTGTCGTGGAACTTCTTTAAGGATTGCCCACCAGTCACCATATAAATAGTATTGACACCAGCTTCAACAATAAGCTGTTGAGGAACCACAATATAGAGCCCCAGTTTCTTGCCAAACGCATGTTGGCGGAGTTCATGATATTTATCGAATCGCCTCCCCTGAACCATTTCATGCATCTGTACCATCTGCTACAGTATGTAGAATGTGACTATCCATGATAGGATTAGAATCACTACTCCTGCCCCCCTGAGATTAATTAAGTACCCGACTCGATTAGTTTTGAGCTAATCGAATAGCAACCAAATGGAAAACAAACTAAGCATATAATATATAAAAACAACAAACATGCAGAATTACCATCCATGACTGGCCATGGCATTAGGAAGACTGAGAACACCTGCACCGACCATGGCGGTAACATTGTGGAAGCCGAGTACCACCATTTTGCATTTCTCGAGGATGTTATCGGAAGCCATTCATCTACTACTTTTAGTTCCTTTGATTTGTCATCAAGCTGTGATTCATACTATGGCAAAACAAAGAAATAATAATAATAATCGCTGAAATAGTGATTAGTATGAAACTACCATGAAGGACAGACTGCTCACTCGTATGGAACTATCATGATTAGTGCTTCGTTCTGTTTCCCCATGAGCTTCATTAGATCCCATGACAGATCAATTATCGAACAAAACTCAAGAGCAATACACAGTTTGTACAGATTGATAAGCAAATGATCTTCTGTCTCTTTTGTATTTATAAAGGAAGAGTTTTCTTATCAAACACACGTACGACACGTGTACAATATCCATGGATGTTGGACTTTTCTTTGTGGTTAGATAATGAATTTGACCTTTGCAATGTTATTGGACCCGCAAGACATAAAAGGTGGGGCCCATCTGACTTTTCTGTTCTTTGAATTTCTCCCACGTGCGGTATTTTTTGTACTTTTTTTCTCAAAACAAAACAAAACAAAACAAAAACAAAAACATATTTCAACGCAGTATAAACTAGTTGTGAGTTATGAATGTTCACGTCTCTTAGCTTTCATACAGTTTGATTCTCACATGGCGTGCTGTATAAGTAAATGGTGAATAAGTTTGAGCTGTACTTAAGCTCTATAATGTATGAACTTATCATCATCAACATCTAAACGTAAGCTTAATGTTCCAAAAGTCTTTATGATGACGAACTCTTAACAAATTGATTAGCGTTAATGAAGTAGGATTATGAAAGTAAAAAGAAAAATAGCGTACACCCAGAGATGTATTGAAGTATGATTTGACATATGAAGATGAACATTTGATCCAATATTATTGTACATATTATTACATCTTAAGCTAGTAGCTAGTGAATTAGAGAGGCAAGAAAAAACATGGTAACAACAACAAAACATAAACTTCAAACTTGCTGACCTTCTTCTATGTCAAACTCAAAGATTTACATCCAAGTGTGTTGCAAGATCTCTGGGTCCCATATTTGCTTGCTTACACAAGGAATGCTCAAATCATGAGCTAATTAATCAAGCTACAGATATTGCAGAAGGCTGATTGTAAATCTGATCGACATACTGCTGCCTCTCGATTTCAGTTTCGTCGTTTAACCCTCGCCCCCCGAAACAGAAATATTGGCTCCTCAACCTCTTATGACTGGACCGTCTCTTAGCACCTTTCGATGTTTCGACATCAAACATTGTTTGGTTATTCGAGCAAGACGGGCCAGCTGTATCATTAGGATCCATATAACAAATCCCCTTTTGCTTATCAACTGAATTCGGTGAAGAAAGCGACGATTTCGAAAATGAACTTGATCGACCCCGTTTTGGAACGGTTATGTTCGGAATAACCTGAATAACTCCATGCATTAGTCCCGAAGCTTGTGGTTTCTTCTTAGCAGGTGGACTTGATCCATTACTTCTAACAACTGATGTTCTTTTGTTGTTAGGAACCGATGATGATGTGGCAGAATTGGAAAACCTCTCTCGGAGTGGGGCAGGAGTTTCATCTAATTGATGATCAACCGGAACCTTTTTCATCCGAGGCCAATGGAATATATTTTTCAACATTTGTGCCGCAGAATTTACAGAATTGCCCGGTTTCTTATTTTCATTTGTCGGACTCATTTGAGCCGAGGATGAACTCATTATTCCAGAACTACCCCTTGGATGAGCAATTTCCATGCCTCTATATGAGAATATTTCCGTGTCGGATATTCTAAAAGAGGTTCCGGGACTATTTCCGTCATTAGCTTGAAGCTTTAACCTGGAAGCTAACGCTTTTCTAGTGGTATAATCCGAGCTGCTACCGAAAATCCCTCCGGCCGATATCAAACGTCGGATTAGGATATTGGAAGATGTGGAATGCGGTTGTCGTTTAAGGTAATCAAGTGGGGTCATCCCATCAGAATCCCGAGCATTCAAATTGATCGAACGAGATGTCATAAGGAGTTGAACAAGGTCGTTGTGTACATTCCCTAGAGAGGCCATATGCAGAGCCGTCTTTCCTTCGTTATTCTTCGCATTGATAACATCTTCCGAGTTTAGAATTTCCATACGAACCAAGTGTTTTAGAAGCTCGATTTGTCGGTCCATTCTATGGAATGCAGTCGTTTGGCAACCAGAAATCGCCTTGTGGAGAAAAGTGTCCCCAAAATTGTTCCGTAGAGAGATGGATAAGGGAGATAAAGCAATTAGTGCTTCAACCGATCTTGATTGACCCTTGTAAGCCGCTATATGTAATGCCGTGTTTCCATGATGGTCCGTTGTATTAACCATATCAAATGAAGTTACAAGATACTTTATTACCTATAAAAAGTTCATATCAAGTTAACAGTAGTTTCAAAAGTTATATCTGGTCGAAATTGCAGACAACAATGTATATATATCAAGCAACAAGAATATCAACACAACAAAAGCAGGACAATATCCTACTAGAGATGCTTACCTCGACTTGTCCTTTTCCGGCAGCTGCATGCAAGATAGTAGATCCTTGAATATCTCTAAAACCCAAAACATCACTACAATTAGCCAAAAGCTCCTTCAAAATAATCAAGTTGCCTCCTCTAGCAGCGGCATGAACGGCTCGGTTCGTCATCTCCCACTTGTAAACGCTCGGAATATCACCAATTCCCTCCTCAAACCCCTCCCCTTTTCCTTTTGAAAATCTTGGTGAAACCGCAAAATCAAACAAAAGCCTAAACACCTCACAACTCTTGCTCCGAGCAGCCACATAAAATATATCCGTCACCCCAAATTCTCCCTCTCCGAAAACAAGCAATGGGTTCCGTTCGAGCAGCTCTTGAACAAAACTCAAGTCTCCTGCCGAAGCAGCCGTGTACATAAGCCATCCACCATAACCGGCTTGAATAAGTGAGTTTTTTCCGGGCCCTTTCGGTTCACACTCGGAAAGAAGTTTCCGGGCGACTTGAGCTCGACATTTCGCCACATTATCGAATTGCACTTCATCATCCCACACGGTTTCGAGACGGCGAATCCTTCTCAAAGAAGTGAGCTTGAAGAGGTGGTTGCTATCGATACGGAGAAGCTCACGTACAAGTTCATATTGGCCATTAGCTGCCGCATAATCGATCGGAGAAGCATACCACCATTGATCACCCGTACTTTCCCAGCGGAGAGGAAAATGTATAGCAGGCATATTCGATAAAGAATATCGAACAAGTAGTAATCAACTCCCTTGTTTTCCTTTCCGGGATTCCTTCTGACGTGTGTGGAGGTCAGGATTTGACTGAAACAAAGCACAATTCAATTGAATAAGGAAGATCAAAAAATAAGAAAAAAAAAAAAATGATAAACTTACTAAAACTTTTAGTAAAGTTGGAATCGATCAAAGTTTGAAGAAAAGCAATATAATACCCAGCCTGTAAAATGACACAAGGAGACAATAGAAGAGGACCCTTTTGCAGGCAAGAGATCTTAATCTAATCTCAAAAGCAGTTGACCTACCTAAAGCAGAAGAAGCCATTAGAGGTAGCTTAGCAAGGTGGTATGGGCCATGGAAAGGAAGGAAAAAGCATAATTATTGCTAGCTAACACAAAAGGTAAGAGGAAAAAGAAGAAAAAGGAGAGGACCCCTTGAAAAGAGTTAAAGTTGGAAGTGGTGGAGGAATATACTTAACAAGGCAGACAGAGAATATATATATATATATATATATTGATTTCATGATTTTCATGGTAGAGAATGAAGATCTATATGCACCTTACAATAAAAGGGCCGATTTGGTCGTTGATTTAGAATTAGTTTAAGAAGAGATATTGTAAGATATAATGATGGTGATGTCTTTGTAAATGGGGTGGGGTGGGGTGATATAATGTAATGATGGAGATAACGAGGTGAAAGCAGAGGGGGGAAAAAAAGAAAGAAAGAAAGAAAGAAGGGTTTTAGTATATGCATAAAAATCATGTTATATATGTATAATAATTATTATACATAATAGAGAACCATTTACCTAAAATTGCATGCCGGCAGGTTAAAACGCTCTCGTTTGGTTCGATTTCTTGAATGAAAATATAAATTTAAAAAAAAATAATTTAATAATTTATTAATAATATTACTTAAGTAACTCAATAAAATTAAAAAAATACATTAAAAATTATTAACTAAATATTCAATTATCCAATGAAGGAATAATTTTCATTTTGAGCTAAATTATGAATCAAATCAAAGGGGGGGAAGAATTGAATTCATTTTTATTACATTATAAATCTAACAAGACGTGGTCCTAAGATGTTAAATTGTGTTTCTCTTCTATCATATCAGCTAACAGCTAACAGCTAACAGCTAACGATGTAATATGTCATGTATAAATTTAAATGAAAATTAAATTAAAGTACTATTAGATTAATAATGTATTATGTGACAAGAACCCACACAACTTTTGATATTTGATATTTGATATTTGATATTTGATATTTGATATTTGATATTTGATATGTAGATAATAGGAATGAATAATATGGACCAAAGAAGAAAAAAAAACTACTAACCCAAATATATTACATCACTATTTATGTTTTTTTTTTATAAAAAAAATGAAGTCCACACATCACAACACGACACACGACACGACACATGATATATTCCTTATCATAACATGACCTTATATTATTAAAGAAAATTATCAAAACTATTTAACTTATCGAACATGCCATGTGATTGTGGGAGCTAGCTAGCTAGCAGCTTTTAACTTCAAAAACTTTTCTTTCAAGTTTTTTTGATACGACACATTCAACAATGCATGATGCTTCCTCTTCTTCTTCTTCTTCTTCTTCTTCTTCTTCTTCTTCTTCTTCTTCTTCTTCTCTTTCACCCTTTTTCCATCTACTTTCAGGTATGAATCTCTTTCTTTCTTTGCTATAGCCCTTTTCATAAACAGGAGCGGAACATGCATACCCATAAGGCTAAGCCTAAGGCTAAGGCTAAGGCTACCTATTCACTATTTAGGCCATAAGTAGAGAAACGTATATGCACATTTTTTCTTTCCCATTACATCACATTGATTGATACATTGCTTCACTTTGTCCCGAACCGCTCCATAAAGATGTAAGATTCCGAACCACAAAGTAACTAAATAGTAAGTGGGTTGATTAGAGAGTACTATACATTTTTACCAAATGGGTTGATTCTTTAGTGGTATTATTAGGTGGGCCACCACCTCCAATCATAATGTTTTGAAAATAAGCTCCACTGCCTTATTAACTATTTGTTTTTTGTTTTTTGTTTTTTTTTATAGATTAATTAATGAAATTATGTCATGATATGATTTTTTATTAGATTAAATGAATGAATGATAGTTATGCAAGAAATTATGTCATCAATATAGATTGTATACTATATTCATCCTCTATGATGATTTAAACCTCTTTATCATTAGTTCAACTCCAAGATTATGTGAAATTGGGCCTCTTATAAGCCCATACAAATTTTCACTAAGCCCAAATACTGCGTATCAACCTCTCTTTCCTTAGCCCAAGGCCTTAAACCCTCAAAAGTCAAAACCCTCTTATGACACACGCAGATCGTCATTTCCAGCTACAAATTTTCAATTTCATCCAAATGGCAAACAACCAAGCCGCTTCCATCCTCACGAACGTTGCACGCGCCGCTTTCGGACTCGGCGCCGCCGCTACAGTACTCAACTCGTCTCTCTACACAGTCGACGGTGGACAGCGCGCCGTCCTGTTCGACCGATTTCGCGGAGTGATCGATGATACAATAGGCGAAGGAACACATTTCTTGATCCCATGGCTTCAGAAGCCTTACATCTTCGATATCCGTACTCGTCCTCACACTTTCTCTTCCATTTCAGGCACAAAGGATCTTCAGATGGTGAACCTGACTCTTCGTGTACTTTCTCGCCCTGAGGTTTCTCGCCTTCCTGAAATTTTCAAAACACTAGGTCTGGAGTATGATGAGAAGGTTCTTCCTTCAATCGGAAACGAGGTATTGAAAGCAGTCGTGGCTCAATTTAATGCAGATCAGCTTTTGACCGAGAGGCCTCACGTTTCAGCGTTGGTTCGTGAGAGCTTGATCCGACGAGCTAGGGACTTTAACATTGTGTTAGATGACGTTGCGATCACTCATCTATCATATGGAATGGAGTTCTCAAGAGCTGTGGAGCAGAAGCAGGTGGCGCAGCAAGAAGCTGAAAGGTCTAAGTTCGTGGTGGCGAAGGCTGAGCAGGAAAGGAGAGCGGCGATTATTAGGGCTGAAGGTGAGAGTGAATCAGCTAAGTTAATCTCCGATGCGACTTCTTCAGCTGGTATGGGGTTGATCGAGCTTAGAAAGATTGAGGCATCAAGGGAGATTGCTTCTACCCTTGCTAAGACTCCTAATGTGTCTTACTTGCCTGGTGGTCAGGACATGCTTCTAGCACTGAATCCATCACGCTGAGTTGGTAATCTAGGTATCTTCACACTCTCATGAATTTCTTCTTCCTTTTTATTTTTTTTGTTTTTTTTTTTTGTTGAATTTGGTGCAAGGAAATGGATTTGATCTCTTCTGCTGTGCTTGATTACTAGTCTTTGATACTCTGGTGAATTTTCAACTGAAGATTGGGTGTTGTATTAATTTCTCTTCTTTTATGATTCTGTTGCGATAAAATCTAATAACTAGGAAGATGTAATTGGACATAATGTTTTGCTAATAGGGCCTTTAGTGAGGTTTAGATTAGTTGGTTGCAGAAAATAGAAATGCAATCCAATCATTAATTCTACTTACAACACTCAAATCGTCAGTTCTCTCCAATTTTATGATTTGTAGTGCTCATAGTTTCATGCTGATCCAGTGTGAAGAGTGACCAGACAGTTCTAATAGAACTCTTGAATCACTAAGCTGACAAAATTCTGGACTCTTTATGCCGAGGGTAGGAAAGAGTCTATACATTGTTTGTTTAGCCAATCACGGGCAAAGCTCGTGTAGCCTCCCTATTTTATACTTATGTTCTTTGAACTGATTTTATTGAAGAACCAACTTGAGTTTGTTGTTTCCATGGGGGTAGTAACAAAACTAACAGGTCACGACCCTTTACGATTTATTAGTACACAACGATGAATATATATATCATCAGAGAGTTCTTATTATTTCTGTGTCTTTTCTTTGTTGTTTGCAGAGAGTCTCAGAGTATTAATAGCGTGATTGAATTCAAGTCTTGTAGCAGTTTTCCCTTCCATATTTTTGGTAATGTATACACTTGTTTTATGTCTTAATATTTTTGGTTTTTGAAAGCGTCAAAGGGGGGGGGGGGGGGGCGGGGGGGGGCTATACCATTGAAATTTCTTATATAATATTTTTTAAACCATTTTAGACGAGTGAAATATTAAAAGGTTGAGTTGCCTGCGTAAAGGAGGAATCCAGGGGGGTAAAAAAAAACCCATCGAAGGCTAACATAATTTGTTACGTCAATAACAGAAAAGACGACACAAACTGTCTCAGCAATAACAGAATAATTCGCAAATGATTCTCATCTTTTCGAACCCAGAAAAGGAAAAGACGACACTTGAATTTAAATCAACCCTAGGAAACAAAAAGGTGCACAGAAGAAGCTGCAGTTCCAAACGCCGATGACGTTACCCTCTTAAACAGAGGCAATGTGTCGGATCAAGTCTACCACACGTGAACTGCATCAAAACGAAGCATCGTGTTACATAATGCGATTGGACTACTTTCTAAAACCAAAAAACAGGAAGAGAACGAACATACATAATGTACTTTAAGTAATCATCTTACCTATAACCCCACTCATTGTCGTACCAAGAGACGAGCTTCACAAATTTCTCGTTCAAAGCAATACCAGCCTTGGCATCGAAAATGCTCGACCTGCAAGTAAAAACACACAAGATGAAATCAATCAGAAAATTTTAGTAATTTCTTCAAGGAACTTTGTAAAATATTAATTGTACCAGTACAAACTTCCTCACCTGCTATCACCCACAAAGTCAGTTGACACCACATCATCCTCAGTGTAACCAAGGATTCCCTTCAGGTTGCCCTCAGACTCCTCCCTAGAAAAGATTTAAAAAACATCAAAATGTTTAGAAACAAGCTTTAAGACATTTACACAAGCCACCTTCATAGATCCACAAGTAATTCCGGTTCTTACTTGATAGCAGCTTTGATTTCCTCATAAGTGGCTTTCTTTTCAAGTCTCACGGTAAGGTCCACAACTGAAACATCAACAGTTGGGACACGGAATGACATTCCGGTCAACTTTCCGTTGAGTGATGGAAGCACTTTACCAACAGCCTGCACAAATAAAACAATGTGCAATCTATTAATAACAACAAAAATTACTGAGCATATCTAACAGCTGCAGCTCCAATTGGATCAGCCCACAAATCATGCAGATCAACAGAAGAGACTAATACCTTGGCAGCTCCAGTACTGCTGGGAATGATGTTAAAGGAAGCAGCTCTACCACCTCTCCAGTCTTTCGATGATGGTCCATCAACAGTCTTTTGTGTGGCTGCATAGGTGGGAAAACAAATTAATTATTGAATACATTTAACAAGTCAATATGGTTAAAAATAAATAAAACCATACTATACTCACCAGTAATGGAATGGACAGTAGTCATAAGACCCTCAGCAATGCCAAATCTGTCATTAATAACCTGAAACAGACTACTCGATAAGATAACAGCTCATTACTGTTTCTTTAGATGATGTATTTTCCAGAAGAGTTATGCACAAATAGGAGTAATGAAGTCACCTTAGCCAAAGGAGCAAGACAATTGGTAGTGCAACTAGCATTGGAAACGATGTTGAATTCTGGCTTGTACTCCTTCTCGTTGACACCGACAACAAACATGGGGGCATCCTTGCTAGGGGCAGAGATGATTACCTTCTTTGCACCACCCTGAAAATGGACAATAGAGACTACACTTAAGAGAGCTGAAAATGGGTGCAGATATTGTTGGCAAAAATGAAAACCAAGTTTATTTATAAATCAAAATAGTAGCCTGCAACCAACTCAGAATCAATCCCAAACAGAAAGAAATGTTTATGGAGAAACTGATATACCAAACCAAAAATTATGGAAACAGCAGAATTATGTTGTAGAAGTACATGCTGCATTCTTATTCTTTCGGTAAGAGCCTGTAATTACTAACCTTCAAATGAGCCGCAGCCTTATCCTTATCAGTAAAAACTCCAGTGGACTCAACAACAAAGTCGGCTCCAGCTTCACCCCATGGGATCTCCTCCGGATTTCTAATAATTAAGATGAGAATATACAAGTTGGTTAGCATTTGCATAGATAAGTTTCCATTGATAAACCAATCATACTAATTTTCGGAAAAGTAAAAACAGAACAGAATTTACCTGATGCCAAAAACAGTGACTGGCTTGTCACCAAAGAGAAGGGTCTTAGAGTCCTGAACCTTAACCTCATGGTGCTTCCAGTGGCCGTGAACACTGTCATACTTAAACATGTAGGTCTGCCCGGTAGAATAGCAAAATTAGAGTGAGTACATTACTTGAAAAAGCTTTGCAGGAAGTGCAACTAAATGGAAAATTCCTCCCAAAAGTTGTTAATCCCGCCCCGCATAAGATTTTCTAAAGTTCTAAAATGCAAACCAATGAGAATTCAAAATATAGGATCTCATTCTGTAAAGGTATGGTCTTAATTTACAAGGAGCAAGTCTGACTAAGCTCCCTGAGCAACTATCTAATATATAGATCTCAAGCGGTCCAAATGAAACTCCCATTAGGCTTTTCCTTCAAGGATCGTATTCATCAAGAAGTCAGATCTGAGGTGATCGACTGTGATCCCATACATTTCAACGCCTAGATCAGCAAGTTCAACTCACAAGTAGCAAGAACCATAGCAACATAGAATCACGCACGCACGCATGCATTACTCGCACAATTATTTGATTCAACTCCCTCACTCTAGAGCACAACTACATACATATAGAGAGAGTATATACCATGTAATCAGTGGTGATGAACGGATCATTGATAGCGACGAGTTCAACATCGTCTCTCTGCAAAGCCACCCTAGCAACCAAACGCCCGATCCTTCCAAATCCTTCACCATTTCGAATAGAAAATTCAACAAGCAGAAACCGATTAAGATCATCATCGAAACACCAAAACGTTAATCAAAGCCGAAATGACAACCAAATACAGTCAAAAAATAAACCTACCATTGATTCCGATCTTGATCTTTGCCATAACTTGATGAGTCGAAGAAAAACAAACACGCAGGGTAGGAGAAAATAACAAAGCAGAAGAAGATCAGAGGAATGGAGTGGGTGTGAGGCTGTGAGGCTGTGAGGCTGTGAGGGACAAGATTTTTTTATAGGGAACTGTATGGACTAAAAAATGGAGAAAAAGGAAAAAGGTGGCGGAAAAGTCGAGGGAGCGGGACCACGTGGCCCGTTATGATTTAGCAGTGACCTAGGAGAACGTTATCGACCGTGAATCATGCATGTGATACTGAGACGCGTTAATCACCGTTGATTCATAGCTCAGGTGATGCTTTTCATAGTACGAAATTTATGAATTCCCGAGACGATTGGTTTCGATTAGAAACGGTAAAAGCAAGGTAATCGTCAATCATAAATGGACACAAGTGTAGAGATTTGACCGGTTGATGAGATCGTGCGGTAGAAAAATTAGTCGGAGACGCTGGGGTTCCCATGTGGCGTGTAGTTCGGGTTATACGACATGTAGCAGAAAGTCGCACTTTCTCTAATAAGACTTTTTGTTGATGAAGAATATCCTATTTAGAGCCGGAGCATATGCTAAAATATTATCATAAGCCTAATCTCTGAATATTTCGTATTATTTTAATACATTGGATCACGCAATGATGCTAATCCAACAACCATATAAAAAACCAGTAACACATCTAATTAAGTTCCCTAATCAGCATAGCATACTTTCTAATTTTCTACTCCCTAAACCAACCTGCAACATGCCAACCATGGCCTAAGAGTAAGACGGAGAAGAAGAACCGGTCGGGTGTTAATAATCAGGGCATTAGAATCACAAAGGGGAAAAATATAAAAAAAACCCTTTTCCAAATGTTCAAATGCTTAATCAAACAATTTTTTTTACTCCAAAATGCAGTTTTTACTAAATACAGTTTGCTCAAAACCTCAATTTGCAAACACTTTCCAAATGCAACTCAGCCTAGTCAAACGACAAGAGTAATATGTAAAGAATGCGAATGTCTTAGAAAATGCGCCAAAACACTACTTACAGGGATATCATAGAAGGCTTTTTGATCATGATATTAGACATATATGAACATATGTTATAAGAGAGTAGGATATATTACATCATCTGATATGTGTTTAGAGTTCTGTTTGAGATGAAGAGGGGCGGGGGGGCACAGGCATTTGGTATACCGTTACAAAATGCAGTTTAGGTCCACAAAATTCTAATCCGGACCCACGAAACTGAACCAAATTCGGGTTTCTAATCAGGTGAAGAACCAAAAGGTTAGTTTGAACTGCAACTTTCAAATACAGTCCGGATATTTTTTAACCAGAAAACCACAATTTTCTATTCCCCTGGAAGTCGTACCCCCTGGTACATTGCACCAGAATGAAGATCAGCTAAGGTATTGACGCATCTATAATCTCTTAGCTCTCTTAAACTAGACAAACCGCGTCGTGTAAGAAAATCATGGAAATCGTCCTCAGTATATAAGGTTACCTCTTCTGTTCGAACAGCTACACGATCACTCCCATCATAAACGCATAATTTTATGGTCATTCCTGCCAAAAGAAAACTCTTAGTAGACTCAAGTTAAAGACAAACTATGATTTTATACTATCAAAAGTGTTTATGTTCTAGAGTACCCTCATCAAGTTGAAGTGTATAGTTGCCTAGAGGCATGTCTCTATCAAGACTCCTGACAACCTGGTCTTCATCCTCCAACCAAAATGCCCGTTTAGTCCTCAGCCTGAATGCAGATTTGATTGCCTCTTTAATTGCCTCAGCTGTTCCGTCAATTCCGATTCTTCTACTGTAATCTCCCAACTTGACTGATATAATCCTCCCACAATAAGGAGGCCCCTCCGCTCCCGCTGCTCAAAAAGAAAACTACATGCTATAACCACCATATAAATTTACTCATAAATCAAAAGATGCAGAAGATAATGGCCAGTTTTTCAGGGCTTTTACCATTTCCAGGGGTTTCTCTCCAACCCCAAGGAGGCACCCCATTGGCTACTACTGCATCAGCAGCTGTAATGGCAAGAGGATCGCCATCATGGTCCAACTGAGCTTCCAAGTTCACTGCTGACCTGTCATTAGCTGTAGAAAGCACAGAGAAAAGAAGCACTAGAAAGCTCCATTCCATACATACCCTAGAACCCAAGTCTCTGAAAGGAGCTAAATTAAGTAACATCAAGGGATCATGTCGATTTGCACGTTTTAGCACATTGATTAGTGCTAGTTCCTAAATTAGGAAAGTATATGCAAACCAATTTGGACTAAGAAACATTGAAAATTCTTAGGAGATGCTTAGTCTATGCCCTTTTTGAGCATACAATCTTAGTAACTAGTATTAAGAGTAACACCCACTTTATATTTGGATCTTTAAGCAAGTAATTAGCTACACAAATTTCTAGCTTATTTGATAGCAAAGCAAAGATTACCTTCTATAGATACAAATGGTATTGTACCATCATCCAGCCCTGAGAAAAGCAATCAAAATTAGGTACTATCTGGACACATATTATCAAATAGAAGACGAAAATCAATGTTGAATTACATTTCTCACCTTTATCAGAGAACTGAATGTATGAATCAATTTTATTTGGCGTGGAAATCTTATAAGCTGCAGCTGAGTTCTTAGACCTATCTCTAAGCAACTCTTCGAGCTCGCCATAGTAGGACATCTTCGCAGCTCGATTCCCGCCTTTAGCTTGATGCCTAGCCTTCTTGAACTCCTTGAGCAGGTTTCTCCATTTATCCGTACACATAGTCGGAGAACGATCGAAGCCTTTGTCTCTCATCTTGGAGGAGATCTGATCCCATAGGTGCTTGTTAGACTTGGAAGTATTGAAAAGTCCATCTACCTCACGGCGAAAGCCTATCAAGCTTCGAGTCTCTTCCTGTATCCAAGTCTCGGCCCGTTTCTTCGGAGCTTTCACTTCCGGCTCCTCGTCTCCTCCGCTACTATCGCCGAGGATCATGTTCTGATGGTGGTGGTGAGGTACTAAAGTCTCATTTGTCACTGCCTCGATAATCATGTCCCTTTCTGATTCTGCCTCCTTGTAGAAATCAATCGGACGGGGATTTTCCGATAAGTACATGTCGGAGCCTTGCTGGTAGGTTCGTATGGCTGCAGGAATCAAACTTGCATGTATCGTGAGCTTTTGCAGTTGGAAATGAGGGGGAGAGAGAGAGAGAGAGATTGCGGAGAGAGCTTGGGGAAAGAAGATGAAGGAGATGGGTATAGATGGGGTAGAGGGGGAAAATTATCTGCGGGATATTGCGAGTGTGTGATTGTGAGCGTACCAGCTTCATCCGTACACGTGGCGTCAGACTGAACTAATTCTAGAATTTTTCTCTCAATTTTATTATTTACAAATAATCCAAATAATATCTGTATTAAACAAAATTTTCTGAAATCTGAAAGCTCCAAAATT
This sequence comes from Coriaria nepalensis, assembly GCA_027186245.1. Classification (NCBI taxonomy): domain Eukaryota; kingdom Viridiplantae; phylum Streptophyta; class Magnoliopsida; order Cucurbitales; family Coriariaceae; genus Coriaria; species Coriaria nepalensis. Next base: position 9,673,552 of record CP114496.1, on the reverse strand, counting down.
AAAATAAAAAATAAAAAAATTATGTATAATCCAAAAATATTACAAAGTCTAAAAAGAAACTATGAATGAAGAATTCGACTTGAATTCCCATCTAAATCTCAAGATGCTCTAAAATCACAGAAAATTTCTAGTTCATTCTTTTGATGAGCTCGTTGATGTAATTCTCACGGTTTCAGGCATCTCCGCCTTCAACATAGTGGTTTCTCTTCTTCTTCAAACCGCCCAAAGGTGCCTTGAGCTTAAATGGCCATAAGAAGTTACTTGCCTCCTTAAAATGAGGTCCCACTGTGATGATTTCATGAATAAGGTCTTCAGCACATATGATGCCAAACTTGCCTAGAGCCTGTTACACAGAATCATTACACCAAATCTATCGGCAAAATAGCTGATTCATAAACAAGGTTCAAACATAATTATTGCATATGGAAATGCAAATTAAAGGAAGAAATAGTAGAGACCTGCTCAATGACGGTGTTGTCAGTCAAAGAAATTCTTTGCTCGTTCAGCTTTCCATAACCCCGCTTGTAGATAAGTTCTCTTACACTCTTCAGATTTGGGTAACCAAACAATACATTAATCATCCAATTAATCATCAGATATGCTGGAACCCTTGTCAACATTATAACAGATACAAAAATACAAAATTACCCGTAGGTCACATAAGGCTCAACCCTGTGAAGCATGTTGAGGGTTGCTTTGTTCACTTTCAGGAAGACGCCATTAAATATCTATTCCATTGGACAAATTGTCAAAAAGGATATACGAAAAGAGACATCCTTGTAAATGCCACATTTTCTCTATCAAATTATATCAAATCAGGATTTAAAGTGATACCTCTCTCAATCGCAACAGCTGCAATATCTTTTTTGTCTTCGGATCAATAGCATTGACACTGGAAATATTTTAAAAAATACATATTGAGATTAGAATCCATAAACCTAAAAACTAATATTTTCATTGTAGGTAGAAGATAAATCATACCCACGGTTACAAATAATGTACAAGAGCTTAGCCTCGGGATCAACATAAAATCCTCCTTTCAATTTTGCCTCACGCTTCAGCCTGATGAGCTCCTTCTCCTATCAACAAGTAAGAAGGTTTCAACTATTCAATAACTTTAATCCAGCTCCTCAAGGTAATACAAATAAGAGAACATTACTACGGCTACTATGCATACCTGCTCTTCATACTCCTTTGCATACAACTTTGCTCTGTTAAATATAAGCTTCCTGTTCTCTGCATTCTTCTTCTTCACAACGACAAGTTGTTCCGCTTAGTCTTCTTCAAAACAGACTCGGGAACTATGACCTTGACGTCCTCACCCATCACTAAACATAAAGCAACATTTTATCAAACTCAAATCTAGAACTATAGTAAAAATTCTCTACAATTAATCACCCAAAGCCTTATGAATAGAATATGAAATCTAAATATGAACAAGCTCTCAAGTATGGATTAGAAGCATGCAACTAGCTGATAAAAAGAGATTTGGTTCAAACTATATGAAATCAGAGATAACGCAAGATCTTCGCATCACATAATTTTACATAGGGAAACCAGTCAAACAAAAATACAAAGATTAAAATATCCAAAGTCAATATTATAGATGTAAAAAATGACAGCATGCGAAGAAATGCCAGAAAAAACACTAATTACAGCGATATCAAAGATGACATTGGATCATCCAAACTGGACCAAGTATGAACAAGGCTTGGACATAGTTACACCATCGAATTCAAATCTATAGCTAAAACAAAGATTATCAACAGCTTATCACAAAAAAAAAAAAACAAAAAAAATTACGAAAACGATAACGAACTATCACCAAACAACACCTGCCGCCGTCGGAGGAAATTCCGGTAGAGAACTCGAAATCTTCACGCAGCGGGTGATAACAGAGGAGTCATGCGAATAAAAGAAGTTAGGGATTATGCCGGTGGGGATCGAGTACATCTGGAACGTTGATGGGCCATTATTTCTCAACATTAAACTAAGCCCAATAATTGTTCAATTTATAAATGGGCCTATCTATTCTTTATGGAAGCCCAAAATTCAAATTGAGAAGCTTCATTCTATTTTCTGAAAGAAAGAATGATAGCACACTTGGTTTTAGCTCCATTGTTAACTACCAAAGTACATCTTTTGAAAGGAGTTAAATCAAAGTTGAGTTCTTCGACTAATACTTTGTTTGCATTCACAACTACATTAACCCAAACTACTCAAATGCAACTACAAATCGAAACCGAAATTAAAATCGTAACACGATCGGTTAAAATTACCCGTACAAAAATAATTATTTGTATCGATAATATTTATCAGTAAAAAAAAAAAAAACACAATATATTTGAAATTTGAATCATCTAAAACAAAAATTACAACATATCCCGAAAGATGACAAGCTGCATGACATAGTTCTAAGACAAACTATGAAGAAGGGAAGAATTAAGCTAAGTTAAAACTAACTTTTTAAAAATCATAGAAATTTTTTTAGTTCATTGTTCTGATGAGCTCACTAATGTAATTCTCATGGTTTCCGGCAACTCCGCCTTCAACATGGTGGTTTCTATTCTTCTTCAAACCATCCAAAGGTGCCTTGAGCTTAAATAGCCATAAGAAGTTTGCATCCATGCTAGCTTATGGATTTGGACCGTTTTAAATGATAATTTATTACATATCTTATTTTTATAATATGATAAATAATATTATATTATTTAATAAAATTAAATAAGAAAATATTATATAGAAATTCTATGATTGGACCCATTTGGGCCGAAAAGGTGTATAATGAAAGTATGCTTTAAAATTTGGTCACGCTTAGATGGGCCAGTCCAAATATCCGGACAGGGCCAGACAATTGGGCTTTACGTATCATCGCTCCAACTACGGAAAGCTTCAAGAAAAAAATTTGGTTTACTCTAATTCAATCCAAATCAAATGAGTTAGACATTGATTCGATGTAGGTGAATAGTAAATTAGTAATAAGCTTACAGTTAAGTTATTGTTAGTATTTTTTTTTTTTTTTTTAAGTAGAAATTATATTTTTATTTTAATTATTTATATTAAGTTATATTATTATTTTAAATATTAAATATTAAAAATAATTATATATTATTTAAATGATAATATAACTTATTACTAAATATTAATAACTGAAATAAAAATATTATTTCTATTGTGTGCTCAAAAAATACTTAACAATCTGGTAAACTCGAGTTAAAACGCCGCTCCACCTTTCTGAACTGCCATTTTTAACCTCGACTTTTCATAACTGTGGCCTACGTTCGAAGGGTAATACTGTCAAACAATGTTTCTCTTTTTTCTTTTTTTCACCGAAAGTAAATATATAATAATTAAAAAAAGAAAGAAAGAAAGTTTCAAAGTAAACGAACAAGGAAACAAAATGAAATGTCGAGATTTGAATTTCTGAGAAAATTGAAAAAAAAAAAAAAAAAAATTCTTTATTTTAAGCTCACTGTCCACCATTAGCAAAATCAAGAGCAGCAGACAGCAGGTACGAATTTTGCTGTTCTCCTTTACTCTCCCTTTTTCCTCTTTTGGTAAAGCAAGAGCAGCTGGACTTTCCTATGCAACTATGATTCTTTCTTCTTCTCTCCTCAATTCTTCCTTTTTTTTTTTTCTTACAACTTTGATTTCAATTTCGAGTCCAATTTTGTTGTAGGTCAATCTTGTTGTAGGTCTATCTAGATAGATAGCACCTAGTACTTGTTAATTTTGTGTTTTTTTTAATCCATTCGATTAGCCGGTCAGTATCAGCGAAGCAGAAAAGCAAATTTGAGCCAGACAAGAGAGAGACGGAGATGGTGAGGTGACGATTCGTTACTCCTTTGCAAATATTTGTGTGGGTTGAAAGGGAGAAGTCAAAGTTTCTGAAGCTGAATCCGATCAATCAACTTTTGGGTAGTTAGCAAAGTTTGATTGTTGATGGTTTGATCTGCATCTGTGTTTATTGGTTATGCTCGGAAGATGATATGTGCTGCTTTTCTCTGAATTGAAGAAGCAAAAGAGTAAGTTTTGTGTTAAGTTATTAAAAACCGAAAAAGAGAGAAACTGAGTGCTTGTGATGTCTTGATTATAGATCTTCTACTGTTGGAGAGCTAATTTCTAGAGTAAGAAGAGATTGATTGAAGTTCTTGTGATGTGGAAGGAGATATAAATTTTATGTGATTGATTGTTTCTTTATTGAAGTGCCTGTCTATATTGAGTTTGGTACATTAAGCTGCTTTAACTGCACCAGTAAAGAAGCTTTCTTTTGCCAGTAGAGTTATGATTAAACAGATCCTTAATAGGTTCCCACGCAAACCCTCTAAGTCTGAACATCGTGAAGGTGGAGGGAACTATTCCTCCTCTTCTTCTTCTTCTTCTTCTTCTTCTTCCAATACTTCTACTAGTTCAAAGAGCAGTGATTTAGCTGTTAACCCATATGCAAATCTAGGGACGACATCTCTCTCTGTCTCTAAAATTACTTCAAGCCCTGGATTAAATAATGGTAATAAGATTCCTCAAGAAGCAAATTCAAAGGTCAACGGAACTTCAATAGTTTGTTCTTATGAGGCATTGCCTGCCTTTAAAGATGTTCCGAATTCTGAAAAACCTAGCTTGTTTGTTAAAAAGATGAACTTGTGCCATGTTGTGTTTGACTTCACTGACACCACAGCAAACCTCAAGGAAAAAGACATCAAGCGACAAACATTGGTAGACCTTGTTGATTACATTGCTTCTGCTGGAAAATTACAAGAAAATGCCATACAAGAAATTGTAAAGTTGGTGTCTGTAAATTTATTCAGAACACTAGCTTCCCCCCCTAGAGAGAACAAAGTTTTAGAAGGGGTTGAAATGGAAGAGGACGAGCCCTTGATGGAACCGTCATGGCCGCATTTGCAGGTTGTATATGAATTATTCATCTGTTTTGTGGCCTCACCTGAAATGGATGCAAAGATGGCCAAAAGGTACATTGATCACTCTTTTGTTATCAACTTGTTAGATCTTTTTGATTCTGAGGACCCCAGGGAAAGAGATAACTTAAAAACATCTTTGCATCGAATTTATGGGAAATTTATGGTTTATCGACCATTCATAAGGAAAGCAATCAACAACATATTTTATCGTTTTATTTTTGAAACTGAGAAACACAATGGGATCGCGGAGCTGTTAGAGATCTTGGGAAGTATAATCAATGGGTTTGCTCTGCCACTGAAAGAAGAGCACAAACTTTTTCTAGTCCGAATACTAATTCCACTTCACAAACCTAAGTGCATCCCCATGTACCATCAGCAGTTATCTTACTGCATAACCCAATTTGTGGAGAAAGATTGCAAGCTTGCTGACACAATTATAAGGGGCTTACTGAAATATTGGCCAGTTACTAATAGTTCAAAGGAGGTCATGTTCTTAGGTGAACTGGAAGAAGTTTTACAGGCAACTCAGGCTGGAGAGTTTCAGCGCTGCATGGTATCCTTGTTTCGCCAGGTTGCAAGATGTTTGAGCAGTTTACATTTTCAGGTAGACAGTTTTTCCAATTCTTACACAATTTTTTCTTTTGACCTGCTAGCATTTTCCAATGCCTTTTTTCATGTGATGTTTGCTGATTGATTCTTCAAAATGCATATAAGTCTCTATGTCTTTGTTTGAGGCTCAGATTGGAAGTGGTAATTCTTAGGAGGCCTGAAGATAATTGGATATACTGTATTCTGAATCTTTATAAGGATTTGGCTATTGTAATTCTTCCATGTCCCTGTTGAATCTTACATATCGATTTTGTGAGTGATTCACTCAACACAAGTGATAAGAGGAGATAGTATATGATGTATCTTTTGCTACGAGCGTGCAAATATAATTTTACTTTAGAGAAGCAATGAGTCTATTAGCTATGTAGATTAGATCAAGTTGGATCTTTGTGGAAATTAACACCAAAGATGTTATTGGAACCTGATCTAATGTTTAGAATAAAGAGGTAATTGTTTCAAATTCTTCTTTGGTATTAGTTCCAAATTTTTAAAGACTGCCTAGTCCGAGTTTGCGTTTTGTGGAGGTTTTGGCCATTTCCACATAGAAAGATAATGAATGATATATATACCAGAAGTGTACCTTGGAAATTTGAGTAAACCGGCTTGTTCATTTCTCATCATCTGTTTCAGGTTGCAGAAAGGGCTTTGTTCATATGGAACAATGATCACATTGAAAACCTAATCAAACAGAACCGGAAAGTTCTATTACCAATCCTCTTCCCTGCGCTGGAGAGAAACACACAAAATCATTGGAACCAAGCCGTACTGAATTTGACCCTTAATGTCCGGAAAATCTTCTCCGATGCCGATCCCGAGCTTTTTCAGGAGTGCTTGCTTAAGTTCCAAGAAAACGAAGCATGCAAGAAGCAGAATGAAATCACAAGGGAATCCACATGGAAACGCTTGGAAGAAATCGCTGTCTCAAAATCTTCTACAAGTCACCAGCTGGTTCTCATTTCACCAAAAACAGCTCCTCAATAGAAGACTCTGTCATGCTGCCATGGACTGTATATATTCGACTGGGGAAAAAAGGGATTCATTTGAATTTGTCATGTTTTCATTTTTCCTACATACTTTCTTTCTAGATTTGGTAGAATGGATTTGTACTTATCTGTCTTTTTTGAATGAACAAGGCTTGAATCCTTCGTTGAGTTTAGATGCAAGAATAATACAGAGTCAATCTCAAAGCTGCTATATCATCCATGGGACCACATAAGACTTCAAACTCAAGCTTGCCCTGTATTGCATGGGGCTTGAATGAAACTGTAGTTCCAGATTTGGTTTGACCGAAAAAGAGTTGAAACTAAAATTTAGACGATTCGCAAGAGAAAAGTAAAGCAGCCAAAATTGGGATATAAGACTTGACCGTAAGAGATTATGTCCCATATTAAACATGAGTTTCATTAAGTTGGTTTTGCGTTGATTCAATTTCATGTGTAAATATCATTTTTATATATTATATTATATATTTTTCATAATTATATATTATATTATATTATATTATATTATATTATATTATATTATATATATAAATTTTGACCTTATAGTCTCTTTTTTCCTTTCAAAATACATTGCGTGTAGAGGAGGATGATGAGGAAAATATAAACAAATATTTCAGGTTTCAAACGTAGCACAAAAGCAGGGAAAAGACAGCGCCCGCAAACCAAATATAATATGAAAAGGCCCAGCTAAGCCCATTTTCAGCCCATCTCTCTCTCTCTCTCTCTCTCTCTCCGTGCAGGTCTGTGCAATCTTTATCGCCATTGAAGGAGTTGTAGATTTAAAGCCAGATTACTGGATTGAAGTACCCTGATCAGATGCGATTGATTTTCTGGATGAATCAAGATTTGGAAGAACTCTACGAATTCTTCATGAATTTTTGGTAGAAGGTGAGTAAGAAAGCGAGGAAGAGGTAAGGTGGAGAGAATGCCAAGCTTGGCTGTGAAGCTCTACAGCGTGTTCTTCAAGTTCCTCTTGAAACACCGATTGCAGAATCGAATCCAGAATCCGCTCGACGAATCGAACTCGTTCGGAATCACTTCCCGGCCTGAAGAGACGATCGCTGCTGCTAATCCTTCCTTCACCGACGGTGTAGCAACCAAGGACATTCACATCGATTCGATTACATCTCTCAGCGTCAGGATCTTCCTCCCTGAATCGGCTCTCTCCCCTCCCGATTCCAATCTCAAACATCCTCTAAAAGCTAGTGTAAACGCCAAACGATCCGATCTTCAACAAAGCTATTCGCCTCAAACTCAAAGGAACCACAACAATGGACAACATTATCCATCTCGGCGTCATAGCTATGGTCCTTCAGCCAACCCCAAGGAGGAGCCTAGGGAATCTAATGGCTATCACAATAATCAAATAGAAGGGTTGAATTTGATATCTTCAGGTAGCGGTGGTGGAACCTACAGAGGATATGCACCTCTAAAGAAGAACTGTAGAAAATTGCCGGTGATTTTGCAGTTCCATGGCGGTGGTTGGGTGATTGGGAGCAATGATTCTGTGGCAAACGACTTCTTTTGCCGCCGAATAGCAAAATTGTGTGATGTCATTGTTGTGGCGGTAGGTTACAGGCTTGCACCTGAGAATCGATATCCAGCTGCGTTTGAGGATGGTTTAAAGGTATTGAATTGGTTGGCGAAGCAGGCAAATTTGGCCGAGTGTAGTAAGTCTATGGGAACGTCAAAGGGGGTGGACATGGAGTTTAAGAAATCAGATGTGCATAGGCATATTGTTGATTCGTTTGGAGCATCCATGGTTGAGCCTTGGTTAGCATCCCATGGAGATCCATCGAGGTTAGATATTTGGATCTCACCGTTTTCTTTTCTTAAATCTGCATGTTGATGTTTGGTAATTTATATAGTTTTCTAGTTGCATCTAGTTAAAGATGCAATTTGCAAGTTTCTATGGAAAATTTTGTAGAAGGGACTGAACTGGTTCTAATTTTTTAAGAAGGCTTAGAATTTAATAAGCATAGCGTCAATATATAGAGTTATGAAGAGTTCGAGTAATTTTAGCTGATTGAAGTAATAAAGGAGGATGTTTTGATAGCTAAACATCAAGAGTTTGCGAAGTGTTCAGAAATGAGCTAGGATTTTATTTTGTCTTAGCTTTTATGAATGATACTGTCTACTTCATTGAAGTTGCTACCGTTTCGTTTCAAGTCCTTGATGAGAAAAATGTTTTGTAGAAATGGTTTTGTAGCTTTCAATTTGTTGTAATATATTTGCTCACAGCATCATGCATTGGACCTAGTAATTTGGAAGTATGTAAGAATATTTATAGAATCCTTACTTATGGGATGCTTCTAAACGATCTTACAGTTTTAAAAAATGCTCAGGGGTAAATATCATTAGTAGGTGTACCACCTTACCAGAGCTAATAAAACAGAGACAGACGAAACTGTTTCTTTGTTATTTGTTTCTTCATTGAGGTTACATGTATGTATTCTCACTCTAATTCTATCTAGTAAACTTTAGCTATACTTTGAATTGCCTAACAGTATAGATCAAATTGGATGGACCTTTGTTATATTGATTTTTGTTGTTCTCCATTTCATATTTGAGAGTCAATAGGGAAGGAACTTGTATTATTATTATTAGCAGACCATTGTAAAACTTTTGTAATTGCAGCTTATTTTGAAATCCACCTGTTGAAGGATTGCAAATAAATTCTTTATTTGCGCAATAACTTCTACCATCCATTGCAGTGGACCCAATTTCTAACTCGGTGATCCTCTTTAAACAGATGTGTCCTCCTTGGCGTTAGCTGTGGTGCAAATATAGCAGACTATGTGGCTCGAAAAGCAGTTGAAATGGGCAAACTTCTAGACCCCATCAAGGTAGTTGCTCAAGTCCTTATGTACCCATTCTTCATTGGAAATGTCCCCACCCATTCTGAGCTCAAGTTAGCAAATTCCTACTTCTACGACAAAGCTATGTGCATACTTGCATGGAAACTGCTTCTCTCTGAGGACGAGTTTAGTCTTGACCATCCAGCTGCAAATCCTCTCATTCCTAGCCGAGGGGGCCCACCATTAAAACTCATGCCTCCGACCCTTACAGTCGTAGCTGAGCACGATTGGATGAGGGACCGGGCCATAGCCTACTCGGAAGAGCTTCGAAAGGTAAATGTTGATGCCCCTGTTCTTGAATACAAAGATGCTGTACATGAATTTGCAACACTTGATATGCTTCTCAAGACCCCTCAAGCCCAAGCCTGCGCTGAGGATATTGCCATTTGGGTCAAAAAGTACATCTCAATCCGAGGTCATGAGTTCTCTTATTGAAATTTTCCCTCTCCTGTTCCATTTTCTTAAGGCGGAAGATTGAGATGTTCAGCCAGGTTTGGTTCCTGCTCTTTTCTGGTCGGTTTCGAAAAGATATTTCTTTTATCTCCTTGCTTCTGCTTCTGTTCTTTTGTAAGATAGACAACTTACTGAGTAGGATATATTAGATCTCGTGAGATGGTTCTTTTCTTCTTTTTTTCTTTTCACATTTTATTTTGAGTCACTTTTTGGACAGTCTCATTCCAAATTTTCCTGTAATCCTGTGTATCATGATGTTACTATCTCTTATTAATAGATGAAGCTTTTTTCTCTCGCAATCTCTTGATTGCTTGCCTGCTCGACCTTAAAGACCCAGGACAATAGCTTGGTTATGATATTTCTTGTACCAGTAGTTTCATAAAATGAGAGATTCTCATAACAGAACTTTGCCTGAATGTTTTTTTTTTTTTTTGGTTATGGGTTATATCATTTTTCCTCCATATTAACGTGAGCACTATGTTGGATCTTTGGTTTATCAGAACACTGAACTTAAATTTAAAGAAGTCTGAACAAGAAGATAACTTGTATAGGCTTTTTTCAAAACCTTGATACATAACCAGGGAAAAGGCCTTATCTTCTAGATCTTTTTTTTGTTCTTAAGTGTGTTTGTCTTTAGGTGGGCTTTCATTCTCCTGACATAGGCGACATGTCCTATGTTAGGATAAAGCTTATAAATAGCCGAAGGCATTATCGTTAGATGCCATAGTCTAATCTTAGATTATGTAAAAAAGTAGCACCTGAAGAAATTTTCTCTTCAGCTCTGCAATAAAAAAAACAAGTAGAGAGATGGAACATCGTCTTTCTCTTGGCCATGTACATAATATTCAGGCCAGTTTGGCCAAAGTCATGCCTCAATATTGGAAGCCTTCCGAGGGAGAGATTTATCTTGCAACGATGATCTTCTCGTCTTTACTCTTGGTAGTGTTTCTTGTACAGAAAGTATTCTATGTAACGGCTATATTGCACGGTTGTATAGTCGGGATTACATAACAGTAATTTTTGATTTATGGGCCGTGTGAGTCGGGTTGGAATTGAAAATCTCCAAAACCCGGTGATGTTCGTCTTATCATGTACAATCCTTTCTCACGAAAGGGAAGACTCGACTTCAAAACAGTTTCTTGCACCTTTGTAGTTGTCTTAATCATTCAACTTTCAGAGTTTGCAATCTAAAGTGAAGTAAACCCTGTTTAAAACTGGATTTTGGACAACAAAGCCTTGAACTAGTGCAAAATCTGAATCAATCAATTAGCCACTCCACATAAATGATCACAGTGCAAAATCAAGGCTAGAAATGCAAATGAATTTGTTCAAACCAGAACTCAAGAGACCTCTAATAAGGAAGAACATAAAAGAGAAACAATGCATACCTTAAATAGAGAACAAAACTTAAATTTAAGCAAATGTAACAGGTTGTTTGTAAATCATGTTATTAATTATCTCTTCTGAAAATAATTGATGAACAACGGTCCTACTTAATTCTATGCAAATCATTCTGAAAAGAAAAAAAGAATGAACACAGTAAACATGAATGTACAAAAAGAATCATCCATATCCTCTAAAGAAAAGTTGGTTCTAGTCGTGTAAACTCCCTATGCTTTCTCCTTCTTGATACCTTATAGTGAAGATGATCATGTTCATGCTGTTGCCATGGCAAAAGATCGGTTTTCGAGTCAGCCAATGTCTTCAATACCCTCTTCTTAAGCCCAAAATCCCGAACCTCACAAAACCGGCTCGGCCAATCCGGAGGCTGCACCGCCCTAGTACCCAAACCCGGTGCCCGATCCCTAGACCTTACATTTTCCTCATTCTGCCAATCAGCCACATAAGTAGCAACTCTCCTGTAAAACTTCTCCTTAAATACTTCCCAAACTTGATACTTATAATGATTAATAACCATGTCCCCCTTCTCCAAATTCAGAAACTCAAACCCATCCTTTAAATGAAAATGATGCACCACATTAATCAAAGTCGAATTCAATGCCTCGGGCCTCACTATACTCTTATGCCTCTCAGTAGCAGCCAATCGACAAGTATATCCAATCGTAACTCCTTGCCGTGGCACCTGGGTCAAGCCCGATGGGCCAAAACTATGACACGGGACCCGTAACTCCCCGACATTTCCTCCATACTTAGATAAGCTGCTTCTCGTCAACAAATTATGAATAAACAACCCAGAAGGCAAGTGAAAATACTCATCTACATCAATAAACCCAACCCATTCACAAACCTCCCTAGCTCTTAAAGCACAATGAGCAAAGCCAGCTTCTTGTGTTTTGATCCATGGCCAAACATGCTGCGAAATCTTATAATTTAAACTGATCAAAGATTCTATAATGGCGCTGATGTCATCATCACTATTGTTGTCGTAAATGAACCATCTTTGAACACCTATATGGGTATGGTACATTACCCATTCTTTCAAAAACCTTGCTTGATTTCTAAGCATAGTACAAATACACATCTCGTGCTGTTTCTTTCTAATAGGTAAATTCACAAGTCCTCCTGGTTTAGCTATGGAGTTTAATGTTACCTTACCTTTCACTCTAATTGAGACCTTAATGGAGCTGTTAATCCTCTGTGGGCTGCTTAGAACACTGAGGGGAGTCTTGCACCGTGCGATCTCTTGCGCAATCGATAACACATCCGATTTGAGGAAAAACTTGGATCTTCTGAAATCCCAGCCGTATACACACTCAAACCTTGATGCATTATAAACTTTTTCCGGCCGGAGATTGAGGCCTTTGGCGAATACTACGGTTGTATTGTCCCGGTCAATGAGTGCTTCATACACAAGAAAGCCCCACGTATGCGTGGGACCAGCTGGGAGGACATGGTCAAAACCGTTTGATTTCAAAGTGAGCGAGACGGTGAGTCCACGTTGAGGTAGTGGACACCGTACAATCTGTTTTTCAAGATCGTCACTGTCGATTCTAATTGGTGACTTCACGAGCTGAGGATCTGAGGACTTGTTTGAAAAGTAAGCGCAGTTGAGGTTCTCTTTGGCAAACATGCGAACAGGTGGTGGACTGTTAATAAAAATGACGGCCTGATCGGGAAAAGTAACAACCTCTCGAACTGTTATAAGCGGCGTCGAAGTGTCGTCGGAGATGGCTTCCATCGCCGGATTTCGCCATGTTGAAACCAGTACCGGATGAAACGTTCCTGTTCAAACAACACCGATCAGAGCACGCACCAGGAAAAAAAAAAAAGAGGCAAAACTTTCTACAATTGAATCGGAGTATTACCTCCGAAGAGAAGACGGAAGGGGGAGAAGGTGAAGGTGGTGATGAGAACGCAGGAGAAGACGACGAAGAGAGTGAACCAGAAGAGCCTGCTCCAGGAAAGGACGTCGCGCCTCCGCCGCCGCTCCTTCATAGTACACACAAAGCGACTACGAATCAAGGATTATCTTCCTCCTCCTCATTAACCCAGCTTCCTCTTCTGCGTTGTTTAGATCTGATTCGTTCCTATTCTGTTAGAAACCTTCTTCTTTTCATGAAGTTCCAGAAACAGAGGAGACAACAGAGAGGAGACAGAGAGATATAGAAGAGAGAGAAGGGAACAAACGTCGATGGAGAGAGCCAAAACAAAAAAGGGGGCAGCGTTCTTGTCGGTTGCGTACGGTCGTTGGAGTGCTCTTTCTTTTTTCTTATTCTTTTCCTATTTTTGGTGGGGGAAATGATCCGGTGTATCGCTTCACTTCTTTTTTTACATGCGCCGTCCAATAACTAAATTACAACAACTTTGTGAAGTAAATAAATAAATTAAAATATTGAGTTAGAAAATCTAAAATCCTCTTCACAGCGCTTTTTCTGTTATATATATATATATATATATATATATATATAATCATTTATTAAATTCGTTAAGGATACCATATGGTATCACATTATGTGGACGTGGTCCCCACATATTCATTCGTTGAGAATTTTGCTTAACGGCGTTCTGAAGAATCCAAACGCCAAATCAGACCAAACTCTTTTTTTTCAGATAAATAAAGTAATTATTTATGATTTTATTTATAAAAGGATTTTAAATTATTAAAAAATCTATATTTTTTTTTAATTTATTTAAAAAAATAAAAATAATTTTATCTAAAACTCTAAACGTGAGATGCAAACGGGTAGAAACTACAGTCGTGACAGAGCATTCTAAAAAATATTAATTGGGTCTGGCATGTACTAGTTTCAGTGAGGCTGAAGACAGTTTATCAATTGGGCCTCAACCCTGGGCCAGGATTAGCAGGCCGACAACACCTCTATTGCTCATATGATGGAACATAATCAAATCTTAACTATTATACGTATTGACTTATCTTAAGGCAATTGCGGGCAATAAATACCCTGAAATCTATGTCGACTACAACTTCATGCTCAACAACGGCATTCATTGTTGGCGTACGGTTCCTAAGCTCGCGGGTAAGTATTTCGATCCTAGCATGTACTCGTTTTAGTGAAGACTGAAATAAATCCATATATTATAAAAACGGTCTAGATAATTTCTCCTCTAGATTGTCCTAAACCGAATCTAATAGCCATTCAATGAAGTTCATGTTTCTCCACTTTCTAAATGGATCAAAATCCTCAAAGAATGTGATAGCTTGATATAGAGAGGGACTAACTAATGTCACATTCTATTTTTCTAATTTATGTGCTGTGATCAAACGACTATATATCAAACAACTCTAGAGTTGCCTCAAACGACAAAAGAACTGGCCAGTCTAGAAGGAGACAAACGAATCTCACACAAGACAAAATATTTGTAATAATTTAGTTTGCTACATACATGAACAATAAGAGAGAAGAAAAAGTACAAAGAGTTGAAATAAAAAAACTTGCAATTTGTCAAGGAAATCAAAAGTCAAAACCCCACGTCTGGTTCTTCTTTGATGAAATGCATGCATGAACTGGCATCATCATCAATATATTTGGATTTATAATAAGATTCTTTTTTGGTTTTGCTTTTGTCATTTGGGTTTGACATGGGAAGAAAACCATGTTGTGATAAAATTGGATTGAAACAAGGTCCATGGACAGTAGATGAAGATCATAAGCTCATCAACTTAATACTCAACAATGGCATTCATTGTTGGCGTACGGTTCCTAAGCTCGCCGGTATGTATTTCTCCTTCATTCTTCGTGATCTTCATGGGAACCAAGTGTATATGCCACATGCATGATCATCATGTAGTGTTTGTTTGGTTAATGAAGGTTTGTTAAGATGTGGGAAAAGCTGCAGATTAAGATGGATTAATTACCTAAGGCCAGATCTTAAGAGGGGTGATTTCACCGAGACAGAAGAGAATCAAATTATTCAGCTTCATACGCGGCTCGGAAACAAGTACTCACTACCCTTCTTGCTGATCATTTTCTTTGAAATATCATATCATTAATCTCTTGAACTTGTTTTCACTCACTGTTTGAAGAACTTATTTATAACATGATGATTCTAGGTGGTCTAAGATAGCTTCAAATTTTCCTGGTCGGACCGACAATGAGATCAAGAATTACTGGAATACTCGAATCAAGAAGAGATTAAAACTTCTTAACCACAACAACATGAGTCCGGTTGAGCAAAATGAGAAGATTAATAATGCCGAAAATGAGACAGTTCAAGCATCACTTACTTCATTGAAAACACAAGAAAAAAGCTCGGTTAATAATCCGGAAGAGATAGATCAAGACATTGTTGATCAATCAATAGTAGTCGAAGCACAAGTTGATGATCATCTTTCAAGCAATTATGAAATGGAGTCATTAACTAATATCGCGAATGGTTCTTCATTGTCTCTGCAGGAAGATTCAAACAATCACTCAGCCTCCATTGTTGAATCTTTAACTTTCCAGGAAGATTCCCTAAGAGAGTGGATGGAAAGTGGGGATTCTATTCTTTCATGGGATGGTTTCATCAATGGCTTTGAACCTGATTTTTACTTCTTGGAAAACAACTACTCAAGTCAATCATGACCTAATAATTTCTTCTGATCTTAATTTTATCATCACTCCATTCATTTTTGTTGCAAGTATTGACTCATCTTCTCTTTTTTTTTTTTTTAGTTTTTCATTATTGATTGAATCTTCTTCGTTTTGTATTATAATAAATCATATCCTTTTTGTTCATGTTTGATAATTGTTCTACGATTGGCCAAACATAATAATCTAAAGTCGACAGAGAATATCTCAGTGTTAATCGATTGGAGTTAGTCGTGCTCAGCACTTCAAATAAAGGGAAAATCATATATATATATATATATATATATATATGTATATAGCAACGTGACAAACAAGCATCCTGGCATCCAAGATGAGATTTCCATGAGAATCTCTTATATATTATGAGTTCATGATGAGGACTAACTTAACAATGACAACAAATCTTTCCCATGTAAATTTTCTTCCACATCATTCTGTTCTTCTCAGAATGATTCATTTGTACAAAAACATAATCTAATTTCTATGATGTAAGACATGGAAATTTGGTATTGAGTAGAACATGAAAAAAGTATAGAATTACATCTTCTTGGATAATGAATGAATCTTAAGACGGTTTTTTCTTCCGTTCGGTTCTAGAGATCCGCTTCAATTCTTGACTAGTCCTTTTCATTCCCCTGCAATTCATTTTAAGATCATTGAGAAAGTCTATGTGAAGGGCAGAGGATTTTCTAACTTTTTACTTTTTATTAGAAGAAAAGATATACCTTTGATACAAATAAATGAAAACGTAGAAAAGCGGAACCAGTAGCAGAATCAGAATAGAAAAAGCTATGTACAATGAACTTGTTCTCTCCTGTGTTAATGGAAGCAAATATAATGTCATCACTCATGACAAATAATGATATATATATATATATATAGTGTGTATTAAGGCTCTATAAACATTACCTTTCGGCCCCTCAAAAAGGGTTTGTGACCTTCGCTACAAGTGTGAGCATCACAGAACTGGCGCAAGAAGAATTCTATAAGACAATAAATAACATGAGAAAACATCAGCCTCATAATTAAGTTGATTGAGAAAATAGAAAAGAGTAAAACATGAAACAGGTTTGGATATGAATGAGTGAAGAAAGTTACCATGAAGACGGCTAGCAGAAGGACCATCATGAACAGGAAAACAAGTATCAGCTACACTCTGCTCAAAACAAACAAAAGCATGAATTTTCACAAAAGATAACGGATGAGAAAGTGCACATATAAAAATGTCACTAACCTCACAAAGATGTTTATTTTTAGATGCAGCGGCAGGGTTGCACTTAGTTTTACGCGGCAAGTTTTCGGTCATAATGTCACAATGTAGGGGCCCACATATATCTGCCAAGCACCTGCTATGGTTCTGGATCCATAACATCAAAAAAGATATATCTTTATGAAATATATGTTAATGAAGTAATGCAGGAATATATGTATAAGTTGAAGTAAAACACATATAGATAAAGATCTATCATGGAAAATATATCAACGACTAACCACATTGAGCAAATTGTGGTGCCTAGAGTTGAAATGTTGGTCAAGATATTTCTCCTCATAGAAACTCTTTCTACAATACCCGCATTTCCATTCAGCAAAATCTAGACGGATCTTGTGCTGTTCTTGATCTCGGAACATATCATTTTCAGGATGGAGCCTGCATTTTCTCGTAATCTTGTATCCTTCTTTCTCCAGAAAAGGCATCAGATACTGCACCCATTAATTTATTAACACATACAATGAATAATGTCCTATTTATCCACATCGTAATAGAAAATAACATATGAAAATGGTACTTCTGTATATACCTCTTGAAGTATTTTCCACGCTGCCCGACTTCTCTCTCTTGAACAATGTATCTCAGGGACTCGGCTCTCTTCACTGCTGATAAATCAACTTAGAAAAAAATCAGGTGACCTGTTAGAAAAGAAGATGAATGAAAGGATAGATATGTTGTAAGATGCAGAAGGTAAATCCTTACCCTATAATAGAAAAATCTTCTGAATGCTGTGATTCGAGACAAAAACGACAAACGAGAATTGGGTCAGAATCTGTAGCATCAGTTGATTTAGAAGATAGAAATGAAGAATTAAATGTAACAGGAATTATATATTCAGCTACTTGTGATGGTAATTTGTAAAGCAAATTACTTGAAGCTTCAATCATAATAATCTTCAATAAGAATCAACTGTGGACCAAGCCTACTTACACGGAGATACATAAGCTCGCTCACTCTATAAAACATTTCTCTAGAGAATATCAAATTCATTTCTACCAATTGATCTGATTACCACTAGACATTCCCAGATGGTTTAATCGAAAAAATTAACCGATTAGGTATGATTAAGAGAGGTGAAGAGGGAAATGAATTGTGTGAAGAGAAGTTTACCCCTCTTCCATACAGATAAGCATGTTGAAAGGAAGAAACGCTTTGCAGTTGATGAAAAATAACAAGAAGAGAGAGGAAGAGATGAACCACCCATTTCGGGCATATCCGTTTCTCCAGCTCCAAGCTTTTCCTCGGCATCATGGCGGATTTCTCTGATTTCTAGCTCCAGCAAGAAGAAATTGAAGCTTACAGTACGAGCTGTTCTTATAGATGCTGGAATTGGGGACGAAAAAAAGAGAGTGATTCTGCGCATGACCGTGTGACTGGGCTTATAGCTGGGCCTAGGATAGCTGGGCCTAGGATATTTGGGCCGAGCTTACTCTTTCCTATTGGGCTCTTTTGCTCATCCATTTGGAACGAAAGTATGCGCAACGCCCTTTCGCTTCATCTGCGATTCGATTTTCTACTTGGATTACGAGAGTGTGCGCATCGCCAAGATGGATGTCTTTGCCATAAACGAAAGAAACGTTTTTGTTTACAGATGGGTGATGCTGGAATTTTTCCCTTGTCCAAACTTTCCATACTTGTTTCTTACATGCGCGTATATATATATATATACATATATATCCATCCTATAGAGTTGATACCAAATACTTGTACATAAAAAGCTTACAAGGAAGAAACTAAGAAGAAGCAGATGATGTCGGAGAAGAGAATGATATCGAACTGAGAATCGGCGAAAGGATCGAGGATGAAGAAGCTACGGCAGGAACAATTCCTGGTCATGGAGATTGAGCGAGTTAGAAGAGAGACAGGAGAGATTCGTAAGAGCAACTTAGCAGCTGAGTAACAGTTGACTGCAATCTTATCCGAGACTCAAGCCTTGTTGTCTAAAAAGATGGAGCTCACACAATACTACAACAACTTAGAGGCTCTTATTATGCAAAACAACAAAAGATGTCCGAGTTTTTATTTTCAGAATAATTTTTTTGTAATAATTACAAAACAAGTGTGGGAAAATTTGATTAAATTAGTGAAAACTATTTTTAAAAATTGTTCTTTACCTTAAGTTATTCTTCGAAAACTATTTTTTAAACATATTTTTTCACGAGAAACTATAATGCAAGAACAGCATCAAAATACTCTTGTTGGTTGTATTCACTTTCTCGAAACAGAAAATCTAATATAAGAACAATTAATAGCAATACAAAAATGGATTAGATTTAATGGCCCAGATTTAAAGAAACGCACAGACCGGCCTTTCTTCCACGACATGCTTGCTATTAGAAGAAGCTCCTTTATGCCTTTTTTCAAGTTTGAATTTCAAATTTTGAATGCTCTTTTAGAACATGAAGAAATTCAAATACGAGGAGGAAGAATGAGGAAGTTGTGAGTGTTTGGATTTGTTTCCTCTGTTTTTTCTGGAGGGTTGTCTTTTTTTCTTGTTCTTTTTTTTTTTCCCTCACTGCAAAAGACAAAAGTCATGGCTGATTCAACTTGTCTCATGCAACCATTTTCTTATACTTCAGGCTTCTCCAATGAATCCATGGAGGTCAGTTCCAACTGCTACACTGTCAATTCTGTAGCTTTAACTTGTTACTTATACACTTTTTAAGTTATTAATTTACTATGAATCGATGTTTCAAACCTTAGTTTTCTTCCCACATTTTCTCTTAACCAAACAGATTCATCAACCTTTCTTTCCTTTTGGGTTTCTTCAAGATATGAACTTTCCTAAATGCACAGTCAGAACTGAATTTGGGCTAATTTGTGTTTATAGGGAAAGTCAATTCAAGCACTGGGGCAATCAGTCTCATTTGGAAGATTGACATCAGAATCGTTAGCTTGGGAAAAATGGTCAACGTTCTCACGCAACCGTTATGTAGAAGAGGCGGAGAGATTTTCTCAGCCCGGATCGGTTGCGCAAAAGAAAGCCTTCTTCGAAGCGCATTACAGAAAAGTTGCCACCCAAAAAACTGCTGCTTCTTTGCTCGGGCAAGAAGAAAACACGTTCAAAATCAGTAGAGGGAGTGCAAAAAGAGTTGAATTCTAATAATGTTCATGATGAACACGATGTCCGAGCTTCAAATTCAGATTCCGGAATTGATACATTCGATGGGAAGACAGTGGAAGAAGCTGAACAAGTAGTTGTTGTTGAGGAGCATATAATTTTAGAGGAGAACAAACGGAGGTACATCAAAGGAGGTACAAAAGCATACTTTAGCAACTCCTTGCTTGGAAAAAATAAGGTGACCGGATTTCAAAAACCAGCCGTTTGCCTAAGAAGAACTAGTTGTGATTACTGATTATGTACTCTTTTTTGTTTTTGCTAGTTCGAAATTATTCAGTGGTTATAGAAACAAAACACAGTATCCATTTTCATCGACCCCCTTCAGCTTTAGAACCGAGGAAAGAGCTGCAAGAAGAAAGGAGGCAAGAGTTTTGATTTTGTGATTTCATGAGATTGAGATTGTATACTTTAGATTTTTTCTTACTGATTTTCGTCTTGCTTTACTTTTCAGAAACTTGAAGGGAAATTCAATACTAATGAGTCACAAAAAGTGCAACTTCAAACAAAACTTAAGGTTCTTTTTCTCTACCTAATTGAGAGTAATTAGATGTTGTTCTGATTGTCATTGTTAATCCGATTCGTGTAGGAGAAGGCGGAGACGGAAATTAGAAAATTGCGGCAAATCTTGTGCTTCAAAGCCAGGCCATTGCCTGATTTTTACAAGGAAAGAAAAGTAGTGAAGAATGAAACAAAGGTATTAATTTCATCTTGTGGGTCCCCTTAGTTTTGTATCTAGCCTTAGAAACAGGGTGCACATGACACTCATCACACCTTGGCTTCCTACATCTTCCAGTAAACTTGGAGTGGTTTGTGGGCCTGGATGAACCCGGGTGAACAGCCCGGCAGTCGGAAAAGAGTCCAGCTTCTTGAAGAATCGGGCCTCCGGGTTTTGAGCTCCATGGATCGAGCAGGATCCGGTTGGTTCTGACCAGACCATGTTGGTGATTTTCTCTTCTCATTTTTGGGTGGGATCTAAGAATTGAGAGTCGAGACAGAGAGGAAATGGAACAATTGTGTGTTTTGTCTTTATAGAGTTCTAGGAATGTTTCGTACTGAACAAGTTATTATTACTATTATTCTTTCTTTTTTATTTATTAATAGAAAGACAGACAAAAAAAAGAACATCTTCTTTACCCAACACAACTATTTAGCAATTTAATATGAAACTGTTATATTGTTCTTTTTGTTATTGGTTGAAGATGACTAGATGTCCGTTTTTATCCAGAAAGAATTGTGTCAACATCGTAGTTCAAAGAGATTAGTCGAGAAAATATTTAAGTGCAATTTAGTTCGATGTACTTCAACGTCCATTTACGATCAAGATCTTATTAGTCTACTATTTTATGCGAAAAGGCAATCAGAACATAAACGCCTCAACATTTTTAGTCAGCTTGGGTTTGTTGGTTCTGGGTTGGGGCCAATACTATATCCTCATTTTGGGCCGGGCTTTCATTTGTATTCAGTTCTGTGTTGGGCATTTGGTTATCTTCCTCTGCCACTGCTACAATACATATCTTGGGCCAAAAACGAAAAAAACCATATTAGCAAAATACATATCCAAGACATAATTTCAGTTGAGAAGAAACTAGTCAACTACTATAGTGTTGTTATTTACTGGAAACACAAAATGATCCTTGTACACAGCTATAGTAACTTGTAACGATTCCAAGTATAATGGTTTTTAACACTTTACTATAAAATTAACAGATAATATATACAGATAAGAATCAGACAATCTTGCCATTATACATTTTCTGGCTGCAGCGGATCGGAAGGTTTAACCAGCGATTCTGTGTTTTCTGTATTGCCTCTGAGAGCGATAATCGGTTTCTTGGAACGATATAGCACATAATGTTGGAACATGAAGAGAAGGTCGAAGAATATTGATACCTGCAAAAATGTAGTGTAAAAATTTTAATAGAGCATAAGTATCAAAGTGAATTAGTTGATTCTAGCTACTATTATGATTTGCTAAATGGAGAAGAATCCGTACCAGAGACAGCAATGTTTTTCCTATATTCCCATAGAAGTTCACCCAAGAATCTGCAAACAAAATTTAGAAAAATAAATACCGAGTTCGATTTTAGTTTTGAGCTATTCTATAGATTAAACGCTCAAAAAGGGATGAGTTTATTGAAAAAAGAGGATGAGATAACGACCTTGATCTACAGACTGTACAACCATCTGTCCGTAATTTGTTACCCCTCCGAAAAAGTCGAGTAATATGTTGCCAATGCTGAATCCATCCGTGCTCTTCCGCACAAAGTTCATGAATGCCTTTTATTGAACATAGTTAATTAGTACCCTTGACTAAACTCAACCGATATACATGTAGGTGGATCATAACTACAATCATTTTCGTATAGTGTAGTGCATTCCCATTTTAGAACACTCTGTGTAGGTGGATCATAACTCCAATCATTTTCCTTATAGTATAGTGCATCCCTATTTTAGAACACTTTGTAGAGGACCAAAATAGATCTACCACCTTATTTTACAATGATATTCAACAACTGGATGATTACAGGCCGAAATTCGAGATAAAAGAGTAACTCTCACCTGAGGAATATACTTGATGACTGTCATAAACACTTGAATTGAGCTGCAAAAAGTAACGGAGGCTCAGCAATTAGCAATTGAGCATAGTATGATGAATTTTGTGTAGTCACAAGTGAGTTTAGGATGAAACAGAGAGCAATGTACTTGAAAATTGTGATTAGCCAAAGCCAAGAATTGTTTGAAAGAGCTATGAAGAAACAGACTGCAGCGAATATCCACACAAGAGTTACGATTCCGATGCATATCCTTGAGACTTTCTGATTCCCGCGCTGCTCCATGTAAGGAAAAGAAGATAAACTCATCGTGTCAACCAGATCAAACAAACATTTCAAGCAAACTGTTATGAGACAATCAGTTAACTTACCTCATAGATTACAATTTGGACCAAGGTGATTGCAGTTAATAAAACGGCATGTATCGAAAAAGCTACGTCGTTTGCAGCAACAGGTATCATCTGGCATCCATTAAAAAAAAAAAAGAAGAACAAGATCGGTTTAAAGCATTCAAACAAGTAGCTGAACTTTATCAATCGCCGCATTTGAACCAGTTCTATGACCAGCTGAATTTCAATTTCTTCCCTCGAACAGCCTAAAAGAACAGGTGAATTCAATTCAAAGAGAGAGAATACGAACCTGACCAGCACCATACTTCTCTCGGTACTGCTCCTGAACTGTGGAGCTGAAGTAGAGCGTCGCGTTGTAGATCAAATACGTCGAGTGCTTCGTCAAATTCAACACCACAAAGTCGAAGTTCAATCCCACAACACTGCCCAAAAAGAAGTTAGAACCCTAGATTTCGGCATAAAATGAAATCTCGAATTGATTTGGGGATTCTTCACCTTTTCCTGAGATAATTCATGATGACCTGAGGATAGAAACTAATCGACCAGGAAACAAAAGCAGTCCATCCAAGAACTTCATATATGATCTCAAGCTGATGTGAATTCCAGGAAGCCATTTTTGTTCTTGAAAATGGCCCAGAAGAAAGAGATTCAGAATTCCCCCCTCTGATTCTTCGAAACGAAAGCTTGCAGTTTATATCTGTGGACGTAGTGTGAAAGAAGGACTGACTGAAGGGA
Source organism: Coriaria nepalensis (assembly GCA_027186245.1). Lineage (NCBI taxonomy): Eukaryota > Viridiplantae > Streptophyta > Magnoliopsida > Cucurbitales > Coriariaceae > Coriaria > Coriaria nepalensis. Next base: position 9,649,694 of record CP114496.1, on the reverse strand, counting down.
AGGGAGGGTGGGCGATGTAGGCCCCACTCACTCTTAGTAAATTTTGCTAAAACTATAGAAGTTGTTTGCGTTTGGAACTAACTCTTATAAGCAGTAATAAGTTAAAATGGTAACAAAATTTCCCGAAAGCTACGGTTACTAAATAATGATTCAAAGATGGATCGAGACGTAATTTGTGTAAAAATTCATTTTTGGACCGTATCATAGAATCGACGTGGGCCAACATTATGGATAGATACATGTTTGTTGAATAAGCAGGCCGTAAAACTGGGATTGGGATTATGGATTCTGACATCATAAGACATGTCGGATTCCGCTTTCCTAGGCCCATAAAACTCTTATGTTACCATTTCAGCCCAACAATTTTGACTAATATATATATATATTTAAGATTGATCTGAATTTCTCATACTTTCTTACAAAAGAGAAAAAAATTCCAATAAAAACGACATGATACGAAAGAAATGATGGAAGAAAGTTAAAGTCAGAGCTTCTCTTGGCAGCACTGAACACAAAGAGGAGGCTGTTTCTGTATGTCACAATTGCAACAGGCAGTATCACAATCATTGTTACACCCTGCAAAGAAATACACAAACATAAATATAAGACCTTATAAGAAGCAAAAACAGAAGATGCTTGAAACATAAATATTTTACCTGTGACAGTTACGTACTGAGATCGGTCAAGATCGTGACTGTTAATAAGAACGGAAAGGCGATCGCTAGCATGAACACAGATTCTAAAATGGATCATAAACATCACAAGTAGAGTTAAGTTCAACAACTTCATGATGTTTGAATATAATGAATTAGATGCTCAGTAGGTGAGGTTTTGTTGCGCCATTAGTCATATACAGTTTACCTCCTTTATATAGGCTTCATGGGCAATGCTTCATCATCAGAGTCTAGAGAGGAAATCAGAGAAACCATCATCCCAGAAAACTTCCCTTATTATATATATTGTTTATATATTTATATGAATAGAGACCATCATCCCAGAACTGTGAGGATAAAATAAGAATAGTCATCAAAACTAAATGAGGGAAGTATTTTAATCATCATAAGAAACAGCATCATAATCATCTCCAACTGGGTTTCCCTTTTTTTTTTTTTTATTATTATTTTTTTTTTGAAGATATGACTGAGTAGATTCAATCTATAATCAGTTGTATCCCATGCATGCATAAAAAAATCAAATAAATATGCCTTAGGTTATATCTTGTAGCATGCATATATGCATGGGCATGAGAGAGAGAAGCGAAATTGATCGAGTGAAAGAATCATTTCCAAAAGGTATAATGACTAGAGCATAGAAATGATTGGATGAGATCATATTCCACCTTGATCGTTCGTTGACATGGTATCAGAACTTTTCGATTTGGCCTGAGCTTATTTCGCATTCATATTCTGTCTTCTCCTGATCTCGTCTTTCTCATATCTGGTTCTTGCATTCTACTCTGTTTTTTTTTTTTTTTTTTTTTTTACGTAAGCTTTTCTCATGGAAGATTCCTCTTAGATAGATCCAGCTGCTAATGCCTGTTAGAGATATCTGACTGCTCATGCTATTCAGAGAGGAGCAATTCCACCGGATCCTTATCTCGCTTTACTGCCTTTGATTGAAGTCAGTATTCCACTGTATATTCACTCGTCAGACACTCCTGGTATAGTTTTGGTGTCTTAAAAGCTGCTTGGGAGTGAGAACTATGCTATATAGAACAAATCTATGAAATTAGCCTTGTTATCTAAGAACAAGCTAGGATTTATTATATGACAGCTTATGAAACCTGACCTTACTTCGCCATACATGCTCGCATGGGTGCGATGAAACGGTATGATCTCATCCTGGATCCTGAATTCCATATCCAGTGAGCTCACGAGTGATGCGATATTTGCTACTAATGCAAAATATTTATGGTTTGCTGATTTACATGAACTATTTGATAAGGTAAATGCGGATCTATGCTATTCAAGAGATATTATCACTCTAAAGCAGAGAACTATGTCCGTAGCTGCTCAGTACACCAAATTAAAGCCGTTGTGGGATGAATATGTCACTCTTGTGGTTCTTCCTAACTGTTCATGTACTTCGTCCACTGTATTTGCACAATTGGAACATCTGCAACGTCTTATTCAATTCTAAAGGGACTAAATAAGGGATATAATGTAGCAAGGAACCAGATTCTTATGATGATTCCTCTTCCAACCATGAACAAAACTTTCTTAATGGTGAATACAGAGGAATGAAATAGACAAGTTGCTCTAAGACCGTGGAAACTACTGCTCTCTACAGTAATCATCCATACACTAAGACTCAATTCCAGAAATCTTATTCCTCTGACAACTCTACCAACTACGAGAAAAATGGAAGGCGAGTTTTGTTAAATTATCGGTCATAAGAAAGGGAATTGTTATAAACCAATTGGCTATCCTCCTACATATAAGTTCAAAAATTCCAATCCTACTTCTAAACAAGTTCTGGTTAACAGTGTCTCTAATGAAGTTCTTTCTAGGAATGGAATTCTTAAGGAATCTTCTGGCATCTACATCTCTCAACGCAAATATGCTCTTGAGTTGATTATAGAATCTTGCTTACTTGGCTCCAAGCCTTACATTGTCCCAATGCGAAGCTGACATCTTTTGAACTTGACTTCTTGACTGGTCTCAATCCTGCAGATTCTCTACTTCCATATCCCAGCATTTATCAATGCTTGGTTGGCCGCTTGATTTACCTTACCATTACACGGCCATACTTGAGTTTTCCCATCCAATTGTTGAGCCAGCACATGCACAAGCCCAAGATATCTCATATGGATGTTGTACTTAAGGTTCTACGTTATGTTAAACAATGCCCTAGTCAAGGATTGTTCTTTAGTTCCGATGGCTCTCCTTATCTTGAAGCATTTTATGATTCGGATTTGGCCTCCTGCCTTATGACTCGTAAGTCTGTAACATGCTATTGTATTCTTCTTGGTGGTTGTTTGGTTTCATGGAAGACCGAGAAACAAGCTACAATCTCTAAGTCTTCTACTGAGGTGGTTAGCCTACTGTGTGATCTGTCAGTCCTCTGTCCTCTGCCCCTTCCTCTTTTCTGTGATAACCATTCTTCTAGGCAGCTCACGATCAATCTCGTGTTACATGAACGCACAAAACACAGAGATTATCTAGCATGTGATTTGTGAGAAGGTGCAGAATGGGTTGATCAAAATTACCCATCAGTTAATTTTAAAAGAATTAAACATTAAACCTCAAATATTAATAAAGATCGAGAACTAAACGAAGAACTAATCAAAAATTAATAATTAAAAATAATCAATACTTCGATACATTCGGGGATGTATTTATATATCAATACTTTAGGCCTTATAACCCCTCCATAAAAAATTGATTAAATTTTATTTTATTTATATATCAACAATAAAGTGATATTTTATTCATACCACTTTTTTGGTTCCTATTGCACGCTTCTAAAGCTCTTATATATAACAAGCTCGACACTTCAACACAATAACTCCTCCCCCCTACTCCTTTTCTTTATCCCTCAATTTTTAGTTTACTTAGATCAAAGAGAAAGAATTCATTCCTAAAGATGATGAAGAGGTCAAAGATATTTAGTAGAGGAAACTTCAAGCTCGGGAGGTGTGTTAATGGGGGCAAAGATGATCATGATAAGATTGAAGAAGCTGCTGCTGAAAATGGATTGTATAGAGGGATTATTGCCGATACTAAATGGGAACTTCGACCAGGAGGCATGCTTGTTCAAAAGAGAGAGACCAATCTTGATCAACGTGTTCACGGAGATAAGATGATGATCACCAAAATCCTATTTGCCCTTTGCTAAATGGATGTTAAATCTTGAATTTAGATCACTTGGGGATCTTAATCTAAAATCTTAAAGTTGTGGGGGGGGGGAAAATTAAATTAAATTTATTTGATTTATTTTTAGCGGAGTTAAAAATGGAGTTGTCAATGGTGATTGGATTGGAGCCAAAAGAGCAAAGGCTATTGTTCAAAGGGAAAGAGAGAGATGACAATGAATATCTACACATGGTTGGAGTTGGAGACAAGGACAAGGTGTTGCTTCTAGAAGACCCAGCCATAAAAGAAACAAAGCTCCATGGCATTGGCACTGCTACTCCTTGTCGTTTTATTCGTGTTTAAATTAATTAATTAATATAATTATGTTATACTTTAATTAATCCTACTAGTTAAGTACTAACCCCACCAAAAAAAAGGTTGCTAATTAGTGTGTTCCAAGAGCTTAATATATTGATTAATGTCGGCTCGGGAAATCGGGAATGTGTAGTCCGACTCGCTTTTCTTAGTATTATGGTTATGAAAAGATCCATAATTACCCATGTACGTGCTTAATTACTTTGCTTTCGATGCTTAATTATGTAGACTAATCCATGCCTGCACGCCTACTTTAGGTAAAATTTTATATTAAGCAAAGTAGTACTTATAAAAGTTGGGACATGTTGATGACACAAAAAGGTATACATATGAAACACACCTCATTTCATTTAATGAGTTCATTTGCCTTGCATAATACAAGGGGAACAGGCAACAACTAGGGCCACCATGACACAGCATTCCGGCCGCTTTTCTTCTTCTTATGTTTGCTTTTGAGGGGGATTGGTGAATGTAAGAGTTGATAAAACTATTCTGTTAATCAAAACAGAACGGTTAAACGGTTTATTAGAGAACCGGACCGTTTGTGTTTCCGGTTTAGCATTCTTCAAGCTGGTTCCGGTAAAGATGATGCTGCAAAGTAATGAGAGTTGCTTGAGAACAGCTTCAAAGGCATGTAGTAGTATCATATATCACACCTCTTTACAAAATTAGACAGTCAAAAATTGATCTTACTTTTCAATTCAGATGATCAATCTCAACTTTACTAAATCTTATTCACTTCTTACATCACTAATGACATATCGACATGTAGTAGTATCGATCATTTCAAACCCTTCATCAGCTTCTCTTCACAAATCGACCCTGCAAAGCATGTAGTTATAATCAGTCATAAACATCAACCAAGTAAGAGATTATGCATGGTTAATCATTAATTCTGCATTATACCTTAAAACGAGGTCGTTTCTCAGCATTAAGCTTCCTAACCTCGTATCTAATCTTGTTAGAAAACAGCCTGCTTCGTCTTTTTTCCTTGTATCTCATCACGCTTGCCTCTCTTTTCTCCCTAATCAATCTCATTCCCATTTCTGGAACTCTCCCATCAATATTGCTAACCCCCTGCATTAGTTGTTCATTTGCAATACAGTCAATCCTTCATCATTATACTAACATATGTCAACATGAAATAAAACATAATCTCTTACATGATTATAAGCAAAGTTATCTTCATGTTCATGTTCATTTTCACGATCATGTAGCTGAGGAACAGTCTGTGGTAGGGTCTGATCATGATCTGATCCATTAATGAACAACGAGCCTTGATCAGACCAAGCATTAAGAATTTCCTCATAATCAAGCTTCAACGACAGCAACCTCTTCTTACACCCTACAGGCTGTTGCGCATTACATGAGCTAGAACTCACCTCCTCCACCACCGCCTCCTCTGCCGCCACCTGATCCACCGCCTCAACTTTCTCCTCCACCACTTCCGAATAACTTACCCACTTGATCTCCTCACTCAAATCCCTCTCTCTATTTCTCATTGCGCTTCTCACTAGCATGCTCACCTCCTCGTCATCATGACAAGGCGTATTTCCGTTTGTGGCAGCAGCGGCGGTGGTGGGGGCAGCGGCAGCAGCTTCAGTGCGGAGGAGGCCGTGTAGGTTGGCGCTACTCGCGTCGGTGGTTGTGTTGAAGAGAAAGGAGGCTACGCTTTCGCTCATAATTTCTGCTTCCATTTGGTTTTGATCTGGGTGTAGAGGAAATAAATTGAGCTGTTGATGTTGATCATGATCGTGATCGTGATGATCATCATCTTTAGTGGGGTCCAATCGGCTTACTGAGTTGATCTGTGAATTTTTGTGTTGATCTGAGGAGTGCATGAGTTGAAGATGAAGACTGAGGAACTTGGGTTTTCTTGTTCTGCTTCTTCTGCTTTTGCTTGCTGGTTTCTTGAGTGATGTCATTGATCAATCTATCTCTTGGTTTCACGATCTTCACGACAACTAGTACCGGTGTTTTCCATGATGTTGGTGAGGGGCTGTTTTAGTAATTTTGCGTTCATTTTTGGTTTAAGGGATTTGACTTCTTACCTTGTATATGGGAGAGAGTTTGAGTTAATGGGGGTTGGTTGTAACTTAATAGTGATAATAGATATGTGACTCATGTCAGTTAAAATGTTTGAGACAGAAGACTGAAGTTTAAAAACCTCAAACTGCAGTTTCAAAAGTCATTGCAAATGTAAATTAGTTTAGATATATAATTAATGTACGAGACGGATCTACGATAAACGCGTTTCTATTTCAGCTTTGTTCCCGAATCCCGAACGAGGGAGAAGGAAAAGTGGAAGGAAAAGTGGAAGGAAAAGGAGAGAAAGTGAAGGTGGGATGGGATGGCAGAGGAAGTAGACCCATTTGGCAAGATAAAAGGTAAGCAATTTAGGTGGAGAAGAGATGATGATGTAATGGTGGGAAGGATGACAGATGGCAGAAGAGTATTGGATAAGGAGAGGATTTTTTTGTTATCTGGGATTTCATTTTGGTTTGGTTTTGGATAGGAGTGGGGAGTGTAGTGTAATTTGAGTCCGATATGTTACATACTCTACAATCTAGTATCTACATATTCTTACAGTAACAGCTTTCCTTTTTCTGTCACCTTTCCGTTCATCCATAGCTCTCTGATCAATGCTGCTATTCACGGGAAACTGTTGCCTTTTTTTTACTGCGACTGTTGCCTCTTTTTTACTGAGTTTAAAAAAGGGTGGCTCCCATGGAAAGCTAGATTCAACCAATCAGTACAAGCCTTACGTACGAGAGACAGGGAGTAGAATATAAAAATAATGAAACTTTGTGGGTAAAACAAAAGGAGGGGCATTCCGAGAATTGAACTCGGGACCTCTCGCACCCTAAGCGAGAATCATACCACTAGACCAAATGCCCGATTTGACCACCTGAAATAGAGTAAAACATTAAATTATTAAGATATAACAATTTGGGTGGGCTGCACCATGGCCCAGCGAGAGCGCAACTCCGAGTTAAAAGAAAAAAAACAATCCCAACCTAGAGGCCCAAAGTAAAAAAGTAGTTGGCCCAACCCTTTTAATGATTAATGGACTATATGGAGTGAACTACAAGGTGATTCCTACCAAACTCAAATGAGATGGAGCATCATTTAGCTACTTAGTTAACATTCGGTCCAAGTTCAATGTGAAAGAAGAGAAGACAAGGTCGATTACCACACACTGCGGAGCAAAATTTTAGATCTCGTGTAAATGTGTGAGTGATTATCATATAGATATTTTGGGGGAAATTAAAAAAGAACATGAAACAGTTATTTGATATGGTAAGATCTTTTATTAACGATCAAATGGTAATCTTACATGAGTCTTCTTTTAGTAAAGTAGGAGATAATATTGCATGCATTACGTGATCGATATTACCGAATGATAAAAATAGGAATCAACAAAACATGACCAGTTTCAAAATTGAACTTTTTGATCACTCTCGATCCAAACGTTTTCAGAGAGCTGCAGCTGCATGCATGGAGATCATACATATGATTATTCAGTCCAGCTTCAAATTAAGAACAGAAAAAAAAAGATAATCCTTTTCTTCTCTCATAATTCACAAACACACGTCTGATTCAAAGAGGTCAATTCAAATTCATATGGAGTAATACATTAAATTGTAATAACAATCTTCTTCTTTTTTAATCACTTTAGAAAACAAATAGACCGGCAACGACGGCGACACCAGCAACAGCTGCGGAAACACTAAGTCCCTCAACGCCGCTAGTGCCGTCATTAGAAGGAGCATCAGCAGCAGGACCAGGTGCGGACACATCGGAATCAGGGGGGCTCACGCTTGGGGCGGGAGGTGACTCCGAGGAGGAGGAGGAGGGTGTAGATGGCGATGGTGCATCAGTTCCTGTGGATGACGGAGTTGAAGCAGAAGGAGATTTAGCAGATGAGCTGGATGGGCTGCTGGCCGGAGTGGAGGCGGAGTCGGACTTAGGAGGTTGAGAGGTAGTTTTTGGTGGAGACGAAGTCGGCGGCGAACTCTTAGGAGTGGCGGAGGGTGATTGGCTGGGTCCCTGAGCTGAGACCAAGGCAGCAACGGCGACGAAAACTAGGGCAAAGACGATAACTTGACGAGCCATAATTGATTTTTCTTTTTCTTGTTTTTGGGATCTTTTTTATATTTAGTGATTCAGAAATTTTATTTTATTGCAGTGATTCTCATCAAAGAACAGAGAAGCACAATGAATCTGAATGAAGAACAAGGTGGGGAAAAGGGGAGGTTTTTATAGGTCGATAAATTTGGAGGGAAAATTGGAAATTGTGGTGAGGAGTGATTTTTGGGGCGAGCGGGTTTTCCGGATTTTGTTAATTGGGCCGAGTCTTGTGGTGGGATGGGGACTAGGACCGTGGGTTATTTTTGGGTTTGCCGGTTTTTTTTTTTGTTAGGCCACGTCGATGGAAGGAGGGAGAAGGCTGAAACAGATCGTGGGCTTCGATTAATGGGCCGAATCATAATAAGCCCAGAGTTATCTGGCTCGAACAGGCCACAAGCGCCGTTGAAGATGATTCATTCGTGTTCGAAGATTGGAACCAAATCAGGATTGAAATACTGGCAGAAGGATCCCCACCGGAACCCGGATCCAGTAGTAGCTCTCCCTCCGCACCCGAACCAGACGCGGCGGTAAGATGGTGGAGGAGTGGCAGGACATGATTCGACGAAGCCTGCGAAGTAAAATTCCGGCTCTTACGCCTCTTTTTTCTCATTTTCAATTTCTTGTGATGTTCATTGTCGAAGATCCGAAGTGGATTTTAGGCTTTAGGGTTTAAGCTTTTGAGAATTGTTCATGTGGAAGCTCCAGTTGTGAAATTCTTGAAGGCGAGTTTAGAGAAATATGAATGTGTGATTGGAGATGAATTCATTAAGGCTGTTCATTGCAAGAAGCAACTCAGCGGCGCTTATATTGGAGGGGAAGGGGTATGTAAGTGTAATCCTTCTCTTTTTCTCCTTTCCTTTCCTTCTATAATGGTTTTCATTTCCAGTATTTTGGATCAAATTTAGCTGTTCTTTGAGACTTTAGCAAAAAATGTGACTAATGTTTACGTAAAGCTTACGTTTTGTCTTCGTTATATCCTGTCTTGCATTAGTAAGGCTGTTACTGATGTTTCTCAACAAGCTTTTTTTAATAAGGAAAACAGGATAAGAGCTCATTTTCTTTCTTTTTTTTTTTTCCAGGTAATAGTCTGTAGTAACTACATGAACTAGCAAGACGATGTGAACCAAGTGGTGATGCATGAACTGATTCATGCAATGATGAGTGCCGGGCAGCAAATTTAGACTGGACTAATTGTGCTCATCATGCTTGCAGTGAGGTATTATTTTTCATATATAAAACCAATATGTGAATTTTCTTCCTTTTTACCTTTTCTATCATATAATCAAATTTAAATTTGATATAGATTCGTGCTGGGAATCTGAGTGGCGATTGTCACTACGAACGGGAATTGCTCAGAAGTTTCATAAATATCCGAGGCCACGGACAAGTGAACTGTTTTCTGCTTTAGCATATGATTCGTATTTGGCGTAGAAAGCACCTTCTTAATGTACTGTTTCAGTCTTTAGACATTATGTGAAGTGAAATTTGAAACTTTTTATGAAATTTTCCTTTCTTAATGAAATTTTGAAGGACTGTGTGAGAAGAAGAGTCATGAAATCAGTGAGTTTGAATCCTTATTACTCCGAAGCTGCTGCAAAGGATGCCATGGAAGCAGTCTGGGATGTTTGTTATAATGATACACAACCATTTAATAGAGCTGCTTAAAACGTGGCAACAAAACAGCCATCTCTCCAATTTCCTTGGGTCGAAAATGATTTTTGTTATACATTGCAATACATACTCTTATAACTCCCGTAGTTTGGCTGAGAATAAGGATTAAGTTCTTGTTGTATTGGATGAGAAAACAAGTTCATCAATTTTTGCAGTGTGGAAAAACCCTCATAGTTACTTACTTACAAATTATTCAGTCTTAGACCACATGGAATTTGCAACTTTTTTTTATTTTAAATTTGTTCTTTTATTAGGGCATGCCAGAAAGTAAACTTGATAGCTCTTATACTAAAACCATGGACCACGTGGTGATCAACTTAGAGTTTTAGCACCTTATTCTTTTTCGAATTTCTCTGGTTGTCTGAAGGCAACAAAAAGAAAGGTAATCTTCGAGCATGCATATTTCATATTTGCTGCACATAAACCCATACAATTCCTACTTCTTTACACTGCTTTTCTTGCACCAGATTATAAACTTAAGCTTCCCTACCTAGTTATCCAGCCATCAGCGGGGCCCTCTGTTCTTTTTCATATCCTAAATACAATCTCTCTCTCTCTCTCTCTATATATATATATATATGTACAAAAAAAATCTGCGACTAATGCTGCTGGTTGAAGAAGAAGAGTGCACACTCAGCTTGGTGGTCATGATTTTGGTCAAAGTAATAATAATGCTATTCTGCTGTCTCTTTCTTTCTCAAAACCAACTTCTTGCTGCTAGATTACTATCAGTGTTTTCAGGTACATATTTTCTGTGCTTAGTTGTTATATGCATCAGCTCCGTTTGAAGGGTAACAAGAACATGATTTTCGTGTATTTTTTCCCTAGGGGGGAATGGATTAGAGGTAGGAGATCAGAAAATGGGAAAGAAAGAAGTAGATGGGGGAGAGATTGTGACTGGTTGGTGGGCTGAAGATTATTCTACAGTTCAAAGGAGGAGACCTGTGCACAATGACTTGGACCCTTAATTATATACTAATCTCCTACTTAGGCTTAGCTTACTGCTACTTAGTTACTTAGTCTAATCATGTACATATGAACCTCTGATTCTCTTCTTGTTCGTGTTCTCATTTTCCTTTGAATCTCTGGTTTTGTGATGTGAAAAACTTTATATATAAGTAATGTATGATAAGCTCTTTGATTCGCTTTGAAATACTTTTCAATTATTTAATGCTGCTTAGTTAAAGCTTCATTATCTTGATATTAGCACTAATCACCTTTTTAAATCTCTTCTTATCTTTTTAACTTAGCTTAATTTGGAGTGTCGATAAATAATAGAGACATGATGCAATGTATTAAGACACATTCATTATATGATGTCTCTGTTTCTTTCATTCATCAGATGGAGTGGACCCATATGTTCAAATGAGGTGTAATTTGTTGTAAGAAAAAGACATTATGAGCTACTGTCGGAATATTACTTATTATCATCAATAAGCAAAATTAATTCAATAATGATCTTAATTAGCTTAAGAAAGGTATAAACTTGGATTCATTACCGTTGGAAACTCCTTCCAACCCATCACAATCATCCACACCAAAAGGTGAAAGCTTTTATGCTCAAAGAAAACGACTTAAGAAAGTGATTTTTAAGGGTTTCCAACGCAGTTAGATAATAATGATTTCTTGAGTTTAATTCGAGTTCAAATCTTACATTATGTTTGAGATTATACTTTACATATATTAATAATACTGTGAGTATAACTATTATCTCAATACGTGTAATTTATTGTGAAAAAGATATTATATTTTGATTTAAAAAAAAAATAAAATAAAATAAACCGTCTAGAAGAGTAATATACTCCGGAAATTGGCTTAGAATCTCTCAAAATTAAGATACATAATTAAAGTGATATTGAAAATTGAAAAAAATAAATGAAAAAATGAAAAAAAGAAGAAGAGGAAAATAGTGGAAGAAATTAGAGCATAAAGTGGATCGCCAAAAAATTAATATGAAACACAGATGTACGTTGTTTTCCACGAGACGTGTATGGCGGCAAGTGGCAACTCCGCTCGAATCCGACTTCTTCTTCGTCTTCTTATATTATTCCTTTCTTTTCTCCCCAACAACGCCTTCATTCTCTCCCACACTTCCTCATGGCTCCCGCCGCGCACGTCGGAGGGGAAGCTCATAAATCCAAAGTCACCATTGTCGGTAGTGGTAACTGGGGCAGTGTCGCCGCAAAGCTTATCGCGTTCAATGCCCTCAGACTCAGCTCCTTTCACGGTAAATTTTCAATTGTTTCTATGCCAGATTTTATTTGATGGGTATTGGATTCTTAGATATTTTTTCTTGTTTATAACTGATTTCATGTTGGATTAGTGCAAATATGTAGAAATGGAAACTTTTTTTGAGTTGAACGATTTCTTTCTTGGTTGAGATTCAGATGAGGTGAGGATGTGGGTATTTGAAGAGACATTACCTAGTGGTGAGAAGCTTACAGAAGCAATTAACAAGAACAATGTGAGGATTAATCCATACTCTTCTCTGTATATGTTTATTGTAGCTAGTAATGAATTTATCAATTGTGTTTTGTAATGAATAGGAAAATGTTAAGTATCTTCCTGGTATAAAGCTTGGCAAGAATGTTATTGCAGACCCAGACCTTGAAACTGCAGGTTCACTTTCTAGCATTTTTACTTAATTCCGAATTCTCTCACATACCGATATAACTTGGCACGAATATCTGATAAAAATCTCTCTTCTTCTAAATTTGCATGATTTTTCAGTAAAGGATGCAAACATGCTGGTATTTGTGACCCCCCATCAGTTTATGGAAGGTATATGCAAGAGGCTAGTAGGGAAGATAAACCGAGAAGTGGAGGCTATTTCTCTTATCAAAGGAATGGAGGTTAAGATGGAAGGTCCATGTATGATCTCCTCTCTCATCTCACAAGAATTAGGGGTCAATTGTTGTGTCCTGATGGGTGCAAACATAGCTAATGAGGTTAGTGATTGCTACTATATATATATATTGTGTTTGTTATTTTCCTTTCTCAAAATTTCCTTTCTATTGTAGATTGCTGTGGAGAAGTTTAGTGAAGCAACAGTTGGATACAGAGAGAACAAGGAGATTGCAGAGAAATGGGTTCAACTGTTTAGCACTCCCTACTTCATAGTCACAGCCGTGAGTATATATAGCTTGGAAACTATAATCTATACTACTTGGTGTTTGTTAGGAGTACATATATATTTTTTCGATGAGGAAAAATGAATGCTAACATGGGATTTAACATCAAATATGATAACCAGAAGTATTAGGAATCATTCAGCAGAATTTCATATTTATAGATGAAATTAGCTGTTGGAAAATGCTTTCTTTGACACCTTTCTATATTGTGTGATATGAAACAGGTTCAAGATATCGAGGGAGTTGAACTATGTGGGACCCTAAAGAATGTTGTGGCCTTAGCAGCAGGTTAGCTCTGCCATGACAATAGAGTAATTTTTCATTGTTCTTTCTTCTTCTTCTTCTTCTTCTTCTTCAATGCTTAATTATTAATTTGGACAGGATTTGTTGATGGTTTGGAGATGGGGAATAACACAAAGGTAATATGTAATAAGCAGATAACTGTAATAAGATTAACTCTTTTCTGCTTATTTTTTTCTTTGTTCCTTTTTCCCCCTCGTTAATTTAGTTTTCTTACCAACTTTACATAATAAAATGGTAGGCTGCGATAATGAGAATTGGGCTAAGAGAAATGAGGGTACTTTCAAAGCTGTTGTTCTCATCTGTCAAGGATAGCACTTTCTTTGAGAGCTGTGGTGTAGCTGATCTTATCACAACATGCCGTAAGAATCATTTCAGTTCCTTGAATTGTCTTCTTTCGCTTAATTGCAGATTAGGCCCTGTATCATAGGTTGTTTCAACTACCCCTTGTATTAACATGATGTGCAATTAGCCTACAAATTAGGCGGCATTGTGCGAGTGCTATTCTTCAATAGTAATAACCCTTTTTACTGCATTAGCCTACACACTAGGTGATGTTGTGCAAGTGCTATTCGTCAGTCGTAATAACCCTTTACAACATGCAAAATTTGTATGACAGTTGGCGGCAGAAACCGGAAAGTGGCGGAAGCTTTTGCAAAGAAACAAGGGAAAAGGTTAAACCTATCTATCCAAAATCCAAATCATAAATTTCTATACACAAACAAAAAAGAGACATTAATGATTGACCTTGTCGTTTCCACGTGGCAGGTCTTTTGACGAGCTCGAAGCCGAGATGCTTCAAGGCCAGAAATTGCAGGTGAAATAATAGATTATTTCCAAATTGTAGAACAAAAGATCTTAGGAAATATAGAAAACCTTTTGGAAGATTAAATTTTTACCCATGTCCCTCTATGTTTTCTTTTCTAAAGGGCGTCTCTACTGCAAAGGAAGTGTATGAGGTGTTAAGCCATCGGGGATGGCTCGAGTTGTTTCCACTTTTTGCAACAGTTCATGAGATCTCTACTGGTCGTCTTCCTCCCTCTGCCATTGTTGAATATTTCGAGTGCAAGCCCACTCTAATAGGACACTGTGTTCCATAAGATTAGGGAACTTTTCTTTTTTCCTTCTCGTCATTTAGATTAAGGAAGAACAAGGTATTATGATACTAATCAGCTCAAGCTAAGTATTGAGTATGAAAGGGAAGATGAAGTGCAGGGCATTTTTTCAGAAACGTTGATTGAACTGTTTTGGTAAGAATAGTTCACTATTTTGTTTCAATTGTTTTACCTCGTTTCATACTTTCATACATATTCTGAATGTTTCTCTTGTATTGTAATAAAAGTAAAAGCATTGTAAGATCCATCTTTTATGTATGAAATTCCGTTACCTAAAGAAAAAAGGTTATGAAATTATAGTATACCCTGTTTTTTCTCTAGGCAATAGAAAAGTACAAACCTCTTTTCCGTTTCTAGTATATATTTTCGGAATTGGATTCAGTCCCGACAGATGATCTCAACAAAGCAGATTCACGATTGAGATTGAATAAAATCGGACACTTAAAAAAAAACCTTTTTAATACGTTATTTACGTAAAGTTAAATAATTTATTTATCTTCTACTGTCTTGCAAAATGATTAGATGAAAATCTTAAAAAATTAAATGGTTGAGATTAACTTCTTATTCAATCCTAGTAAATCTGGATCAGTTTGGATATGTACGATAGATAACAAGGAATCCAAATCTCATATTTTCCCCATAGCGTTTTTATTAAAAAAAAAAATGAAAGAGAAGTTGTGAAATGGCCCAAATTGTCTATTATTAAAATTAGTTAGGCCCAAATTGTATAATACTAAAATTAGCGGGCCCAATTCCCGCGTAACAAAACACAAGCCCATGTACAACTACGCGTATTAGTCTCGCGCCTCAATAAGCAGCAATCGGAAGAGCAGGCCTCCTCTACAATGGCTTCCTCACTCCAAAAACTCCTCAAAAAATCGCCATTGACAAGAATAATATCTACTCTTTACAATCACCCATCGTCAAATCTCAATCCACTACCGTTTCCTATTCAACAATCAAATCTGAGAGAAGCCGATCGAGCAGTTCAATGGGTCAACTATCCAGTAATGAAGAACTCGAATTCTTCTTCTCCATTCTCTCAGATTTACCCCAGCTTTCCATTTGGGTTTTCTCCAAACCCGATTTTTCCGTCTGGGTCGGTTCGACGTCAAACGGAGGAGGATGATTTGGGTGAGGATGATTCGCGGAAGATTTTGGCTGATAGTGTAAAGAAGAAGAGGAAGAGGAAGATGAACAAGCACAAGTATAGGAAGCTTAGGAAGCGGCTACAGAGAAAGACATAGTTTGCAGTTTTCTTTTTTCTTTCAATTCGGTTAGTTTTGATTATTTTGGGGAAGAGATTTTTATAAGACTCGTTGAATTTGTTCCAATTTGAGATTCAGTTTTTGTAGAATTTGGAAAATTGTTCCCCTTTAGTTACCCCTTTACTCTGAATTGGTTTGTTATTTTATTACAAACTATCCTTGGTTACGGATTTCAAAAACCTCACCCAATAAAAGAGTTGTCTTTGAATTCTTTAGGAAAAGGGAAAGGTTTTGTGAAACTCAATCAAGCAATCTGCTATTGTTGTTACCATATGGTATTAAGAAGGAACTTAGAGAGAAGGATAGATAGTCAATCAACTTGCTTCATTATCTCAACATAATCGGACATTGTTTGCAATCCGAGTTGCTGCTTTGGATTTGACATGATGGCAGAGATGCCAATTATTTCATGCGTTTTTTATTGCACAATTTCTTGACTACCTAGAACCATGTGTAGTGGAATAAAGATGATTGTCAATTGTCTACACTCTAGATAGTTGAATTTGCTTCTTTGCTTCTGTTTTAGGTAAGAATCCTTTGAAACCTAATTGAAGAATAGTTATTTTTCTCGTTTGTGATCTCTCTACTCTTACCTTTTTTACTTGGACACTCCACTTCCATGACACATCGGAGCAAAGCATGTTTTTACATAGTAGGATTCTGCATTGTGGCGGACTCAATTATAGGTCATTGTTTGTTTGAACTGAAAAATACTATTCGACTGAAGTTTTCAGATTAGATAGAAGTTTAAGAACTAGAGATCGGATAGTCTATTGCAGAAACAGGGGGTATTTCTTAATAGAAATGAAACAACACATTTTATCAATTAAAATATTTACAGACAGAGACATGTTTCTGTAATCTTCTACTAATTTCAAGCAGTTGATAGTCATAATATCGCACGAATGACAAGCATGATGATATGCATTACGCTATGTAATACTTGAGTCTTATTCGTTGCAACACTGATACATGAAGAACCTCTCCATTGCGCGGCCACATTCTGAGCAAACCACTCTTTCAGGAACTTTCCCAGCCATAACGGGCAACACAAGGCGGTTACAATGATGTGGGGTCTGAAGTTGCTTGAGGTAATCATCTGTAGCCAGGACAAGCCCCTTCTCCTGATCTTGCTCTTTCCATTTGTCATACTCCTACAAGTAATTCAGAAATGCGACCCCTTTAGCTTTAGTCATCTCATTGAATCCATGGCTAAGTAGCGTCCACCCGCCTTCACTGCTATCGAAGCTATGCATTGACACGATATCGTGTGTTATCGGATCATTCTCTGGTGTTCTCCCAAGTTGCATTTTCGATTGCCACATGCTCTCTATAAGGTCCCAGAAGTACCGAACTGAGGCCAGATCTTGCAAGCTATAGCGCAGTTTCTCTGTGTTTATTGTTTCTATGTTCCTGCGGACCCGCTCTTTCGGGTTGCTCTTTCCAACATAAGCCATCCCCAAAGAAATTTCCGCAACTTGAGCCATACCTTGCACCGTTTTCATAAATTTTCAGATCCACTCTCTGTCTTCTCCTCGGCATATGAATCTTTCTTCAATCATCTAACGAACACAAAATTTCGCAAATTTATTCTTATATATGTAAGAGCATCATACTCTTTTCTTGGTTGATCCGTTGAAAAGCGGCTGCAAATCAACGCCTTGAGGACCTTCATATTGTCAATATGGATTGAGTTGAAGAAATTTAGTAGGTTCCGATAAGCTTCATGACGTCTTCTTTCATCTAAACAATTAGATCATAAAATTACTCTCTCTAAATTTGGAGAATTCATCCTTGACATTTCACTAAATTTGTATAAAATAAAAACTTACCAATGTGCTTATCACAAGCTTGTAGGAGGTTAAGCAGATGGCTATGTGTATTGCTCATTTTGTTAGCCAAGCTCGACAACTCCGACATCTTGGTTGACATTAGACGCCTGAAAAGAGTATAAAGACCACATGCTAAGGTGGCAGCTTCTTATTGGTCAAAAGAGTATATAGACTAGATGATTTGATGCGTACTCATGGGGCATTCCGGTAAAGCTAGCAATCTGAGAAGCACAAGCAACAACACTCCGGATCGTCCACTAAACAGAGATTGGAATGTGGGCCAGGGCAGTTGACAAAGGAGGAACATCTGTTGAGATGTATTCAGTTGGAAGGTCCACGTACCTTACAATACACTTGGTCACATCAACCATGTCCTTGATGAGATTGGTTATTGCAACGAACCAGGTTTTAGAGAGGCATGATGTTCTAGAATTCCAGGTAGTTGTTTAAGGATTGCTACCGATTTGGCAAGCTGGTTTGATGAGAAGTTTTGAGCTATGAGCCAGAATTCTCCATGGTTAACAGCAAAAGCTGCTAAGGCTAGCACCGATTTTGCATCCCATGAATAGTTTGACAGCTAATGATAGAGATATTGTTGTGTTATGTGCATCTCATTCTCCTCCACTTGAAAACTTGCAGGCTATCTGTAAAAAACAAAAAAGAATCAGAATTTTTATTTAGTACTCTCATTTTTCTTCCTTTTAAAGCTAAGAGACTTGATACGAACCTCGCATGAAATCCAATCAATGAGATATGCCATAGATTCAAGCGTGCTGGAGAAGCTGGTCTGGCTAGTCTTATCATCTAAATCTTCAATATGTTCTAGTAAATCCTACAAAAGTATTGAAAGGTGAAAAACAGACAGAATTACTCAGCTCTTATAATGTAGTCAGTAAAAATTACCGGTTTAACCATGGGATCAATAACGGGCGAAGAAAGGTCGAAAACATCCTCTACAATAGAAAGAACAGGTTGGACATCAGTAGATAGCAAATCGGTAGAATGAGTTGCTTGGATCTGCTTGGCTATTACATTGTCATCTGAGGAGGAAAATAGAAGCTGATCCCTCTTGATCATTCTCGGTATATTATCTGATGTTTGCTTCATTTCCATTGTTCTTTGAGGTGCTTATTTATACAGTATGGATAAGTTTCCTTTTATAGAGTAATCTTCAGAACAGAATAAATGCGAAGTGAATCTTCTTCTTTGCTTCAGCAGATTGGTTAAATATTGGTAACATTTTACAGAAAAGAGTAAAGGCCCATGAACGGTACATGAGAACTTTTCTGGTAGTAAGACATATGGATTAGGCCGAATCCTATACTATGATTAAGAAAACCGTAGTAACTTGTGAATGACTAGATTGGTAGCTTCTTTTCACGATTGTAGAATGAAAGAAAGTGAAAAGCAAGGAATATAACTGATCTTTCTTTTGGTCTCTAGTCTCTTCGGTGTGTACAAAGTGGTCAACTTTTTGTAAGGATGTGTTAAGATAAATGCATAAACCTTTTAAGTAATTTAATATCGATGACTTGATTAAGTTTAGATCTGATTCAGTCCAGCCCCGTCCATTCGAAAACCCATTTGGAGACATGTTGCTACACTGAAGATGGTAGGATTGCCATTGGAAATGCATACAACGTC
The DNA here is from genome assembly GCA_027186245.1 of Coriaria nepalensis. NCBI lineage: Eukaryota > Viridiplantae > Streptophyta > Magnoliopsida > Cucurbitales > Coriariaceae > Coriaria > Coriaria nepalensis. The sequence continues at coordinate 9,630,433 of CP114496.1, read as the reverse complement.
TCAAAGAAGAAGATAAGTTGATACATGCAATATATCAATGACAAGTGTGTAACAATGATTTGTAAACTTTTCTATCAGCTCATCACCATATACTCAAAAAACATTACAGATAAAAAAAAAAAGTTGATTACAGAAGCATTCGGAATCGACCCCCTCTGTTCCATGCAAAGATGGAACTTCTCCCTTCTTCAATGAAAGTGATATGGAAGAGTTCATCTTTGTGATAGAAACTCTCTCTCTTAGAATGAAAACGAGCTACGCCTTGGTCTTCCTTCCGCTACATTTACCCTTATAGCCCTTCCGTCAAGGCTCTGCACACACCGGTAAACAAGTTGATAGACATTACAAATCTATTTAATCCGCACGGTTTTGTGACACCAGTTTAAATCTAAAATCCAGTCCTAGCACGGAAATTAACGAACGTGGGTAATTGTGAATTAGTACTACAACTATTACTAACCTGTCCATCAAGAGCAGCAATGGCATCATTCAATTCGGTCTCACTGGACAAGGTAACAAAACCGAACCCACGAGAACGGCCTGTTTCTCTGTCATAAACAACCCGAGCATTGACCACTTTTCCATGCTCACTAAAGACTTGTTCTAAACGAGCATCATCCACTTGCCATGGCAGATTGCCCACGTACACTCTGAAAGAAGGTGGCTCGTCTGATTGTTGGATTCTTTCCGGGCGGGCCCCTCTTGGAGCTGCCTTGTTTACTGTCAATAGCCTCCCACCTATGTCCTGATCAACAAGCACAAAGGGAAATATAGATATGTATATGTATATGAATTCAATTGAATATTTTCAACAGAATGGTTCCCAAAATGGAATGTTTATATACTCAAGCTGTATGCTTCAAAAACAGTCTTTGAAGAGTTCATCATGTTATAAAGAATGTAACATGAAATTGCATGAAAAAGAGCCTATTTTGAGCCTAATACCAAGATACTAGAGTTCATATCAACCTTGTTTTGAATTAACATGCTTTCATTAAGCTTAACACCAAAAACAAAATATGTAATCACCATAAGTTCATAACTATTACCATTTTTAAAGAATAGAAAAAGCCGAGAAATTCATTTCATAGAAGGGCAGAGCAAAACTCACATAACGATTATACAACTCCACAGCCTTTTCAGCTTCTTCAACGGTACTCATTGTTACAAACCCAAAACCTCGACTCTGATCTGTTTCTCTATTATAAATCACCTGCCAAAAAATATCCAAGAAAAAATTGAATAAACTACTACCAAGAAAGCATTATTTCTCAGACACAAAGTTTATGTACCTCAGCGATTTCAACAATCCCAGCTTGATTGAAAAGCTCAGCAAGTTTCTCACTGTCAACATCATAGGGTAAATTACCCACAAAGAGCTTAGCTTCTTCAGGTGGCTCTGGATAAGAAGCCTCTTCCTCTTCTACTTCAGTCTCACCCACAATCACATTCTCCTCCACCGTGTCCTCCGCCGTGCTTTGACTCTCCCAATTGTAACCCACTTCCTCTTTTTCCTCAACTTCAACTGGGTTTTGTCCCTCTTCACCTTGTTGAGCCCAATCTGAAGTTTGGGCCACAAGAGGAACTAGACGGAGAGGGGAAGATAAATATTTGTTTTTTAGAGAGACCCGTGAAAGGAAGACTGAATATGAAGAAGATGAAGAGCACGAGAGCTGTTGGAATTTGATGGATTTTGAAGTGAGTGAGAGAATCGGGTACTGGTTATTTGTGGCGAAGAGGGGAGAAATTGAGGTTAGATAGCTTTCAGCTGCCATTGATGATGGCTTGAAAACAGAGGTGGTTGCAGAGGACATGGCTAGCGAGAGGGCGAAAGAGAAGATAAGGAAGATGGAAGGAGAGTGAAGGGGATTGTTGTTGGATTGGGTCACAGGTCACTCTTTGGCCTAGCTAGATTGCCCCAAAATGACCGTAGATTTGCAGGTGAAGATATTTTTTTATTATTATTTTCTTAAAAAAGAAAATGCCTTTTCTCATAAGTCATACCAAATCCAAGGTCAGACTCTCATACCTCGAAGTATCGATCGAATCGGACTTATGTCATGGAAAACTAAACGTTAAACTTTAAACGAGACGGAAACTAGTCAAATGATAATAGTTATAACAGGTCAGACTAGTTTGGATTTGTTTAACTTTCTCCTAATGTCTTTGCATTTGTTTAATAAGTTTGTTTAGTCTTAAAACTAAGATTAAGATCATATTCTAGATCAATCCCATATTGTCAATATGCCTCTAACAATCATATTCTAGATCAATCCCATATTGTCAATATGCCTCTAACAATCAAACCAATATATCCTTAAACCAAACATCGATCACATAAACGGACATATAGTCCTCGTCAATTCTCACTTATACACAGGCTTAGAGTTCTTATAAGCTACAACAACATAAAGAGGATTTTCCCTTGAAAACATCCATCCCTAACAAGCTTAAAACCCAACTCATCAATGGCGATTCATTCTTCTTGATCCCCACCATCTGCATTACTTATCTTTCTAATGATTTCGGGCTCTGTAAATCCTTCTACACATTGAAAGTACTGTACAACCAATTGTACTCTACTACAACCGGACCCATCTCGCCATGCACTTATAGCCGTCTCATAGTGAGCTTTAGTAATAGATTGTTCTATGAAGCACCCTAATCACCTCAGCAAACACCTGCATCAACCGTAATCAAACATGTTAATCAGCTCAAACTGCAGTTTGAAAAGTGCTTGTACGTACATTCTCGGGCTGTTGAAGATACTGCACGCTGACAGTACACAAAAGACATAAAAAACTGCAGTCTTCCACTACAAGCTTCTGGTCGTCGTTAAGATCCCTAACGAAGAAATAATCAATCTGTGGATTTATAGCTAGCTCTTGGGCATTTAGACCATGACCCACTACTCTCTTGTACTTGACCTCCTGAGGCAAGTGGCTAACCCATGAGCTCATTATGTCAAGAATTTCTGAGCCGGGGGAGGCTCAGCCTTTCTTTATAAAGGTTGGTCAATGTCGATAAGAACTCGTCATCTACATGGGTCACAAAACGTGGGTAAGAATAGAACTCACGGTCGGAATTTGGATTGAGTTTGGGTTCTTCCTTTTTGGGTTAAAACTTGGCGTTTGATCTTGCCTACTGATGAACATGATGTTATGGGCTGTCTTTTTGGGTTGTTTTTGTTCAGCTTGTCGTAAATTCTTGATGGGTTCGGTGGATTATTAAAGCTCAGATGAATGATGGTGGTGAGAATTTGGGACTTTTATGATTGATCAAGAATATATAATATATATATATATATATATTTTTTTTTTTTGGTAATTGTTTGTTAGTTTGTAAGCGAGAAAATGTAGTTATTTATTAGTGGGCCAGAGGGAAGTTGGGCTCCTTGAATTGGGCGTTTCTCTAGATACATGTAATCAAACAGCTCAAGAACCTTTCCAAGGGTGGTTGGTTCAAGATGTTTTGGGCCAGACTCATAGCGAAAGCCTAATCCATAGTTGAGTCAGCTTAAAGTAAGTAACACACGTACTAATGAATATTTCTTATTATTAATTTTTATCTAATTTTTAAATTATAACTAACATCAAAATTTTAATATTTATATACTGACTATAAGAAAAAAAAAAAATCTATATAAATTTCAAATGCAAAACTTTGGAAATAAATTAACCAGCTTCTAAAAATAAGAGTTATAACTTGGATACTTTCGACTTTGTCAAAGAACAATAGTACTAGCTAGAACTGTGAAGACAGTAGAAAAGTGAAAAAGGTTGACACTTGATTGCAATACAAATTGATAGCCAGCTAATTGGAACTCAAATTGTTCTAGATGTAAGCTATCTAAATTGCCTCAGGTGTCCCAACTCTATTGTTACACTCCCTTTCTTTCTTCCTTCATTTATCAACTATTTCACATCACCTTTCTCTCATCTTAAGGGCTAATTGCTTTGTGATGTGACTGAAGAAAAAAAAAAAAAAACATGAAAAGAGGAAGAAGAAGACGAGCCCCCTCCTCAATGACTTAAAGGGTATGTAATTAATTGTACAAAAACTTATGATGGTTTCATATTTTGTCGGATGAGTAACGTACACATCAACATCAATAACACATACAAGCAAAAAAGAGAGATGATGAATCCAAGTCTCTTGTTCTAAAGTGGGTTGAAATTTCATCCTTAGTGTGTTGTCCTTTAGGGAACCAATGCCCATATTAATCAAACCCTTGTTCAAGCTTTTTGATCACAAACAAAGTGTGAGACAAAACATTGTAATTACTTACGTGCATATTTACATGATAACAAGAACTAATCTAATCTGATTTGACCCACTAAACTTGGCTCATTTATATATAGGTAGTAGTAAGTAAGCATTATAGATAGGGGACAAACCAATAAGAGTGGAACAAAACCAGCTGGTAGCTACCACTATGCAGGTTGGATTATTCTCCACTGATGTTCTACTAGCACTTCTTTTAGGACAACTACTCTTTGCTTGTCTTGTAAGAATCTTTGTAAAGCAAATTAAGCATTCAAACTTGCCTCGTGGAAGCATGGGATGGCCCTTTTTTGGTGAGACTCTTAGATTTCTCAAGCCTCATCGATCAAACTCCATTGGAAACTACTTGCAAGAACATTGTTCTAGGTTAGATGAAGATCATCCCTTTTTACAAACTTCTTTTGCATTGTCGTAGTTAAATTGTATTGATTCCTCACTTTTTGTATATATGTAGGTATGGAAAGGTGTTCAAATCCCATCTGTTTGGGTCATCAGCCATAGTTTCCTGCAATCAAGAGCTCAACATGTTCATTCTTCAAAATGATGAGAAGCTATTCAAAGTCAGCTACCCTAAAGCCATGCATGGAATTCTTGGGAAGTTCTCTCTGATTCTAATCTCTGGAGATATTCACAAGAAGCTAAGAAACATCATCATCAGCTTCATAAGCTCATCTAAATCAACACCTAGCTTTCTTCAATCTGTAGAGAATCTTTCCATTTCAACCTTGGATTCATGGAAAAGCAAAAATCAAGTTCTTTTCTACAAAGAAGCTAAAATAGTAACTACACACAGCTTCTTTTAGATTATCGTCTGCCGAATCGAAATTTCGAAGTAACATTTTGTTTGCCGTTGTTGCAGTTTGCACTTAATCTCATGGTGAAGCACCTATTAAGTATTGAGCCAAAGGATCCAATGGGCTCAAAGATATTACAAGAGTTTGAAACTTTCATGAAAGGTTTTGTTTCTTTACCCATCAATCTTCCTGGGACTGCATATGCCAAGGCTGTTAAGGTAATATCTATTTAATTGCACAAACCCCCCCCCCCCCCCCTAAACTATGGCATAAATACATTTCTTCCTCTTAAATTTCACTTCATTAGGCTAGAGCAAGGCTTTCAGAAACTGTCAAAGGGATCATGGAAGAGAGGGAAGTAAAAAGGAGGTCAGGGATTGGACATGATGAGGGAGATCAAGACTTCTTAGATGTGATTCTGTCAAAGTGGAGGCTAAGTAATGCAGAGAGAGTGAGCATTGTGTTGGACATATTGCTAGGAGGCTATGAAACAACTGCAACACTTATGGCCTTGGCTGTCTACTTCTTGACTCATGCTCCAAATGCTTTTGCAAAACTTAAGGTACTAAATTATGACAGCATGCATTTCTGACATGTTTTTGACTTGAGAAAATATACATACATATATATATATATATGTGTGTGTGTGTGTGCAGGAAGAACACCAAGAAATAAGAAGTGGTAAGAAGAAAGGAGAACCCTTGAATTCGGAAGATTATAAGCACATGGAATTCACCCATAATGTAATCTTTGAAGCAATGAGATGTGGAAATGTAGTCAAGTTTCTGCATAGAGAAGCTCTTACTGATGTCAAATTCAGAGGTTAACTTTTGGCTAGAAATCTTTATTTATTGATTTATTTATCATATATATATATATATATATAAATTTTTTTTTTCTGCATGCAGAGATTTACATCCCTTCAGGATGGAAAGTTCTTCCCGTCTTTACAGCGGTTCATCTTGATCCATCACTCCATTTGAATCCTCAACAGTTTGATCCATGGAGATGGGCTGTATGTAACATGTTCCTAGATCTCTCTATCTAATTCCAATTCTTTGCAAACAAGCCCCAAAAAAAAAAAAAAAAAAAAAATCCGACGTTAAGAATGATTACCCATTACACAAAAATGTGCATACATAATGTTGGACGGTGTTCATATATACATATACATATGTACGTTCCTCTCCATATCTAATTCTAATTCTTTGCAAACAAGTCCAAAATAATTGGCCTAAGCAAAACCCCACGTTAAGAATGATTACCCATTTGAAAAAAAAAATGTACATATATGTATTCAAACATATCATGAGCATATAAATTAATGGTGGACGGTGTTCATATATATAAATATACAGGATAAAGAATTGATGAGCAAGAAAGTGACTCCGTTTGGAGGTGGACCACGGCTTTGTCCAGGAGCCGAACTTGCTAAAGTAGAGATAGCATTCTTTCTTCATCATCTTGTCCTTAATTATAGGTACCATATAATACCTTTTGGATTTGATAGAAAATGAAGGCATGCAAATCATGAATATGTAAAAATATTCCATTCTTATTGCCTACTAACTATAGCTAGCAAATAAGATAGTACTACATAATATTTGGATAAGATGTGTTGTTGATATATGGTTGTTGTTGTTGTTGTTGTGTCGTATATGTTAATGTATAGGTGGAAAGCACAAGTAGATGAAGTTCCTCTTGCTTACCCATTTGTTAAATTCCAGAAAGACTTGCTGTTAGAGATTGAGCCTCTTCAAGACTAAATGAATATCATTATTGCATATATGTATGCTTCTAGCTATGTTTAGTTTGTTGAGAAATATTTCTAAGCAAAAGCGAAATTATCTTAAGATTATTTTGAAATCTAAAAGTCAGAGTTTAAAAATTTTGACGTGTTAATTTGTAGCATTTGTTGGTCGGAGATTGTCAAATTGGAGCGCGAGCACAAGAAATATCAATATATATATATATATAGAAGTGTTTAAATATATTGGTCAACCCACCACCTAAATCTAAACTAAAATTGACCTCTAATCCACCGACATGTCGGGTTTAGTGATAAGTGGTGATTCATTTGCCCATCCACATCTTTCATGTTTTAATATTTCAAGACGACTCATGATATTTCCTCCATCGTTGGATATGGGTTCAAAAAATAGCCATTCACAACCTTCAATTAGACAATTCCTAGACCCGGCGGCATTCTATAGTCGACATCAAACCCACTCTCGCCTCCCAATCGCCGAATCCAAAGGTTGCTCCGCCGTCAACGCCCCCGTGACATAATAACAATTGGGTTATAGTACTTTTTTTTTAGAAAAACAAATATCAATTAAATGTATTATTTCCCCAATTGTTTATTTCTTTATTTATTTATTTAGAGAGAGAAAAAAAAAGTGTTTTCTTTTCCATCAAGTTAAGATTTTATAGACGCAGCCTCAGTCGACTAGAAGAAGAAGCCGCTTCATCGAATCAGGATCTTCAGCCTCATCCATTTCACTCTCAGGTACGAACTTTTCATCTCATCTTATTTTCTCTTTCTCGATGATTTACTCGTCCTCCACTCCTTATTGAGAAGAACGATGGAACAATTTGTTGTGAACTTTAGTGTTCCAGAAAGTTTTTGTGATTTTCGAAATCGAGCTTGGTAGCATTAACGATTGGAAATCTGGTATTCTGTGTTTAGTTGATGCCGAATGCTAAGATTGTTACATGATTTCAGATTACTTAGTTACTGATATTAGGGTTTTTTTTTTCTTTTTTTTTTGGGGGTTTTCGAATCCAACAGAAATCTAGGCCGCAGATATATATATGTGTTGTATTTTACGGGTTTTGGGTTAACGGAATTGCCTGCATTCATCGATTAGTAGAGGTAATTTTAGTTTCTGGAAGTAAATTTTGAATCATTCTCTGTGCAGGTTTTATTTGGTTTGTGAAAAATGGAAAATTCGGCAATAGATGTTCCTCCCAAGGGTGGGTTTAGTTTTGATCTCTGCCGAAGAAATGATATGCTTGTAAAGAACGGCCTTCAACCTTCATCCTTTCTAAAGACTGGAACTACCATTGTTGGTTTAGTTTTCCAGGTACTTTTCCATTTTTCCAAGTGATTTGTTGGGATTTTCTTGATTCTTTTTCATGTTAAAAAATGAGTAGAATTAGCAATGAGTTTGCACATCCATGTTCTATCTACACATGCACTGTGCGGGGTACTTCCATGATGTGTTGGATACTTATGCTGTTCTTGTCTTGATTGTTATCCAGGATGGTGTTATTCTTGGAGCAGATACAAGAGCCACTGAGGGACCCATAGTTGCTGATAAGAACTGTGAGAAGATTCATTACATGGCTCCAAACATATATTGCTGTGGAGCAGGTACAGCTGCTGATACAGAGGCAGTAACAGGTGACCTGTTTAGTATTGATTTTGCCTTAAATTGCTCTATTAATTTTTTTTTCTCCAACTTCTCCAAGCCAATAATTCAATTTTTGCATTTCTCTAGATATGGTGAGCTCACAGCTGCAGTTACATAGGTATCATACTGGTCGAGAATCAAGGGTTGTTACAGCACTGACCCTTTTGAAGACACACCTGTTCAAGTACCCCCCCCTCCTCTCTCTCTCTCTCTCTCTCTCTCTCTCTCTATTCCTTCTCTTCATTGGATAAGTCACCTTATGGAGTAGAAAAAATGGTATACAAGTGACAGTGTGATATAAGTAATGAATGAGAGTTTAGTAGTCTAGCCTTTAAATTCAGCGAGCCTTGCCTGTCTCTTTATCTCTTTGAGGAATTATTTTTCTACAACCTTTCTCTTCTCTATGACCTGACTATGAGGTTATATGCTTGATTTGTGCTCCAGCTACCAAGGTCATGTCTCAGCTGCTTTGGTGCTTGGTGGAGTTGATGTTACTGGACCTCATTTGCATACTGTGAGTTCTTTTGGTATCCATTAGACGACTTAACAGAATAAAGTTTCTTGGATTAGCTTAAAGCGGTTTTTTAGTGATCGCATTGTTTTATTCTTCAGATATACCCCCACGGGTCTACTGACACATTGCCATTTGCTACAATGGGTTCCGGTTCTCTGGCTGCAATGGCCGTATTTGAGTCCAAGTACCGAGAAAATATGACTGTAAGTACATGTTATAATGTAAACTTATGTATCACGATAGCTGAAACTTTGTATATTGAGCGTGGCCAAGTAATTTCTTTCTGTAGTGGAAAGTCAGTGTCTTGCAATGCTTTTGTCCAATTCTTAAATATAATCGTTTTTATAATTTGATGCTTCTAGGCAACAATCTATTGATTTTCTTATATGGCTTTTTCCATCCTTATTGTAGAGAGATGAAGGGGTACAGCTTGTGGCTGAAGCTATCTGCTCTGGTATATTTAATGACTTGGGAAGTGGTAGCAATGTTGATGTTTGTGTAATTACCAAGGTTTGTGGATCTCCACCCTTTTCATGGAAATGAGAATCTCAATATCTTCTTATTCAAAAGCTTTTGGTTATATTGCATAGGGGCAGAAGGAGTACTTGAGAAACCACCTGTCACCAAATCCCCGTACCTACGTCAATGCAAAAGGCTATTCATTCTCTAAGAAGACTGGTTAGTAATCTTCTTCCTTCTGACCTTGTATTTTTTTCCCTTCTTCTTTCAAGTGAATGTTCTTATCAATAGTTTCACAAACAACATTCCATACAAGGTCTGTGGCTTCGTTAAACACGCATAATTGAATTTGTAATAGAGTAATATTGCATCTAGTAGCGTGTTTCTTAGACATGTGAGATCTCTATGGAAAAGCTTATTTAAGCTCTTTGATATGCAAAATAGGAAAAAACAACTTCTTGGACTGTGGCCGAGACCAGAGAAGAGTCAATATACGTTATTTTATCAACCTTTTCTCTGCATAAGCTATCATTTGTTTTCTGCTATGAATGTTATGAGAACCATATCGATGATGTCTACGGTGAAAAATGATTAATCTTTCCACGTGTTTTCTTGGTTTCAGAGGTTCTCTCAACAAAGATTACCCCATTGAAGGAGAAGGTGGAAGTCGTTGAAGCAGGAGACGCAATGGAAGAGTGAACACAGATTTCTTTTGGCAATTCTGAAACTCTTTAAAAAACATTATCTCTGTTCTGGTCTTGATATGCTATTCCTGTACGAACATGTTTTTCCAGTCTTGTAACGTGATAGATGGGTTTTTTGTTCTGGTATCTCCAATTGCCACTTCTTTGACTGGCAAACCCAAAATGATTGATTCTCATATACTGTACTCATTGTCCCAAATTAACTTAAAGTTTCTGCCAAACTCATTATGGTTCTGTCCCATTCATTGAGGGTGACAGGTTTGTCTTTCTCCCTTTCTTCATTTGTAATGTTGCACCCTTGTTTTGGTGAAGTAAACTTCTCCTCTAGTTATCCATCTGTATATCAATGAATATTCTGTTAAATCAATCAATTTTTGGATAGAGAGCATATATATATATATACAGTAGATTAATTTATTATAATTATATATAAATAATGTATAATATTATATAATATATGAAGGTGAAAAGTTCAGCGTAATTATATATAAATTTAATATTATATTTTAAATTTAAAGAAAGAAAGGGGAGCAGATTTCAAAGAGATAGCGTCACGCGCTGTATGTTCTTTTTATTTATTTATTTTCTTTTATTTTCTTTTATTTAAAACTTAAAATTAAATTCGAATATTTCTTCTTCGAAATTACCCACAGTTCATTTTCCCCGCAGAATCTCCCAAAAAGACAGAAATTCTAGAGAGGGAGAAACAGAGATCGGTTTATTGAGTCTTGTTCTTCCATATTCTTTCTGTTTCTTTTTCCGACAGGCACATATGTCTTACGACTATCTGTTCAAGTACATCATCATCGGCGACACAGGTTCTCCCTTCAAATTATTGTTTTTGGAAAAGTTTGGATTCCGTGAAATGGTTTTAATTTTTGTGTTTTTTTTTATTTATTATTTTTGAAATTTGTAAGGTTTTTTCTGTTGCTGTTGATTGTAGGTGTAGGAAAATCATGCTTGCTTTTGCAGTTTACGGACAAGAGGTTCCAACCTGTTCATGATCTCACCATTGGCGTTGAGTTCGGTGCTCGCATGGTCTCCATTGATGGTCGTCCCATTAAGCTCCAGATTTGGGACACGGTTAACTTCTCTCTCTCTCTCTCTCAATCTGTTTTTGTTTGGTTGCTGAGAAAATTTTTCCAATCTCACCCTCGTAACTTTACTTGACCTGTAATTCAAGCATAATCTGGGATAAGTAAACAATCCTATAGAAATCTAGGTTTACATTTTGAAAATCCTAATTTAAGCTAGGTGTTACCGAAAACTTCTCAATTAAGAAATCAGAAATTGGTTTGATTTCTTCAATTTTCTTATCTAGATTGACTCGAGTCAAGCCAGGGGTTGAAGAAGGTGAACGAGAAAATAACCGTATATGTATCATTTTTGCTTCAATTGAACTTTTTTCTTAAACAAGATGCTTTGATTTTTATTTTAGGCTGGTCAAGAATCTTTTAGATCCATCACGAGATCTTACTATCGTGGAGCAGCTGGAGCACTTCTTGTCTATGATATTACACGGTTAGTCTATGCCTCAACCGTATCGTGGCATTTTGTAACGAATTTTATTCTAACGGAGAATTGAAGTTGATATAATTTGGACCTCTTGCTTGAATATCTTGCTCTTTAGTAGCTAATACAAAACAAAAAGGTCTTCATATAGCTTGAACATTTACTTTGATACACTCTTAATATGAGCTACCTGAGATTGGATTTGTTCCCTATTGCTTAGGAGAGAGACATTCAATCATCTAGCAAGCTGGTTAGAGGACGCTAGGCAGCATGCAAATCCCAACATGACAATCATGCTCGTAGGTAACAAGTCCGATCTTGCACATAGAAGGGCAGTAAGTAAAGAGGAAGGAGAACAATTTGCTAAGGAAAATGGACTTCTATTCTTGGAGGCATCTGCAAGATCAGCTCAAAATGTAGAGGAGGTGATGTACTTAAAAGTCTAATTCAATACATAAATCAATAATTACGGTTCTATGTTGCTTAGTGTTTCTGATCGTTTTTTCTCAAATGATGTATTATTTACAGGCCTTCATAAAGACTGCCGCAAAGATCCTCCAGAATATACAGGAAAGTGTCTTTGATGTATCCAATGAGGTAACTTTTTGAGTCATTTTTATTGTTTGGATAAAGTTGTTTCTTAGGTGTAAGGAAATTCCAACTTTAGCTAATTGACTAATTGACTGAAAATGTTTTCTCCGGCACGGTTTTGGTTATAAATGCAGACATTTGGCATCAAGGTGGGGTATGGTCGACCCCAAGGCTCGTCAGGTGCACGAGATGGAGCTGTGGTTCAGCAAGGTGGGTGTTGTGGATGATTGAAGCCGGATCAATCAGCAACTTCTTTTGCCATTTTGTCCATCTTACTACGGGAATAGTATTTTGTTCCTCATCTGTCTGTTTAGGAAACACGTGTGAATGTATAGATCTAATTTCAACCTCTTTTGGATAATCCGACTCCTCAAGTATCAGGATTCAGGGAACCATCTCTACTCTAGGGACTTGTTATAGATTTGACTAATGTAGCCCTTGTCAAACATTGAATGGTCAAAATGCTATGTGCCTTTATTCTATTCGTTTGATATATTCTGGGAACTAATTACATATGCTTAAAATTCTCTCTAATGGCGCTTGTGTACATTTTTCGGAATAATTGTGTTAAGGAAGTAGAGCCAGCCAACCAATGGAAAACATAAGACCACCAAATTCAAGGGGGTGTTTTCGATGAAAAATCGTTTGTAACTCGATCTCATCAATTTAACAATGTAATTTAACAATGTGCCTTTATTGGAAGCAGATGAGAGCTGTCATAGAGAAGAACTCCATCACAAACGTCGCGGATATGAACTCTAACCTTGGTGGGTTTGCTGCTGCACTAAACACCAAAGACGCTTGGGTCATGAATGTTCCTTCTGTCCATGCATCTGCCAAATTAAAAATTATTTACGATCGAGGCTTACTTGGAACTGTCCATGATTGGTATGCATTTTAGTAGATATTTGCTACTCATCCACCATTCTATTTCTTTCTGTCTATTGCTACTCATACAAAACTTATTTTGTATTTGATATTGATCAATGTGCAAAATCCAGCATACCTCACAATTTAAGCTAGTATACAGAACACAGTTCCCAACACCAAAGTGCTAAAATTCTTCTACTTGTTTATTTCTTTTGTTCTTGGGGGTATGTTTCGTAGGTGAAGCATTTTCCATGTACCCTCGTACGTACAATCTTCTTCATGCCTGGGCAGTATTCTCTGAGATTGAAGAACGTGGATGTGGTTTAGAGGATCTACTGATTGAAATGGATCGGATGCTTAGACCAGAAGGATTTGTCATCATACGAGATAAACCCACTATTATAAATTATATTTCAAAGTTTTTACCTGCCTTAAGGTGGGATGGCTGATCATCAGAAGTGGAACCAAGAATTGATGTTCTGTCCAGTGGCGAAGAAAGAGTTCTCATTGCAAGGAAAAAGCTGTGGGTTCAGGATACAACAATGTGAATCCGTCATAATTCTTAGTCAGGTAACTCTGCCTTCAATTCTTATTACTTTCAGCCTACTTTCATTTTAAAATAGTTAGGAATGATACCTGAAAATCTGAAATCGCTACAATATGAGATGGAATTGTTCTCAAACAAAGTTTGTATACAAGCTTCATCCTACCTGTCCTACTTTTTTCAGGCATGTCAAACACATTTGTGAGAGCCTTCAGCCTTAGAATATAGACAACACAAAATTGGAGGCTAAAGAGCTGGAGGATTATTTGGGACAACTTTTTTGGTTTCGAATGCAGCCGGATTCTGTCCTGATGGGCATCACCACCAAGAAATACTAGTGAATTACAAAGAGAAGATTCCCTTATCTAGATTGTGTAACATTTGAGAGATACAAGGAGTAGGGAACAGCTATTTTGAAGAAGACATCTATTTGAGCTCCCTTTTCACTAAATTCCTTTTTCCCTTTTTATGAAGTCAATTGGAATGTACCATTGTAATTTGGAACAACAAAATTCATTGTAGTATTTGTTCGGTTGGCAATGATGGCAAAGTCATATAAATATAATACTATAAATACTAACAAATAACATCTTTGACATATAAATACTAACAAATTTGGTCAAAATCATAAATATAATACTATAAATACTAACAAATAACATCTTTGACATATAAATACTAACAAATTTGGTCAAAATCATAAATATAATAGCTTGTCGAGAAAGACTATAAACAAAATAATCTTATACGTACATCATACATTTGATCAAAATCGCTACTAATATATTCTTTCATATCGTCTACTTAGAATTCTTCTTGCTCTTCTTCTTCCTCGAAGCAAATCTGCTCAGTCCAATCTCAATGGAGATCCTCTTCGTCCTGAAAAAGGCAGTACCTTAATCAATATTACATCAACAGAGAAGAGATGACAGGAAGAAAGGGAGCAACATAACAAGATTAGATACCGCGTAGACAGCTCCTCCGATCCCATGTCACCATCTTCAACCGAACCATCTAGAAACAAAAATCATTCCTCAAAATTCAAGAAAACAAATACCTCCTAATATAAAGCAGACAATATCAGCTTGGAATGTAATAAAGAAGACATACCCATTGCATTAACCTCATCAACTTCATTTTCCGATTCCAATCCAGAGCCCCATCTATCTCCTCTATCATCAAAATCCCATCTTTCTCCAACTGGAGGCATCCAAAAGTCATCTTTTTCCAAATCACTCTCCTCATTTGAAGGATCCCCTACTTCAGATACAATTTCCTCGACTATCTTTTCCTTATTCTTCTTCTTTGTCTTTTCCACATTCTCTTTAGGCTTAAACCCCTTCTTCAGCTTTTGTTCTACTTCCGGTTCTTTTGATGTTACTTTCTCCAACTCCTTTTGTTCTATCCATATATTCCGAAAAATTTGAAATCAGTTTCATGCAGTTAACTGCAACTAAGAAGCTTGCTCGAGCCTCATATCGAGCACTTTTGACATGATCAGTTGAAACATAAGAAGCAATTAGAATGAAGAAGAGCACAAACCTAATTTGTTAAGGAATCGTTTCCCATTGATGTGCTTCCATAGATGCTCCTCTGTCTTGTTAATTGTATCCCCTGTTAACTTGCATATCAATTTCGATCTGAGAAAGAAAGTACCAAAATCAACACAAAATACCATTTTTTAACAGATTATTCAAAATCTCGAGTATCAATTTCAACACTATTCGGAAATCTATTGCAATTCCATATCTCCTCTGATACAAATTCCTCAATCTCTTATCAACCAAACATAAAGAATGGATTAACACTTCTATAGCTCAACTAACAGAAAGGAGAAGAAAAAAAAGAAAGAACAAGGAAAGTTTTGGAAGTACCGGGAAAGAGGATCTGACTTGAACATATTGAGCGGGGATTTATTACGGGATAAGGCGAAGTCGATGAGACCTAAACGGCACCGTTTGCTCTTGGAGTAGGCGTCCTTGTCCTTCTCCAGAACTTCGTGACCGGTCTCGATGCATTTGAGGCGGCCATTTTCGAGCTCTGTAAAGTTTGGTGAACCTAACAGGTTCGAGCCTTCCTTCTTCGGTGTTTCTTCAGTTATCACAGCCGCCATCGCTGGTGCTTCTTCGACGGCCATAGTCACATAGAAGGAAGGCTATAGAGGCGTCCTCTGAAACTTATTAGCGTGCAGAACTAGCCGACGTCGTTTCATACTGGCCCAAGTCATGTCCTTTAGGCCCATATTTATGTACACTAGATCGGCCATTTTAATTTTAGGCCCAATGTTCAATGTTACTCGACCGATTCTAAATAGTCCGAATGTTCGGCCCAAGTTTAACATTAGAGATTATAAGCTCGACAGAGAAGGCAAGTATGATTTAGTTTAATCTTCATCATGTGCAGTGAACCGGCTGGCAGTACTGAGTTAGGAGTTAGGAGTTAGGAGTTAGGCTGGTTCAAAATGTTTGAATTAGATCCGGTTTGAAACGTCGTCGAATTATATATGAGAAAATTAGATTGAGTTGGGTATTCGAACTGATTAAATTATGTAGACATTCGATATGTTAGATAACGGACATATATTTTTTTGCCTTTAATATAATTATAAAAAAAAAAGAGAGAGAAAATGAATCGTGAACTTCACGATTTGAACCCAAATCTGAAGAGCTGCATTCGTCTTATATTACTTAGGAAGAAAATTTCTTATTAGCTTATAAGTCAAGAGTTCTATCTTTCTTTATAAGGGTTTTTAAAAAAATAAATTATTTATACTCGTTAATTTATCATGGTATCAAAACTAAACTCTCAATTAGATGTATCCACACTCTATTGATAAGTGATCATCACCCATTATGCACTTGTTTAATTTTTGAAATGACTAGCCCACAAATAAGGGAAGTATTGAAATTCGTTTCACATCGCTTAGAATTATCTTATTAGTTTATAAATTAAGAATTATGTTTTACTTTACAAAATATTTTAAAATAAAAAACTATTTAACTCATTAATTTATCAATTTTATTTCCTCCCCTCCCCTCTCTTCCCTCACTCTTGCCCGGTCCATCGCCAGCATCCTGCCCGATCCTGCACTCCAGCTTGTCCTCCGTTACTTCTCTCTGCCTCTCCTCAGTGTAGCATAGTAGAAGACTTAGTTGCTTGAAGTAATTTAATGTCTAAATATTTCATTTACCAAGTTTCCATCTCTTCTTGTCCCTCCTGAAGCTATCAGACTGGACATTAAGTTAGAATCAAGTTTCAGTTTTAAGAAATAGAAGCCATGCATGATTACGCCGTAGCAAGCTCGACTAACTTTACGCCGTAGCATGGCCATATAGCGTGTTCTTCCTACTTGACCAAAACAAAACAAAAGTTTATAAGCATGAACAGGGTAGGGCCCAAAAGTCAAAAAACTTATGTTTTAGCTAATATTTTTGCTGATATCAATATGAAATTAAGTTCATAATTTGGTCTCCCACCTTAAGCACAAGAAAAGTCATTTTCTTTCCGGAAATTCCGATATGCATTTTTGTAATATTTTCTTTCATCATTTTAAGAGTCAATGATTCCTACTAGGACCAGGCTCTACCTTTAGACAATTAAGATAATATCAATAAAAATTTATTAAAAAATAATATCAAATTTTAATTGTATATATATAAATTATTTAATTTAGCCTAACCAAATCTTAACATGATCTTTAAACTTAACATGACAAACATTGCTAGCTAGATAAGAGTATAAGACATCATGTGACTCTGTCTTTGTTTGTTCATTGTCAGTGCCTAGCTAGCTCACACTATAACACAGGATTCTTGTTTTATGTCATGAACTTATTCTTCTCTCTCTCTCTCTCTCTCTCTCTATATATATATATATATATATAATTGCTAATACTTTTTTTTGCTGTCTAATTAATTAGGTAGAAAAAATTCACTCCTTAATTGCTGCTCCTTCATGCAGTCAAAAAGATTCATGATCATTTCTGTGAATGAAGGGCCCATATGAATAGAAGATTGGAATATTCATATATTCGAATCAGGAGACAATATTGGAGATAACTCGGGTTCGTGTTTGATTTCGATTTTTTTAGATCGGATGCTGGACGGGATCCTTGATCATCTTGTTCTTTTGACATCGATTGTGAAATTTTCAAGTATTTCACAGAAGAAAAGAACAAAACATGGCAATAACTGTTCTAGAAAGGCTCTGTCTGTGTTTCTTTTTGAGATAAACTGGAAGAGAAAAAAAAAAAAAAAATATATATATATATATATATATTATTATTATTATTAGACTGGCGATTTTGATTATGTTTCACTGTAAATAAGTACAAATTTACAGGTTTTATGGAAAAGTGACAGATTAAGAAATTATCTATAACTAAAAAAATAAATGAAAAAACTTGGAAATTTAATAATGGATAAATTAAATTAACTTGTATTCCCTAATCCTAATTAATACCTAAAATAAAGAAATTAAAAATCACGATTTTGTAAGCTGGTGATTTTGTATGCCTCTATATGCAACTATATATATGTCTCTAGTAATGTAATATATGGAGATCATTAGTACAGCAAAAACTTGTATATATATTTTACATGGAAGAGATTGCGAGAATAGTAGTACTACTGCTTTCTTCTTGGACATTACTTTCCTGGCTATGTCTCGCCGGATCCGGCAATCCGACGACAAATTCTGGCTGGGACTGCAATTTTCCGGCGATCTACAACTTTGGCGATTCGAATTCTGACACGGGTGGAATCTCGGCTGCATTTTATCCAATGATGTTACCTTACGGTGAGACTTTCTTTCATCGTGCAGCTGGTAGAGGGTCCGATGGCCGCCTCATAATCGACTTCATTGGTAACTGACTAACCAACTAACTACCTCATTTTATAATTCCATTTCATCACTAAGTACACTACTAGATAGTTACTTCATTTTTTTTTTCTTTCATGTTTTTTTGCTTTTGTGTAGCTAAGCATCTAAAACTTCCATACTTGAGTCCATACCTTGACTCACTAGCCCCAAGTTTTCGGCATGGTGTGAACTTTGCAACGGGTGGATCGACCATTAGGCGACAGAACGAGTCCATGTCTGAGAATGGAGTAAGCCCTTTCTCGCTTGATATCCAGTTTGCTCAATTCAATCAGTTTAAGGCTCGGACCGCTTATCTTTACGAGCAAGGTAACACGGGCTTTAATTCTTTGTATATCTTGTACAGCACAAAAAGGAGGAAGAACTAACTTTCAATTTTTCGATCAGGTAAGAAGAAATCAGTTAGAAAAAGACTTCCGAAACCGGAGGATTTTCCGAGGGCTCTTTACACGTTCGATATAGGACAAAATGACTTGGCAGCCGGGTTTCGGAAAATGAGCAATGAGCAATTTCGACTTGTAATTCCTGACATTATTAATCAGTTAGCTGCAGCAATACAGGTAAAATATTTTCTTGATTATACCAATGAGATGTGATCATATAGTCTTTCCTTAATGGGATGTTCTTTTCCTTTTGTTTTGGCAGAATCTTTATGATCAAGGAGCAAGGTCATTTTGGGTACATAACACAGGGCCAATTGGGTGTTTAGCAGTGACACTTCACTACTTGCACAATCCAATTGACGATGGGTATTTTGACAGTCATGGATGTGTTAAAGAGCAAAACGACATGGCTTTGGAGTTTAACAGGCAGCTCAAAGACAAAGTCGTCAAGCTAAGGGAATTGCTTCCTAATGCTCATCTAACTTACGTCGATGTTTTTGCATTAAAGTATGAACTGATAGGCAATGCCAAAAATCAAGGTACTTTAGAAAAAAACCCCACTTGAATTTTGAGAAATTTTTTACCATACCACTAAAAACTTGAAAAGCGGAAAGGATGTTGAAAAAGTTGAATGATTTCTTTCCACTTTTTGCACTTGTCATATTTTAACTATCTGATTAGAGTTCTCACCTAAACCAGATTCATCAAAAAAAAATATATATATATATTGCTGAATTTTTCCCATGGTTTATTTTGTTGCCTTTTTTGGGCAGGTTTTTTGGACAAGGGAGAAATATGCTGTGGGTATCATGAGGAAAATGAGCATGTATGGTGTGGGAATAAGGGGACAATAAATGGTACACAAATATATGCAGGTTCATGTGAAGATCCTTCAAGGGTTATTAGTTGGGATGGTGTGCATTACACTGAGGCTGCTAATCATTGGATTGCTAATCAAATTCTCAATGGTTCATTTTCTGACCCATCAATTCCAATCACACATTCTTGTCCTACTTCTCAATCTTTTTGATACTTTTCCTATGTTAGATGATTTCTATTGTTACGAAAACATAAGGTTTGGTCATTTTTAGTGGTTTCATTGTAAGCTTGATATATGTAACTTCAACCCATTTCCATTTTTGAAATTTCTAGCTGTTTGGAATATGAAATGATATGATTTTATTTATCAAATTATGAAAATAGTTGATAGAGTTATATTCGTACAAGAATTTCTCATTCAGAACGGCTACATATATGCATTATGCATGTTTTCATGTCTGGGCAGTAAGTTGGGCTTTCACCCGATGAAAGGGTTTGTCCCAGCCCGCCAAACTGGACCATTTTCGCACCGTCAAAACATTATGGATTGTACGATCATCACATGTAATGTCCACCTCCATTGATTGCACGATCACGCCAAAATCTTTTGTTCGCTAGTTTCTAACAAACCAGAAAATCAAAGAGGAGGATAAGATTGTTTTTTTTATATATATATAGTTAAGTTGATAGCGATTTACACTATGTATTGGTTCATGTGCATCGTCACGTTTGCATTTTCAAGAAAAAAGAGGAAGAAAACAAAGCTTGTTAAGATTGGCAAGAAAACAGACAAACTCATATTTATGATCATGGCCCAAAAGAATGATTAAGTCACTGATCAAAACTTGACAGCGGCACATGATTCATTCATGAATCTATCTCTCTCTCTCTTATATAAGGTGCAACTAAAATGAGAGTAAACTAGCTAGAGTGACCGACAATGGAGTGTAGGAGAAAGAGACTAATGATACTATTGCTTTTTGGATTATGTTTTCTTTGTGATGGTGCAAAAGCAGCCTCACCCACTTGTTATTTTCCGGCAATTTACAATTTTGGAGACTCAAATTCAGACACAGGTGGAATCTCAGCTGCATTTGAGCCCATTAGAGCACCTTATGGTCAGCCATTCTTCCACAAACCTGCTGGAAGAGACAGTGATGGCCGCCTCATCATAGATTTCATCGGTAAAGCTTGTTATTTTTCATAAGTAGAGGTTTTATTTTAACTCTAGTGGGGCTGATTAGATCAAGTTGAATGCAGCTGAGAAGCTAAAGTTGCCATATCTAAGTGCATATTTGAACTCTCTTGGAGCTAATTTTCGACATGGAGCCAACTTTGCAACAGGAGGGTCAACAATTAGGAGGCAAAATGAAACCATCTTTCAATATGGGATTAGCCCATTTTCACTTGATATTCAAATTACCCAATTCGAACAATTTAAGGCTCGTTCCATCGATCTTTACAAGGAAGGTCAGCTAGAAATCCATTCTTTCCACTTTCCTCTTTCACCCATATAGGTTTTCATTTCATGATGAAAATTCTTACTCTGTTTGATGAAATTCCTCAGCAAAGAACCCATATGAGAAGGCTCATCTTCCTCTACCAGAAGATTTCTCTAAGGCTCTTTATACATTTGATATTGGCCAAAATGATATCTCAGTTGGGTTCAGGAAATTAAGTACTGATCAACTCAAAGCAGCATTGCCTGATCTTGTCAATCAACTAGCCTTAGCTGTTCAAGTACAGATACCACATTTAATCATTTCCTAACAACATACTATAATATAGATATGAAATGTTTATTGCTTGATCATCCGATTTCTAACATAGAGGGAAAAAATTGATTACTTTTTCAGCGGTTATATAAGCAAGGAGGGAGAGCATTCTGGGTACACAATACGGGCCCGTTTGGTTGCTTGCCGGTTAATCAATTCTACAACTTGAGTCCTCCACCTGGGTTTTTAGATCAACATGGTTGTATCAAGGTGCAAAACGACATGTCTATAGAGTTCAATAGGCAGCTTAAGGAAAGAGTGATCAAGTTAAGAACAGAGCTGCCTCAAGCTGCAATCACATATGTTGATGCCTACGCTGCTAAGTATGGACTAATCAGCAATGGCAAGAATGAAGGTAAAATGCTAGAAGCCGAATACTTTAGTTCCAGTCTAACATTACTAATGGTTATTACAAAACTTACTTTTATCTTAATCTTCCTTTTTACAGGTTTTCCTACTCCTCTTAAAGTATGTTGTGGATATCACGTAAACTACGATCATGTATGGTGTGGGACCAAAGGAAGTGTAAATGGGAAGACAGTGTACGGTGGACCCTGTGCTAGCCCTTCACAATCTGTAAGCTGGGATGGTGTACACTACTCTGAGGCGGCTAATCATTGGGTTGCTAATCACATCCTCAATGGTGCACTATCTGACCCACCAATTCCGATCACTCAAGCATGTAGCCGGGTTTAGGAGAATAAGACTTGAATCGGAAATTCATATTAAGTATCTTTATTTGTATCAGATGACATGTAAGAGTTGGCATTTAAAGTACGGGAAGATAAGTGATTTCATTATCGTTCATCATATTCCTGATTAATACGTAGGGAGCATTTGTGGAAGGGCACTATCCGCTGAGGTAAGGATCCGTCTTCCTCATCGTCGTCGAATTCCAATAAATATCTGCCCAAAACACGAACATCATGTAAACCATAAGAGATGGAAATGAATTCCAATAAATATCTTCACACTGTTTCCAATTTACATATATGAGATTGAAATCAAGGGATTTTACTTACTCATCGGTCTTTCTCTGGAAGTTTGTAGAATAATCCAAGTTTGACATGAAAAATGGACGGCATTACAATGGTTAGTTTCGGTAGCTAAATAGAGCTAAAAAACACCAAGGTAAATGGATGAAATTGTCACCTTGCAATGGCCATGGACAACAGTTGCCTTATAAAGAGCAGTTGTTCCAGGATAAACTGCCAAAACAGGTCTTCCGGGAGGGAAGACAGGGGCAGTAGAAGGATCATTTCTCTTTGGGAATGGAATAATGGCTGACATCAGTAGCTCGTACTTTCTGAGAGCAGCAATTAAAGGAAAAAAAAAAATTGAAGAGAAAGCCACAAGCATTATACACAGATCAATTTGGAAGAGCAAACTTATTATATAATTGCACTCTTTTGCACAAGCAACATTCATTACCTAGATTCTAGACTAAAACAATAATACCACAAAATGTATTATCATGGATTTATACTAAACCAGATCCTTTATCAGAAGTATCAAGGATTTAATTAAGAAGCGTTATAAGATGTTTGGTACAGGAAAACTAAGAAGTAGGACCCACCGGTTAGTCTCTTACTGTTATTGGTGATTGACTTCTCAAAGTCAGTAATGCAGCAAAGGTAAGGTGTAAGCAAGTAAACATAGGTTGTACACACATATCACAAGGGAAGAAAAATTAAGAATATATAAACAATCCGAGTTACTTAATAGCTAGAGTTACCTCTGGCCTCCGCCCTCATCCTCATCACCTGGTTCTTCATCTAGTACTTCAAATCTGCATAAAGGGGTACCCAATATAACCAAATCAAAATTAAGAATATATAAACAATCCAAGTGACTTAATAGCTAGAGTTACTTTATTTTTAAAATTTTTAAATAAATTTGTTCTAAACTTACTTTCTTGTTTCCTTATCAAAATGCATCACTTTGACGACAAACCATTCACCCTTATCAGCATCATCAGGTGTAACTCTAGCTGAAACCTTAAAAAAACCATACATGCAGATGAAGTAACTAGAGGTGTATACTCAATCCGATCATCATATTTACATTTAATGTTGACAGCAAAATACAGACCTGTTCACCCTTTAGATTTGCACAAGCTTCAAGTTGGCTCCGCATCGGCATGGCAGGTGACATCCTTGATATATCTGAATCTGTCTTCATTCTTTTTCTCTTCTGCTCATTTCCTTCTGCAAAATATGTAATGCCAGCCAACATTCATATTTGGTAAAACATTTAAGCACTCTTATCATTATAAGGAACATCATTATGACTAGCAGTCCTAAACAAATTAACTTTCCACCTTCTTTACAGAGAGATTTAACATTGCGTTAATTTACCGATTGTCCTAAAAGTTCAAATGGTTAGAAATGGGCTGAATTATGTTATCTATTATTGAGACTCTCAACACATTAAAAGCTTGATAATTGCAAAAGTAAAATTTTGAGTGGGCAGCCTCTCCAAATAGGAACAAATTCCAACATAGAAGGACAAAAAAGGCTGAGATCTAGTATATTTAGGAGATTGAAATGTTTCCAAAAATGCAAAATGTGAAAGCTTGTATTCATATCTTATCAATTGTGACACAAATCTATCTTTCTTCGTGGTTGACCTGAAGGCCCAGCTGGCATCATAGCATCGAGCTGATTCAATAGTGCTGTGGACACACTGCAGTTCAAAATACAAAATCAAGAACTACATAAGGTAAATAAACAAAAGACAATGCCTTTAATACATGATAGTAGAAATTGAACTTGGGAATATATGTGAAAGTGAAAATATGAGTACAAAATCAGGAGATCGAGATTATCAGCTTATGAAGGAATATATAATATTGAACCTACGTTACTTCATTCTCCGATAGCTCCTTTGCTCATAGCATATAGCAACTTTAGTTTTGACAAGGAACTATCCCCCTGCTTTTCGACCACTTCTGGAGCTGCATTTAGAAGCAAGAGAGATCGAAAACTCAGTTTTGAGAACAGTATAAGAAGTAGATTGTAATCCCAGAAAAATTTCAAAAAATAGAATTTTGAAAAGTCATACTAATGGCAGTAATAAACAGCCTCAAATGTACAATCCCACTCGACGAAAAACAGATTCAATACCGAAACTAAATCATACTAAATAGTGAATAGAATAAACTAATGCTCCTATTTCGAACTACATTGATCAGATCATTACAAAGCTGAGCTAGAATAGCTCAATCGCAGTGTTCATATAATCATTTATTCCAAAAGAACAAAACAGATGATCAAATACTCGAACCAACTATAAAAATGAACATAGTAAGAAAGAAAAGAGAAAAAGAAGATGATATTTAATCAGAATTTCTCCATGACTTAACTAGTTTGGAGCTTCTTGTGCAGCTTGTTGATCTCGAAGAGAACATCCTCTAGTAACTTCCGTAACCGATCAAGCTCCCTCGAGTTGTCCAAGATTCCGGCAATATCCGGTGACTACATCGTTTTCGCCGTGTCCGGAATAAAATCCCATATACTCCAAGAGATTCGGAGCTCGGAATTTCTTATTCTCTCTGCTACGACTCCACTTCGATCATATTCCTTTTTCTCTTCCTTACCGGAAAAATAATCAAAATCGAACTTGTTTAATTTTTCTGTTTCCTTCTATTTTGGTTTTTTCCCCTCCTTTTATAACTGGATTTGACTAACCATACCTTCTACTATAATTATACCACTAAAGCACGACGTCGTTTATGGACTATTTTCTGGATAACAAGGTTACTTTAAGTTAGAAATTAGGACTTTGTTTGGTACCGTCTTTATAAAATATATATTTTTTTTTATATTTTGAAAGATAAAATGTTATTTTTTGGAAGGGGATAAATTTATTTGGTATTAATTTTTATTGTCATGATTTTTTAAAAATAGGTTTTGAAAAATTAGTAAGTAAAATTGAAATGACAAAACCTTATTTAGAGTAAACTTGGCAATGGTTTTCAAAATCATTTTTTGCATTTTAAAAAATGAAGTATGTTTTTCCCTACAAGATAGTCGGTTTGGCAAAAAATAATAATAATACAAAAATTAGTTTTTGTCAAGCTGCCACGTAGCATAATCCTTTTCCTGATCTCTTACACTCGCAGGCCTTGTATTTCCCTTTTTGGGCCTAATTAGGCCTGATACTTTTGTGCCTATTGGGCCTGTAGCTAAACCGATCAACGTGATGCATTTACTAATTATTACTGTATATAAAATTTTCCCAACTAAAACTCCATAAATTAATGGTCTATTTTAAGCTTATGGTGAATTTCCGACACGTGATCGATGCCCAAGCTATTAAATTAACGGAAAGCGAGACTTTCTGAGGAAAATTGAAATGCCTTCATAAATCTCAATTCCCCATTGATCATCTGTAGCTCATCTTTTCTTCGCTTCCTTGTTTTCCTGCTCGCTCTTCATTTCTCCGGAGCTCCTGCGTATGCCCTACTAATGGAAGCTGATAGGTATCTGACCGGCTAGAAAGGCAGCGGATTTGGTTTGGTCAAAGTATCCGAAGTCTAACAGGCTGTGTCTTCCTTGGGATTTATAAATATATAGGTTTTGATTTCATGTACCGAGAATCAAGAATCGTCTTATCTGTTGATTTCCTTATATAGAATTTGTTTTCCAGGTATGAATCTTTGATTTTATTCGATTCGGAAGCTTGTTAATGTCATTTGTCTGTTCAGTTATTGATATGATGATCGAGTTTATCTGGAATTTGTTGTAGCTGGTATAATCTGATTGTTTTCCAGCTCTGTTATAAAATTCGTATTGATTGTGTTAATTTATGTAGTTTGGAATGGAATATATATTAGTATTGTTTATCAGCTACAAAATTATAGTTTCGAATATTCCATTATCTGGGTTGATTTTCTTAAGATGCTGTTGTCCACCTTCAAGTTTGAGGGCTGCAAGTGTTGAGTGCATGGATCTTAACTAGGTTTCAGCTTCAAACATCTTTGACTGTTTATTAGAGGACTTTTCGACAAATATGGGATCTCCCCGAACGCCCCTTCCCCTACGCAGGTATTGAAAAAAGAAGGAAAAAAAAAAAAAGGAAAAAAAAAAAAGGAAAGAAAATAAACTCTTGTTTGTTATTGGATGGACCTTCATTCTTCGAGTAGTTGCCAAATTTGTTCCGTCCTTGAAAATATTAACAAAGTAAGCTGAATATTTGGTCTCTGTTTTGCTGCAGTGGGAACATCAGAGGACGTACTGAGATAATGAGGCTTGTTGTAAGTACTATTCTAGGAGGTGTTTTGGGTTTCTTTTTAGGAGTATCTGTTCCCACTCTCACATTAACGCAGGTGCACTTGTTTCTCCATCTGTACATTTTCTAAAATGTATTTGTCCATATTCTGATCCCTCTGAAAAGTGATTTGCGTGTGAATTTGGTAGATGAATCTTCCATCCAGTCTTTTTCCTTCTATAGACATCACATACCTTGAAGAAAAATATACTGGGCTATCTACGCAAGCACTATTGAATGCTTGGTCTTCTCTGAAAGGTGACAAACGCAGCTACAAGCAGTCTTTCGTACTTAATGAGACAAATGTAAGATCAACATACTTAACTTGACTGACGGTCGTGCAATAGATATGAGCTTTGGCCTTTAATTTTAAATGAATTTGGAGTTCACAATGAGTTTCTGTATTGTTTTTACCATAAACTTGTTAAGTTCATTTTTTTTTTTTTCACTTTTGGAACCAAATTGCTGCATCTATATCTATTCCCTTTAGATTCTATTGAATTATGCTGCTATCTGCCGACTTCAAAATTCAAACCTCTGAGTGTAATGCAGATATGGGTTCCAACAAATCCACGTGGGGCTGAAAGACTTCCTCCTGGAATTGTAGAGTCTACCTCAGATTTCTACCTCCGCAGACTCTGGGGTCTCCCATATGAGGTGTTTATTTTCTACCACAGTTTGAAAACTTAGTTTATCATACAATTTCTAAGGAAGCGAATAGCCTGTGGGCATGACTTCCTAGCTTCCTAGGTAAAAAGTTGATACTTGATACTCAGATGACAGAAATTGTTAATTAGGTTACCAAACTATAAGTTTTCCTTACCTTCTAGACAACACTGGATATTGGCACTGGACCCGACTTTGATGAAAATTTCTCAGTTATTGCTGTTAATTCTCCAGATCTGTTCTCTAATCTGCATCTTTAATTGATGGAGGTTGCCCTTGCAGGACTTAACCATTAAACCAAAGTACCTAGTTACCTTTACTGTTGGTTTTGATCAGAAAGACAATATTGATGCAGCAGTTAAAAAGGTCAGTCGAGGCTGTGTTTGTGTGTGTGTGCACGTTTCTATTTCTCTTTCTGATTTTGTTTTGACAGTTCTCAGAGAACTTTACCATCATGTTATTTCACTATGATGGTCGAGCTAGTGAATGGGATGAATTGGAATGGTCAAAGCGGGCTATCCATGTGACTATACGAAAGCAAACTAAATGGTTAGGACTCAGGAATGAGTTCCTTTGTTAATATACTGTGTTATAACTTTGTAAAATGTTTTTACAATATCATCTTCTAAGGCTCATTGTTCAACCTTAACCCCGTTAAATATTTGCAAAGGTGGTATGCCAAACGGTTTCTGCATCCCGATGTTGTGGCTTCCTATGACTACATTTTCATCTGGGATGAGGATCTGGGGTTGGATCACTTTGATTCAGAGGAGTAAGTTGAAATTTTACCCTCCTACTTTATGTGAAAAAAATGTTGAGAGGAAAATTGATTCTCAAGATCTTTTTGTCCCAGATACATTAAACTTGTAAGGAAATACGGTTTGGAGATTTCACAGCCTGGTTTAGAACCAAATGAGGGATTAACATGGCAGATGACAAAAAAGAGAGATGATACAGAGGTTCACAAGTAAGAGCAGAACTCACAAGTACAACATTTATTGTTGTTGAACCTCATTCTATTGCTCTGTTCTTTTGTAGTTTGAAATAATGTTTCATTCCTCTGATCACTAAAATATAGGGAGGCAGTGGAGAAACCTGGTTGGTGTACTGATCCACATCTGCCACCTTGTGCAGCGTATGTAATCATAACTCACTCTTGTTCATTTTCATTAGAAAAAATCCAGCAGATTCCGTTTGGTAGAAATTACTGTGAATTCTTAGGTGTTCTATCATAATTACTTGCACATGCAGATTTGTTGAGATCATGGCACCTGTGTTCTCTCGGAGTGCTTGGCGCTGTATTTGGCACATGATCCAAGTATGGGGTAGTTTCATTAGGTCTTCTAGCTGTTTACACACAATGAATTTGATTTAGCTCTTTTAAACTGTTCTCCTGTTATGTTGTAGAATGACTTAGTTCATGGATGGGGCCTAGATTTTGCACTCAGAAAATGCATCGAGGTTAGTACCTCATATATATCTGCCATCTATCTTGATAATCTTTAAGGTTTTCGGTCTGATTTGCATAATGAAACAGCCCGCACATGAAAAAATAGGAGTTATAGATGCTCAATGGATCGTTCACAGAAGTGTTCCCTCGCTCGGGAACCAGGTACATCGACCATTTTAGTCACTTGTAATTCCAGGCTTCCTGTCATCTAGAATTAAGTTTTCTCACTCTCTTCTTTCAACAGGGGGAATCGGAGTCTGGTAAGGCGCCTTGGGAAGGGGTACGTTCACTGATTATACTACTCTCTCTCTCTCTCCTGTATGTATTGCAATGGTGGATTCACATAAATGGTATTGTTTCAGTATGAAAGCTGAGAATTGTTTAATGCAGGTAAGAGATAGGTGTAAAAGGGAATGGAGAATATTTCAAGACCGAATTGCGGATGCCGAGAGGGCCTATTATAAGGCAATGGGTTTGGATCCCCCAAATGCAACAGTCATCTTTGAGTGATTCAATCCTTTCTACGTTTAAAGGGTTTTTTATTTATTTTTATTTTAATTAGAAAATTTATTCATTCAGTTCAACTAGTTTTCGTATTGTCTTATTGTATTTGGACAGAACTGCAAAATTATAAATTTCTGTTTGGGCTTTCCTATTCGTATCCACTTTTCATGTAGTTGCCACTTCTTATCCAATCAAGCAGTCGAAATGACTTCTTCCGTGAATGGCCCAAAATGGCCCACCAGGCTAGCTTGTAGTCCTACCGTTTTGTATCCAACGGCCTGGATCTTTTGTCGTTTCTCATCCAACGGACTATACTTCGTCCCGGAAATTCACGCGAAATGCGCCCCTCTACCCTTTTCCCAGAAATTCACGCGAAATGTTCATAAATTGGTATAGACCTCTATGAATTTATGAACCGTTCATAAAGTCTCCCCAAAATCGAAGCCTCCCTCTCTCTGCCATTCGCACGCGGCGCGTCCTCCGATCAGCAAAATCGAGAGGCCGCCGGACCTTCATTGTTAGGTAATACTCTCTCCTACGCCGAGGAGGCTCGCGTAAGATGAAATTTTCGCCACCGTCAAATCTGACAGTAAGGTAATCGATTCCTTCCAATTCTTCTCAATTTCGTTGCCGTAAAATAATTTTTGGTCTCATTATTAGAGGATTTTGGTTTTTGTTTCGCAGTTATGGCTAGATTGTACGGTTCTCTAGCTGCGAACTCACTTTGGAGATGGATGATAGGACCCGGTCTAGATAATTACGACTAGGGCAAAACTTTATTCTTCGATAATCGAATAATCAAACTAACATAGGATGACCTACTATTCGAGAGGTAGGCCGTCTCTCCCTAAGAGTCCTTACTCCCCAAACTTTCTGAATACCTAAACCCTAACCCTTCAACTGCTTATTATCCTACTACAAACAATTACCAAAATACCCCTCATAACAATAATCCTTATAATAATACTAGTAGTAAGACTAATACTAATAATAACTATGTTATGCTAGGCTTTATTTCTCCTAACATAAGTATGAATAATTGATGGTCTAACATTACTCCCCTCCCAACGAGACACCTTGTCCTCAAGGTGGAAATCCGGAAATTGTTGTGCGATGAACTCGTATGATTCCCATGTTGCATCGTGGACCGGCAGATTCCTCCACTTAATCAAGACTTCCCATGTATCCTTCCTCCCCGACGTCCCTTGTCGAACGCCACATAGCTCAATCGGTTCTAACAACACTTCCAAATCGGCCGTCAAGTTAGGTGGTATTGTCGGAGAAGCCCCATGAGAACCAATGGCTTTTCGGAGTTGAGATACGTGAAATACCGGGTGAATCGCCGCCGTAGCCGGTAGATCAAGTCGGTAAGCGACTGTCCCAATCCGCGCAACCACTTTGTACGGGCCAAAATAACGAGCTGATAATTTCTCATTCCTCCTCCTAGCTAGGGATTTCTGTCTATATGGCCGAAGCTTCAAGAAAACCCAATCGCCTATCTCGAAGTGCACCTCCCGCCGATGCCTATCGGCTTCCCGTTTCATCCTTTGTTGAGCCTTTGCTAAGTGCCCTTTCAGTTCCTCTAACGTGTCATCCCGCGCCTCTAAGTATTGTTCCACCTGTGAGACCGGGGTGGTGCGATGACCATAACGGACCAGCGGGGGCGGGTCGCGGCCGTAGAGAATGCGAAAAGGGGTGGTCTGCGAAGCTGTGTGAAATGACGTGTTGTACCAATACTCGGCCCAAGACAACCATTGCACCCAACGTCGAGGGGTGTCCGACACAAAACACCGCAAGTACGTTTCCAGGCAGCGGTTAACCACTTCCGTTTGGCCATCCGTTTGCGGGTGGTAAGCAGAACTCCTTTTCAACGCCGTCCCTTGTAATCGAAATAATTCCTTCCAAAATTGGCTCAAAAAAATCTTGTCGCGGTCCGAGACAATAGCTTCCGGCACTCCGTGTAAACGGACAACTTCCCTCATGAACACTGAGGCTACGGTCACAGCTGTGTAAGGGTGCCGAAGAGGCACAAAATGGGCATACTTGCTCAGACGGTCAACCACCACCAAAATGACCCTATACCCTTCCGATCGCGGTAACCCCTCGATAAAATCCATACTCACCTCAGCCCAAACTTTTTCCGGCAACGGTAAGGGTTGGAGCAGCCCCGCCGGTGACATGGCCGCATACTTGTGTCGTTGGCAAACATCGCAACTTGCCACGAATCGCTCCACATCAGTCTTCATCCCCACCCAATACAATTCGGCCGCCAAGCGTTTGTAAGTTTTCAATACTCCTGAATGGCCTCCAATTGCGCTACCATGGAACTCCTGTAACAACCGTGGTATATGCACCGACGATTTCGGAAT
The DNA here is from genome assembly GCA_027186245.1 of Coriaria nepalensis. Taxonomy (NCBI): domain Eukaryota; kingdom Viridiplantae; phylum Streptophyta; class Magnoliopsida; order Cucurbitales; family Coriariaceae; genus Coriaria; species Coriaria nepalensis. The sequence goes on along the minus strand of CP114496.1, from coordinate 9,598,630 downwards.
CACTATACGCCCTTGATAAAGTAACCGACCCCCCACTACCGAGTACTCAGGGTACCCGTCATTGCCCTCCTCAATAGCCTTTCTGATTTTTCTCAACTCCGAGTCTGCCGCCGCCTCCGACTCTGCCGCCGCCTCCGACTCGAGCCCCTCTATATCAAATAGCTGCGGGAGCGATATTGCCGCTAACTGGGGCCCATCTACGCGCCTGGACAGCGCATCCGCAGCTCGATTTTCCAACCCCGGCCGGTACTGTATTTCAAAATCGTAGCCCAACAGTTTGGACAGCCAACGTTGATGATCTTCCGCCACCATACGTTGTTCCAACAGATATTTCAAGCTCCGCTGATCCGTGCGGACGATAAACCGCCGACCCAACAAATACGGCCTCCATTTTTGCACCGCAAACACAATGGCCATGAGCTCGCGTTCATAGACAGACTTAAGACGAGCTCGCGGCGTCAAAACCTGACTGAAATATGCAATCGGTCGCTGATTCTGCATGAGGACAGCCCCTAACCCATAGCCCGATGCATCGGTTTCTACTACAAAAGTCGCCGTGAAGTCCGGCAAAGCGAGTACCGGAACACTAGCCATTGCTTGCTTTAATTTGTCGAAAGCTTTTGCCGCCAATTCGCCCCAACGGAAGTTATCTTTCTTGAGTAGATCCGTTAAAGGCCCCGCGATTGTACCATAACCCTTGACGAATTTGCGGTAATAACCGGTTAACCCCAAGAAGCCCCGCAATTCCTTCAATGTCTTCGGTACTGGCCAATCCAGCATTGCCGCCACCTTTGCCCGATCGGCCGAAACCCCCTCAACCGAAACAATGTGGCCCAAATATTCCACACTAGGCTGCCCGAAGGTGCACTTCTTCTCATTCGCATACAATTGATGACCTTGTAATTCCGTTAAAACGACCTTCAAGTGGTCCAAATGCTCCTCAGTCGAGCGGCTATAGATCAAGATGTCGTCAAAGAAGACGAGCACGAACTTCCTCAAGTACGGCTGAAACACCTTGTTCATGAGTGACTGAAATGTTGCCGGGGCGTTGGTGAGCCCAAAAGGCATCACTAGGAACTCATAATGCCCCGCATGGGTCCGAAAAGCTGTCTTAGCCGCATCCTCTCTCCGCATTCTAATTTGGTGATATCCTGACTTCAAATCTAATTTGGTGAACACGCAAGCTCCGTGTAACTCATCCAATAGTTCGTCGATGACCGGAATAGGAAATTTATCTGGTACGGTCCCTTTGTTTAAAGCCCGATAATCCACACAAAACCGCCAATTTCCGTCTTTCTTCTTGACCAACAAAATTGGACTAGAGAAAGGACTCATACTAGGCTGTATAATGCCAGCTTCTAACATTTCTTGCACTAGTCTCTCAATCTCATCTTTCTGTGCCTGCGGATATCGGTAAGGTCGCACGCTAATTGGCGACATCCCCTCTTTCAATACTATAGCATGCTCGTGATCTCTTTGTGGGGGCAGCCCTACGGGCATACAGAATACATCGCTAAAGCGGTCCACTACTACCCGCACCGCCTCTTCCACCGCGCGGCACCCCTTCGTATCCTTACCCATTTGCGGATTTACTTCGATCAGGAACCCTTGTCCTTCGCGCTCGATAGTTTGCAGTATAGTTTTCAAGCCCACTAGAGTCTTACACAAACTCGGATCTCCTTCTAGTCTCACGGTTTGCCCTTTACTACGAAACCGCATCCTCAACAATTTCCAATTCACTGTCATTTCACCCATCGAGCTCAACCATTTCATTCCCAAGATCACATCTGAACTGCCCAAATCCAAAGGCAAGAAGTCGTCAATTACCTCCAACCCTTGCATCGTCAACCGCAGGTTTTTGCAGGAACCCGCACTTCGTACCGTAGTACCCGTTCCCAAGGTTACCCCGTGGCTGCCTGTATTCGCTAATTCTAGTCCCAGTTCCGTAATCACGCGGTTAGAGATGAAATTGTGGGTAGCCCCACTGTCGATAAGAACCGTTACACTCTGCCCTTGAATTTCCCCTTTCAACTTCATGGTGTGGTAGGGTGTAAATCCGACCACCGAATTAAGCGACACTTCGGCTAAATCTAGGTGGTGATGCATCGGATTCTCCTCTCCCTCATCATCCGTTTCTACCATCTCTTCCTCCTCATCATCAACCATTAGCACTTGGAGTCTCCTCTCCTTACAATGATGCCCCGGCGAAAATTTCTCGTCACAACGAAAACACAACCCTTTTGCTCGTTTGTTCGCAATCTCTGTCTCCGTTAGTCTTTTGAAATTCCCTTCTGGACGGTACCCGGCTCTCCTCTCTCCCAGAGCTTCCCTACCGACGGTGACAGTTTGCGTCCGAGGGCTATGAGTCCCGGAATAACCTTTGTGAACAAAACTGCCATGGCTGCTCCTTTGCTGTTTTTTTGCATTTTTCTTCTCCTCCACTTGTACAGCCAAGTCCATATACTCCTCTAGTCCCTTGGGCCGTAATAACCTCAATGCTGTCCGAATTTCCAGTTTCAACCCTTTTAAAAAATTTCCCTCTAAGATTTCCGGAGGGACGCTCATTAATGGCCCGGAAAGCAACTCGAACTTCTCTCGGTATTCCCACACTGTCCCCTCTTGGCGGAGTGCCAAGAACTGTTCATATAAGTCGCCATCGTGAGAAGTCCGAAACCTTACCATCACCCTTTCTTTAAAATCCGTCCATGACCCCATGGGTCGGCGGTGCCCACACCATTGAAACCATGACAACGCCGGCCCCTCCAAACATAGACCGGCTGCCTGCAGTTTTTCCCCTTCCGATAATCCATTAACCTCAAAGTACCTTTCCACCCTATAAACCCATGCTGCCACATCCTCGCCTTCGAAGATAGGCATCTTCAATTTGCGAATCTGTGGATCCACACCCATTCTGCCTGGTGTGCCCGCGTACTGCCCTTGGCCCGCCCATGGGGGTTCCGCCGGAACCCTAAAATCAGCCCACGGCGCCCTTACCTCACCACTCGCGGCAGTTCCTGCCACATAACCGCCTGCTGGCCCTTGTTCCGCACCTTTTTCCCCATGTCCGAATTGAAACCTTCCCGCTGTCCCCCACGGCTGTGCTGCCGTTCCGGAACCTTCCCCCAATTCGCCGCCGAACTCTTCCCTAAGTTGGCCGTCGACGCCCGCACCCTCTACTGCGCCGTCCACCGCTCGTTTCCCCCTTGCAGCCCGCTCACCGCCACTGCGGCTGCCTTGGCTGCCTTCTCCGGCGGTGTCCCCTGCTGACCGACCATGACCACCCACAAGTTGGTCAGGGTTCGATGGTGACCTAAACTGCAGCTCCGTCAGTTTTCCCAATATGGCTTCCAACGACGAATTCTGCTGCGCAAACTGCTGTTGTACTGTTGCGAAGCGTTCTTCGATTGATGTTTTGATCGCCATCACTTCGCTCTCCAATTTCTCCTCGAGTGCCTCTACCTTCTTCGCAGCCATCGATGATCGAGTGCTCTGATACCAATTTGATAGGACCCGGTCTAGATAATTACGACTAGGGCAAAACTTTATTCTTCGATAATCGAATAATCAAACTAACATAGGATGACCTACTATTCGAGAGGTAGGCCGTCTCTCCCTAAGAGTCCTTACTCCCCAAACTTTCTGAATACCTAAACCCTAACCCTTCAACTGCTTATTATCCTACTACAAACAATTACCAAAATACCCCTCATAACAATAATCCTTATAATAATACTAGTAGTAAGACTAATACTAATAATAACTATGTTATGCTAGGCTTTATTTCTCCTAACATAAGTATGAATAATTGATGGTCTAACAATGGATCGAGGCCCTTTGGACTCAATGCTTATAAGGAATGAGTAGGAGCTCAAGAAGCCTGATGATAGGTGAGACAGTGAAAATTGAAGCTATTTGATTTGCGTTTATACTTTATGTACGCTAGTATCGTGCTACAGAACTTCATTTTCTCTCAGCTAGATTTTAGGTCTTGGATTACCACGTCATTTGAGTCAATGATGTAATTCTAGATTCTAGGTCTTGGATTACGCTAGTATCAATGATGAGCCAGCTAGATTCTAGGTCTTGCAAATCAACTTCCTATGATAGAATTTTTCCACGATTACATGTTCAAATTTCTGATTCTTCATCAGGTGCAAATTTTTTCCTCTGTTAAATCTGATTTTGTATATTGTTCATGTGATTTCTCTATGATCTATGTTGAGGATTATCTAATATAAATTCGGTTAAGAAATTATGTTAAGGTTGATGAATTCAGTTTTGCATCTTGTGTTTAGGATGCATGATTCTAGGCATTCTGTTCATTTGCATCATGGTTCTGATTGAGGATCTTCATTTTGCATCTTGTGTTTAGGTCTTTGTATCAATTGCAGTGTATAAAGTACTTCATATGTTCATTTGCGGTAAGGATATTCATTTTGTCAAACCCTAATTTTGATATTGTAACTTCCGCATTAGTTTAAGAGTATGGATTTTCTATTATTATCTATTTTATTTTTTAAGCGTGTTTTGGACTTATGAATCTAGACAAGAGCTGTTTTGTTGTGAATTGAATCCCTTCTGTGAAAGTTAGCAAAAAACTGGCCGAGGTAATTCCAGCATCAATTTTCCTAACCTCATCAGATTTTGGGTTTGTTGGTTCATTGGTTCTTTTCACGCTTTCTCAGAACTCATATAAATCTTCTCCAATCTCAATATGTACGATTTACTCTTGCATCCTATGGTCTATATTTCATTTAGATAGATGAAAGGGTTTCCATCTGGAAGGAGGACTTGATGAAGTTCGAAAGAATATGCAGGATTGTATATTGGAGAAATGTATCGCTTCTGCAATGTCTACTACAACATATAACATCATGTCTGCAATCGAGGTAATGATTCACATCACGTTGTCAGACCTTGATTTGGATTTTATTGACCCATGTATTTGCTCTACTTTAAGATTACGGTTTTTCTTCATTTCCATTTATTTTTATGTAATAATGGCTTCATTTTAACTTGCGGATGAACACGTACGGTTTTGTCGTGAATAGTATCCGATCTGTTAATGAAAATAATCTTTATTGACTTGGTCAACAGAACTGATATACACGGAAAGGTATATTAAGATGTTAATAAATTGAACTAGCCAAAAAAAGAGGAAAAAAAAAAAACCAAAATGGGTTTAGCAAGAATAGTATCCACTATCTAATACCCCAACCAAATTCTTCCAGCCGAAGGTTGCATTGGATTTTGGACTTCAGTTGAAATTTCAAAACGAAGTGATTGATGTAGACATTTGCATAATACTGCAGGATGAGTCGTTCGTCCTGAGACAGTGGGCGTTCGTCCGGAATCTTGGTATCCTGTGATGGCCTGTGCGGGGTTGTGGTGAGTGTTTTCCTCAAAGATGAGTGGATGACACTTTTGGCATGAAATTTATATTTAGCTAGGTTTTCTCAAATTAATGTAATGTAACTGCAAGAACTGTAATAAGTGGACTTTACTATGATTTTTCATTCAACATAAGAATGATGCCCATGATTAATGAATTGCTGCTGATATGATACTGCAAGAAAAAACTGAGCAATTCATTAATTATGGGCATATCGATTGCTCATGTTGTAAGGTCCAGTGTCAAAGTTAGGCATAAATAATGTTTGGCAGCTAAAAAATTATGGAGCCAAGTGGGCGTGCTATTAATACTGTAAACAAATTTATACTTTTAAATTGCTGATGGGTTAGTACATACGGGACAGGCATGTAATGTGTTATAAATTTATAATGAGCCTGAAAAGATTTTAACTAGAAAAATTGGCGCCGTAAAATTGTTCGCACAGCAGGGTTGGTCTATATTGGGCCAAAAAATGTGTTTGCCAAACTAGGCCATCAAAAGTTAAGCAAATAACAAAATGGTCAATGATATGTGCTGATCAAAATTTAGTGGGCGTCAGTAGTGGGCCTAAACCGGGCCGTTAAGAACACTATAGAGTAGGCCGAAATTTGGGCCGATCGTGTTTGCTTGGACCATCACATTGGGCCGTAAGTTTACTTATGGGCCTGATAATTGGGCCGTGGAAATATATTTGGGCCTACACATTGGGCCGTAAAGACATGTTGGGCCTAAACTGGCATAAGCACATGCATTGTCAATTTTGGGCTTTATGGGCCGTTTACATGTATTAATGGGCTTACGTATTGGGCCTAAAATATATTTGAGCCTACGGGTCTTAATTAGGCCGCGGGGATATTACAAAATATACAAATGAGCACAAGTTGGGCCCAACAATTCGTTATTATGGCTTACATAATGGACTGCAACATTATTTTTGGGCATGATGGTCGCCAACTGGGTGGTTCAAATTTTAACGAAATGGCCTTTTTCAAATTAAGTGTACGTAGTATTTTTTTTTTAGTTGGCCTAAACTGGGCCTTTAAAATTTTTAACGAAAATAAATAAATTGACCCTTTTTTAGCCTAACTAATTTTAACTGGGCTTATATTTTGAGCCGTGTTGATGAATGCTTACAATGGGTTATGATTTGAGAATTGATATTCGCTCGGCTTTCTTATTGGGGCGTAAAACTACATGAATTTAACTTTTGGGCCTTTCTAATAGTAACGAATAAAAAAAACGGGCCATGTTACCATTTAAGGGCCGCAGCTGTTAGCACTTCGCGCGGATGGTGATTGTCCCATGTTGGCATAGCAGGGAAGCAGCAGATTGCTATTAGCATTTAGCAATTAGAAATAAGGGTTGATTGCTTCTTGGAGCTCTTTGAATTCCCATGCATCATCTGCTGAATATTGCCCTGAAAATAAAATAATTCTAATGTTACATTTTTGTGTACACTTTTCACTTTCTTTTCTTTTCATATATCTGGGTTGAATTCTCTGCAGGAGTACTTGCTAATTGGGATTCCCTCTCTGCCCCCCCCCCCCCCCCCTCCCTCTCTCTATATATATAGGTAGTAGGGTTGAATTTTTGTTTCCTTCTGTGCAACAAACATTTAAGGGAAAAGACACACATAGCCTTACCAATTGAATCCCACCGAAGAGCAGTCAAATGGGCAACACTGCAAAAATCAGCAGGGATGGCATTATGTTTCATACTAAAACCACCCTTTTGTCAAAACCAATTCAATGGGAGGCAGAAATAAAAGAGGCAGGAGTAGAGAGAAATATTTGTAAAGATTAATTTAAAGAGAGTACCTGCCAAGAGCCTTCCCGAGATCTGCACATAGCGAACATATGTATGTCCCTTTAGAACATGTTACCCGGAAAATCAAATTTTGTCTGCAAAAGTAAGTAACACAATCGTAGAGCTCAATTTCAAGATATCATCACAGATTCTGTAACAGTTTGTATGTTGAATACTGATTCGGAGTTCCACATTTTTTACCGATCATCTAAGCTTCGTTCAATGTCAAATTAGAACATTGAAATCCGTCTAGGTGAAAGATCTACACTTTCTCCTCTTCTTGCTTTCTCGTACATCTTTTCACCTCCAACCTAGGAGAAGAGAACCATGCAAGATGCCAAAATGAGTGAAGAGCTTGGAAAGGGTCACATAATCATATTTATAAAGGGCAGAATAATAACAACGATAATTATGGCAGTACTATGTGTAGTAATTAGACTCATAAAAATTAAAGAAGAAATTCTTACGTTGATGGCAGAAAATATAGGAGGAACTTGCCAAATTTCCCCACAGAACGAAGTAGCTGCTTTTTTTATGTCCTCGTCTTTGATATGCTCCCAAGGCTCTTGCTGAATTGACCTGAATAAGGGAAGCATGTATGAATAATTTTTTTTAAATAATGAAAAAGAAAGGAAAAACCAAAATACAAATAAGGGTTCCAGAAGTAGCTAAACACACCGGTGTATCAGCATCCCATGTTGAGGTAGCCTCTCCCAAACGGAAAACTCCACTGTAACCTTTAACCATACCTTGATTACTAATGACAAGACAATAAAATTTTAGACAAAAATAATACGCGTGGAATCACAAATGAAAACACCCCCCCCCCCCTACACGTGCAGATGAAAAAACTTTATTTAATCTCTTTGTGATGAGAGGATGTTATGTAAGATAAACCAGTTGCCAGCACATAATATCAATAAACCAGTTGCCATAGGATCAAGGGTTCCACCGTGGCCTACCTGTGAATAGACAGAAAATATTGACTTCAAATGTAAATCAACAGGAATTTGTAAACGTATATGCAGCAGCCTTAATGCACCTTTTTCACTTTGACAAGGCGACGCAGCTTCCCACAGACTGTAAATGAAGTCCATCCTGCTTTGAAACATGATACTATTATCTCTTCTAAAACATCACATGCTCCACCCGGCCACTTCAAAATTGAAAATTTTAATTTAAACAGGGGAATGAAAAAGTACGAAAATTTTGGTACCTTGGGTTAAAGTACTAATCATTAACCACCCAAAACAGTATTAATAAGAGACTCAATGCCAATGATATTAGGAGGCTAAATATATCACCTCTGGGTTTGTTTACCAAAACCACTGTTCCAAATGGACCATCCCAAGATGGAGGGACCTCATCATGCCTAGTCAACAAATATGGCTCTGCAATACTAACATCAGCATCCTTATTGGGGACTTTCTTCAGACACTTGAAGAACTCATCCACCTTCTTCTCCATAACATCCTTATTCACATCCTTCACCACTTCTCTCTTCCCCTTCTCATCTCCTTTCTTTTCACAGAAAACCAGTCCCTTATCCTTACCACGTTCTACATTGTTCTCACTTTCATCCCTCACTTCCTACTTCTTCTTCACATTTAACTTCCCCTTTCCATTCGCATTAACATTCAAATTCGACTCTCCAGGTTGCAGAAACGCCTTGTCAAGACCTTCACCAGGAAAGTACTTCTTCTCCAACTGATTAACCATCTTATAATGCTTGTCCTTCTCCCATGGATACGTGAAAGCGTCGTAGAAATAAAGCCCCTCCTCTCGCTAGCGATAAGTGTTGAATTCAACTACTTCAGGCTTCAATTCCACAAAACCGTCCTCCAGCGATTTACTCCCCTCTTCATCAGAATCCGATCCGTACAATCTCTTGCTCCTTTTGTTGTAATACTTCCTCTTCGCCTTATCCATTTCCAGATTTTCCGAACTGAGTTGATTACTATCACTCATTACTTCTCATCCACCCAGTCCTCAAACCCTAACTCCGAGATGGATCTCTCAGGCGACTCCTTTCCAGCCGAATTATCGGAATTCGATTTGCTTACTCTAGCTGGTCGTGGTCGGCGACTGTGGTGCGAAGGTGATGTCTGAACCGGACGGTTAATGATCATCTCGTACTGGAGAGGATACGCCGTGGAGTTGGAGGAAAAGCACCGTGATCAAGAAGGCAATTTTGCCAGGGAAAATGCGGTTTTGCAGAAATGGTTGAATTGTGAGAGCGGAAGACGTGTACAGAGCGATTTTGAACACGCCATGGATTTCGAGCGGATGAAGAAGAGTAAAATGTAATTCAGAGATGGCGATTTCGCCAACGAAGTCGCCAATCCAAATGATGAAGACTGTGGCGTTCAAGTTTTTTCTTTTTTAAATGATAGAAACGACGTCGGGTGTTTATGCGTGCTTGGGCTAAAACTTAGGTGGCCAGGATAAGTGAATGGGATCTGGCTTTTTTGTGTCAGAATAAAATGAAGAAAAATAAAAACGAAATTGGTTCGAAAATTTTTCGAGAATTTTCATTTTCAGCGTGATTTCCCGCTAGAGGGAGATTCATTCATGGGGTCAGCAGTTGCAGCAACTACTGCTTCATCTGAAGATGACGACTGGGAGCTTTGTAACGAAGACGGTTTCGTCTTCAAGCGCCAGAAGAAGCGGCGAATCGACGACGGGGATCCAGCAGCAGTGGAAACCTCCGTCGACGCTCCACCGCCGGAGAGTGAAGCTTATGATCCCGTGGTGGAAGAGAACCAGCGGAGAGAGCGGAAGAGAAGGAAGCTATTAGAGTTGAAAGTGACGTACCAGAGAGAGATCGATCAGTGGGAGAATCTGTCGAACACCTTGCGGGATATGGAGGTGAGGACGAGTCAGCTTCAGGAGCAGAGGCGAAGAGAGAGAGAACAAGACGAAACGGCGTCGGTGTCGGAGAGTTTCCCGTTGCCTGTGATTCAGACGGATGATTTTGCTAAGTCGAAAGTGGATGAGCTTCTCTTTCAGGTCAGTGGATTTTAGGCATTTCTCCTCAATTCTATTGTTTGCTAGGAAACCTGTGAAATCGAAACTTAGTGCGAAGCGGAATTCTAGGAAAAACATTCTTAAATCGACGATCTGACACATATAATTTGAACCTAATTTGCATGTAGAGTAATACCTAATTCTTCTTATATCCCAAATTCTCCAGGTAGAAGCTCAAGAAGCAATGATTCGAAATGCTTCAGATCTATGTGATATAGCAGAGGCATTGTGCAGTGAGCAAGATGGAAAGTTGAAGCAGACTCTCATCGATCTTCCTATCTGGGCTTCACCAAGAGAACTCATGGCGTTGCTCTGTGACGAGTGATTGACTAATCTTATCGAAAGATAAGGAGAGGATGTGCGTTATAATGTGTAACAGTGAGTCCAAAATGCTTTTAAGAGAACCTTTTTTTCTGTAAACTAGAATCCTAAGATCGGTCCTTTCGTGTCGTTCAATGGATAATGGTAGTAGTAGAGGAGTTTGTGGGCAGTAGAGAAGGACGTTGTGAATAAGCTATTGCATATATCCTATATGAATGTTCATGAATTTCTCTGTGCATTCATCTTCTTTGCTTGAAAGCTGAGTATAATGAGAAAGACAATGGGCCATGCTTCTAACTGTATTACATGCAAAAAGGTCCGGTGTTATAATGACAAACTGTGGATATGTGTTCAGAACTTGTTCTTAGGCACAACAAAAGAACTAAATAACAAAACCCCATCTCCAAATTAAAAATTATAATGACAGAAAAAAGAGTTCCCTGTTTATGTAGCCCTATCTAGACAAAGTTTCAAGATCAACATCGTTTAAGCACAAAGAAATAACCTGAACTTGTTGAATAGCGAAGCCAGCTTTGTGGCACTCATCCTCTAGAAGCTGCACTTGTGAAGGCCCATCTGGGCAAAACACGACCACGGCTCCTCCACTTCCTGTGAACATTGATGCAGCACCAACCTTTCGAGCTACCTCCACCATTTCTATGTTTAGAGCACCCAGGACTTCATCTCCAAACATTTTCCTATACAAAATATGAAATCAGTGATCTTAGTATTATTAAAATGAACTCAAGATTCAATTAAGCCATGTGAAGCAGAGCCATATGACCATAGTCATATCACATAGTTTACAAAATGTATCAGGTCTCACCTTCTAGGGTCAAAATTATGATTCGTAAGGGATGCGAGTTTGGAATAGTCCTTCTCAATTAAAGCTGTTCTTCCTTCACATGCTATGCTTGCAACCTCATGCATTGTTGATATTATAAACTCGTCACCATTGAGCCACCTTCGTCGTACTGTGCCATGGACCTGCATTTGAATATTCAAGTGTACATTAAAAACATCTAATACCCATTCAAACAAAACTTTGGAATGTAAATGTAAATTATTACATTTTAATCTATGTTTTAACCAGTGGGCTTGAACTTTTTCTCATTAAAAAAGAAAAGATAGATAAACCACCTTTCCAGAATCACTTGGATTCTCAGCCTAAATCAGATGGAGAGGAGGTAGAAGACTAGTGTCCATAGGCGTGTAGATGCCATGCCCCAAATTTTCCATGTGTTCTTTCCTAAAATCCTACAAAACGATAGGCGATATAAATAGGTACAGTCCTGATAAACATCTATGCCAAGACATCAAATGTCTTACCATGTAAACAAGGCCCCCATAAACTTGGGCGACCCGATCTTGGAGACCAACCACGATTCCAAGTTCTTTTTCTGCAGCAAGGACAAGGCTAGGCCTTACCTCCACTTTGACCAGATGCCTGACTTTGTAAAAGTCTACCAGACAGTTTAGTGCAGCACATACAATTGCACTTGAACCTGAAAGTCCTGTCTGAAATGTCAAAATTATAACTTAAGCCATGGGATTAACATCCAGAGATTCAGGAAAACATGTAAATGAGTACATAGCATCGAGTTGTGTTACCTGCCGAGGAATATGAGTGTCATATGACAGAGTGAAGTTTCCACCATCAAGAGTGATGTTCTTCTCTTTGCAATGAGCATGGAAGACTTTACAAATTGCCATAAGCAATCGTACGCCTCCATAGTAACCTTCATTTGAGAGACGATTCACTTGTAAATAGTACAAGAAATAAAAAAGATACCAATCAAATTCACGGCATTCCTCAGATCAATCTCCAATTCAAAAATCAAGACAACCGATCGCCATTTTCTCCACAATTAAACATCCGGTTTTGCGATCATAAAAGATACAAGGAGGGAGAGACAGAGAGAGGACCAGGTGATCTAGGGATCTGAAGTTGACGAGATCGTGAGTCGGATGGGGCTTGATAATGAACTCATCGGAACGTTGCAGCTGGACATTGGCCCAGAAGTTGCCGAGACTGAAGGAAATCGTATTGCCGTAGTAGACATCCCTCGGATTGCCAAGAAATCCTACTCTCGCGTAAGCTCTGTGCTCGATCGTTGAAGAAGATGTAGTCTCCAGACCCATTTCTCCCTCACTCGCTCTCTCTCTCTCAATTTCCCTCCTTAACGCGTCTCTTCTTTTGTACTCTTTGATGTATATACAAAACGTATGACAACAACCCGGGGCCCACCTTCAGAAGGTTCCTATCTGCCCCGTCAGCTTTCAGAGAAATAACAAAATGCGAGAGCTTAGTTACACGTTACACTCACTTCTGATTTTACCGAAATCCGTTTGCCACCTCATCATTCTGCACGATAATTAACATCATCCCTGTTGAAATGTAGCTGTCAAATCTGTCCATTATATGAAAAAAAGGATGAAAGAAACAGATTCTTATGCTAGTTTGCCTTCTTCATGCATGAAGTGAATAAACATACTACTATACAGAAGTTGTACTTATGAGCTAGAAAAGTAGAAGAAACAGATCCTTATGCCAATTGCCAAATCCCATGGTCTCTCCATGTAGTAATAAGCAAAAATGACTTTCCGGTTAGCGAAAACAGATTGATTTCTCGCTCGAGATAAGGAAAGTCTATTAAAAGTTGAATCACCTGTAAGATTGACCCAGAAATGGAAATGGGTACGGAGATAATTGATAATGGCATTTAGACTGTACAAATTCAACAAGAAAATTGTACACAAAAACACAAATCAACCGTATTTGCCATCTGGTATTTAACTGGAAGGAAGAGGGTTGGAGAAGAAAGTGCAAACAAATGTAAATGCAAGTTCAGCATAAATAAGATCAAGAAGAACAACTATTAGTCTTCTTCCTCATCTTCTTCTCCATCTTCAGGCAAACCCGTATCATCTCCAATCCCTTCAAGGAGTTTATCAACATCCTGTCCTAATTCCAACAGTTTAGTACTTAATTTTTCCACCTTGCTCTGTTCTTGCCCCAGGCAAACAAGCAAATCATTGAGCTCTGCTTCACTATCCTTCTGAGCTTCTTCCCTTGCTTCGGCTTTTATTGCCTCCATATCTGGAACAAGAGAAGGCCCTGCCCCACTACCCTTTAAGGCTCTCACCTCCTTTTCAAGATGCAAGTTGGCCTGTTCTAGGCTGTTGTAAGCATCAGAAAGGCTCTTCAGATCCGATTCCATCTTACCAGCTTGATTTATATACGAGGATGCCTCGGATTCAATTTTGGCTTTCTCTACCTTGACCAATTCAAGCCGTTGAGAAATCTCTTGCACGTCTCTACGAAGTGTCTCTACTTGAACTCTGTCGGACCCACTACTCACTCTCTGGTCAGTCCGCAATTCACTGGTTCCACAAGTCTTGGCCAGCTCCTCAGCCAAATTTGCATTTCGACCCAGAAGGTCCTACAAGTTCGAGCCATAGATGCTTAAAATGTATGCACATTGAACAAATTCTTGTTGAGGGCCCCTATAATATATTGAGTATGATCTTCAATATAAAAAGGGGTTTTAGACTACCAAAGAAAAAGCCTCTCATAGGGATGTTCCTTTGCAGAAGAATTAGTTAGACAAAAGAATATAAAATTCAGGAGGTTATATTAATATATTTTACCTGTATTTCAGAGCATTGCTTCTCCACAAATGCCTTAAGCCGTTTGATGTACTCCCCATCACTTTCCCCACTCTTCGGTTCCAATTCTGCAGGCACCACAGAAACCTTACTCTTTGGATGGCTGTAAACATCCACAATGTTATTTCTAATATCAGCTTCCAAACCCTTAACGGCATTCACAAAATGAACATCAAAGATAGATGAGAGAAGAGGATGGTCCTCAATTTTCTGATCAGATGATTCAGTCTCTTCAACATCTTCACTATCTTCCATGCTAGCGGCAGCGGATCTAGTCAATGATTTACGGGGCTCTGATGACTTTGCAGAGGTAAAAACAAAGCTCTTCTGCAGCTCGTCGAATTTAAGAAAATAAGATGTAAGCCCTATTTTCTGGCTTATGGTATCAACGATAGAAAAAGCATCTTTCCCACTATCACTTGATTTGTTGTAGACCACACATACTCCCAAGAGAACTGCTGCTAAGCCTCGCATACAAACTGTGGCAGATGAATCTGATATCAGCTCAAGTAGATATGTGAGATGAGGCAGTGAGTCTAGGAAGCAATGCACTGCACTAGGACAGTTAGCCAACCAAGTGATCAGCAATTTCAGTATAATTGGTTGGACATAAGAATTCCCCTTTGAGCTTGATTTTCCATCTCTGTTTATCATGGAAGAGGCAAGAGCCAGATACTTCACCAATTGATCCATTAGCAGCTCAGGAGCACCTAAAGAAGCCATGGGTGCCTCAAGTTCAATTTTTAAGACCTGCAAATAAAAACAAGTCTCATTGCTCTAAACTTTTAATGAATCCAATCTCCAAAACAGTCAACTTCGACATTTTTTTTTCCCAGATGTATTTGAACCTAAAAAAAAGTCTTGTAAACACAAATGAGAATGCACTGTGATCACCTACCTTTTCCTTGCATTGACTATTATCCTTCAGAATATGAGAAAGTACACTTGCAGCTCTACAACAAGTCTGCATTCGAATTAATAACGTTGCGTGTGGAGGATCAGAAGTCATACACAATTGAATGAACCAGCAATTTGGGATAGTAAACTATCAACATCAGAATGTAATAACATTAAACTATTACCTCAAGAGCCCCATCCCTTTCACTCAAAGTAAGACCACGTAAAAGCATGCTGCAAGAGGAGCAAGTATCAAGGGCATTTACAGAAAAAGCAACCTTTCACCCAAAAGTGAGGAGAACAACAATTCATAGTTGATGATTGATTCATTTGTTTTAAATAGGGGAAAAACCAAGATAAAATACGATATTATTCAAGAGAAAATTTCAGAAGAGCAGTCATGAATGCACTCTGCAAACCTACATTCCAAATGACATATTCACATCCTCCTCAAGCGGGGCATGGATCATTGAGTTCGGCTGAGGAATTAATGTGGATGCTAACATTGTTTGGCCCTCAGCATTTTTCTAAGTCAAATAAAACAAAGCAAACATCAAATAAAAAAAAATGAAAACTCAAGAAGGAAAACATAGATGTGATAAACAACCTCACAAAAGCTTTTAAAGACATAGTCAGCTGCAATAAATTCTTGGGTATTAGATGTCCGCAAAATGAGCCGCAATATTGATTTCAGGGCAGGTTCTTGTGTCCCCTCTCCAAGACCCTTGCTTGCGAGGGCATCAAGGTTTTTGGGGTGCTCAGAAATAAGATCGCCAATGCATCGTAAAGCCTGAAAAGGTAAGGAAATAATGAAAATATAATGACATTATATTGTGGTGATCTGTTAAATTGAAAGAATTTTAGTGCATCCACGGCAAGCTGAACTCCAATCTAAATCTATCCGAGATCTTATTTTCTAATAGCTTGTCCTCTAAGAAAGACTGTATAGATGCGTCTTACCGCACAACGCACAGCAACAGGTGCCCATTGGCTCTCTACCCCCAACATTAGGAGATGATCCAATACTTTCTTCTGAAATATACAAGGGAAAATTTTGGCGTTAGATCTCACCATACTAATAAGCTACTAAAGAATTTACAGTCAAAATGAACTAGGAAGTTGCACAAACCTGCACCAAGGTTGTTTTATTAGTGACCTTATTTGCATCTTTTCCAGGACAAACCTCAAGATCCCCAATAATTAGCAAATTAATGGTTTCTAATACACAGAGAAGATTGATCGTCTACTGGCATGGTTTGTATTGACAACAAGAAACTACCAATTAGGTTTATGTGCAGCATCTAGAAATTTGCAGTATGAAGTTACAGTTGGTCGACTATCTAACCTTTTGTTGTGTGAAACTGTAAGTACTTCCTCTTAGCTTCAGAATTGATATTAAGGGGTCAAATCCAGTAGTTTCTCTCAGCAGTATCTGGGTGGCACATACTTGAGAGTAGAATCAGGAAGACTTTGTGCAATAACGACAGGCACTCAGCAGACATGGCTCACTCACCTGATTAGATGCATTGTTACGGAGAAGATTGTTCAACAATTCCAGGCAGTCCTGCTTAGAAAAATATCTGTTAATACCAAAACAGTAGAATATATCATCTCAACAGCACCACCATCTGTTTAAAGAGTCCTTGGATTAACAACTAATTTAGCAGGAAAGATGCACAAACAAATTGAGTAAACTATTATGGAAAAAAGAGAATACAAGTCACCTGCACAACAACACCACCATCTGAACCTCCTTCTTCTTTAATGATGCTAAAGATCCTGTCGAAAGCACCTTCAAACACCACAATTTTTTGAATTTCCTAAACGCATCATACAATTCTATCAGTTAGTGTAGACCAACCATCTTTTGTGAGATTTACAAAATGAATGATGAAAATCACATTAGAAGACAAAAGCATAGACCATGAGTGAAGAAAAAGAAAATTTAAGAATAGAAGTAAGGAAACATATAACTAAACCTCGGCTTCACGAGTCAGGTAAGTAAGTAGTAGTATGGCCTCATTTTGTATAACCTAGAAGTCAAGAACAGTATTCATAATTTGAACAGGATTGCAAGCATAATTGAGGGGGGAAAATCAATTAAAATTAATAAGAAATTTCACCCCCCAAAAAAATTTCTTGCAGGAATGCAAGGCTCTAATAAACCTTATTAATTTATATGCAGTAACAATGAAATATACCATCCTGTTAACAAGCTTTATACCTCACGATCCATAAGCATATCCATAAGCCGAGTTATACCACGAGGAATTGTTAGAATGGCTTCTTGTAACCTAAAAAAAAGGACTCAGCAGGAGTTATCCCAGTTACATATGACTAATCTAAAGATTCTAAACAATGATCACAATCAAGGAAAACTAGTACAAAGATAATACCTGGCTGGTGAATTTGTGAGGAGTGCAGTCAAAAGTTGAAGTGTGTAATATCTTACATAGAAGTCTTCTTCTGACTAGCAAAAGTGTCCCACATAAAGCAAAAGGGAAAAAAAAAAGGTTAAGACAAATGTGATAGAGCAATTAATCCAGGTAGTTTATTGAAAAGTTCCAACTCTAAGTAGACAGTTCTCACCAACAAACTAAGAAGAAGTGAAATGCTGTCTCCTTCTCTTGAAAGCAGATCCGTGTTTAGTAGAGCAGGTTGAACTTCATTATTTGGTCTTCTTGCATGATCTATAGGAGTCAAGGCACTTACTAAAGTTTCAAGTGAACCTCGAACCTGATCAAATAAAATGGAAGACCTATTATTCAACTCATCTTTTAGAAATAAATGAAGAAGACAGAGTAGAACTAGAATAGGAACGCTGAAAAGAGATTTTTCCTTTGGGGGGGGAGAAGATAATAATAGGAAATACGATTTACAACCATTTCAACATCATCACGTTCTTCTTTCAAAATGCTCATGAGAACAGGAAAGCCTGCAAAAGCAAGTGGAAAATATGATGAATATTGCAATAAGAAAACCATTGATATTAGAGAATATATGTGTATACACCCATATATTCGTGTGTGTGCATGTGCAGGGAAAGAAAAACACACCCATTGCCCCAAAAGCTAACTGGGCAGCCCGGCTTTCTGCTACAATAGACTGAAGCTCTACTATAGCATTCCTCCTGTCATCTTCCAGTTTACCATTGCTAATACGATCCAGTAACCGTTCAACATAGCTATTGAACCACAGCCAGAACACATTACAGTTAGATAGTCATACATCTAACATTCACATCTTTCATTAACCAGAACTAAGAAGAAGAAGAAGAAGAAGAAGAAGCCTTACCTATCTTCATTCGACGCAGAATTCTCATTGCCAAATACAAGCCCAACGACTCCCTGCAAATTAACAACTTATAATTAATTTGCATATGTAAGCGAGAGAGAAAACCCAAAAGAACGCTACAAAAATTGATATATGGAATATTCAACTAGATGGTCATCATCTAACAAAACATGTATTAGATAATTTTTTTTCAAAAAATCGCAATAAAAGGCGCAAGATCGTTAATTTAACCACAACTTCAAAAATCAAATAATAGATTTTCTCCATCTCTTTACTACTTGTAAATCCATGCACCACATCGCCACCTCCCAGTTTGATAATATATCCAAATTTCAAAGCTTATAGAACGCAAGAGATTACCTTATAACCAGACACCAAATCCATATCCAACAACGAGCGCACAATATTCTGAAACACAAGAAGAAGAAAAAAATCGATTGCTACTCGATCTAAGCTAAGATTCTAACAAAGAAGTAATCACTAATAACAATTCGCGAACAGAAACCCGAAAGAAAATCGAAACAATCAGCCAGAATGAAGAGAAATCTCGCGCACGAATACAGAACCCGGTGAGGAAGAAGATCGAAGCGATTCGACTTAAGGCAAATAGTTAGAAGGTCAGTTAGCTTAGAGTGACCAGTAATCAGACTCGCGCGGTTTTTGATTGCCCACAATAGAGATTTTGACTAGAAAGCACGGATTGCAGAGGTAGCAGAAATTTAATTTGATGCAAATGACAGTTCCTTGTGATTTTACCAGTCGGCAGTCGAGGCTGGCTGTGGAGCTTTGCCATCATGTGATTGATGACGCATTGCCCCTGAACCATGGGCCTGTGGTTCAGAACTGGGCTGGCGCGGGCCCATAAAAGATCCGTTTGCTTATACTCGTTGACTAATTATCCGTTTAACAATGATGTGTATGATATTAAAAAGTTTGATTTTAATTATATAGAAATTAAAAAATTAATTTAGTATTATCAGAATAATTTAAAAATATTATTTTAATTATATAATAACTAAAAATTTGACTCAAACTTATATACGAATAGTAAAAATGGAACCAAATGCAATTAATTAACCCTTCTTTTTTTTATAAACAATGCCTAACCTTTTTTTAGTAGACTTTTGTATAAGGCTACTACACACATCTAAATTTACATATTAACCAGTACCCCCCCGTGGTATCCCCGTTCCACCAGATATATACTATCAAACAAGAATTCAATTCCATAAATTAATCATGTTTAAATGATATCAAACATGAGTTTACATAATCGTCTCGAAGAAATCTCGTACGTTTGAAAATCACATGAAAAGAGTGAACCTGATTCTAACCTTGTAAGCATATCCAAATCCCATACATGATACTACAACTCGAGATATTACCGTCTATTATCCAGCTTCCAGGGCGCCCTCTCTCTATCCCATAAATGTAAGGGGAAATTCTTACGTGAGTACAAAAATAGTATATGAGTTATACACACACAATAAATTCTAGAAGGTAAGACGGTATCCACTCAAAAAGGGCATCTTGTGTCCTGGCTAAAATGAGCAAATCAGTTTCTCTTCCAATCCTCATTGACTTGTTTTAGTGTTGTTTTCATTTCATTACATTCTTCTTTCGATCAAAGAATCCCCGTCAATCTTCATCACTACTGCTCCGATAATCGTACCTGAACCCTTCATCTCCTTCCGAATCACTTGTCTCATATGCTTCCAATCCAAAATCCATCCTCTCAGATTTGGTTTTAACGTTTCCTTTCAAATTTCTATTCTTAGAAATCATACCAATTCTCTCCTCCTTCTCTTCTTCCTCTATGAGCCCATTTTTGTCCTCAAAATCATCATCATCACTCTCATAATCATTAAACCTCTTCTCATTATTATTAGTAGAACTCATAGATTTTGACCCTTTCAGGCCATCTTCCTCTACCTCATCATCAGATCGCCACATCACACTTTCAAGGTCACTTAACATATCTTCCCCCTCAGAAACCACATTTCTCCCAAACCCTTCACTATCTTTGGCCCGATCCTGTTTATTCCACTTCCCTCCGGGGCCCCCTCTAGACGTCTTCGTCATCAACTTACGTTCACCATTTGATCCATCACCATCATGATCAGAATCCCACTCATCTTCACCTTCCGATATATCATTCCGACCCCTCATCTTGTTACTATTGTCACCTTCTCTAAACATTTCGACTCTTCTAGACCTACCCCCACCATACTCTTCTCTATTCCAATACCTAAGTTTTATTGCCTCTTCTTTCTCTGCAGCTTCCTCGTCAGCCCATTCTTGATCTGCTGCATCTTCAATTTCCGCTATGAATCGGTCCAACTCTTCCTGGTCACTATCAGCTTCAGGTTCAGATTCCGATTTTTCCAAGCCAGTCACAGTCTCCTTAAATGATGATGATGATGACCTTTCCCCTTGGAAAACATAAGGGGTCCCTTCTCTTTTGTCAATTGCATTGAAGAAAGTTGCAGCTACTCTATGGATGCTGGCCATGGCTACCGGATCTTCCGGATTTATTCCCTTCCGCCTGAGATCTTGTTCTATCTTCTTTATGTTAAGCTTCTGAGAGTCAAGTGCTTGCTCAAATCTTGCCTTGAATAATGCCTGCATATAATAGTTGAACCGATTTTCAGTTTTACTTAAAAGAAAAGAAAAATAAAATCAACTCATAACTAGTCAATTGAGATCAGGTCTACGATTTATGGGTGTAAGATACAATTATGACTTTCTCTCAAACACTAATCAAAATGCAAACTTCATATTATCCATGAAAAACTTCAGTTTGTCTCAATCATTGAGTTAAATGAGAAAAATAAAAGAGCTACAATAATGCATACAGACCTTCCTTTTAGTAAGGGTGTTGAGAGGTATAAGATTCTTTGGTTGGCGGTAGTTTCTGCCTCGAAACATGATAATCGTTTTCACATTATGTATATTTACAACAATGCCACCACTGAGTCTAGCAAGCATGGTTGCCATTTCTTTGATCTTTTCTTTCGGGAAGTTATCGCAACAAACTTGTACGGTCTCATGAAATTTCCAATGGAGATGCATATTTTGGACCACTCCTCCAAAAACTCCACGGACACCAACCGGAACATAGTTTTTGTTTCTGAAACCAATCTTCTTATAAGCTTGAAACTGCTCTGGAGTGAATAGTTCAGGGTCATGCCTAGGGGATGGCAATTCTGGTAATTCATATTTCTTAAGTTTTTGTAGGAGCAGTGCTACTTTCTTCTTGGCCTGTGAAAAATTCACATGAGAAAAAAAATGTAAAATCTGATTAACAAATAACCCATTATACTAGTGTGCTATTTAGCTCAACCTTGGTAATAATATCATCAAAAGAAAATCAGTATATTTTTTCATGTTTCAGTGAATTACTAATGAAGAAAAAGAGGGCTTCTCTCTTTGTTCAATTATAAAACGAGAGGCCAAATATAATGAACTTTGTGCTAAAATTATACAATTTCTTGAATTTTCATAAATAATAGATGAACCAAAAGATTCGAAAAAGAATCCGGATTCAACATTCAAATAATGAACATATGTATATATATATCTGTTATCAACATTAGAATTGATTGAAAGAATCAGAGAGACACACCCTTTTGAGATTGTACATAAGCCTCTCTTCTTCAGTCATGAGCTTCTTCTTAATCTTCTTAGCTCTTCGGATCTCCCTCAAGGTTTTACCTGACTCCTTTTGCATCCGTCTCTCCACCTTGCTTCTCATGCTCCTACCTTTCGACATAGACATTGAACGGAACCATCCATTGAAAGGACTAAGCAGCTTAATTGCAGGTGATGATCTATCTCTATTGCCGTAAATGCTCTGTTGAGCAATATTAGTCGAGACGGGCTCGGAAGAAGCATCTCTTAATGCGATAGCATTCCTGCGCATATATCATACAACCCAAGTCCCATCACATTTTAAGCTGATATGGCAAGGGAGATTAGATGGGGGGAAAGAGTCTAACAATCAATTCTTAAACAGAGAAGGTGAGTGATGTGAAACTAAAGAGCTTTTCGTCTTGGAATCAGATTAAAGGGAAACTTAGAAAACCTCAAAGAAACAAACAGCCTAAAATCCTTTTGGGAAATCCAGTAAAAAGCAAAAAGATTCAAAACAAGACAAATAACCATTCATTTTCTCAGAAACCAAACAGAGAGAGCGCAGAGAGAGAGAAGAAATGTACTTGGAGAAATGGGGACGGATAATAGAGAAGGAGGAGGAGGAAAGAGTATTCGAGCAGTGCCTTTGAAGGGCCCTCGCAGCAAACATTTGGTAGTTAAATCGAAGAAGATGGATTCTCTCGATCAATCACTCACTCACTCATTCCAAGCTTCTTCTTCTTCTTCTTCTTCGAAGCGAAAATGGGAGTCTACTTCTTTGCCGCGGGTTTTCTCAGGGTTTATCAGCTTTGGGGGCAGGACCAATATACGAGTTCCCGGCTTCGCACAAAAAACGGAAACGCGACATTTATTATTTGGACCCCTGTTCTTTACTTTATTTATCTTTTTAGTTCTTTTAATTTATTTTATTCAGTTTTATCCTCGAGCATTTAAAAAGTTGACACAACATTTGGTCCCTTTTTGTATGTACGTCATTGTTTGCTACAACATTTACAGAGTGAGATGGGAATTCATAAGACCTAGATATATATATTTTTCTTACATTTCCGGAGATTATGGAGTAACCCAAACTATTAACATTCAATTAGTCTCACTTACAACTCTCAACCACCGCTAACCCCAAAAAAGAAGAGATTGACATGTATGATATCAACTTTTTATAGAGATTTGCTTGCACAACTTAAATATCAAGTGTGAACAAAACACAGTAGATGCTTTTTAACACAACACATAAAACATCAACTTACATTTAATAAATACGTAAAATCAGTTTGAGGTCTTTCATTAACCAAATAAAACACTTATTTTCAAGCACATCCACGGTGCAGCAACACAAAACTTCCGATACCCGACGGTTGGAAAAATATTCCGATCAACAACTGATTCAAACGCCTAATTGGAAAAATCCCATTTTCCGGGATAGGATTCCAACAAGGCACAAAAATTGGGAATATAACAGCATTCCCTTCAAAGCAATTTTTTTGCTTTATAGTCTATCTAACCAACCCATAATACTATCTTGCGAACCAAACTGCAAATCCTGCAATCACAAACAAGACGATCAATCATAAAATACATTTGCAAATTGGATTAAAAATTGAGATTAGAGGCTTACAGTTAGTTGGAAATCAGGTGGAGTATCCAACTCCAAGTTTTCAAGCTCAGAGATTCCACAAGATGTGTTCATATTTCCTTTATCTTCATTTTTGTCGCAAGTAAAACTGTCAGTGAAAGATATTTGATTTAGTCCTGAATTGTTGAAAAGAGTGGAAGAGTCAAAGACTTCCTTGCACAACAAGTTATCATCCAAACAACTTAGATTATAGTTATCAATAGCTTGAGATTCTCCTGCTATCCATTCTGGGTACCCATGATTGTTCTCAACTGTGTTATCGGGTGGAGTTGCATGTGATGTTTCTGGTGTTAAATCTTCTGCCTGATCAATATAAGTAGATGTAAGTAACTAGCAAGATCATAGAATTTGCACCTCTTCGATAATAAATAAGATCATAACAGTATTATGTTTAATGGATTTAACGGAAGCCTGTTATTTTGTCACATACCCGGGAGAAAGGCCAGAGTACACTTCTGTCAGCATCATCATCAATAATACTAGATTTTCCTTGCCGAGGTGGGGCTGGAGGGTTAGTCTTAGGGGTCCTTGGACTAGTTTGATGATGTGTAACGAAATCAGAATCCTCAATCACCAAACTGTCCTCGTTCTTTTCAGACTCTTTCCGGTTTTGATAAGTAATCTTGGCCACTACATATTCACCTTCCTTCTCGTCTTCTTCAGACCCCAAATGGTATTGATGCATCACCCAATTAGAGTTGCTTGGTTTAGGACCTTTCTTTGAAATGTTGTAAAGAGAAAAGATCTTCTTCCATCCTTTATGAATGCCATTTTCTGTTATGGCTTTTGTCTTGCCAGTCTTGTGCCAGCGCACATGCTCGGAAGGGCTTGACCTATGCTGGCTGCTGATTTTACGTCGCTTCCTTTGACCCATGGCATAAGCATTGCTGGTTTTATGAAAGAAAAGGGCACTGATTCCATCTTTACTAACACCTGAAAAGTTAAAAAATGATTTTAACTATCTTGTTTAACTAGAAGCATTGGCCTATTGAGAACATCATGAGCTGATTAGAGTTCGCTTACCAGGAAGATTTGCAGGATGAGTGTAGCAAATCCCTTGGTCAGTTTCAAGAGTTTGAATGAACTCGTCAAGAAATATATGTGGCTTTAAATTTCCAATACCGCACTTTGCTTCCAAGTGTTCCAATATTTCTGCATCAGATGGATCAAACTTCACACCAGCAGGCAATCCGGGCCATTCGGGAGTAACCTACAGAAAGTCGATAGAAACCATTAACATACAAATCAACTTTCAATGTACTACCATTTAAATCTAAAAATAGGAAGGCCTCTGCTTTCTAGATTCACTTATGTGAGATTGGAGATTTAAAGAGTGTTCATGCTTACATCACTGTTGTCAATAAGAAAATGGCAATTAGGGCATTCTCGATTTGCACCGCAATCTTTGATATGAAGGGAAGAGCATCGAGCCGGGTTCCGGACTTTCCTTGCAATTGCTCGGCTGTCAATGAGCCAAGCCCTGAAAAAACACATGGGTGTAAGTAAAAGCATGTGAAAATCATCACTTATCTAGTATTCTTTGCAATCATTTCTTCATTGCATGGGCATAAGCAAATAGGAAATGATGTCCAAACAAAGGCTATTACCAAAATTACTACCGCTATCCACACGATGTATGTCGGAGTGGTAGTAGAAGAACACACAAACCATCACCAAGCTCTCATTATATTACCCAGAAAACTAAGAAAACTAAGAAAACAAAGAAAAAGAAGAACAAGCCGCATGATTTTTCTTTCAAAATGCTTTCTACTAGTTATTGCAAAACAGTTGATGTTCAAAAAGATGTTTAACTCCATTAATGTTTCTCTCTGATCATAAACCATCTCTGCTTTTCTTCAGCCATCAATTTTATTTTCCCAATACAGGAAAAAAACTGGTCCAATCCAAGTTACCACTTTTACTAAACATTTCAATCAAACTTACTCAGAACCTGAAACTAACCCGCATGTTTTTAATTTCTGAGCTTACCTTCCCATGTTTTTAACTAGAGATGATGATGATTCAGAGTTCAGCCGAATCAGAGAGAGAACGGGAGAGATGGAGAGAGAGAGAGGGAGGGAGAAAATGCTGTTCTTAAAGAGCTTTATTATCCACTAGGCTAAGTTAAGTGAACTGTGACGGTGAGTGTCTGTCTGAGCGGGAAAACTTAGCTTCGGAGAAGGTATGAGAGGCTCGGGGGGTAAAAGCTTAGGTTCGCATGCAGAACCTCAGAGCGCGAGGCGATGGATACGCGGGTATTTGGGTCCCACCGTTGACTAAGCCTAGATCCGAAGCAGAGGTTGGGGGAAGGAAGCTGGGATGTTGTCTTCACGAATGTCCCGAGATTGTTGCTGCAGTGCCCTTGGAAACCGAGTCCGGGGCAATTTGGTAAATCGTTGTAGGCCATATATTCCGTGCTCCCCAAGCTGCGTATGGAAACGTTTTTAGGAGACTTCTTCTATCACCCATTTTGCCCACTCAGTAATCTTCTATTAATTAATTACCTATCATCAACTACATTTTATTTTTACTGGCCATAAAAAATATAAACATCAATTTATTTTTTGATATTTTTCTTTTATTTATTATTTATTTTTATTTTTATTTTTATTTTTATTTTTATTTTTATTTTATTTAAAAGAAATCAATTTAAATATTCAATTTGTTGTCATAATTCTAATTTAAATAAAATAAACTTTTTCAAATTACAATCTAATTTTAGCTTTTACTTGAGTCAACCTAAGAGATTTCGGCATCTTATCAAAAGATCATCTTTACAAACGGTTAAGGTGAAGGGTCCACCCACTGACATGAGGTAGGTTCTACACCTTGGGCCCACTCATGAATCCAACTCACTTGAAGGAATGACACGTTTATAAAATATTGAATTCTCAATATAACTCGTTCATGTTCTTATGACATGAATAAGTGGATTAGCTGCAAAGATGTCCTTTAATATAAACCGTGTTACTCAGAATTTACAGGGCTTTGCATGATGAGATGCTAGAATCTGTAGTGAGAATAATTAGTGAAGCATTTTCATCGAGGAGAGAGTAGTACAAAGGCGAACTGGGAGACCTTGCTTTGAATGATTTTATGCGCGGATGTTCCTTATTATAACTTATCGCCGTTTATACAAACAAGGTTTCAACTCGGGCCATTCGATCTCCTTCCTCTTCAAGTTTTGCTCATCCTACAGAAAGTTTAAAAGAAATGTTAGCCAGATTGTATAGAAAACAATTCATGGACCATTTCATATCGACTCTAAATCGAAATGTGGACCTTTTTCCTGAAGTATATAGTAAGATAAACATCTTGTTCGAAAATTCCAGCAGATAAAACCCTTGTCAACCCGCACCAAGAAAAGATACAAGTCTACCTTAGAAAACAACAACCAAAACATGAATAATAAACCTTTGAAACCGAGGTAAATCCTAGTTCACAGACAGCTTTTGTGAACTTCTTGGGGTCTGCTCCTCCATTAGCGGGATCGAATCTACTCTTCACCTCTGCTATCAAAAGCCAGCCACCATAACAAAAACTTAAGAAGTCAAATTGAAGTGAAGACACGAAATAATCATCGTGATGTGATAATACCCTATAAACATCGGTTTAAGTACTCTATGTGCTTCCTTCAGGTAATTAGAGAAGTTGGTCCCCATAAGAGAAAGGCAAAAGACAGCAACATCCACAGATGAAGAGTCAATAAGGGTCTGCCATTTTAGTACAAACCAATTTGGAACTGGTTAAAGGTTACCTTGTGTTTCATCATTCAAAAATTCAATAACATGATATCGAGAATCGATAAAGAATACATACATTTTCCATATCACAGGCAATAACAGAAGGATTGTTTGAGACGAGATCAAGTGAGAAAACTTTATATTCACAGGTATCTCAGGCCAATGTGACATTTGTTCTTGGTATCCTGTATGATACTGGGACAAGGCACAAGTTAGGACCTGTTTTTCAGATCGATCTTACAGGTTGATCAACTAGCCATAGTGAATCTTTTGACTTGATTTTCAGCTCAATGGTTTTTATGCTTCACAGTAAAGTGTATAACAGTATAAGGTATCGTGATTATCAAACAAATTAACTTTACTTAAAAGTCAATATGGGGAAAAAAAAAAGGGACGAACAACTTCCATAGATAATGATATTGCCTACCTCTCTTTCGCTTTCCGATTGAAGCATCCTTCACTGTTTCCGCGCAAACGCGACGGTTGGATTTGGAGGGAGCTCGCGCGGGTTTGCGGGAAGCGGAGGGAAGTAAGATGGTGGTGTAATCGGCAAGGAGAGATCCTGAATCATCAAATTGCGCCTAGAGCTTTCCTTTCACACTTAGCTCCAACTTATTTGGGCCTTCGGCCCAGGAAAAGACAAATTGGGCCAACTTTTTCAACTTTTGTTTATTTAGATATTTATTATTTACCCTTTTTTATTTTTTATTTTTTATTTTTTTTTCTGGAAAAAAACGCTTATCAGATTCTGAAAATAAGATGCTCATTCATATGATATATAATCACGTGTCATCGTTATAAGATTTACAAACACAAACATTACTTTCATAAACCGAACCGATTCATTTAACAACCTTTACATATCCAGAACATCTCATCACCATTACAGAACAGAGTGGGCAACAGAGGAAAAGAAATATATTCCAGTTGTTCAGCTTGTTGTCTACATGCATAAACTAAGTTAAAAGAACCTCACTCTAACGAGTCCTAAGAAACCACAATCAAGTTAATAATAACCCGACGTGCAAGAGTAAAGTGCAATTCCAACACATATAAATAAGTTGCACAAAAACCTTTTAATCAAGTACGAGAACAAGTAGAGTCAGTGAAGACCTTGAAGAACCTTTCGAGGATCTAATTGTCCGCTGCAATAACTTGATGCTACAGTGGAGAGCTCTTGCCGGCCCGTCCACTCCTCAAACGGCTTTAATGCGATTGCTGATTCAATAGCCGCTGAATCAACGCATAGCATAGCCTTGTAATCCTCGTCCCCTAGATCAGGAAGAGCTTTAGCCTTTTTGTCCCAAGGATTCCATACACCTATAGATAAAAATCCCAATTTCAGAAATCCGGTTCTGATACCGCTTAGGCAAATCGAGTGCACGTTGAATGAAAGCTAGAACAACATTGTAGATGAAAAGAGGGTTGACTGACCTGCATCAGGCATGCCATCCTTTCTAAGAACAAAGGTTCTTTTTTTCTCGTGGTCTATGATTGCAATCTTTGTTGGGGTGCTCAAATAAACTCGGTCAATCTACAAGTAAATTCAAAAAGAAAATATGCTAAAAAGAAACGTGAATCATTCGGATTAGATTCTGAAGAGGAGAGTTAAGCATGGTATATATACCTCAGCATCAAAGGTAATAGCATCAGCTTGTTCAGTGAACCTCTCTCTGTGTACCAGATTATCAAAGTAATCTAGTGTCTCTAAGCCCTCTACACGCACTTCACTACAATATTATTAAGCCCCATTCTTAGATCCAAAAAGTACGACTAGAAAACAGAGTAATTAATGAGTTTACGGAAAATCAGTAAGCCACCCACCTAATATCTGATACAGAGAAGTAGTTACGCAGAGCAAAGGTGAATGAGAAAGGCTTGTTATCAGTATTTCTCACCCGTGGAATTAAGGTGAGCTTCCCAGCACTGAGTGAGACTCTAAGCCTCAATTCAAAGCTGCATAAATGAAGGTCTATAAGTTTCAATTAGTGGGGTTGAGTTTGACATGAAATCAAAGAGAGAAAAAATGTATATGTACCTACGAGGCCAAGTCTTATGATCTTCATCTGTAGATTTCAATAAGAGATCTACTGATGATGAAGACTGAGTGTTAATTGGAGGCAACGGTGAAGGATCATCATCCAATACCCACATTTTGTTCCTTGCAAATCCATGCTGTTCTAGAGAACCGAGGTTTGCAAACTGGGACAAAGGTTCCATTAGATAGATACTAATGAATTTGAGTTGATAAAGAATGGTGTAAGAAAGAAAGGAGAAAGGTAAAATAGGTTTTTGAATGATGAACCTGTGGGAAGCAGACTGGTATTCCTCCTCTAATAGCTTTAGGTGGTTTCCACATGCTCTGTGAAAAGAGAAGACCAAAACTGTGCATTCAATTCCATAAGAAAGCTAAATGGCTCTTTGGTAAAAAGTGAATGAGTATGAGTATGTGACTCATGACCTATTCTCGATTCTCGTAGTCAGACAAGTGAAATTATGTCTGCTAAATGACATGATTTCATTCGTCAGACGGGAATAGACTCATGCAAGAATTTCTCGCCTCGCCTCGACTCAATAAAACAATAATATCTGATGCATTCAAGGCCAATAAATGTGTGAGAAAGAGGTGTTTTTTCTTTCCTTTTTTACCTTGTTGCTTTTAAAAAGCAGCTCTTCTCTTCGTTCATTCTTCCATGAAACCACCTGCCCTCCATACAGGAGTACCTGAAATTGGTGATGAACAAAGTACCTACTACTTCACTTTTGATCAAATCGTTTTCTTTCACTTTTCCAAAATCATGTTTAAAAAAAGGGGGGAAAAAAAGATCTAAACCAACCTCTGCTGAAGACCCAGTTGGCTCTGTTAGTATAACTCTTGATAATCCATTAGCATCTTGAACTACAGTAATCGGCATCCGCCCTCGGTTCTTCTTCCTCCTCCTCACAAATGGGAAAATGGGTTTACTACTTTCTTAATTAATCCCAATTTCTCACCCACCGGCCACGATAATAAACTATAACAAAAAGGAAAATTAACTAATTACATACAAAATCAAAATTCCTTAAAAAAAAAAAAAAAAAAGAAATCACGAAACAAATTTTCACACCAAATTTCAAAAGAAATGATAATAAACCCAGAGATGAACAAGATCGAAATGCAACGTACACGTATACGGAAATCAATACAGCAAAATCAAAATGATAAACCCCATAAAACAACAAGAAACGAGCAGATTAGCAAGAGATCAGCTCACTTACGTTAAAAAAAAAAAGGGGGATATGTCATCAGCTTCGAATTTGAAGTAGAATACGACACCAACTTTGAATTCTAAAAAACTCCATGATTCTCCTTCAAATTACAAAAGCTTGATGGGCATATGAAATTTTGATGAGAAAGCACGTTTGAGAACTTATATATATATAATTTTTTAAAATTTTAATTATTAATTATTGTGTGTTTTGTTATCGGCCATCGGATGCTCTCCATATCGTTGGGTCTCTTTCAGTTACACGAGAAAAAGGCTACAAAAGCTAAGAGTTATAGCTTGAGCTCCACTTTTGTAGGGATCCAATTTTGCCATTGTAAAAATAATCCACGTCACCCATTCCCCCCCTTCTAATTCGGAGTTATTCGTAAAATAACAAATCTTTTTTATTTATTATTCATTTATTGTCTTTTTATTACTACAATTCGATCATGTTAATATCAGCTCATGATGTCAGATTAGCAATGTCGTAACGATTATTCTTTTAACTAATAATTCAACTTGGATGATGAATATAGATGGAACAGGTGTAAGAATTTCGTGATTTCATGTGTCCGAATAATATCTATCACTATTGGCCAAAAAAAGAAAGAATAATATTTATCACTAATTAGATATAGTCAAATAGGTCGGTCAGTATAAGTGTCAAACCTAAGCATGTGAGCTGATATGGCATGACATGAATTTTTCGTGCGGATATGTTGAATTGTAACGGCTCGGAGTACGATACGGTTCTTATGAACCCGTCCGAGATAAGAGCTTAAAATTTTTTCGATTAATACAATATATTATTTAATCAAATAATATTTATTACAATATTTATAATTCTAATTATTAATAACACAAACTTATAATTTATTAAATAATAATTATTATGAACAATTAAAAATATACAAAACATATATTATATTATTAGTATTTTATTAATCACTTTAAAACTCTTATTTCATTTATTTTTTTTTTAAAGTAAGCTTTTGAGTAAACTAATAAAATTATTATTATCTTATTTTTTGGAATTAGAAAGCTAATTTTAATTTTTGTTAAATGAGCTAATATGTCTAATTTGAAGTTGTTGAATTTTAAATAAAGAGATTCAAAAATTTTAATTAAAATTTGGTAAATAAAAAATATTAAAATAATTTTTTTTATCAATTTAATAAAAATTATTTAATCTCTTTATTTAAAATTCAACAACTTCAAATTAGACATATTAGCTCATTTGATAAAATAAAATAATAACCCCAAACCCCTTTTTTTTTTCTAAGTGTGCGACTACTAAGCAAAATCTTAGCTGGTGAGGATGAAAAGGGAGAAGAAGGTGGGGTGACCACAAAAACGAGACCAAGTTCATTTTAGTTTATGAGAGGATAAATTGATGTTTCTTTTTTACTTTTTTATTTTTTATTTATTTAAAATATTTTTTAAAAAAAAATTGTGGGTGAGTATGATAAAGTCTTCATTCATATTATGATCCATGAGATGCGAAGAAGAATCTTATGAGTTATGGGTTCTTCTTTCTTCTTTAAGCACTTTTTTTTTTTTTTGGATTTGTGGGTCATGCTGAAAGGAACCTTTATCAGCTTGGGTTTCATGGATTCTTTTCACCATGAAATATAATCCTCTCATATGTATTGTACTATCACCCCACTTGATAGTGAAATTTTGAAAGTGAATAGATAAGGTGAAAATCGATGTCTAAGATAAAGTAATGCTTTATATTGAAGCATGGTATATGCATAAAATGACACTATTAATAAAGAACTAAGTGGTTGATTCTGTGTACCATTTCATAACAATTTGCTACACGTGATTGAGTTTGTAAACAGATGTGATTATCCCTAAAACTAACTCAAAATCAGGAAAATGAGTTTTTTCACTACTACCATACATACTGTGTGGCTGCGTGTATAAAGATTTACTTTTTTTCGAGAAATTTTTATGTAAATATGAGTCATACTTTTTTTTATAATAAGGTAACCTCGATACATTGGATTGAATAGATGTAAATTTCCATCAACGTTTTATCGTTTTATCAACTAAAAAAGTTGTCAAAAAGAAATGTCAATCTCACCCCAAGTAAACCTAGAACTAACGAAGCAGGTTTCATATTTGCCTAACATGATCCCAAACCGACCCCTCATCTTATATTGCAGTCAATCAATCTTTCTGAAGATGGATGTGATGTACAGATGACATCAATGAATCCTGTTCGACATTGCCAGCAGAAACTCAGCACTTCATATTCTTGGTTTTCATGGGCTAATAACATTCCATACGCATATATCGACATGTCGTCCTGAAATACTTCTCCAAGACGACTTTCAGGATTGGAATCCTCTAGCATGTTTAATCGGCCTCTCGAAAAGAGGTCTACCTATTTTAACGAAGGCCCAGGCTCTATCAAAAGGCCGATGGTGTTGGTAAACTGCAGTTTGGCCTAAACCGTTTGAAAGTGCCTAAATCGTTTTTATATTTTTGAACACCCAAACGGAAGTTTTACAGTCTCAGCAGAATTTGAGACCCAATTAAACGATGGATATAATGTGTGTTTTGATTGATGGATCTTAAACAGAACGACAGTAAGGCCCCATGCGGACACAACCCAAAGTTAAAAGAAGAACATAAGGTCCCACCCTAAAGCAGTAGTATTCTCAATTATATAAAGTAAGGTAATTGAAACATGGTGGAAAAATTCTTGTATGCACAAAGTGCTTTGCCAAGTGAAACGGGTATAATCTTAACATCGTGCCATGTGGCATGCACATGCAAGAATCTCTCAACACGGTGAGAAAAACATACCTCTTTCTTCAAGCTCTTCAGTGTGGTCTGGGATCTGATAAATATCAGATCAGTGCTGCCTGAAATTTAGATGTGCTCCCTGACACTGCAGCCTTCCGGCACTCTGCCCTGCTATAGTAGTTCGCAAGTTTCCAATATTATATTAAATACATCAGTTTTTACCGGATGATACATCATACATGTAATCTAACCGGAAAATAATAGGAGACCAAACTAAAACCGACGATAGTATAATATTCAAAGCCGACAATAATATTCGAGAACTCACCATCAAGTAATCTAAGTTCATTAGCTGGTAATAATCATTGATCCCTGCAACCCAGTAACAGTATAGTCAATAATACAGTTTAGATAGTAAAGCCTGATCAAAAAAGCAACCATCTCAGCGGTAGAGTTAGCCATCAGAATGATAACCAAACTCAATATTTGGATTGATCCCATTCATTACTCATATTGAAGCATATTGATCTGTTTCAGCAAACATGAAGTGAAAAACAAATGAACTGCATGGAAGTTTTTCTTATAATTCGTTACATATCAGTATTTCACACCATCCTAAGAATAAGAACATATGACTATCGTTTTCATTTTCCTTTAACAGAAGTACGTGGTACATTGCATTATTTTTCACTGCATCTTCCTACAAAAAACC
Organism: Coriaria nepalensis; assembly: GCA_027186245.1. Taxonomy (NCBI): domain Eukaryota; kingdom Viridiplantae; phylum Streptophyta; class Magnoliopsida; order Cucurbitales; family Coriariaceae; genus Coriaria; species Coriaria nepalensis. Next base: position 9,564,477 of record CP114496.1, on the reverse strand, counting down.
AGGGCAGTCTACCAAAAAGCAAACAGAAACGCGTGGATTAGACCCTAGCGAAAGGATTAGTGTGACCTCCTATATAAGCTATAGGCCACACAAACAGTTGCCGCAGCTCCAATGACTGCAATACCAGCAAGGATATCGCTTTTCTCCAATGTTCCATTGAACAATGAAAATTTGGTCAGTCCAGGCTTTCCATGAACATCTGCAGCTTTCACCTTCTTTTCTTCAATTCCATTAGTTTTCTCTGCAATTGGATCTCTACAACAAGAAATCCCATTAACACCCTGGCAGCAGTTATCCACGTTTTCCTTGATGCTCTGGAATTCATTTTCTTCAGGCTTCTTCGTGCTTTTCTTGGCTCCCTCTCCATTTGGTTGCTTATGCTCTTTTGATTTTTTACCTTCCTCAGAGTATACCCCCATTTGGCCCCTGCAAAGTTTCATTGTTAGTTTCAGGCTTATCAATTAGTAACTGAGACATGGAAAATTACAACACAGGATCAAGAAGTAAGATTGCATGGGTGTTTTACAATGTCAGTATTGAATTGCGAAAAGTGAGAATATCTTATCAAGAAGACTCCAAAATATCTTTTACCAAAACAGATTATGGTGATCATAGAAATATACAGACCTCCAAAGCCGTTCAATGGTTTCTCCCTTTCCAATGTGCTGATCAAGCAACTCGGGCACATCTTCAGGAGTAACATAGCCATACCTTTACCAACAAATAAAAATACCATGGTACGATTAGATCAGAAAATATAAAGTTCAAAATATCTTTCCATATAATATAACCCACCGCTGGCATATGTCTTACCAATGTCCTGTGATTTTTCCATCTGAACCTGGACTATAGATAATCAAGTTTCCAGCATACTTATGCCCCCCAACGTGTGAGCATGGGCTAACTGTCACGTTTAGTCCCCGCAACGCAATCTCCTCATTCAGCTTCTCAATAAGAGGTGGTCCACAGACACCACATCTCTTATCACGGCTACCATGAGCACAAACAAACACATAAGAGCCAGTCAAAGCCTCAGCCACCACAGAGTCCCATGTTTGACCCTTCACAAACACATCATCAACAAAGCTGTCCGCATCTGATTCTGTCAGACCCCTGAAATCGACAGAAGATAGATACCTTAGCACTGACCAAGAAATGAGAGGAAGAGCATCCCTCATCATCACCAAGGCTAGACGTTTTCCACTACTTAGGTATGCCAGTTAAATCAATCCCTACTGAAGTATTACTATTTTGATTTTAACTTTTACTGCTCTTTACGAGTTTCACTGTTTCAGTACACTATTCAAATAACCAAGACGAAGACAAATGAGAGAGGGTTAAGGAAAAAAAAATCAAGATATGACTCCGAAATCAATTTATCACTACAATCTCCTAGTTAAGACACCAACATCATGTTGACCATTTCCAGGAAATTTGCACAAACTAGCAAGAGATTTCCGCTAATCTGCTCTGTTTTACCTGTATTTGACCATGTCTGGGAAGATCAACACATCTCCGTTTGAATATTCAGTCCCCTCACGTCCCTCGCAAACTGTCAACTTCGTCTATCAAAGTGAGGAAAAACAAAAACAAAAACAAAGCACCAAGTCATTGAAACTCATCGATTTCAGCAAAAACTAAATCCAAACACCACATCCACAAACCTCAAAATTATAACAGATTAGTCCTAGTTTTACAGCCCCATAACTAACCTTGATGGTGATATCATTCTTGCGAGCTTTGACAGCCGCGGAAAGAAGCTTAGGGAGCAGATCTGTGTCAGAATCTTCAATTTTAGCTGTCCAGTCCTCGGGGCTCTTGTAGCAAAGGAAAACATGGCGGTCGTACGCGTCAACGGTGCCGGCTAAGTTACTCGAGTTCATCTCCGGCCGCTTAAATCCGTACTTTTCGTCATCAGCGGAAGGCAGAGACTGCAGAGTGGAGAGATCTTCGGATGCCATTGGAAGGAGCTGGAGGTTTAGGCTTAAGGATCTGTTGTAGAAGAAATAAACTTTAGAGAGAAAGAAGGAAAATAAGGATCAGAGACGTCTCCATTTTCGTGAACGAAATGAGGTTTCGGTACTTGGGAAGAAAGATAAAAGCGCGGCAGGAGGTTGCTTTCCCACGCGCAAGTGGTAGCGGGAGTGGAAGAGGTTTTACGTAGAGACGGTTATAGAGGATTAAAAACTATGTTCGACACGTGTTAGGAGCCAATAGCTGATTACAAATTCAATCCTTGCCTGTAACTGATTTTCAAAGGTTTTCACGTAACTAACTATTCACCAGAACTAGAAGGTAATTTTCAGAAATAGAACTGCGTCGTTTGTGTGCTAATTTTGAGAAATTCTCGTATTTATTATGTTTACATTGATTTTAATTATATATATTATTTTTATATAATTATATTAAATTTTATATATAATTTAAAATAAATCAATTTATTAAAAATACAGTTTACCTAAAAGTTTCTGGCTAAGTTTTGCTCCAACGAATTTCAAACGGCGTTCGAGTAATGCAAACACATTGGCTGATATTTAACTATTATTTTCATCATCAATATAGAACATGGTAACATCTATAACACTTCCATATGATATATTAAAACACTATTTGAGTAAATTTCCTAAATTAATGTATAGAATGATACGTTTTTAAGATATAATTTATAAATACAACCATCGTAACTAAAAAAACTCGTTGTGCCACATCATTAACTATTAAGATTGAATTACATATTTGTTGTGCTACAAATAAATAACTCGTTTTATTACACATGGGGCGTTTCAGCCGCCATAACTCACAAATGCCCTGCGATATGAATATGAAAAATGATCGGGATAAAATTGAGAAGCTCGAGAAAAGGGGACCACGGTCCACGGACTTGGGTGTGGGCTAGACTATACCTGCCCCCCCCTGAATGATGCTCCACCTCCATAGTTCCATCTTCCATGTTGCTAGATCCTCTATGGTCTCTATGGTTCACATTGGTGTGTCGTACCAGCGACGGCATGGGTCTCACATGGAAAGCAACGTGGCCCCTCAGAACCAATGAGACCGTGGACGCCCATAGGCGCGTAGACCCTACTTCCCATCAATATATCAAGAAAGGGACATTAATATTAATGACATCCGCAAGCAATTTCATTTTCTTCTAAACTGTTCCAATTTTTGCTCGTGAGAATTATTTTAGTAGCAAGTTTACTTATAGACGCAATTCAAAAGTCTTTGGAAGCAAGCAAACATTACATCGTTTGCTCTTACGATGGATGTTAAAGAGACATGGGCCAGGGGGCAAGAGACAACGACCGCAACAGCTCTATGGAAGAAACACTAGGTTTCTCATCTTGGAACGAATTTGTATGGAAGAAATTGGATGGTATGTCTTAAATGCCATTATTTAATGATATTTATGTATCAAAGAACTAGAATGAAAAAAGAAGTGTGTGGAATTGGGACCATTCAAAGAGGAGAAATATCAACAAATCAAAGTGCTAGAATATTTTAACTGCTCACCTTGACTTGTCTGTGGTGTTGCTTTATTAGAGGTTGATATGATCTACTTCTTTTATTTCATCTTCGCTTTAGTCCCCACTGTGTCACCGACCATTAAACACAAACATTAGCAGCCACTAAATAGATGCTGTTCCTTTCTCCATAAACTATATGCACATGCTCATTTTAGATGAATGAATCCAGAAGATTTAGGCTGCAGTTTAAAATCTTACTTAGATGCTACCAATTCATAAAAAGAAGGGGGCATACTCTGATTTACATGTTTTTCTGGATCAGTAATAGATGATTAAGTTAGCCGATTCAAATCAAAGTCATGATCAAGGCCTAAATATATGAAAGAGAGAAGGACACTTTGATTGAAGATTATCAGTATCAATTCCCCATATGGTAAACATTTTCAGACTCGGAGTCTAGATTTGCTTACCTACCACAGCAACGTAGCACTCCTAGCAATTTTCTTCAGCTGAATGCACCAGATGTACTGAAATCTAATTTCCATGTGTATCAGCAGAATTGATCAGCTTCACATCCTATCTCTGCGCAAAGAATACAGAAATGGTCAAGAGTCCATACAATATACATGCTTTCTCTAACTCAGTAAATACACAAGGCTGCTCAAATCCAGCAAGTATCACCATTCCAAGAAAGAAAAGAAAGCCAAAATAAGATGATAAATGGAAACAAGGTGGATAGCAGATCATAGGAACAGATGAGCAATTTTTCTAATAAATGGAGATAAGATCTCTAGGACATGTTGGTCTTGTACAAAAAAGACCGACTTCAAATTGTATAAATATTAAATATCAAGTATATCGTCAACAAGAAAACCAAAGAATTCCGAAAAGAGAAGGAACCGTAAGACAAAACATTGATTTGCTACTACACTTCAATTTTACTATTCACTCTCGAAGCAACTTTTTCCTATCTTCCATAAGGATGATATCGACTACTCCCAGCAGCACCATATCCTCCACCACTTCCATAAAACGAACCTCCACTAGCACCCCCATAGCCACCACCTCCAAGGCCGATGTCATCATAACTACTCCCATAACCACTAGAATTAGCGGCATTAGTATTACCATAACCACCATAGCTCTCACTAGGACCTCCATAACTACCTCTAAGATCATAACCTCTGCTGAACCCGGCTCCATAACGGCCTGAGTAACCCACCGATGGGTCGCCCCTATAGAACCCCATGCCACCACTACCATATACTCCATACCCACCAAATTCATTTCCTCCATACTCACCATAACCGCTTGCTCTACTACTATAGGGCCCACTTGCTCTATAACCACCCGTACCACTAAAACTGCTACCTCCAAACCCACCATATGTGCCTCCATGGCCGGCATAAGAAGGCCGGGAATCATTGTAGCGTCTTGATGGAGCTGGGGGAGGGTTCGGCTTCTTTGGCTCTGCCTTCTTGATCTCCACCTATGATATGAACATAATTATGGGCAGAAAGTTTATTGGACTTCCTAATAAGAGATGTCTGTTTTGGGTAAAATGAAAACCAAGTTTAATAAACTATTACCTGAGCTCCAGCAAATTCAAGCTTGTTCCCATTGGTTAAGAGATCGTCAACTGATTGCTCTGTATCAAAGCTGATAAATCCGAAACCACGGGAGCGATTGGTGGAATGATCTCGCATTATCTGATGTTCCTTGACCTCTCCAAATTGCATAAAGAACTCTTTGAACTCATCTGCGTACAAAAAAAAAATAATAATAGAAGAATGAATATATAAGCACACCTCTAGTCATGGTTCTAAATATTTCTTATAACAAATTATAAAATCACCTTCATCAACTGATGAAGGAATTCCACCCACAAATATCTTCTTAGTCCTAAAATCTTTAGAGCCTACTGTTCCTTTGGGAATTGTCCTCTTGATTTCCACCTAAGAAAGTTCCAAATAACCATGCTAATATACCCACAAAACTTAAATAACTTCTAAAACTTGAAATTTAGAGCCTAAACTCAAAGCCAAGATCAAACAAAAAAAGCCTACCTGTTTTCCATTAATAACATGAGTATCCTCGATAACTTTATCAACCACAGAGGAATCTGCATAAGTCACAAACCCAAATCCACGGGGATGCCCGGTTTTTCTGTCCTTCATTATCACAGAATCCATAATTTCACCATATTTGCCAAAATGTTTGAGGAATTGAGCTGCATATTTATTTTGCAGTTATAAAAATGAGCAAATCAGTACCCATCTTAAAATAAGCCAGATCAAGAAGCTAAAGTAACAAAGAACTAACCATTTGTCGTTTCACGTGCTAATCCCCCTATGAAGATTTTTCTGCAACTCCATAGATAAAATGATGGATATTACTCAAACTGAATATACTTCTCCAACAAAATTAAATTGACAATAACAGGTTATAATGTACGATATCTTCTTCGTATATATGTACTTTTCTTCTTGCTAAGAAGAACAATAGTAAACGCAGATTCGTATTCATTTCTGAGCATTTCCTTCGAGCTACCTCAATTTTCCATGAATCGGTTCCTTCCCTAACAAGTTCGACTTATAACTTCCCCTCGCCTCTACTAAGCAGGAAAACAGACTAAACAGCTAGAAAAATGAAGGAAAATTAGAGAGAGACGAGATACCCCGGACTAGCTCCATCGCCACTATGGTGAGTTTGAGGTCTGCTGTCCTCCTCTTCTCTGTTGTCTAATGCCTTAACATCTTCACCAACGTCTCCATCAATGTGAGCTTCGTTCTCTAGCGCGTCCATGGTTGAGCAAAGGATGTGAAGATCAAGTAGGAGAGAGAGGTTCGCAGAAGGAAATGGAGAAGTTGGGTAAAGACCTAGAAACTAACTGTGCTCCCTAGGCCTTTGTAATATAACTACTTACAGAGCCCGAAAGTCTTCAAGCGATATGATTGGTTTTCAAGAGTGAGAACTTGTAGTCTTGCAACCACTGGATACTTACCTCAAGAGTGAGAACTGGTACGGTTACATAAGAAAATAATTAATTTTTATATTTTATAATTAAATATACTTATGTAATATTAATCAATCAAGGGCCATATCAGCATATATCAAATGCCACATCACTACATGTATTAGTATTAGTATTAGTATTAGACGGTCTCTCTTATGATACAATCTTAAACATAATAATTAGAGTTGAAAAGGCAATTCAATAAGGTTTGATAATCGTGATTCCTGTTTGAAATCTCAAGTTCTATAATTTATAGCATATTCTAATGATACTTTAGTTACTTCGTTTAGAAATTTGAACAAAGTTTGTTGTTCACCTAAGTTGTACATTTCGTGTAAAAATGTTGCATTTTCCGACACTAATCTTACAAAACCTCATCCAAAACAAATATCACGAGGGGTTTTCCCAACAACCTACGGTAATCAAGACTACAGACAAACTTCCAATGTCAAAACTCAAAACTGGCAAAAATAATACAGTTCTTGGATTAATAAGAAAAAGGATTCAACCGATGCAAGATCCTTTTTTCTGAAACGGACTGAGAAAACTTGCCATATCTAAAACAGACTTCCGAAACTCGAATAGTTATGACAATTTTTTTACAAGATCAACAAGGGAGGAACGAAATTCTTGGATTCTATCTGAAAATGGTTTGAACTTCAGAACGGCCTTTCAGCCCTGAGATCTATAAAGTATTTTGGGGATTAAACCTTCTTCCCTCATGCCTGTTATATGGAGTCTCATCTATTGTTCTTCTCACGTAGTCTACAAATGGCTTTGGTGTTCTAGGGGACTGATCAGTCAAAGCCCCAGCATCAATCCTCCGATCTGGTGTCAGGGGAGTAGAGATAGTAGGAGTAGGAGAGGTGGATGATTGAGATCTCCTCCGTCTGTCCACAATGAAGATCCCAATTAGTACAACGAAAGGGAGCAACCCGAGCATGGTCCACAAGTATTTGCTAGTTTTTGGTGCTGCTCTTTGTTCGGGTTCATAGCTGACATCTAGTTCTTCTCTGTGACCTGAGACAGATCAAATATCATGATTATACTCTCTTCTATCTTTCTCCCTCTCTCTCTCTCTCTCTCTCTCAGAAAATTATATGTTTCTTGAATTAGTGTGAAGATTTTGGATCAAGTAGACTCACTGTTGGCCGGGAGGGTGATGATGATAATTTTGTCTGTGAATGGCTTGGTCCCGCCCGCTTTTACCTGACGAAAGACAGCAAGACGACCCCTTGAAATGGAGATGATGTTTTATCATTGTTGCATTAGAAGACAGCCGGAATGGCTTTTCATTCTTACAAGGTCTGACAAAACCCTTTAGTGGCGTGGAGTTATTAGTTGTAGAGAAATTGACATGATTATTGAGTAATATAATAACAAACAAAAAGTACTTGCCTCATACTGTGCATACCCACCACTCCCAAAATCCTCTCTATAGATAGGACCGATGACTTTGAGATCCCGTTTGTGCCAATTACTTTCCACATCTAATAATCAGAATATAACCAATTAGATAAAACCAATAGTAAGTTCAGATGGAAGTAAAGTGGAACAGCATTAGTGGTCCTACTAAAGCTAAACCAACTCAAGGGTCAAAGAGAAGGATGGGAAAATCACATCATAGTACCTGTATTCTCCAAAATGGTTATGATAGTCATGTTCGACTCTGGAGTCAGGTTCAACTGCATTCAACTCGGAAAATTAGAAAACTTGTAAGCTAACCGTACTTCAAAATTATATAGGTATAAACTTGCTAGAGAAAGAGGCATCGAAAGTGATGTCAGAATTATGGGTGGGTCCCTTCTAACTCTTCACTTTACAGAGATTAAAACACACCAGCTGTTTACATGCATATATTTTACCTTCTCCATCTCCATGACTGAAAACCCCCCAACAAATATTGCCATTGCAGATCCAGAAACTTGGTTGGTTTCTCTCCTTGAAGCATAGATGGAAACAGATACATCTGGTCTCATGCCCTTTGACTTAGGCATGAAACGTGCCAACTGCTCCGGGGAGTAAGGAAAACACATGCAGAATGAAATATTATTGCTGCTATCGAACCAAGGCTTTGCACATCTACATTGCAAGAGAAAAATTATAAATGACAGGACTACAGTTCAGTCACAGGTCTACAAATAAAATAACAAGACGAAGATAGAAACATACCCAACAAAAGCAGGTTCCACAATGCCGGTGTATGGTTCTGCCTTGTCATTTTCAAGAACTCCAAATTTGCTTCTGTAATCATTGTTTATGAAAAGAATTGAAAAAAAAAAATACATGGATATATCCGAATGGCATAATAGACAAGTTCCATGTGGCCTCGGTTTTAACTTTAATGCCATTTTCAAAGATTATAAGTAACAAACCTGAACTTCACAGAGAAGTTATATCCTTTTGTTGGAAAAGGAACATTAGTCAGCATCTCAACAGGAGAATCAATTGAAATATCCTTTGTTATCGTTGTCACTGTTGTTTGTAGTTTCAAATCTGAACCTTCAAAAAATACTGTTTATATGGATCGGTTCTTGGTTAGAACAGTATCTCCTCCACATCGAAATATACAAACCAATGGAATAGATATATATACTAAATAAATAAGATAGGATAAAGAGATCTATCAGACTTAAGAATCTTAGTTAGTTCACTACCTTGGCTTGTACCCTCTCCAACTGCTTCAGCATTCCCAGACAGCATGTCAACTGATATAATACTTTCATTGGCAGTAAGCCACTTGCCAGATATTTGATCATATAAACCTGCCATTTAAGAGTAATCAATGAAATACGCAATCATCATCTATACAATTTGGATATTTGGTTCCGTGTCCACTAGGAAAAATGTGCATCTAACTGCTAACTGTATCATAGTTAGAAGTTAATTAGAGAGGTAAACTGAATTTTACAAGTGGAAGAGTGTTTAAAGCAAACTGCAGTTATAAGGGCCCAAACTATAACTTGATACTTAAATTGAAGTTTCAAGGGCTGAACCAAATAGACCGTTGGATATTAGGTTCAACAAGAGAGCCTTCCTTAGGGTGTTAGATGAGTGCTGTTTTAAGGTGCCTTCTTTTAAATTTAGGTGTTAGTCGGGTGCAGTTTCAGGTGTTTGGATGGGTGTTTGTTTTGGTGCTTTGGCCTTGGGTAGTTGATTGCATACTACTGCTTTGATGTATCAGGAACAAATTAAATAATAACAATATTGAAAACACAATACTTGAGGAATTATCTTCTGTACCCCCACCTTCTACACCGAAGTTGAAGAGTATTTTCCATATGAAGCACTGGGTTTTGAGGATGTAAATAGGCACCGACAGATATCTGTAAATAAGAATTGTGTTAATAATGAAACAGAGCTGTTAAAGATAATTCCAGATATGGCCTATTACTGGACGGTAAGTTAATACTTGTACCTTCTTCTGCGCATATATGTCAAGGGATTTGACAATGAGGGAATACTTACCAGCATATAGTCTGACTTCTCCAGATTGTTGTCCATCGACAATCGCACAAGGGCAATACCATGTTTGTTTGCCTTCCAATATAAAAAACAAGTACATAAGTCGAGAGAGAATATAGGAGGGGTTAGTAAAAGGAGGGAGAGAATTATACAGATTGTAAGACATCTACTTTGCTTCCATCATAAAGCATTTAGTAGTACAGTCCTCTACAGTTTGCCTCTCTTTCTTTCCCTTGGGAGGGATGGGTGGTGCTTTGGTGTTATAGAAGAGTCTAGAAGATATGAAAAACCATCAATTTTATCCCCAGACCTTAATATGAATATACCCACTGCCTTCTCTTGTGTAGTTTACAGAGACAACATCACGATGATTAGTTTCCACAGAAACAGGAATGATGTTATAAGCTTCATAAAACAAATTCCCTGGAAAAATACAAATGTACAAGAGAATATAAGAAACTGTTCAGTACTTAAATTCTAAGCATATGAAGTATTTAGAAATGTATAGACAGAAACATTGATACCTCTAAAAATCACAATAGCTGATCGGAAGGTCAAGCTCAGCCCGAACAGCAAGATTGATCACATGGAACTCAAACTCTTGACTTGTTATTCTTATTTGAGACACCTGATAACAAAATAATGTATATACATTGTGAGCTGGTGGCATTTTTTATGAATTTGTCAAGAAAATAACACAGATAGTAGTGGAAGTATGATGAGGGGAGGGCACAGAGGTCATCACAGGGGAGCTTGGAACGGGTGAGAAAGTTCATTGTAAGGATTTCGATGAAGAAACAGAGGTCATCACAGGAGAATCACCCTTAAATAATATATCAGAAGTTAGCCTTCAGGATTTCTCTGCTGTAACATAAAAAAATCTGGAGCTTGGAACAGCTGGAGCAAGCAAGTCAATTGCTAATGCTGCTGTTGATGATGCAACCCCTAATGAAAACGGGGAAGCTCCCGCCATTGAGCCAGATACAGAGAAAAATCATTGGAAGATGAACCCATCTCCGAAAGGGACCTTTCTGAATCGACACTAGTACATCTAAGTCAACTGTTATTGAGACCTTGATCAAAGAAGAAAATACCAAGTTGACAAATCAAAGTGAGAGTAAAGAATAAATTTTGAACCACGGTGATGGAGTGCAGCATTTGTGGCCTGAATATAGTGCTGAAAAAATTGATTTTGAATCAGAAAAGGCAGGAACCTCGAAGAGTGACAAGAAGAGTAATTTAGCTGACGAAGCCTATGCTTGCAATTCCGAATCTTTGAAAGATGAAGATCTTGAAACCTCAAAATGCAAAGACAGCAAAACTGCCAACCTGGAAAATGAGGACTCCGGTAAGAACATTGAAGAGAGATTTACAGGTGTAGAAACAAAAGAGGTAACAGTGCCATCAGAAGCAAGGTCTGAAAGCCAAGAAAACTTTGATAATTAGATTGAATACAATGAACTTTCAACAGAAGAGGTAAATCGACAGCATTACTTCTATCTCAAATGACAATATAAAAATAGCATAATGGTTTTGTATGTTCGCTTTTCTAAAAATACAAGAAGTCCTTCCTCAGTTGCTAACAAAAAATTATATGTTAAACAGGTCAAAGTCTGGGATTTGGAAATTAAAGAGCAAACTGAGGAAACAGATTTCAGTAATGAATCAAATGCTTCGACTGCTATAGAGACACTAAAATGTACAGAAGAATGGAACACAATCCTCCTAACCTCCTCTGTCTCTGAGACTTCTGAAGAAGAAATTCAAAGAGAAATTCCTCTAAAAGAAGAGGTCTGCACTGATAATTCAGTTTCCACGTTTGGTGAAAGTGAGAGCGAAAAAGCAGGCTTACAGATAGATAAACTAGAAGAAAAAGAGACTAAAGCCACAGCAACTGGCCTAGCCCCTCCTGGATTTAAATTCATTTCAAGTGAGGAAAAGGATGAGGATGTTGCACCGGCAGTAGAAGTGAGTGAAGAAAGTAGAGACAATGTGGTCAAAGAAAAGGTTCCTACAGCAGGAACTTTTGATGAGCAAGATTTGAATGTCATTGAGAAACCCTTGGATGCCAAAGTAAAAAAATAACCTTCAAGCTTCTTCCTTGGAAGTGGAACCAAAAGAACATTCGCTCACAACAGCTGAAATGATTAGGACAGTAGATGAGTCTTCATCGGTAGGTGAATATTCCAAAGAAGAAGAGGAGGCTGCTGTTCTTTTGGAAGAAAGAAATGGTGGCAAGCAGGATGATTCTAAGACCAAAGATAATGAATTTCAAGTGGAAGAGGTAAGAATCAATAATGTACAAAAGATTCAGTTTCTCATGACAGGCATAAATCTAAAACTGTTTTTCCAATGTCATAAAAGTTACACCAAAGCAAAATTATTTCCATTTCCGTTTACCATAACTTAATTACTATATTAGACAGGTAATCTTGCTTGGTCAGCAAGATCATTAGGAAAACTGTTAATCAAAAACTTAATTTTCATAAAAACCAAACAATGACATCTTCATATGGATTTATTTAGCCTATACCTGCTTGAACCCTCTGCTAATCTATCAGTGTGGAACAGAATCTCAAGTCAGCTGATCCTATCAAGGTGCTTGAGTCCATCTCTGAAAAAACTGACAAGGACAACCAAGATCAGAGTCTTGTAACACAACTCGAAGAAAGCAAAGAGACGAAGAAAACAAAAGAAGAAGCTGGACTAGAGGATGATGAGGTAAAAAAAAATTAACAAATAAACAGGCATTGCCCACTTTTAGCTTTAGTAGAGATTGTACAGTATCTTAGTTCTTTTGACTTTATTGATATATTTTGTACTGAACAGGTGTACGAGGGAAAAAAGATAGCTGAAGGGAGTGATAGTATTGAGGAGCAAGCCATAGAAAAGGAGAGCAACTTCAAGAAAGCTCATACGTTTTCCATAGAGGATGAAACAGTGAATGAGGTCAGCTTACTGTTAGCATAAAGTTCGCTATTTTAAATTCTCTTAAGATGCTGATTGGTTTAATTCTTTCCATTGCACTCATTCTAAACATGATAAAAATTTTACAGTTAAAGCATGCTGGCCCTGAATTGGAGGAACATCTTCAAGCAAATGAGCCAGCAGGAATAGAGAACTTGGACTTAAGAGAAGATCCAATGACATCAAGAGAATTAGCTGTTGAAAAAACAATAGAAGAGGAAAACATAACGAATATGAAAGAAGTTGATGAAGCTAAGCACAACCTGAAAGTGCAAAGGCAGGATGAATATGAAATAAAAGAAGAGTCAGAAGCATCACCAATACACAGAGATTTAAGTGAAGCAGCCTTTGAAGGAGAAGGCTTCAAAGTTTTTACCTTGATGCCTTCATTCAAAACCATAATCGACAAAGACCTAAAGGTCAGAACCCTAAAATCTTCTTAGTCCTTTCTGTTTCTCAAGCTGAAATATTTTACTATGTTACGACTTTGTAAATGTAATTGAAAAGGATGCTGCAAGAAAGAGCACTGAAAAAGAAAGCATATATGGAGAAAAAATTGTCAGAGATGAGGAAAATAAAGAAAGCTCAGATATCCAAGACGGCCTTAAGTATGAAGGAGGTGATACAACAATCCCCAAAGACAAAACAAAAGAAGCCAGCGCTCAAAGGGAAAAGGTCAGATCACATATTTAAGCTTTTTCTCCTTTCCCAGAAAAGTTAAACATCTAAAGCCCATCCACTCATATCAAGATAATGTAGCAGAATGGGTTGCCTAAAGCAAAATTTTGGAGAAAATCTAATCCAGTATTTCATGTTCGAGTGTATGTTTAACACATTCGAACAAGCAAAAAATGAAATAAATTCAAAACAGTACACCATTACAACAACAAGCTGAAGATATTTTGTATTTTTTTTCTATGCACAGAGATACCAGGGTATGAAGGCATTGTGGAATCAAGAACAGAAATCCAGAAGTAAAAGGAGTTGAATGTGGAGAAGAAAGAACAGATGCTTCAGGGTAGAGAAAAAGAGAGGAATCCTCACTGGCTGAACTGATAAACAAGTCCAGTACAGAATCCCTACAAGTTGGACAAAACATAGCTGAAGAGCGTGAACAAACAACAATCAAAGAAGGAGATGAAGAAGCAAGAGATTCTCATGTTGAAGATGCAGGATCACGTGAAGAGAATGATGAAGAAAGAACATGAGCATCATGACAAGGACACTGATTCGGATGCACCCACCATGGTAGAAGCCTCAAAAGACATGGATGTTAAAGATTCACACAATAAATCACATAATATTTTTTTCTGGCGTTAGTTCTAAGGTGAAGCATTCAATTTCTAAAGTGACAAAAGCCATTACTGGTAAGTCTTCTCACCATAAGACAACATCACCGAAGTAAACGCAGGAGGTCATGATTCATTCGCACATAAGCAGTAAGACTAAATGGTTGTTTTTTCCTGATTTGATGGTTTGATTATATTATAAAGGTTTTCTGAGTGTTGTGTGATAGCGTGAGGCTTGTAAGTGTTTTTGACTTCCTTTTTTTTTTTTTTTTTTTTTAATTGCTTTGCATTAAAATGCATACATTGTTGTGAATAGATTTGATTGATACCGATTGTTGTAAAATATTTGCTTCATAAAAATGGGTTTGGGGGTGATTTGGTATTTGAAAGCCATAAATATCAACAGTACCTCAACTGCAAGCATTTACTAAGAATTATCTCCACAAAGATGATACAGTGTCACAGAAATGCGATATTGAGGGTTAAATACCAGTATTATGAAAGCTGAAAAACAAAATTCCAGCATTCAGAACAGTAAAAGATTAAGTTTATAATGGATCTAATGATATGATATCAGGAGGCGACCACCATGCGCAGTAGCTCAAGTACTGAAACGAAAGTCTGAGAAGAATCAGTGTAAGAAGTAAAACGGAACCGTCACTTCTGAGCAGGTATCCACAATGTTTAAGACTGATAAAAGCTTCGTAACAATTGAGGCACTTAACTGAAAGTTGTGTTGCACTTAGATTGAAGAAAAGCATTTCAACAGATCTTATTACATTCGGTCAAGAAGTTCTCCGACGAGAGACTAGTATGAGAATCCAATTAATCAGGCGCCGGCGTGGTGAAGGAAGTCCGGCGGTTGATCATTGACGGAGTACAGCTGCCGCGGCCATAACTCTTCCATTATTAGGCACGGACGAGCTCTTATGGCGCCATGGTGGCCAGAGTCGAGTTAGCGCTGCCGCGTCCGATTACTCGGGCGTCGGCGTGGTGAAGGAATTCCGGCGGTTGATAATCGACGGAAGTGAGATGCCGCGGCCAAAACTCTTCGATTATAGGCGCGGACGAGCTCTCATGCCGCCGTGGCGGCCAAAGTCGAGTTGTAGCCGCCGCGTGTACGAGGGAAGTAACTGGTAAAAATAACGGTTCGAGTCTTCGACAAAAGGGGCCGCTCTATTTTTAAGGTATGTTTGGCTAACCTTTTGAAAATATTGAATTTAAGCTGTAAGAAAACAATTGGGCCCCCAAAAAATATAAAAAATTTAAGCAAACGAAAAAAATAGGAAAAAATGGAGCCCGCCATTTTTGTACTGTAAAATGCGCTTTAGAAATTTCAAATTCCCGCCAATAAAGCAGAGGGCTATGGCGCCAAACGGAAAAACAATATATCCAGCTCGATGTAAACTTCTCACCCTCTCTCTCACTCTTCCTCTAGGCTCTACTTCTTCCTCTTCTCTTCTCTCTGTAATGGAAACCTCTAAACCACTCTCCTTCTTCCAAGATATCAGATCCAGGGAGCTTCATGGCTTCAGAGGTTCACGTCCTCTCTATCTCTTTCTCTCACTTTCAGATTTCACTGTGCTCAATACATTTATCTTACGTTTTCGCAAATCCTTGATTTCAGTTCGTAAACGACCGTTTATAAGCGATATAGTGTTGGATTTCAGCGAAATCGGAGCAATATCTGTGAGCGAGCGATCTCCTCCTCTGGCTGCCTCTTTCTGCAAGGTATTTTTAATTTTCTGTCACGATTCTTCTATAATCCTCAATCCTTATATAGTGTTTAGCATTTGGGAATCGAGGACTAGAAATTTCGCAAACCCTATGATTTTGCAGACAATTCAAAACTCGCACATCCTTGCCGTGGCTGATGAGGATGGATATGTCAACTTGTTCGATACTCGTCACAAGTTTTCTTCCAGTTCATCTTCCTCAACTTACTATGAGAATGGAGGTATCTCCCGCTTTATGTTTTCTCGGTCATTTGATTATGGATTTAGATATACATTATACGTTAGCTGTTGGTTTCCATCTTTGTGATTTGGTGTTACTGGTTTGCAGAGAGAGGTAGGGTTTCTTCTTGGCTAGCCCATGAAAATTCTGTGTTCGATGTTTGTTGGGCTAAGGTACTTCCCGAACTCTTCAGCGTTTTCCCAATTTTACTATTCTGAATGTTGCCCAAACGGTACCGCAACTCTGCAATTTATTGATCTGTGAAGTTTAGCACATCCCAGCTTTGTATTTTGTACGCTCTTTGCTTTTCTAATGTGCATATTAAGTTTTTCCTACCTGAATTGTTTTTTGTTCTTAATTGTTTTGAATCTAATTTCAGTAGTGATTCGAGAAAACGAAAGGGATGTATTTACTGGTATCGTATAAGATGTTTCCCGTTCAATTAAATACTAGCTGTGGTGCATGATACGCCATAGCTAAACGTGTAAAGAGAGAAATTATGTGGCAACTCTATCTTAGATAGCTACATCCAAATTAAACATACAGATTTGTTCTCTTCTTGTTGATTTTATTTTCTCATCTCTCTTTATAGCATTTATTAATTATTATTTTCTGCATTGATCTCTTGCAGCAAGGTAGCCAGGTTCTAACAGCTTCCGGTGATCAAAGTGTAAGTAATCTCTGAATTCAATCCGGTAATCAGCATTTTCTTCATGCATATTTAGTTAGCATGTCTCTGGTTCTTCTCCTTATCTGAAATCGCATTAAGGCTATTTAACTTGACTTGATATCTCATCCTCTCCTGTTGTTACAGATGAAGGTATGGGACATTGAAGAGAACAAATGCATGGGATTTTTGCATGGGCACACAGGAAGTGTTAAATCCGTATGTCCACATCCGACTAATCCCAGTACGATTTTTCCCTTTAATTTCGGAATTGTGAGAGTTGTCTATTCTCAATGGTTTTTCACATATGAGTGATAGTATGAATGCCTGACTTTTGTTATCTGGTAGATTTGATTGCCTCCGGTTCAAGAGATGGGTCGTTTGCTCTATGGGACTTGAGATCCAATTCCGGTTCCAAATTTAGGAGTGGTAAAATCTGTATAAGGTGTGTAGGTTCACTGTATTTTACTCTTTGTTGATAAAAAAATTGTTATGCTTTCTTAAATTTTTCTTTCGTAACACATGGGTTTCAATTATATTAATTATTGCTGAACTTCTTTGGTAGCCCGACTGCTGTGGTTAATGGAGCTCATCTTCCTCCTCAAACAAAGCGTGGTAGACGTCAAAAGGTCTGTTTTATTTCTGATAATGTTTCGTGTTCAATTATTTTGTATTCTACTAAGAATTTTTAGCTGTTTCAGGTTGCTTCAATGAGCGTTACATCTGTTATTTTTCTAAAAGACGAACTCTCCATTGCTACGGCTGGAGCAGTTGACAGGTATGTGAGACATTTGCAATGATATGAACTACATGCAACCATGTAAGATTTCCTGGTCAAGTGCTATGTCATACCAATGAGAGTGATCTTCCTACTTGGATATTTGGTTCATTTCAGTGTTGTGAAATTCTGGGATACAAGAAATATGAAGAGTGCAGTCAATCAGGCAGGCCCTCAGACCAAGTCCATTGACAAGGTATGTTCACATTGTGCTACGTGAATGTTTCATTCAAAATGGCAAGCTCACATTACCATCTTTGTTTCTCATGTACTAAGTTTAGATGCGTGAGGCTTGAACTTTATCAATTTATCTTTCTCGTTTTATCATCAAACTTTCATGAAAAGGTGATATGGAAGAAAATTTACATTTCCAAGAATCCATAGTTTAACGTTTATTCAAAGTCTTCAAAAGCATGTTAAGCTCCCGTCCTGCCAATATCTTATGTTTCGTTCTCCCTCCAGGAGAGGTCACATGGTATTTCTAGCTTGTCTCAAGATCAGAATGGAGTGTTTCTCGCAGCATCATGCTTGGACAATAGGTATTTAGCTGTCTTTGATCATATTGCCAGAATTTGTGTATAAACTTCTCTAGAATCGTGTTTTACAACATCTGACGTGGTGCTGGTATGTATTTCGAACCTTACTATCAGAAATAACCTTAACTTTATCTCTTTATATCAGAATATATTTGTACAACATACTTCAACCGGAAAAGGGTCCTGTAAGTTCTTTCTCTGGATGCCAAATAGAGTCCTTTTACATAAAGGTGACTACTGCTTTTCGCAAATCCATAAAATTTGTTCTTCATTGCTCAGCGAATAATCTGCATTGAAAAAAATCTTTTTTTCACGTATGCAATTGCAGTCAGCAATCAGCCCCGACGCTGCCTACATTCTGTGTGGTTCTAGTAACGCAACTGCCTATATTTGGAAGGTTAGTATTTTTCACAAAAGCTTTCATGATTTAGTTTGCCCTTGATTATCATATAATGCCATTGATCATGTCAAATCAGGTAAACAAACCACATGAGGATCCGATTGCATTGAAAAATCATGATGGAGATGTCACAGCAGTGGACTGGTATTTACAGAATTTCCTCTTCTTCTTTGTATAATGGAACTCCACATGAATGTTCCTTTTAAATTAAATTTAATTATTTTTCAATTACAAATCAATTTCTTTATTTCTAGCTATCTTAAAGTGTAGGAAGGTAATCTGAAATTATTAAATCCAATGGTCTTAAGCATTTCTCAAGTCTTACCATTTCCCTGGATTTTTTTTTCCAGGTGCGCATTTGATATTGGGAAGTTTGCAACCACTTCAGATGACTTCACAGTATGCAAAATACTTGACTCATGTTCTTCTATATTTTACTTTCTCCTACTTATTCATCTAACTCCAATCATATCCTGTGATCTGCTAGCTCCGGCTATGGAATACTCAAAATACTCAAAGCACACATTGTTCACACACAATTTCCCCTTCTTCCAAAGCAAAGAGAGTAATGGCACTTCCTACTTGGGAATCTATAAATCTTTTAAGCAACGACCAGACTCACGACGAAGCTTTTCACAAAATTGCTTATTCGAACCCGATAACAGAGCCTGAAATCAGCACTCCTGGTGCACAGAAAAAACTATTTTTATCAGATACTGACCACTTGAATGAAACCATGGAAAAGACTCCCCTAGCCAATAGGCTCTCTCTCGAAACACAGAAGAGAAGATTATTCTCAGATAGTAGTTTGAATGAAACTTTTGAGAAGAATTCTGAAGATGCATTCGATAGTCCATCATCTGAATCGAAGAAGACTAGACTTTGTTCAGATACTGATCATTTGAGTGAAGCCTTTGAGAAGACTCCTGAAGCTTCACTAAAGAGCCCATCTTCTGTCTTAAACCCGCCTTCTTCAGTGAAGAGGAAAACCATCCGAGATTACTTTCTTGCGACTTCATAATGCAAGCGTTCATCTTATTGATTATCGCTGGTGTCTCTTCTACTTAGAATTACAAATGACTGTATGAGTAAGTAAATTGCCTTGAATCTTTCGTTGCTCATCTTTAATTACTCATGTTTTTTTGATCTTTCGTTTCTTACTAGTAACAATTTAACTTAGTTTGTGTTGCTCTTTGTCGTGTGCAGGATTGTTTCTCGAAATGTGCAGATGGAGGGTTCTTTCTTGAATAATGTTAAATCACTTCTTTTCATCTAGTAAATGAATTGGAAGTTCCTGTATTCACTCCAAAATTGATTTCATTGGGATGAATCATGAATCAATATCTAGAAACATACACAACTAGATTGAACTTGGAAAGTTTTGTTGGGTTGATATTGTTAGAGGCATTCTCATGGGCCATAGCTAGGTGGGCATTTTGCTTGAAGTTTCAGTAAGCCCATTCTTCTCACGGCCGGGTCGCTAAGAGTTCTTTCAACCACGCTCAAACAACAGTCCGCGATGTCATTGAACAAGCCAGCACTGAAGTTACAAATACTGTCTTTTTTTTTTTTCTTTTTTGGGCCATTACAAATTCTTCGTAGTAGAAATGTAAAATATATAGCTTTTTCCATAGATGATTTCTATGTCGAAATTGGTATAGTCATTACATATGTTGATCAGCATCCTGTGTTTTTTTTCAGTGAGATAATCATTATCCCATGATACCTGTTGCCTCTGTACGATGAATGTTACAAAATTAGTTAGTTCGGCTTGCCTTTATCCTCCTGTTTGGTAACATGGATTTCTAGACTGTCTGTATCATATTACGATTTCCGGACTATCAATTATTCAACTCTGGAGAAATAAGAGATACTATATGAGAGGTGAAGAACACCTTAAACATAATAAGTTAATTACTAATAAGGTCATGATAATCTTAGAGTGAAACCTATTGAAGTCAAAAAACATCACAAATTTACATGTATTTGGTCAACTTATTTGTGTTATCATATGAGAGAAATTTTAGGGTGTTTTCCTGGACCAATTCAATAGACATTAGTTGCATGTATGATTTTTTATTTTATTATTTTATTATTTTCCCCATTTTCAAACTAAACACATCTAATCAAATTGTATAGAACTTGATTCACAATTTTTAACATGAATTTAGTTCATCCATAAATTTTTCATCATATATCATCATTATTACTATCTAATCTTATCATAAATTTTTTTTTTTATATTTAAATAATAATATATAGTATCATATCATATGATAAAATAAATATTATTTAATTTAAATTTATTTGTCATGATGGTGTAGCCAATGGACGTAAATACATTATAAGAATCTCTCGTGTATATATATATATATATGATTAAAAAGGTTAGATGGCAAGACAATTGAATTGGTTTACTTTTGTCGTGTAGTGAAAATCCGATGTGGAAAGCACCAAAAATTTTGATTAATAATAAAAAAAAAAACCAACTACCAATCTAATAAAAGGCTAAAAATATTCTCACCTATAAAAATAATAAAAGAAAAAAAAATAGGGGCAAGGCAAAAAAACCTTAATGCCTTTTTAGCCTTTCGGCACTCATCAACAGACCAGACGAGACTTGTTTTTTTTTTTTTCCTTCTTCTTAACAACCACCAGTTTCCAATAAAACATCTACCCTTCGAATCCTTAAAACAGTTTTCACTTTCCAAGCAAAAACAGTTCAGTGCTAGTCATTATTATAAATTGACACATTGCCCCTTTAAAGCTTATATCTTCTATATGCTCGGCTAGAGGGACAATAAAACTTCATACGACCAACAGTTTCACTATTCGTTCAAAATTTGTCTTGCATGCTCGTTTGTGTCGTTTCTATTTGTTTGCATGCATATATCTTTTACTAATTCCTAACCCTAAATAAGTAGCCGCATATGCGTACAACATACATAATCAGTTAGTAATTGAACCTGGAACAGTGTTTGATATTATTATAAAGACATCTTCGTAGTCCCTTACTTAATAAACCTTTGTCTCTTTGCTTTTTTCAATTTTCTCTTCCTTTGAAAAATTCTCTTTGCCTGTCGGGGCCCCTATCCCTATCTTTCTTTACCTAATTTTGATCGCAGTTTTTGCAGGCGTAGTAGCTAGCCTTCTATTCTCCATCTTTCTCCTTTCTTACTAAGCTACCTACGATTTTTATTATTATTTGTTTTTCTCTGATTTGAAACTGATCTTACATGTATGAAGCAGGTGAAAATCTAGAGAAAATTTCACAATTCTAGAACACAAGTTATAGCGAATTGAAGAAGGTAATTAAACACTCTTTATTTTTACTTAAATTATTTATTTATATCAAAAAATTCATGCAGATGTATATATAACCAAATTTTATTATTAATAAATAAATAAAAATAAATAAAAATCAGTACAAGATTTAAGCTAACCCTAGCTAGCTCTGTAATCATCTACTTATTTCATAGTGAAAGGCTGTGGTTCGTAATCAATCAATTTTCCTATTGATCATATACATCACTTTTTTCGTTTTTTTCTAGCAAAATCCTTCATATAATTTCTTCTGATAATTCTTTGCTTTTACCCAAATTCTACTAATTGATCATGTGCAGGAAAATTAGGTTGTAACGTTTAGTAATGGCTTCTTCAAGCTACTCCAATTCACCATGTGCAGCCTGCAAATTCTTGAGGCGAAAATGCTTACCCGACTGCATATTCGCCCCGTATTTCCCGCCCGAAGAGCCGCAGAAATTCGCAAACGTACACAAGATATTCGGAGCAAGCAATGTAAGCAAGCTATTGAACGAAGTGCAGCCTCATCAGAGAGAAGACGCAGTGAATTCCTTAGCCTATGAGGCAGAAGCTAGAATGAAGGATCCAGTTTACGGCTGCGTAGGAGCCATTTCTGTGCTGCAAAGACAAGTGATTAGGCTTCAAAAGGAGCTAGATGATACGAATGAGGATTTGATTAGGTATGCAGCTTGTAGTGAGCACAATCCAATGTCAAGTAGTAATAGTGCTAATTCTCAGTTTGCAAGAAGGGCAGCTATGGGATTTCATGGTCAACATAGTAATTCGTCAAGTCTCTATTTCAATACTTCTCCATGGAATGATAATGGGCCAGGTTGGGGAGATAGAAGCCATGATAAATGAGCGCGTTTGAAGTAATTGATTGAGTTCTATTTAGCACCGAAAACAATAGTTTCATGCATGTATCATATATATATATATATATATGGTATTGTATGGATGATCAATTGTGAGTGTTAAGTGATGAATTATGGCGTAAGAGAGTGAGAAGAAGTGTCTTTTTTTTAACACTTGAGCTCACTCTTTTGTGGGTCTTTTATCGCTCACTCTAGTTAGTTATAGATGCCATGGTTTTAATCCCAAATTGGTCTAAGTTTGTGACAAATATTACTAGCTGCTACTAGCTATAAGCTTGAGTACTTATCTTGTGTTTCCTCTTAGCTGAGGAAATCCTAGCTACCTGTTTGGAAGTTATAAATCCCATTCATATGTATATATATACATATATTTGTATGTATATATAGATATTGTAATTTGCATGGATCATGGTTGTAATGTTTAATATATATGTTATCTTATGGCGAGTAGTATGGAGATTTTTCCGACATAAACATACAAGTACTACTCCTTGTTCTACATAGTTACTTGCTGTATCTAATTCTTAGTCCTAAAAAGATGTTGTTCTCAAAGTAATTAAGCATATGATTAATGTAAATTCCTAAACTTTAGTTGTTTTATATTTTCATTACGAGGGTCAACTATTGAATCTATTTGATATTAAGCTCAAACTTACATGTCAAAAATGGATCATTACGATGCAAACAAAATAAATAATGATCCAAGATTCTGACCATAACACTTCAAGTACATTGAATCTTCAATTATGTCTTTAAAATTAAAAAAAAAAAAAAATTCTTAGTGGACCTTTTTACTATGAAACTAAATGTCTTCTTCACTATATAATAATAATAATAATAATAATAATAATAATAATAATAATAATAATAATAATAATAATAATAATAATAATAATAGCAGATCTAACTCCTTTCACCTGCATTTAAGACACAATTGCATTGAAAAAAGTCTGGCGTAGATTTTCCTCAAATGTACTTCCATCGAAGTGAGTGTATTGATAGAGTTGCATCCTATAGTAGTATTACTCACTTGGTCGATCAGAAACAGTAACTTGACGTTGGTCAACAGATCCCTACTTTACATGCTAGCGTTCGAAAATGATCATCTAGCCAACTGATCATTTACCTTTTTCTTCATTCATACCTTAATCATCATCACTCATGACACTTTAGCTCTGCTGTTACTTATAGTAAGAATCTACTCCGCAATAATTTTAAAATCAAACAGTCAAAATGATTCATATTACGCTTAAATGATGATTAATCTTAATCAAACTATATATATAAAAGAAAAAGAAAAAAAAAAAAGGGATTGTTTAGATGTTGAGGAATAATGACAGGAAGAGATCCTTTACGTCTCAATTTAGCTGATGCCCTAAAAGGGGCCAGAGAACTAAAGCACGCGTAGTAGAAAAAAAAAAAAAACAAAAGAGGAAGAAGACGACAGAGATGGAGAAGAAGGGAGAAAAGAAATTACTTTTGGGCTCAATTTGACGTCCAATCTATCAGTTATACATGGATGATGGGCCAGTAGTGGGCCACCACAACCGCCCAAAAAGTGGGTGTTTACAGTTTACCGACCCCTGAAGGGAGATATTGACAATGGCCCAACATCAAGACGTGGGTAGAAATCTGTTAATAGAAAGAGACTGCCCTCTCACTCCTCAAACTATTACTTTTGACTGATTGAGTGATTGATTAAGATGTTTATCAATCATGTGCTTCCTTCACTATAACATGCCGACTTTTTGTATGCTTGCAAAGTAGTGTCATGGTCTATTTCGATTATATATAATAAAATATATAATTTATATATATATATATATATATATATAAAATTGTCGTATATATCTCCGAATTCCTGTAGAATCACATGTTAAGGGTAACACAGACCACTGACCGGAATATGTCTACGGCGAGGGGCTTTATTAGGCCCAAGCTTGAAAATATTGACTCAGCTCTTATTGAACTTAAGTCCATAGTGGCTTCTGGTTCATTGAAGTATTGAGCATTTAGGATAGAGAGTATTGGACTTAAATGGGCCGATTAATCCCAGATACAACAAGAAGATAGGGTCCAGACATATTGTTGTGTTAAAGTATCTGGACTTAATAGGCCCAATTATTTGGCCCAAAAAGGCCCAAGATGTAAATTGCATGCAGAGATGTGTCAGCAAAACAGCCATGCATCGAAGCCACCTCAATTTCCCTCCAAAAGAAGGAACAAAAAGATCTCACCCTTCAGTTTTCCATTCACTTGCTGTTATTTTTCCCATGCCCGAAAAAGCCCCTGACCATGAAAGTAAACGAAACTTGTTTCTCATGCACACTCCCTATTCACCATCTTACACTAACGTGTCACTTCTCCTCTACCTCCTTCCTTTTCTATAAAGGCCCATCACCTCCCAACCTCCCTCTTTCACATCTCCCTCTCCTCTCTCTCTCTCTGAAACACAGAAACTCTTCCTCGAAGCCTGCATCAATGGCGGATCGTCAACCCCACCAGATCCAAGTCCACTCACGTCGCGACCAATTGGGTCAACATGATCAACAGGGAAGAGGCCCATCAGGCTCAAAGATCCTTGCAGTGATGACCGTTTTGCCGGTCGGAGGCACATTGCTTGCACTTTCTGGGCTGACTTTGTCCGGCACGTTGTTCGGGCTTGGTGTTAGCACACCGCTGTTCATGATCTTCAGCCCAATACTCTTTCCCGCAGCCATTCTCCTCGGCCTGGCCGTTTCTGCAATCTTGACTTCTGGAATGCTTGGATTGTCCGCATTGTCTTCTCTTTCATGGGTCGTTAACTCTCTCCGACAAGCTGCCGGAATGATGCCAGAGCAGATGGATATCGCGAAGAGGCGCATGCAAGATATGGCGGGGTATGTGGGCCAGAAGACAAAGGAAGTGGGGCAGGAGATTCAGAGTAAGGCACAGGATCAGGGAAGGAGGACATGATCAGAAATTACAAGCTATGGGGTTTGATTTAGTAAGGAGTTTAATTGGGAAATAATAATATAATAATGTCGGTTTCATCATGTGTATGTTGTCTTTTGGTCTTTTTGTAAAAGTGTTTTGTTGTTTGGATTTTAGTTCGTGTTGTGTCATGTCTGTTATTTAAAGTGTTCATAGTGTAGAATGCTGCATTTGGTATAATCATCAAGCTTTGATGTACATGGCATCTATCTCCTACTCTCTCATCCAAAAGTATGCTTTGACGAGATCACAAAACCAGAAAACTCAGAAACGGAATTCTAAACTGCAGTCCAGGCACATATTTTGACGTTTAAGAGACTTGAAACAGGATTCTAAACCGCACTGCAAACAGGGACTAATTAACGACAGCATATCAAGCTGCATTCAAAACAAAACAGCTATGCGGGCGAGTGGAATGGATTTTTTGCGTTGGCAGCATGTTGGACAAGTGTTCTATCGGATAGGGGCCCAAGAGAAAATCCCCATCCGGTCGACATGTCAGGGGGTAGAGCAGAATTGATGAATTTGATAAATGAAGATCAAGTGTCAAGACACAGAACTCAGTTTAAAAGGGAGAGAACGCATAATTTACATTGAAAAGCAAAATTTTCGGCCAGCATGGCAAAGTAACATTAAGTTTGTCGAACAACATGACATATGTAAGGGGGTATATGATATTAAGTAAAGAGAAACAGATCATCCCAATTCTAGCCATCATTGAGAAGTAGGAGCAGCAGTAAGTTGATTGTCTAATGAACCAGCATCTGAAGACAATTTGGTGTTGGGATTGGGTACCCAGAAAGTGAGAATCGTGCTTGATGAAGCAGCAAACATGGCTCTCCGAGGGGCGCACTTCAAGCAAGATGTCACTCCAATATGACTACTCAAGCTCGCAACCTGTGTATATTTAGAGTGCCATAAGAATAGCTCAAAATGCAGACTGAATTATCAATAGTTTTGTAACCAACACTTTTGTTAAGTTTGTGAGACAAATGGAGTTTAGATCAAACTGGGATCAAGTTTCCGTTGAGCATGAATTATACTCATAAAGGCCTAAATATGATATTCGTGAAATCATTTGATTTCAACTAATTATTGAGCTACTTGCAAGCAAAGCCTAGTAATGGAGTTCTTGAGCTCTGAATTTTCCTCGGAGCCCGGATCAATCTATAAGATTTATTGACCATCAGAAACATTGAAAAAGATCATGAAGTGATGAAGGTAATGGAGGGGCCGCTAAATCACGGAAATCAGATTTTGCAGCTTTACTATGTTCCCAGACGGCACAGCCATGCCCAGAAAACCATAATCAGGAAGAAACTGACATTAATCTGAGAGTATTGAAATGAATAATGGGTACCTCAGTTCGTCTATTGATGCTCCAAGCATGCAGTGTACCATCCCCTGAGCCTATATGAAGGAAATAAAATAAGTTAAGTAATACGATAAAAATTAAGGACGTATAAGAACAAATCCGAGTCATATTTCTAGCATATGTGAGTTGAATTACCTGATACAACGTACTGACCATCTGGAGTAAGAGTTGCCTCTATAGCCGTATTTGGAGATGGTTCCAAACTGAATCCACATTGCTACTCAATGAAAAGGTTCATAGAAATGGAGTCAATTAAGATGTTTTTACAGGAAAACAGATAGAATTCAAATTGAATACGTAGATGAGTCCCAGCATTTCATTTATGTACTTTGAAATGAAATAGATATCAAGGAACTAACCTTCTCTCCTGCATATGCATCAAGAACGTAAATATGATTATTTGTAGTGGTCAAAAGCATAGATTTTCCATCATTGCTAAACTTGATATCACAGACCTCAGCTGTGTCTCCCCCCACTAAGAAAGTATCAAAGGGACCCTGCATTTGCAAAATACAATAAACTAAATAGTATCATAGGCCATCCCTGATTAGATCTAGTGTTTTCTAGACACAAACCTTATCATAGGAGCGTGAATCAAACAGCTTAATGGCACCACCTTCCATTGCCACTGCAAACACAAGGCCTTGTTGGTCATATGCAACAGTCGGTCTACCTCGCAAACGTAGAATTCCCTGAGAATAGGGGGTTCGGGGGAGGGGAGTTGAAAACATAAATTCAAGTTGCAACCTTTACACCATGGACAATTACCATTTGTTTCCTATGGTATTGTTTATTAATGCCTTTTTTTCTTAAGCAAACCAACACCCCTTCATGGGAATGAGAAACCAACCTGGCAGGCATTTACTCGCAGATCCCATATTCTGACACTATGGTCCAAAGAACCGGACATGAAGCTGTCATTTATCGGAGACATACAGAGGGAAACAACCCTACACAGCAATAACATAGTAATAGGTCATAATCAGCAACTTGCAAGTACTCAAGCATGTATCGTTCCTCGTGATGAGAGATCCAAGATTCAATCCAAGTTTCCCTCCTTTCGGGATAACTAAATGAATAAACTTTGTGACTCTCTAAGTGAAGTAAAGAAAGGGAAGGAAAAAATTAGGAACATTAACAAGCAAAAATTTCCCCCACTCATATCAAAGGGTAAGAAATCAAGCACCTGTGCCACAAGGAAGAGAAAGAAGGAGTTCCCCTAACAACCTAATTCGTTTACTATTGCAAACTATAAAGGCAGCGACTTATCAATTCTAAGACATACTACGAAGACAGCAGGAAATGCAAATAAACTCGTGCTTATAATCTACAAACGAACCAGGGAATCTTATACCTCTCTTTATGCCCCTTAAAGTAGCGAAGGCATCGATTATCATACATTGATAGATACCGCAAAGACTCTAGCAAGCAACACAAACAAACCCAACAGTTAGTCATACTTGTAAAAAATTTAGAACTTGAACTATGCCTGAAATCATCCACCTCCATACAGAAAGCTAACCTCCAGTTGTATCCAAATTGTATCTTGAGGAGCATATTACAGAGCTCGGATGGTGCGTAAAGCAAATCCGGTCAGCACCATGTTTCTTATGGTAAGTAGTCTTGAGCAACCTGAAGTTAAGCAAAAATCGCAGGTTAAACAGCATTATACCAAGAATGTTGAGATAAAATCAATAAGTTGCGAAGAAAACAGTGAAATTACTTCGCATTCGCGATGTCATAGAGCCGCACTGAATCATCGTCGCTAGCAGTGACCAGAAAATCGTCGGTACGATGAAAATCAAGCGAATTTATCTTACCTGCCTGAAATTTAAGACAATTTCAGAGATTTCCACAAGTATAAGCAGAAGGTCAATTGATTTGAGTAAGCTTTGAGGGAAGAGAAACGGAGAAAAGCTTACGAAGTCTGAAAATACAGCTCCTATTGCCATGCTCCGTACTGTATCATCGTCAATCTCTGTAAGAGACATCTTCTCTTCGGAGCTTCGGAGAATCCGGACGAGAGAGAGAGACACACAGGACTGTGAAGAGACTGCTACTCTTTTCTTTCTCCGGCCGAAGTTATTAGTATTATTATTGTTTTCCTCCCCACATCTGAGCATATTTTTCATTATCATCCTCACCGTCATCCTTTCCCTCAGATCTAAAACGCGACGTTTTAGCTTCCTGTAATAGGTATACTTCTTTCATCACAGTTTCACTTCCTGTTCTGCAGCTTCTTCCTCAATTCTTCTGTTTATTTCACTCTGCCGCAAAGCGGATAGCGCTTCTAAATGAATCGAGCTTCATTTTCTCACCTTAAAAAACTACCTTCAAAATCATATCCATGCAATAACTCCATCTCAAACTCTACTTCTTCGTCTTCTTCTTCTTCTTCTTTCCAAGCCGTTTTAGATTCCAACTCCAGCTCAAATTTAAACCCGCTTTACCGTTTTCTCCCACAAAACCAGAACCCACACAACATAGTCAATCTCATATGCGAAAATCTCAAACAAGGCAAAAAATCTCAGCTTTCTCTTCTTCAAAACGACATAAAAGGGCTAATTCCCCATCTGGGTCCTCCTCAAATTTCCAAGGTTTTATTGAGGTACCAATCTGATCACTCCTCTGCTCTCACTTTCTTCAGTTGGGTTAAATATGATCTGGGTATTCAACCAAGCGTGCAAAATTACTGCCTCATTGTTCATATTTTATCTTGGTCTAGACAATTCCCATTAGCAATGAAACTCTTGTCTGAACTGATTGAATTGGTCTATAATATTGTTCCATCAAATGAAGATGTTTTTCACAACTTGGTTTTGTGTAGTGAAAAATGTAATTGGAATCCAGTTGTTTTCGATATGCTTATCAAGGCTTATGTGAAACTAGGTATGGTTAAAGAGAGTCTTAAGGCTTTTCGGAAAATGATTGATATCGGTTTTATACCTAGTGTGATTGCTTGTAACTGTATCTTAAATGGGTTGGTGAAATTGAATTGCTTTGATCAATGTTGGAAAGTATATGAAGAGATGAGGAAAATTCAAGTCCATCTGAATGAATTTACATTCAATATATTAATCCGTGTTTTGTGTAAAGATGGAGATATCAATAAGGTTAATGAATTCCTCGAAAAGATGGAGGAAGAGGGGTTTGATCCTGATATTGTGAGTTACAATACCTTGATTAATGGTTATTGCCAGAAGAGAAAGTTAAATGATGCCTTTTACTTGTACAAAATCATGTATAGGAGAGGTGTTATGCCAGATTTGGTTTCATATACTTCTTTGATGAACGGTCTTTGTAAGGATCAAAGAGTAAAAGAGGCTCATCAGCTTTTTCATAGAATGGTAGATAGAGGGTTGGATCCAGATATTGTAACGTATAATACTCTTATTAGTGGTTATTGTAAGGAGGGTAAGGTGAAAGAAGCAAGATCTTTGGTATATTCAATGATTGGGAATGGAGTAGTTCCGGATAAATTCACTTGTAGGGTAATAGTAGAAGGGTATCAAAAAGAGGGTAAATTGCACTCTTCTATGAATTTAGTAGTAGAGCTTGAGAGACTTGGAGTCGTTATTTCTTATGACTTGTATGATTATCTAATAGCTGCTTTGTGCAAGGAAAATCGCCCATTTGCAGCTAAGAACCTTCTAGAAAGAATTTCAAAGAATGGTTATGAGCCTAGTATGGTTACTTATAAGATAATGATAAAGTCTCTTTGCCAATGTGATTATGTGAACGAGGCGTTGGTTTTAAAAGGTGAGATGGTTAGAAGAAATTTGAAGCCTAACGTTGATATTTATGGGGATCTTATAACTTACTTGTGTGAAGCAAACCAGACAGCAGTGGGTGAATCGTTGATGGAAGAAATGGTAAGAGTATATGATATTATACCTGATTCCAGAATATGCAAGGCATTGATTGATGGATATTGCAAAGAAGAGAATAAGGATAAAGCAGAATCACTGTTGGTTTTACTAGCTAAGGAATTTCGATATGTTGATACAGAGAGTTTGAATTCGCTTATTAAAGTGTTTTATGAGGTTGGAGATGAAGGTGGATTAATGGACCTTCAAAATCGGATGTTAAAAGTCGGTTTTGTGCCGAATAGTGGGACAGTCAAGTATATGATTCGCAGCTTATGGAAATCTGTGAGATTGAAACATTAGAGTTTTTGTGTCGGGGTGAATATGCTTCAACAAAATGATGAAGTAGGGAGAGTACTGGACTGGGAAAGGAAAAGCGGATCCCCTTATTCGATTTCTATTGAACAAGTCAAGAAGGGAACTCTTGAGCGTGGGCTAGGACCTGCAATTCTCGTAGGGACCCTGTTCATTCTCTGGATGAGTTGGGAGCTAGGGCAGCTCGCACGCAATATTTGCGGAGTTGATTACCCCTCTTGAAAACAAAGATTTGAAGTGGTGATTTTTGAAATTGTATAAAATTTTCATTGTTAGACTGAAATTGAATAGCATGAATGAGATGATTATACTGTTGAATAATGTAAAAGGATCTGGAACACAAAAGGGAAACAAAATGTAACGGAATCATTTGATTGATCTTAAAAAGAGAAATTCCACAGTTATAATACCCTTAGCTTCTAAACCTGTAAGCGGGAAAAACAATCAAGGTTTCACCCACTCTACTATACCCAACTAAACGCATCTCCTCAGAGAATGTCAAAAATAGTCCTCTCTTTTTACATATCCATCACATAAAATAACCACAAAAAAAAAAAAAAAAATCAATTTGGCAATCAAAAGCAGGATTCTTTTGGGTCCTGAAAATTATATAGAGTTTTCACCAGAATCCAACATCTTTTCTTATTAGTCACTGTACAGTCTTCTCACAATGCTCCCTCCCTCTCTTTCTCATAGATACCACCTTTCATTGAATCTTTCTCACTCAAATTCTGGCTTGAACTTTGATGCAAATCTTCAGCAGCTTCCTTAGATTTGATTTCAACTTTACTCGATGGTGAATTCTCGCCATTTCTAGATACTTCTTTCTCTGCATTTGAAGTTACCTTGGGCGTGGGTAGAGCGCTTTCTCTACTGCCAGGATCATTGGCAGGAATGGTTGGTACCCACGTAAATTTCAAATTGTGCCCTTGCCAGGACTTACCGTTAGTAAAAGCCCTCTGGGCAGAAGGATGGGTCGAGAAAGTTATATGACCCATGCGCTTGCTTAATGAATCTTGCTCGCTACTAGCTTCTTCCAGATCTTTGAATTCCACAGAAGATACATCGCCATACGATGAGAAGTGTTCTTTAATAACAGCTGCCTATAGAACATAATGAGCATTAGTTTAATACAAAGAACAGATGGCTCCATTTACCACAAAGATTATAAACTTGTCTATCCAGAGACTTACATTTGCAAATCCAGCTGGTAAAGGAGGAAGAATTCTGAATCCAGTGGGACGATTGTCCAATTTGTATCTATTTATCGAAAAAGGCAACCCTAGAGGTGGTAATGGACGGACGGGATGCTTCAGGCTAGGAGAAGATTCCTGCGACATTCCTGATGCGTTCAACTTGGGGATTTGAGACACAGTATTTTCCATTGAATTATTCTTAATTGGATTCGTCTCGGTAGACTTTGGAGTTGCGGCTTTAGCAATGTCAGCTGCTGTTTCGCCCTGAGGCTTCTTATCAATTTGCTCGTCAGTTGTTTCTGGTTTAGTTCCTGTAGCCTGAAAAGGACATTGAAACTTGAGAATAGAAGGTGAAACAATTTATAAATTGTCAAGAGATCATGAGATGCAATATTCAGAATAAAAGTTAAAGAGATTATAGACTTTAATCAGACATTCTCAAACAATGAAGACACTCGGCCAGAAGTATTACAAATTAAATGTATAGTCTTACTTGTTTTTCAAGTTTGTCGAGTTTACGCCAAAATTCATTTCGCTTCTGGTCCAGCATTTCTTGCTTCTTTCGGAGTTCGTCCTTCAATTGTTCCAAGCTCTCCATTTTCTTTTGTAAAATAGGTGGAGGAATCTTAGGGCCATTTGACAGCTTATCAGAAGCCGGTTCAGACGCATCAGAATCAGATACAGTACTGTATTTTGCATTAGCAGATTGTGGATTATCTTTTCCTTTATTTGGAGTAGAGAGAGGGGGTGGAGCTGAAGTCGCTGTCATACCATGGTGAGTAGCTTGAGTACTACTACTACTGTAATTATCAGGAATTCTATCACGGTTAGCCCACCACAGCTTGATAAATCGATTACCCATTAAAGCTTCAGGTGATGTTAGAGCGGCTTCAGCCTCTTCCATTTTCGAGAACTGGATAAAAGCTCTGTCACTATTAGCTGGAATATAAATGTCAATAACTTGTCCAAATTTTTTGAAATGAGAAAGAAGAGCATCCTTTTTATTGTTTTTCTGAGGGATACCATTAACAAATATAGTCCGCAGTGCCTTTTGAGATGGTCTCCGGATGATGTTCTTAGCATCACTGTGTGTCTTTAGAGGTGAATCCATTTCATTTTTGCCATCATTCCCTACAGCAACCTGTTTACCTTGACGAGTATTACCTAGCATGCTAGCTATTACCTCACTATCATCCCTGATTTCACTCTCCAAATAACCAGACGAGCTTACTGTTGGATCAATTTGGTCTCTCACATCTGATCTATTTTTTGAACCACCAATTCTACCCCAGACAGAAAAACCTGCACTCTGTGAACCAGCCACAGGGGCCGCACTCCTACCTGGGAATTCATTATCAACTCCATCATATATCCTACCTTGATGAGAATCAGAAGGGTCATCAATCATAAGGGTTTCAGTATCATCGATCTTAGTTGACTTTAGAGGAGCTAGGAGTGCATTTGATGTTTCAGGAAGACCGTTATTCCACAAAGGCTGATCAGGATCATACAATTCAGATCCACTAGCAGCAACCGAACCCGAATATACACCATTCAAGTTAAGACTATCATCAGCCACTCCGGACTTGCTGCTTTTTCCTTGTAATCCTTTGTTATTGGTAAATATGGCTGAAGATGCACCAACTATTGGTAGGGATCCAGGTCCAGCATTAGCCGTTCCAAGTATGGGCGCACTTGGAAGTGAGCCCGGCAGGTTAAACTGTGAAAGACTCTGGAAATGCAAAGCAAACATATTACTTAGGAAACTGAATAAACACCCAAACCAAAGAGATAGTTCTAACACTATGACAACAATTTGAAATTCAAATACATTAATAATTCTTAAATAACACCAATAAACTATGCCTGATGGTTAGGAATTCAACAAACATCCAACTTCAGGAACTTCTATACCTTAGCTTATTATGGCTCCCTTAAAAGATAAACTAATACTAATATAACTAATTTTCTAGAGGACCACCCAAATACTGGGCATCTCCCAAAAGTTAGCGATCCAGATTGATCCATCCGAATATATATGGGGTCAAGGACAGTGTCCGTTCCTATGGAATATTAGAGAACCCCTAGATTATTGGAGTTATTCCTTATTAAATAATTAGAGATATTACCTCCTAGTTTGTAGGGATTGAGATTGTATAGTATAATTAGAATTAGAATAGGATATTTCTCAGTATATATAGCCTAGTACATAAAGTCGTAACAAATAAGTTTTAATAGAAGAATCATTCAACTTACGTTTTCATACTATCAGACCAAGGGTTTGTTCTAACCTGGCCAGCTGACTTAATCAACAAGAAGACTTAAGAAGACGTATTCTTCTACTTAACTTTAGTAAAATTCAGAATGACGGAAGGAACCTCATAGGCAATATCTGAAATGTCCTCAAGTGGGAATGGAGTTTGCATGGTCAAGAAGAGGCATTTTTTGTGTCTCAAAGGAAGTATGTACTGGATCTACATCAGGAGACTGGACTTCTTGGGTGCAAACCTATTGAAACTCCTATGGAGGCTAATTTGAAACTAGAGGCAGCTAGTTCCTATCAAGTTCGAGATAAAGAGCACTTCCAAAGATTGGTTGGGAGACTTATTTATCTCACACCTTGGACAAGACATTGCTTTTGCAGTAAATGTGTTAAGTCAATTCATGCATTCACCTATAGATGAGCGCTTTAAAGCAGCTTATAGGGTTCTCAAGTACTTAAATCGAAAATCTGGAAGAGGAGTACTATTTGGCAATCATGGTCATCTCAAAATCAAAGCATTTACGGATGCTGACTGGGCAGGAAGTGTGATGGATAGAAGATCAACTTCAGGTTATTGTACTTATGTTGGTGGAAATATGGTAACATGGAGGAGCAAAAAACAAACAGTGGTGGCAAGAAGTAGTGTTGAAGCTGAGTTATCTCAAGGTCTCAAGTCCTTTGCCTATGAAACTCTACTGTGACAACAAAGCAACAATTGATATTGCCCATAATCTAGCACAAGATGATAGAACCAAACACGGGGAGATTGATAGACACTTTATTAAAGAAAATTTAGGAAAAGGTGTGGTATATATGTCATACATTCCTACAGAATAATAAGTGGCAGACACATTCACTAAAGGGCCTCACAAGACTCAGTTTGATAGATTTATAAGCAAGTTGGGTTTACAAGACATCTTTGATCCAGCTTGAGGGGGAGTATGGAAATATTAGAGAATCCCTAGATTATAGAACTTATTCCTTATTAGATCGTTAGAGATATTACCTCCTAGTTTGTAGGGATTGAGACTGTATACTATAATTAGAATTAGAATAGGATACTTCTCAGTATATATAGCCTAGTACATAAGCTGTAATAATTAAGTTTTAATAGAAGAATCATTCAACTTACGTTTTTCAGTTCCCAAAAGAGCCATTTATTAGCATATTATTAATGTTGAATAAAGGTTCTAAACTGCATTTTTTATTCAAGTAACAGGGATTATAACCTGGACATCTTCAATAACAATGCGGTTGACTCCATGCTCCATTGGGCACATATCTCCTCGTAGACAAAATCCACGCTCTTCAAAATCTCTGCATCGTTGACGAGGAATGCCCATATTCAAAGAAGAATCGATTGGCTGCCGGAATGCTCCTTGAAACCCAATCGAGTGGAGAGAATCCAGACCACCGTTTGGTAGTCCTGGAATTAATCCAAATCCACTCCAAGGTGCAGCCTGTCCACTAGAAACATTTGGCAAACCCCTACCTGCAAATATAAGAGGTGGAATAGACCCACGCTGAACAATTCGAGAAGCAAGATCTACTGAATTAAACCTAATATCACGCTGGTTCCAATTACTGGAATCTCTTCCTCTTCCCCTACTAGAACCCGGGTCTCCAATGAATGGTTGGTTAACCCATGTTCGTTGATTGAAGTCCATTGGCCCTCGAGGACCCGAGGCTATGCCAAAGCGTCTTTTATCAAATCTTCCAGAGAAGTCTCTGTTGAAATTTTTCCATGTTTCACTTGCTTGAGATTCATTTTCCCATGCTCTGTTACGCTTTCTATATGGTCTTGTGTCTGTCTCTGAGGATTGAGAATGGGCCCCTCGTCTACGATGCTTATGGTTCCGATCATCATCGTCATCATCACTGACTTCCTTCTCTTCAGGATCACTACTACAATCAGAAGGAGAAAGATTTCCGGGATTTGGAGAAGAAATTTTAAGTTCCATTGTACTGAAGTAAAGAGAATGTTCTATTATCGTGGAAAATGTTTGAGTCTCAAGCTTGGGGTAATTACACCACTAGATTTCCAGAAACATTTGCTGCAAATTGCAGGAATCTAGAAGGTAAAACAGTAATTGAATGTCAGGTTTAGTATATTTCTAGATGTGAAGAAGTAAAGCACAATATGCATTCAAACAAACAAATAAATAAATCATGGATATAAACACAACAGATTTAAATTCTGAAAAATAGCATTCTTAAATATTGACTTGAGGAGTCTTTGTAATCATATAAGGATGTGAAAGCTATTGATTAGAAATATAGATATGTCATGGAAGGAAGAGCTATTTACTACAGCAAGCAAACAGAAAACAATTACCTCTATAGCTTAACCAAAAAATGATGGTTTTTGTTGGTTTATGAGATGCCAGTCCTAACTCATAACTAATGAAATCCAGGCTAGTAAGGCACGTAGCTTAAAACAATTAATTGATGTAAGGTTCAAATGCCAATTTCATCTTTGTTCACTACTTCACTTAGTCAACACATGTTGCACCATTGTACATGTACAAAAGATCAACGAATTTTATTGTCGATCAAAAAGAGGATGACTATTCTGCATTATGCCAAATTTGAGCCAAGAAGTTCCCTCACATTCAGTGGAATTCAAATAACAACAAAAGTCACCTAAAACCTCATCTCCATTTCAAAACCCTTAGAACTAAGCTTAGCAAGACAAACAATGAGCAAAATCCATGAAAATCCAAATGAGTATTAAACAGAAGATTAATGCCCTAAATGCAATACAATCACAAACAGTATAACTTAAGCATACCCAGCAACCAAAAAATTGAGCAACTAAAAAACTCCCACCACTACACGCCAAAAATTAATAATTAAATGGAGATGAGAACCGATGAATTTAACACATATCAGAAACCGAAATCCCTAAGAAATTCCAATTCAAGACAAGCAGGGTATGGCGCAAAGAATACAATAAGAATATTATAATACAAGTACGAAGTTCTTACAGAATCTCCAAACGCCTTCTTGTTAGAGCTTCAACCTTTTCAGAGATGAGCCCCACTCCGCCGCGCAATAGCCAAGAATGCTATGGAGGAGCATTCAGGAAGAAGATCAGTTGCAGAGTGAGAGGGAGAGGGCAGGATCGTAATAAAATGGTAATGAAGGGGGATTTTTACGGGAAATAGGGTTTGTAGGAGATTGGGCGGAGAGGAGGAAGAGGATTTTGCGAGTCTGAGACTGGTTTTGGGGGTTTGAATGGTTGCGAAGAGAGAGAGAGAGAGAGAGAGAGAGAGGGAGAGACGATGAATGTAAAATTCTAAAAATTTTTTAAGTGTGGATCAAATTATTTATTGGATTTATAAACTTTATACCTCACTATATATTTAGACTTAGTTGCATGCTACAAAATTTTTATTTAATCTGATTCTTTATAATATATAGTTAAATAAATAAACGAACCAATTTATTTATTCATAAAATCAAAAAGTAATTCAAGCATGGACCTAATAGGAATGCTATGGACATTCCATTCCTAAAAAAATGGTTGCATTTGCCACAAATAATCAAGTTACCTTTATGTCACGGACTGCCTTTCTTATTAGAAAAGATGGAGGAGGCTTCATGGAAGAGTCTAGAAACTTCTAGACTTCTCTAACTTTCTCTAGGGTTTCCTACACTTTTGTAGAATTCTCTAGAATCTTGTACATTCTTCTAGTCCCTTGTAGAATAGTATGAAAGTCTCTAGAAGATAGATTGTAGCCATTAGATCAAATTGATCTTGACCATCCATTTCAAGGTGGGGGTCTATATAAGGAGGAGTCCTCCTTATTTGTAAATCATCCTAAAAAATACTAGCCTTCTAGCAATACAAAGAGTTCTTTATTCTCTAGCTCGAGTGTTCTTCTAAAGTCTTCAAACAAACCTCTTGGCAAGGTTTGGTTAGGCTGACTTGGTTACTCGGAGGAGTGTCAAGTGCCGCACGGAGCGTCTAAGTTCGGGGCGAAACTTTACGCACGTGACAGTTGGTATCAGAGCCAAGGTCGTACGGGAGGGTGCGAAGTGGTTCAATTCTTGCCAAAGCTTTGTGTAGGTGAAGATCTTGTGGAAGAAATGGCTAGCGGTGGGTCCAACGTTGTCGATCCAATTGAAGGAGAGACAAGGCGAGATAATGTTAAGGGTGGAGGAAGGCAGAAGCAACGAGAGCCATCTCGAGACATGCTTGCAAGGCAAGGCAATGTGATGGAGAAGACGGTGGAACAAGTAGCGGATTTGGCGATGGCTAACCAAGGAGGTGGACTTCAAGAGGGATTCCAAGCATCATTGGATAGGATTGTCGCCACAATTCAAGAGGAGATGAGGGCTCTCCAAGCCAACATGGATGCTTCTCTAGCAGAAGTGCATGAGAGGATGCAGATCATCGAGACGGATGTGTCACTCTGTAAATATAGGGTGTCTAGGGACATAATCAATGCTCCTCTCGCACCAAAGGTGGATGTGCCTCGACCCAAGACTTATGCAGGAGCTAGGAAGGGAAAGGAAGTAGAGAACTTTCTATGGAGCTTGGAACTCTACTTCAGGAAAATGAGGATCACGGATGATGAAGAGAAGATAGACACGGTACCTCTCTATCTTACCGACACCGCGGCACTATGGTGGAGAAGATTGAGCGGTGACATTGAGCGAGAACTCTTCGAGATGACAAGGTGGGACGAGTTCAAAGAGGCATTCAGAGCACAATTTTGCCCAAGGAATCTCGAAGATAAAGCACGAGGTAAACTTCGTCACCTCACTCATAAATCTAGTATTTCTGATTATGTGAACGAGTTTTCAGAAATATTGTTGGAGATCCCGGACTTCCCGGAAAAGGAAGCCAAATTTGCCTTCATAAAAGGGTTACAGCCTTGGGCCAAGCAAGAGTTGAAGAGGAGAAACATTCAAACTCTCAAAGCCGCAATTGAGGAGGTGGAAAGCTTGACCGAGTATAGGCGGGAGGATAAGCCTAAGAGTAGTCATTGGGATGACAAAGGCAATGGTGGGGGAGCCACCAAGAGTAGCTTCAACAACCGTAATGAGGGAGCGGGTAAGCCCTTTGGAGGGAAGGGTAATGGCAAGGGTGTGGGGGAGACATCTAAGGCTAAGATGTTGAAGTGCTTCTTGTGCGAGGGACCGCACATGGTTCGGGATTGCCCGAAGAAGGCGAAGCTCGCCGCACTTGAAAGAGGCGGGGAGTTAGAGGAAGAGGCAAGGATGGGGTCAATTCGACTCCTTGGTGCACTCAAGGCCAAGGTCGTTGAAAGACCTAAGTTGCCAAAGAAGGGATCCATGTATGTCGGGATAGACGTTGCGGGGAGGCAACTCAAAGCCCTAGTGGATTCAGGAGCAACCGAAAATTTCATCAAGGCCGGCGTTGCGGAAAAGCTCGGTCTTAAGTTAGCCCAGTCGACTGGCTTCATCAAGGCAGTCAACTCGAAGGCATTGCCAATCACGGGGATAGCCGATGCTAAGACCAAGGTGGGACAATGGTCAGGAGTCGTAAAGTTCATGGCCATTCCGATGGATGACTACGACGTGGTGCTTGGGCTAGATTGGCAAGATCAGGTAAAGGCTTGTCTTATACCTTATGCTAATTCGATTATGATTATGGATGCGGGTTCTCCTTGCACGGTCCCGGTCTCGAGAGAGACATGGCTAGGGACCAAGGTGTTGTCTGCATTGCAGCTATGCAAGGGATTAAAGTGGGAGGAAGAGACCTACCTTGCAGCTTTAAAGGTGGACGAGGGCGAGCCATCTAAGGAAAGGGAGATTCCGAAAGAAGTGCAAGAGGTACTTAAGGAGTTCCTAGATGTCATGCCACCGGAACTCCCAAAGAAGCTTCCACCTAGGAGGGAGGTGGATCACAAGCGGGAGTTGGTGGATGGAGTAAAGCCACAAACCATGTCTATCCCATGGCGCAACCTGAGTTAGAAGAGACAGACATGGCGTGTGCCCACTTGAGGAAGGCATCGAAGATGATGAAGAAGTGGGCCGATCTTAAGCGAAGGGCAGTGGAATTCCAAGAAGAAGATCGTGTCATGGTCAAGCTCTTGCCTCAACAATTCAAGTCGTTGAGGGCGGTGCATAAAGGTTTGATCCGACGGTATGAGGGGCCATTCAAGATCATTCAATGAGTTGGCAAGGTCTCCTACAAGCTTGAGTTACCTTCGAAGTTGCGGATTCATCCGGTATTTCATGTGAGTCTCTTGAAGCCTTATCATGAAGACAATGATGAACCTAGTCGAGGGGTGTCCAAGCGGGCACCAACAGCGGTGGTTACTTCTTATGACAAAGAAGTTGAGGAAATCCTCGCGGATAGAATCATGAGGAAGCGAGGCGTGCCAAGCTACAAGGAATACCTCGTTCGATGGAAGGGCGTCTCGGAGAATGAGGCTAGTTGGGAGCATGAAGACTTGTTGTGGCACTTCAAAGACCGCATTGAGCGATTCGAGCTTGAACGGATGACGGGGGCGTCGCCCGAATAGGTGGGGGTGCGTGTCACGGACTGCCTTTCTTATTAGAAAAGATGGAGGAGGCTTCATGGAAGAGTCTAGAAACTTCTAGACTTCTCTAGCTTTCTCTAGGGTTTCCTACACTTTTGTAGAATTCTCTAGAATCTTGTACATTCTTCTAGTCCCTTGTAGAATAGTATGGAAGTCTCTAGAAGATAGATTGTAGCCATTAGATCAAATTGATCTTGACCATCCATTTCAAGGTGGGGGTCTATATAAGGAGGAGTCCTCCTCATTTGTAAATCATCCTAAAAAATACTAGCCTTCTAGCAATACAAAGAGTTCTTTATTCTCTAGCTCGAGTGTTCTTCTAAAGTCTTCAAACAAACCTCTTGGCAAGGTTCGGTTAGGCTGACTTGGTTACTCGGAGGAGTGTCAAGTGCCGCACGGAGCGTCTAAGTTCGGGGCGAAACTTTACGCACATGACATTTAGCTGCCTTTGAGAAAGAGTTTGGGGTAAATTCTGACCTCTCCGTTGATCTGGAGGAAAACAAAATGCTGAATTAGGTTTCAAAAATTATATCTGATTAAGGTTATTTATGATTAATAAATAATGAATTAAGAAAATTATTAATATTTATAAATAAATTAATATTAATTTTTGGTAAAATTAAACTGAAACTACAACTGATTTGGATTTTTATCGATTTGGCTATAAAAACCGAACCGGTATTAAACCCGTTGGTTTCGGTTAAAACCGGTTGATTTTTCGGTTTTCACACTTATTTTTTTTAGAGGTTAAACTGGCTACCATATCATAGAGCCTGCTCACATGGTAATCTCTCCTCCCCCGCTCATAATTAATCAGTAGAATCGAGAAAAATGAGACACGCTGAGTGAACATAATAGTTTAGTAGAGTTCCTTAGTTCAATATTATTGAGTTGAATTGATTTGTGCTATGAAAAAGAATGATGAATCTTATGTTTCATTTATGTTTTTTATTAAGAATTCAAACTGGAGTTTGATCGAATTGAGAAGCGCGTTTGAACTAGCTCTTGAAATGACGTTTTGTATTGGTTTAACATTCCCAATTTGCTCTAATTCCTTTCTAAACCACAAATTTAGGAGCTTGCAGAACCATCAATAAAAGCTGCATTTTTCTCTAAAATAAGTTAAGCCACATCTAAAGGTCAGTGAGTGTACCCATTACTAATTAGAGAAAGGATATAGTATTTTTCTCTAAAATAGATGCGAAGGAAGACCAACAAACTATCTTACAGTAGATTTGCAAATGCAAGTATACCATATCTATTACTTTGTTCAGTGGCTCGTTGACATTTGAGTTGTTTAGCGAAGGCTTTAGCTGCCATGAAAACATTTGCAGGTCTTTCCCACCCGCCTCCAAAAACGCCATACCCTTCCTTCGGTTGAGGTTGTATCATGTATTCAAGCACGCCAGCTCTTCCCTCTTTACCCAATTGCAACCTGTAGGTTTATCAAAACTCGAGTTTCATAACTGTGATCGTAATGGAAGCAAAATTTAATGTTCTACATTTTATCGGTGCTTGCTTCTACCTCGATTTATTTTATCAGTGTCTCCATATTGAACCTTAACTCTCCATCCAATACTCTCATCCATCACAAATGTGTTTCTTGCATGAGATACACACTCTCTACATCCTATAAAAACCCATTGACATTATGCTAAGATCTGTAACAGTAACAAAAAAAATGTTGAAATGTTAGTTGAGAAAATGGACCTATGCATGCATTTTCATCGACGAAGCTTGCGGTCTTATTATAGGTCCTTTCCAAGCGCTGTAACCTATATCCGGACTACATGTTCGAAACGGTGCCCGTATCTGACCGATCGAACTGTCATATTCCCGTCTGAGATTCTCCCTCATCAGTACCTTATAGGCTTCATTCAGCTTCACAGTATACTCGTGTCTCTATGTATATCGAGATCGAGATCAAGATCAAGCACTTCCTTAAAGGCTAAAGGAGTAGTAAGGTAACGCAACCTTTTGGCCTGCAATGTCAGGGTGATGTTTCTTCTGCAATTTCTTGTAAGCTTCTTTGATCTGTTTTGCATGTGAATCAGCAGAAACTCCAAGCAACTCATAGTAATTCCTCCCATCTCTTTCTCCTCCTAAACTATTTGTTCTACAGCATCAGATCAATAAGCATCCCTGTCTCCATCTTTGTTATAAATCAAGACTTATTAATATCAAAGATTCAATGAATTCTTAATGGAAAAGCTAGAGCAATACGGAAAATTTAAATCACCTTGAAATGGGCTTTACTGAACTGAAGTTTCCTTGAAATCGTATATCCTTTGAGATGGGATTGGTTGTAATTCAGAGTAGAGAGACCGCCATTGTTGACATAGCTGAGCTTCTACTCGGTTCCAGTGCCAGCCTTAAAAGGGTCGAATCAGATATTTTCTCTAGAGTTTGTAAAGATATTTTTTACCGTTCTCCAACCAGTCAGAGCTGTCCAGCTAAGCAAAAGAAAAAAAACAAGGACCCCACGCCCACGCTAGACAACTCCACGTCACCATCACAGTAAGTAAAGGGAATGAACAAGATAGGAAAGGGTGAAGGAGTAATACCAGGGCCTAGGTAGATCTATGTGTTATTAGCGTTCTTCCTTCTCTCCTACAACTTTCTCTCACCTCTTCTTCTTTTCTTCTGTTCATTCTCTTCTTCAAACTTTCAGAGGGAAGAAAATAAAAACCCACAACATCAACAATTAGATGATGAATTGGAGCTGAAAAAGAAGTTCCAGAAGCAGAGAGGGTCATCCTCGTGAAAGTGTTTTTGGCTGATTGCAATGCATGCACTCTTCTTCAGTCTTATATATATATATATATATATATATTTGAAATAAACGTGAGACTACAATAATTATGTTTTGTTATATTATTTAAAATTGAATTATTATTCATATTTTATAAATATTTTTTCTTAATATTTTAGCTCAACCATGTAAAACTTATAATACGGAAAGTTTTACTGCGTTGTGAAATTAAAAACTCTATTAATATGCCACGGGGGGCATATGAGAAGTGTTTTTGCTTGTGGATATGATGAACTTGCTGAAAATGTTGACTGTAATTTGTACATCTGAAAAATTGAATTGTAATTACATAATCATCCCTATAAAGAAC
Organism: Coriaria nepalensis; assembly: GCA_027186245.1. Taxonomy (NCBI): domain Eukaryota; kingdom Viridiplantae; phylum Streptophyta; class Magnoliopsida; order Cucurbitales; family Coriariaceae; genus Coriaria; species Coriaria nepalensis. Next base: position 9,520,130 of record CP114496.1, on the reverse strand, counting down.
AACTATTTACAGTACTGAGAGAATGTTTTAGTTCTTTCTTTCTTCTACGTTGAGTTTTGATTGGAAGATTCTACGGAGAAATCTGAAGAGCTGGTGTTTGGAGCTTGAAGCTTTTGACGTGCATTGGAAAGTATGCTGGAAATCCCGTAAGATCTTTCGTAGCTTCCCGGCTCAACCATACCGGCATTTAGAAAAGGAGGTTTACTTGGTACGGAAATTGGATTTTCTTTATCTTTTAGCATTTGAACAACACGAACCATAGATGGCCTTGAACTAGGTACGGCTTGTGTGCATAAAAGTCCGATTTGAAGTATATGTGATACCTCGTCATTCCCCAGAAAATCATCTCTTAAGGACGGATCAATAGCTTCAATCAATTTATAGGATTTGTAGAGTTTCCATACCTACAAACTCAATGCGTAAGTTTCAAGAATGAAAACGGAAAAAAAAAAAAAAGGTAAGAAAATGTTTGAAACTCAAGTAAGTTTGTATCTTACTGTTTTTAGAAGAGAGCTCGAGTCGTCTACAAAGGCAGTGTTTTTCCGACCAGTTAGAATCTCGAGAACCAGAACCCCGAAACTGTAAACATCGGCTTTTTCGGTGAGTTGTCCTTGAATGACATATTCAGGAGCCATATAACCTCTGCTCCACAAAAAAATAATAAGAGAATATATATCATAAGCTTTTACACGACAAAAATGTTTCATTTTCTTAACTACCAAAAATGGAATAATGAAACATAAGAAAATTGAAATCTTACAATGTTCCGGCGAGTCCAGTGCTTAAATGAGACTTATCGGCAGCTAAGCACCGAGCAAGGCCAAAGTCGGAAATTTTTGGAGACAGATTCTCATCAAGAAGAACATTGCTGCTTTTGATATCTCTATGGATGATTCTTATTTCACAACCTTCATGAAGGTGTGCAAGCCCTTCCGCTGTGCCTATAATAATATTAAGCCTCTGTTTCCAATTTAGAATCTGAATTCTGTTCTTATCTGCATTGAAGAAAACCAAAAACCGGAAATCTCAGTTCATTGTTGTTCACGTGAAGTATCTCAAAGATATAACCTTAGGTTTTGAAATGTGAAATAGAAGAATAATGTTACCAAATATGTATTGATCAAGGCTTCCATTAGGAAAATATTCAAAAACAAGGAGGCTTTCCGGGCCTTCAATGCTGCAACCGAGAAGTTTCACGAGATTCTTGTGTTGAATTCCGCTTACCAAATTCACCTCGTTGAAGAATTCATCAACCCATTGCCTTGTGTTGTAAATCAATCTCTTAACAGCTACGGTTTTCCCATTCGAAAGAGTACCTTTAAATACAGAACTAGCTCCTCCTTCGCCTATTTTTCTCGAAGGACTAAAATAATCCGTCGCCCTTTCTAGCGTCTCATATTTAAAGTCAAGACCGGATTTTCTCATGGAGATTGAAAGCGGCCTGTGCTTATTGTGCTCTAGAAACCAAAAAGTTCCAAGAAAATAACTCATTAAATCTACTACTAATCACATGCCTAATTGTATTGGATTTCAAATAAGTTCACCGTTGATCGTGAACTTACCTTTTCTCATATCTGATAATTTTGTGTAGGCAGCATAAATGGCAAGGGAAGAGAGGATTAAGAATGCAGCTGAAACCGAAATAATGGTCGCTTTGATTTTTTGTGAAATTCCTGAATGAAGATACAACTTCAGTTTTAACTGTCTGTTTGGCTACTAAGAAAATGTCGAAAAGGAAACAAAACAAAGCTTACACCTACTGATATTATGAACTAAGAATCAAGGCAGCAAAAAGAAGTGAACTCAAAATTGAATGAACTAGATCAATGAATATAACTCTATGGCTCACCATGATGTGAATCATCTTCTTCATTATTATCATCATAAAACTTGACAGTAGAATACCTCAAATAGCATCCGACGTTTAAAGCTCTCCCTTCTCTTTTCGGACTACAGTCTTTCACTTTCTCGCTTGCCTTCTCCAAACAAACTTTGCACTCTGCTGTCCCTACAAGTTTCCAGCACTGACCTAAAGCAAATACTCCGTTAACTTCTCCGGTTCCAAAACCGCCACTCGCGACCGCTTTTCGTGTCACGTTATCAACCACAAGCCCCAAATTCGTGACAAAGTTTGATTTATCGGTTTCATCGACGATTTGTCCTAAATTTGAGCTGCAATTGAGAGAATCTTTTGAGGAACTTGTAGACTCTGAATAGAAACTGTAATTGTCGTAGCGGGCGAAGCATCCATCGAGATAGATTCGGGCGGAGATGGAGGTAAGGCAAACAGGGAGATTGGTGCGGATCGCGGCGTAGCAGGCAATGCAGTCGGTTTGAGTGAGATCGTCGAAGCATTGTGCCAGGCCGTACATCGGACTGTCCGCGTTGATGAAATTCGTTGCCCATTTTTGGGTGGTGATTTGTTTTGACAAGGCTTCCATTTCTTCAACGAAGGTGGTGACGAAGTTGGTGTTTTCTGGCGGTGCGGAACCGTCACAGAAGAGACCTGACACGGAACTTCGGGAATCTGAGCTGGAGTGAGAAAACAACGACAAGAAGAAGAAGAAGAAGATGCAGAAGAAGCAGAAGGTGGAATTCATGTTACTTGCTATGAAAGATCAAGTATTCGTTTTCAAGTTATCCTCTTTCTCTCTCTCTCTCCGTGTCTGATTATGATGGTAGAATTTGCAAATTTTGAGTCTCCCTCTACAATTTGCAGAGAAGCAGTGAAGAAGATGACTTCTTCTTCTTCTCTCCTCTTCTTCTTTTTCGGTAATTTTCTTCCTTTGACTAGTAAAGTTGAGTGAAATTTGAATCGAAAATGAAAGCTTGTAATCATAAACCAGAATTGAATACTAAGACTGATTTGACAAGAAATAGAAATCAAAATTTTGGTACCAAGAAAATAAGAAGAATACAACGTTTTTGGTATGACATTTTCAACTGTTTTTCCTGTTCTTGCTAATCAACTATGTGATTATGATGTATTGCTCTTATTTTTCCTCACCTACGTAAGAATTTGATGAAAATTCAAATTCTGAATATCTTAAATATATTATGTTGACTGAAAATTGTTTACTAATTGATAATCACCGTTGAATCTTAATCGGACGTCCTTGTTATCGATTAGAGTAGAGATTCAATACCTGTCATATTTTCGGAAAAATTACAGCCATTTGCTTTTGCTGATATGGCACGTTTTTAACCTTCCGATAAAGTAAAAATTGCGGAAATCAACATATTATTTAGTACGCCCTAAATCTTAATTCCTCATAAACACCGAATCCACCTTTCTAAGTCGATATGTTTGAAGTTTGAACATAAAAGTCATAAGCCGGCTAAATCATATGACATCGTCACCTTCCATGAATTAAAATACTTTAACTCTTACAAAGACTGGGCACTAGGCACCAGAAGTTCGAAAGTAAACGTTTGGTATAACATAACAGGTGGCACCTCCTGATTGGTCCACATCTAAACTTTGTAAGAACTTGCAAGTGCAAAGCTGATTACAGAAGAAACTTAAAAACATCTAAACAATGTTTATCAACATAGATAATCAGACAAGAGAACAAAACTAAGGCTCATAATCAAAATTATGATTCTTAAAGAATCGATATCAACTCCGGCTAGAAGCTACAGATGAAGATGATTGTACCTTTGATGATCTGCTACAGAAAAACTTTTTAAAATAGAATTTTGAAAACCGATCTAATACTATGCACCGACTACCGAGGACATTACCGGAATACCTTTGCTAGAAAAGCTTGAACACTGAACAAGTAACTCATCACCCACCTCAAAATCCCTCTTGCTATTATCAGTCTGCAAAAGCCCAGGGAGAAAAGTTAAGTGCAATTAAGTATTTGCATTGCACTTGCAATGAGAAACGAGTAATTATGAAAACTTGCAATATAAAATCTGCTTTTTATCTATTTAGTGGTGAAATTTTACCTCAAATCGATACATTCCATGAATTCCTCCACCCAAATCAAGGACTAATCCACGAGCACGAATCTGATGAACCTTGGCAGTAACCTTCATCCCAAGCTTCAGGTTTCTTACGCTCACAGAAACATTGACTTCGTTCTTCTTTCCATCCAAATCATTCCCATTTTCCTCTTTGCCCTGTCCTCTAAGGTTAGAATCGGATCTTCTCCCACCCTCCTTCCGAGAGGTAGATTTCACCTTCTTAGCATTTTTTGAAGCAGATTGATCTGAACCTCCATTGGATTTTAGACTTTTTTTGGATTTTGAACTCAACCCAGCAGATTTTTCTTCCTCATCACACTCTGCAGCACTTTTGATTAGAATTGTAGGCACCGAGGAAGAAATAGAGGGCCTTATTCCATCAACTTTTTTTTTGTCCTCAACAGATAACTCATCTGACTTAGAACTCTGATCTTCTTGTGCACCAGATACTTCCTCAACTGGTGCCCAAATATGAGTTTCTTCATTTAAATGAGGAACATTATCATGATTCACACTATTTGTCTTGGGTTTTGTTTGATTCAAAGTTGCTTTGAGGGATAACTTGATGTTACCACGAACATCCTGACCAATACACCTCAAAGAAAGCTGCTGGCCAACAGACACTACATCTGAAACCCGGGAAACCTGGTAGGAGAATTTTTTTTTAAAGATAGTTCATAGTAATGCCCAGTTGGTTGAAATTTACCAAATTTAAGCATACCGGTTCATGTGACAACTCAGAGATGTGCAGAAGGCCTTGTTGGCCACCATTGAACTCTACGAACGCACCATATTCTTTTACAGAGGTTACAATGCCTTTATAGATTCCTCCAATCTCAATCTCACGGCCAAGTATAAAATCAATCTTGATGAAAAAATGAAATAATAATCGGAACCCGTACGTAAACACAGAGTACAAGAATGTCTTAAATCACTACAAAAGGCCAGAATAAGAAGTAACAAATGCAAATGGTACAGAATTTGTTATTAAGAAAAAAAAAGTCATAGCTTTATTTTGTGGGAGATGTTCAAGGAAATGACGACTTAGATTAATAGCTGTTGACAGTGCTTGGTGGTACATCTATAGGCAAGGAGGTGTTTTATAGTTTTTTAGAACCTCAAAATTAATGCATATTGACAGATTAGCAAAATAGATATGTCAATGCAGCTTGTAGGCATACCTTGTCTTGTACTTTTTCCATAACAGATTGATTTTTGGCCACGACAGTGAGTGTTCCATCAGTTACAGATATACGTGCACCTGGTATAGCAAGCATACACCCATGTTATCTCAATAGCAAATCTTCATAAGTAAAATATAATTGTCAAGAAAATTCAGACCTGTTTCCTCCTCAATTTTCCTCTTCAAAGCACCTAGAGGTCCAATCAAGTGACGTAGAGCATCATTGCTATACTTCAAGGTAGCTGCATTGGGTACATAATTTCATGCTCAAGAATGCTAGACTTCAGGTAATAACTAGTCAAATACTAAAGCACAATGTTAAGAGTTGGGTCAACCTAATCGAGGAGAATTTCTGTCATCCTGAGTACGTGGTGCATTAATCTCGCTCTCCATGTGGTCAAGGATTTGAAGACGCCCTTTACGAGCAGGCCCTAAAGACTCACAAATTATGTCCAATGGGATTCCAGCAGGCTTTATATCCAATTGAATCGCTGTAACTCCTTTTCTAGTGCCAGCAATTTTGAAGTCCATGTCTCCAAGATGATCTTCCAGACCCTAAGAAAACCATAGAGTTTACCAAACTCCTACTATCAGCTTATGCCTTCTCTATGGCTCTAATGTTAGATGGCGTATAAAAGATTAAATAAAAAATAGCATAGGTGAGTAAGATGTCAATGTTTCCCAAGGAGTTAAAAAACTTATTCTAGAAGCTAAAATTTCATATATGGAAATCGATGGATATAAAAAAAACAAGAAAGATAATACTATAACTAGTTATGAAGACCTGTAAGATTTAAGGTTTCTATCTATCAGAAACTTTTGACACTAGGATCAGAACTGTAAACAAAACCTACAAGACATAACATAATGAGCATAGGGAAATTATGGTCACAAAGAAGAGCAAGTACAGGGAACAAACACAGAGAAGTCAAGTGCAACTCACCAAAATATCTGTCACTATACGATAGTCTTTAATTGAACCAGTTTCTGGATCAATTTCACTAACAAGCCCCACAGAAACACCAGCTACATGTTCACGTAATGGAATGCCAGCATCCATTAAAGCCATACTGCCTACAAGAGAAAGCTTATAAAATAATCAATATATAATACTAATTTAAGCACAAGCCACTGGTCAAAATTTGGACACAGGTTTAGGAAAGTCTAGTTAATATCAATCAAACAATATTAATCATCACAGGACATACACATAATCAATATCCTCCATTCAAAAGCAAAAAACAGACAGTAAGCACCAATCATTTGTGTCATCAGCTATTATTATGGTAAGAAAAGATACCCCCACAGACAGTTGCCATTGATGTGGAGCCATCCGAAGCCATGACTTCTGATGTCACACGAACAGTATATGGAAAGTCATCTTCAGGAGGTAGCACAGCAAGTAGAGCTTTTTCAGCAAGAGTTCCTACGAATAATTGAGAACAGCCCTTTTTAAAAGAGTTCAACATTATAAATCTAATCAATAACTTTTTCAGAAATGTTTTTAGTAAGATGTCCATTTGCAAAAGGGTCAGATGGATAGTACAAACTAGATTACCATGCCCAACTTCACGCCTGTTCAGCCCAACACGTTTTCCAACTTCATTTATTGAGAATGGGGGAAAGCTATAGTGAAGCATGAATCGTTTTGTTGGGGGACCAACAAGGGACTCCAGGCGTTGTGCATCTCCAGGTGCTCCAAGTGTAACAGTGCAAAGAACCTGTGTATATCAATGAATAAAATCAGGATATGAACAACATACGGGATACAAAGCAAATCAAGTTTTTCATATATCTTATAGAATCACATGATTGTCACTGACCTGAGTATCTCCACGATTAAAGATCGACGATCCATGCAATGTAGACAAGTAACCAGCTTCACAATACAAAGGCCTAACTTCATCAAGTTGTCTACCATCAACTCTAAATCCTTCTTTAATAATCCTTTTACGAACAATCTGATATTTTTTCAATTAAGTTAACAAATATCTTATTTCCAAAGAAGATACATAACAATTGAAATTTAAATAACGTATACATATATTCTGAAAAATGCAAGAGATATATTGGCATGCTGGATAGAAAAGTTTATTAAGGCATGCTTACCCTTTTCCTCACTGTGTCTACTGCCTTTGATAGAACTTTTAAGCTTTCTTCATCACATTCTTCTTCAAGTGTTCTCTTCACATCTTGAGTAATCTCATCCAAAGCCTCTCCCCGTTCAAACTGTAGGCAATAACAGAACAATACAGAATCAAAATAGGGATAACTCTACGATTTCCACCTAATCAATATTCTGTTTCACAGACAGTAACAACACCCACCTTGCCATATGAGGGATCAGTAAAAACAGCTTCAATAGGTGCTGCTGCTAGCTCGGTAACTTTCTCCAATGTTCTTTCAGACATCATAGACAATTTATACTCCTTCTTAGATTTACCAGCCTTATAAGCCAGTCTGATTTGAGGTTCAATATACTTAACTGCCTGAATGATCAAAGTTCAGCTTCTCAGTAACATTCGGAGAATAAAAACACCATGTTCAAGAATTTAGACTTACTTCAGGATGAGCGAGCCTTAAACCAGCTTCAAGATCTTTCTCTGAGATTTCACGTGCTTGGACATCAATCATTAAAGTTTTGTCTCTCGTACAGGCATATACTAAGTTGAGATCACTCAAATTAAGCTGCATCGCATTGAATATAAAGGTAACTAATATATGGAAATGCTATTACTTAAACCTCAACAACCTAGCAATTACCAAGGAAACTAAAATAGACAACATAAAGGAAGCTGTTTTCAAAAACAATGTTGAACAGAACTATATCTGCATCAAAATAAAGATCCCAGGACAGCAAAAGAAGGTATACTCTACAAAAAAAAAAAAAAGGGAATTACCTCATCCATAGTAGGGTTGATAACAAATTGCCCAGAAATTCTTCCTATACGTATCACTCCAATGGGGCCACCCCAAGGAATATCTGATAACATAAGAGCAGCAGATGTTGCATTAGCTGCCATTACATCGGGATCTTGCTTTCCGTCAGAAGAAAGAACGCTGGCCATTACCTTCGTATCGGGTGATATGCATTAAAAATCATTTAACTATTTATATTCACAAATTACGATGTCTAGAAATAATTGAAAAAAAAAAAAAAAAACATCATACCTGAACTTCATGGTAAAACCCAGCAGGAAATAGTGGTCGTATGGGTCGGTCTATAATGCGACCGCATAAAAGCTCACGTTCTTTTGGAGCTCCCTCCCTCCGCATGAATGTGTTTGGGATCACACCTTGGGCAAATTGCTTCTCTTGGTACTCAACCTTATAAGCAAAAGAAAATTAATAGGCCATATTTTAGAAATGAATTTGTGCACAATATCAAGATGAAAGACTGGTAAACAAATGATTCTTACAAGCAAGGTCATGCGATAATGAGAAAAAAATGGATAAATTTTATCTTTCTATGCGACTCAATTGTAGTGATTTTTTCTTCAAGTTCAGACTGGGCATAATAATGCATATGGCAGAATAGCGAAAAACGCATTCTTCAAGTAACAACCGAAAATGATCATCATCGGAAAAAAAGCACCAAACTTGCATGTAAAATGAAATAGCCATTTAAGCCAAAACTAAAACTTCCAAAACATGCAACTCTAAATATATAAAGGATCGAACTGGAAACGAAAATTTCCACATACAGAGAGAGGTAGAAAATCACGAAGACCATCTCCTTTAGCGGAGGCCACAGTTGATAAAACCTTGGTCTCTTCCATTCCCAAAACAACCGCACCATTAGCGAATCGAGCGATCTTACCAGTTTCAAGCGTAATTACCCGTGATCCAATCTCGAACTCTTCCTTGAATGTCTCGAGGACCTTGATCCCAGCCACAGGCTGTTCAGAATCGAGCTTCTGAGACTCGGACGCAAATCCAAGGCGACCACTGCAAATGGTTCTGAACCCTAGGGTGCGCCACGTGAGAAAGTGTGGGATAGAAGATAGAAGCGGATTTGCTTTTCTAGCCACGAACGCCATGGCAGGGGACGATAGAGAAAGGGGTTTCAGAGAGCGTAGGGTTTAAAGCACAGTGAAGAGAACGTTAAAATGGGGGGTTTAAGGGGTTTCGATTCGCTGCGCGCGATATTTGGTAAGATCGTTTTCCGGTGGGACCGCGGGAAATTGGACTGGCTCCTCTACAGTACTTGTGTTAATATGCAAGTGGGCCAGGTGGCTAACCTTAAAAATAAAAGTTTATTATTTTCGTCCATTTGGCCCAGAAAATAAACGCGCACATGAATCTTAAACCCACCCGCCGTAAACGAAACTTGAATGTTTAGAGAAGGAATCCGATTAACTACAATGGCGGGGGCTACGATACTATCGTCGTCGATTGCTCTGAAGAACAGTAGATTGTCCTTCCCTTCGATCTAGGCTACTCGATGGAAGTACCGGTATCAGGAACCTCGTTTCTTTCTCCGCTCGCATCACTCCCGCCTTGGAATTTGGAATTTCTATATGACATAGACTAATGAGATAAACGATGGGATCTCCAGACTGACTCATGTCAAAGACTGGAAACACTTCGAATTAAGTAAGGGCTCACGTCACTTTACTGTAGGTCCAATATGTACTTTCCCAATAATATAGTAATGTAGATGATAATATTGTTAGATGTTCATCAGAATATCTTCAAAGAATCAAATTACTGAGAAAATATGAAAGGAGTTTATTATACACCGATTAAAAGCAGGCCAACAATATCTGTTCTAAGCGTTTCTGTGAAACAGGTATAAGTTGCTGTGAAATGTGCTACAATAACACCAGGTCATCTGTGCTTATTTATTGTGCTATTTTGGTCTCCCAAATGTGGGGAGAAAAAATTTAGCACATTGAAATTGGAGTGTTTTCCTTCACTGTTAATATTACCAGTTGTGGTTAATGCCTATTATTCTTCATGATCTTTTTCTTATACTCAGATGAGACGAGAGTGAAGGAATTGGTTAAGTCTATGTGGAGGAGTCCCAATGGCACAATCAGAAACATTCTGAATGGTTCGTATTTACTAAACAAAATAGCCCATCGATATGAATATGGTGCAATATATGATCATCAACTCTATGAAGACTTTATTGCAGCTTTTGAGGATCAGAAGGCTTGATTAATTGGGAAACTTTTCCAGTCATTCATATTTCATTGAATGTGGAATGTTTGAACTGGATATCATATTTTTATTTCTTCATCCAAATTTTTGGTGTTATCATGATGCTTTTCATTCTCCTAAATGTCACTTCTTTGTGTCTCGCCTTTACAAAGCTTCACACTGAAAGGTTATTTTCTGTAGGTACTGTTTTCTGAGAACCGATTATGCGCCGGAACATTCCAAGACTTGTACCCGGTGAGTTTTCATGCTTGTTTTGTGCGGAGTTTGGTAAATTGTCAAAAAAATAAGCAAGTACTAATGTCTAGCTACGGGTTGGAAGAAACCCATTTGTATTGGCAGGCATGCCTTCAGTGATCAGTACCGTGCCACTGATACTATCATCAATTATCATATGTATCTGGTCTGGTTTCTGAATGCCTGTTGTCTTGTGCAGGATTTGGTTCCTTGGGCCTAATGACTTCTGCATTGGTTTGTATTAATATAAACTACAAGAAAACCTTCATTTTTACTGCCTACAGTAAGTTAATATAGCCAGTCCTACAGTTTCTAACAGTCATGATTTTGTACAGTTTCATCGCATGGGAAGACATTAGAGGCTGAGGCTGCTCATGGGACTGTGACTAGGCATTACCGAATACATCAGAAGGGACAAGAAACCATTACAAATAGTATTGCATCCATTTTTGCATGGACTAGGGGACTTGAGCATAAGTATTCCTTGCTACTAACTCTCATTTGTAATTTTGTAAATTTTAAACCATATGGAAAACAAGTTACACTGGTAAAGATGTTGAACCCTCTTACTAACTTGAGCTATAACAACCTGTCTCCAGGGCCAAACTAGATAAGAATGACAGGTTGCTGGATTTTGTACACAAATTGGAGGCTTCATGCATTGGGACAGTCGAATCAGGAAAAATGACAAAGGATCTTGCCTTACTAATCCATGGACCCAAGTAAGCCCGATTCCCCCTTCATGGAAGATAATATCATGGGAAAGTGTTGCAACGCTGCAATCACTTCCAGGGTATTGAGGGAGTCTTACATGAACACGGAAGAATTCATCGATGCCGTGGCTCATAAACTCGGGAGTAAGCTCCAAGAATCTTCAGTCTTGGCGTAACTGTATGTTGTGTTTATTTTTCAGTGGACACTTTTAAATCCAAAGGTGGACAGAGTATTATTGTTAATACATAAGAATCACTTGATAGAGAGAGGGGCCTTCATAATTACTCCAGATAATGTATATTTACAAGTCTAAGTATATTTGATCACAACTGCAAAGTTGAAAATTTCTATTTCGGCTTCCCATTCCTATCGACATTTCATGTAGTTGCCTTCTTATCCAATCATGCACTCGAAATGACTTCTTTCGTGAATGGCCCAAGAAGACTCACGAGGCCCAGGCCCAGCAATAGCCCTACTATTACGTATCCAACGGCTTGGATCCTTTCTCGTTTCTCATCCACGGTATATACTTGGTCCCAGAAATTCCCGCCAAATATGCCCCTTCTGCCCTTATCTCAGAAATTCGCGCGATATTTTCCCGCTCTTCCCAAAATTAGAAATTCTCCCCAAAATCGAAGCCCCTCTCCCCAAGTAAGATCACTCCTCTCTCTCTCTCTCTCTCCTTTGCCAAGGCGCGCCCACTCTCCTCACCCTGAGTAGCCTCGCGTAAGATGAAATTTATGAAATTTTCGCCACCGTCTAATCCGACAGTAAGGTAATTGATTCCCTCCGATCTTCATTGGGAGATGGATCGGGGCCTTTTGGACTCCTTGCTTATAAAGAATGAGTAGGAACTGAAGAAGCCTGACGAAAGGTGAGACAGTGAAAATTGAAGCTATTTGATTTACCTTTATGCTTTATGTACGCTAGTATTGTGCTACATAACTTCATTTTCTCTCAGCTAGATTCTAGGTCTTGGATCACCATGTATATGAGTCAACGATGATGTTCAAAGTCTATATGACTGGAGTTTTGATTATGTTCATGTTATACTTTCATCTGCATTATGCTATATCATTTGATAGGAGATGTCAATTGTCAGGGCTTCATTTTCAACTTTCCTAATGAACTTGCAAAATCCAGATTGCTTAATGGCAGACCACAATCTGTTCAATTTTATATATTATACGAATGCTTATAATGGGCTATGATTTAGGCAGTGATATATTGTTGGGCTTTCTTATTGGGGCGTCAAAATACATGGATTTAACTTTTGGGCCTTGAAATAATAGCGAATAATTAAAATGAGCCCTTTTACCATTTTTTAGGGAAGTTTCAGTCGGCTTTACGCGTGGACGGTGATTGCCCACGTTGGCATTACAGGAGACCTTCAGATTGCATCTTCGAGCTCTTTGAATTCCCATGCATCGTCTGATACATATTGGTCCTGATATTTTTTTTAAAAATCTACTGTTACACATACTTGTCATTTTTCTGTTCACTCCTATTCCTTTTCTTTTCTAAAATCTACTGTTTGTATATATGTATATAGGATAGGTATATAGGTAGTAGGCTAAAAGTTATGTTTCCTTCTCTACAGGACTACATCAACTAAAATTAAACAGTCTTACCAATTGAACCCTCCGAAGAACACTTAAATGAGCAAGGATGGAATCATATTTCATAAAATATACACCCGCTTTAGTCAAAATCAGCAAATTTGTACCGATTGAATTTAAAGAGGATTACCTGGTAAGAGCCTTCCCGAGATCTGCAAGGATGTCCCTTGAAAACAAGTAACCCGGAAAATCAAATTTTGTCTGCAAAAAATACGCAACATTATGTCGTAAAGCATATCTCAGGGTATGAGTATCCTCACATATTCTGTAACAGTTGGTATATTAATTATTGATTCGCAATTCCATATTTTTTATCGATCATCTAAAGCTTTGTCCATGTCAAATTGGCGAAATTGAAATCCGTCTAGGTGAAAGCTCTACACTTTCTCTTCTTGCTTTCTCATACATCTTTTCACCTCCAACCTAGGAGAAGGGCAGAAAAGCATGCAAGAAGACGAGGAATGATTGAAAGAGGCAGCTCAAATGAACATATTCTGTGTTCACAATAAGTAAGGAGATTGAAAAGGGTCGTATAGTCATATTTATAAATGGCAGAATAATAACAACGATAAATACGGTAGTACTATGTGTAGTTCATTAGACTCATACAAATTAAAGAAAAAAATACTTACTTCGATGACAGAAAACCTAGGAGGAACTTGCCAGATTTCCCCACAGAAGAAGCAGCTGGTTTTTTTATGTCCTCGTCTTTGATATGCTCCCATGGCAGAAAATCTGGGAGGAACTTGCTAAATTTCCCCACAGAAGAAGCAGCTGGTTTTTTTTATGTCCTCGTCTTTGATATGCTCCCATGGCAAAAACCTAGGAGGAACTTGCCAAATTTCCACACAGAAGAATCAGCTGGTTCGTTTATGTCCTCGGCCTTGATATGCTCTTAAGGTTCTCGCTCAATGACATGAATAAGGGCAGCACGTATGAATAAGAATTTTACGATACGGAAAAAGATAAGGAATAAACCAACATACAAATAAGGATTCCAGAAGTAGCTAAACACACAAGTGAATCAGCATCCCAGGTTGAGGTAGCCCCTCCCAAACAGAAAACTCCACTCTAACCTTTAACCATACCCTGATATCTAATGACATAACTCAAAATCTTAGATAAAAATAATAGGCATGGAATCACACCATCTTATAATGCTCGTCCTTCTCCCATCTTATATTGCTCCTCTCTCTTGTGATAAGTGTTGAATTCAACTACTTCAAGCTTCAATTCCCAAAACCTTCCTCCAGCGATTTACTCCCCTCTCCATCAGAATCCGATCCGTACGATCCCTTCCTCCTTTTGTTCGCCTTTATCCATTTCCACATTTTCCGAACCGAGCTGATTACTATCGCTCATCAGCTTCGGATCAAACCAGCTCTCAAACCCTAACTCCGAGATAGATTTCTCATGCGACTCCGTTTCATCCGAGTTATCAGAATCCAGATTGCTTACTCTAGCTGGTCGTGGTCAGCGACTGTGGTGCGAATTTGATATCTGAGCCGGAAGGTTTATGATCATCTCGTATCCTACAGGATACGCCGTCGAGTTGAAAGAAAGCGTCGTAAATCGTAATGAAGGCGGCATTTCGCCAGGGAAAATGCGGATCTGAAGAAATGGTAGAAATGTGAGAGCGGAAGATGTATAGATATAAACATAGATTTCGAGCGAATGAAGAAGAGAGACAGGCGATTAAGAAATGGCGATTTCGCCATCGAAAATTCGAGATCGCCATCCTAGATGATGAAGTGTTCGCGGTATTTCGAAGGGAGTTTTCTTTTTATTTTCCCACCAAAATGAAACGACGTCGGACGTTTGGGCTAAAACTTAAGTGGGCCCGGGTCCAGGCGCCTGCCCCGAACTAGATAAGAATGACAGCTGTATCTAATTTGTACACAAATTAGATGCAGTTGAATCAGGAAAACGCGGGCCCCATAGAAATATGACGAATTCTTTGGTGAATAGCGCAAAAAGGCCCACCAGGCCCAGCAACAGTTCAACTATTCTGAAATCAACGGCCTGGATCCTTTCTCGTTTCTCATTCAACTTGAATATACGGGGTCCGTTACATTTCTCAGAGATCGCAGAGAGAGAAGCTCGTAATCGCTGTTGTTATTGTTGCTCTTAGGGATTGAGATCTCCAACGAAGGAAGGAAGGAAGAAAGATATGGCGTTGGACAAGGCTAAGGAAATCGTCTCATCCAATCCCGTCGCCGTCTTCAGGTATCTCTTTGTTCTGTCTCAATGTTCTTCTTCTTCTTCCTCTTTTTCGAACACTGTTTCATATAGAGTTAATGGTCGTGATTTCTGATGTTTCTCCGATTTTGATGGCAGCAAGACCTACTGTCCATACTGCGTGACCGTTAAGAAGCTGCTTACTGAATTGGGAGCTTCTTTCAAGGCTGTTGAGTTGGACACCGAGAGTAAGTCTTCTGTTTCTGGTTCTTTTTCTCATCTTTCCTTTCATTTGTATGTCTTTTTTGACCTTTCTTCATTGTATGGAATCCAGATTTTGATTGGACATATCAACTCTTGTTTTATGAAATGGAATGAAATTTTCATTGATAGAGAAAGCATGAGGAAAGGAAAGTGTACAAGAAAGAATAGCTTAGCAAACTCTGTCACTTTCTGTTTGTTTCTTTCTGATGAACTAGCTCTTCTATCTTTAAAAAAATCATCTGATTTTTATTTCTAAAAGGAAAAAATCTTAGGTTTCGATATTATTATTGAAGATTGTATGACTCCTCTATCAATTAAGCTTGCACTCATATCGAATACTATTAATGAATGGTTCAAAATTGTGAAGAATTTATATCAAGAATTGAATATCGAAACAGGCGATTTGGCGAACTTGTTATGATCAGCTGTTCGATATGTACCTTCCCAAAGATGGGATTTAACATTTCCTTGAAATCTAGTGAAATTCGTATACATTTTCAATGTTTTCTGTTTTATGCATTTGAGACCTTCCTTCAACATCTAACATGAGGAGGTCAAGTCGGACCAAATCTCCCCGTTTTTCTTAGACCGATTCTTGAAATTTGCGCACTACTTTCTTCTATGTTAAAAGCAGAATCATATCAAATATGTAAATAGAGGTTGTCATTGAATGGATCATATAATGTTCTTGCAATTTGCAGGTGATGGTAGCGAAATACAAGCGGCTTTGAAAGTATGGACTGGACAGGGGACCGTACCAAATGTGTTCATAGGCGGGAAGCACATTGGAGGCTGTGACGGTAAGAACGTAACCCCCTTTCCAACTAGATCAATTCTATCATAGCTAACCCTTTTATGCTTAATTAAGCCTTTTTTTTTTTGGCAGCCACAATAGCCTTGAACGAAGCTGGGAAGCTGATCGGTCTGCTGATCGAAGCTGGTGCTATTGCTAAAGCTTCTGCTTAATGGAGATGAGTTAAATCATCTAATGGGGAATACTGTGATAAGCAAATAAATTTGAAGTGTTTTTTTCTTTTTTTTAATTTGTACTGTCTGAATCTTTAGAAGCTTCTTCTTCTATAAATTCTATGCAATTCTAGGCTTTGAAGTTGTTTGTGACCACAGATTCTACATTATGAATTATGATGCACAACAAAAATCTATAATAAAAAGGGTAAGAAACAGAGCAACGATATTAAAACTTCGGCGTTAGGGGTGCTATGAGATATTGGTCAAAGAATATGTCGTAACCAACTGCCATATTGGTCAAAGAATTTCTGTGTGAATAGAACGACGTAGTTTTCTCATTTGACTTTGACTACTCTGGTGATGATTCTGGGGAGTGTTTTATTAGGAAATTATATTAATTTATACAATATTATATATTATATAAAATTGACTAATTGAGCATTTATGAGAAGAACGAAACCAGGATTACTATTGCTATCTAATTAGATGTTCTATTGATCTAATCTACATTAAGTAGAGAGATTAGTTGCTTAAACCAGGCTAATTAGTACTATATTTCATATAATATCCGATTACATGCATAAACAAACATGACTATTACATGGGTCTCAACTCTCATGGAGCTAGACAACTCAAAACACGACCCAACTTGCTAGCTAGCTATTGTCTTATACACTTTGTTTTTGTTTTATGTCATGGTTTTTTTTTTTTTTTCCTCTACACTTTTGACTCGAAATTTAAACACGACCTAAACTCGGTAACCTAAACAACATAGTCTCATGAAACAACAGTTTCCCACTAACCAAACATCTAAAGAGTAGTTTGTTTGATGACAACATTAATCTATAGCAGACTCCATATGTATGTAGGAAAATATCTTATGCATCAGTTGCATACAACATTTATGAGAGAGGATATATAGTGAGTTCATGATACGGGGTCCATCATACCTCTTACATGCATATTCAAAGATTGTCTGGACAAATCATCTCAAGAAAATCCATTTCTGGATTGTCCGTCATCATCTCCTGCTCATCATTGCCGGTTTGCATTGCACCCGCCCTTTCATATGGCATCATCTTAGCTTTATTGTACATAGCATTGCCGTGATGGCCATTACGATCATGATCGTTAATCGTATAATGGTACCCACCTGATGTCATTGCCTCGAGCATAGACCCTAAACCGAGGCTCTCAAAATACATATTCTCTTCAAAACCGAACCCATTACTCAATGTCTCAATCTCCTGATCATGTTCGTGTTCGTGTTCATCATCGTTATCATCGTCGTCATCAGTACTAGTACTCTTGGGTCCCACAATGTTCATGATATGAGCTTTTGGTGCAAAAAAAGCTACTTGTTTCTTCTTGCCATGATATGGGCTTTTGGTTGATGAAGATGGTGCAGTTGAGGACGCTAGGGTTTTGATGTAGTTTTGTAAGAGGGAGCATCTAGTGGAGTCAGAATCCTTGCCTTTCCTTTTTGTGTTTTGCCTCCTCTTGGTTGCATTCCAGTGATTTTTTATAGTGTTTTCAGTCCTTCCTGACAATTTCTTTGCTATTTCTGCCCATTTATTCCCTATCTCCATGTGAGCTGCAATTAGTAACTTGTCCTCGTCTTCACTCCATGTCTCTTTCTGCATCCATTAGTTTTCATCCCAATATGAGTCATTAGAATCGACAATTGGATTCGAAATAGGTATGATACTTGAATACGTATTCATGCGTTGTCACACAAATCTCGCCAAGTGATTAACAAGGAAAGTGTTTTAAGTCTCTTAAAAAACACGTTACGGAGTCATTAGTGTAGGTAACGACAAAATAAACAGACGTCAGACATTCCAATATCGTACGACACGTTTAGAAAAGCGAATCGCTCTTTACATTTAAGTAATATACTAAAAAGAGACTAATTTAACATTTCTGTTCATGCTTATTTCATGGATGTAATGCATGAATGTATCGATCCATGACACGATCCGATCATGCAAGCTTCCTCTTGAAAATTTGCATGCGATACCATGATCAAGATCGAATGCAAGCATGCATGGGGCTCTGGCTAATGTATGTGAAAAATCGTAGGGCAAAAGTAAAGGGGGCAGGAAAATCAAACCCTAATATCAGGCTTCAGATGATTGTGCCATCTCTCTCTGCACTGCTTTCCCACTCTCCCTTCGAGCAATTTCGCAATTTCAGACCATCTTTTGATTCCATATTTCTCAACTAACTCCGCTAAAAGTCTGAAATCAAATCAAATACGATCAAGTTCATGATCCGAAAACAATAAAAATGAATTCTAATTCCAAGAAGAAATTAGAAGAATCAGACAAAAAAAATCAAAAGGAAAGTAAAATGTATTTCTCTATCGTTAGTCAACTTTTTCTAAGCTGCAAATTAACGAGACAAACTTCAAGAACAAAAAAAGAATATATATATATATGGCATCACTAAATTAATTACTTGTCTTCTTGAGCAGTCCATTGGCCTTTGATGCTTGTTTTCCTAGTAAATTTAGAATATTTTCGCATAATTTGTGATCTCTTCCTCTTCTTAAGATCAAGTTTTCTCTGAAACTCGATTTCTGCACTAGAAACGGACGAAACATCGCGATCAAACAGGTGATTACGATTAGTAGACGATCCGATTTCTTGAAAATTCAAGACGAGGTTATCATGGCCATCATGATGATCATCATGATAACCTTTATTTTGTGGTGCAGTTTGGCTGAAAATTTTTTGATCGGGAAAATTCCAAACAGAACCAGTTGCATTACCTCCACTTTGAAAATTCTCATGCATGGTATTTAGCTTCCCATTTTCAAACCCATAATTTGGATATGCCTCAAACTTATGATCATCATCATCATTAGAAATAGCATTAAGATCCAAATGCTCAAGATGATCTTCAAAAGGGTTGAAATTTAAGATGGAATTATGAATTTGGTTGTGATCACCATAACGAAGGATATTGCTAAAGAGCCCCATGTTTGGAGAGGGTTCTAAAGAAAATTGGTTATGGTTATGGTTGTTGTTGTTTGTGTTTTCTAAACTTGTTTTCATGGGAACTTTCTCGGAAAAGAGGCCTGAAAATACGAGAAAATTTTCATCTTTAAAGCTGGTATCAAGGTGAGGATGATGACGACGATGATGATGATACGTATTATCCATGCAGAAAAGAAAAAAAATTATAGCAACGAGTTTAAGAAAGGAAGCTGGGGTAGGCTTTAATTTGGGGTTGTAATGAGGTGCAGGTTATTTATTAGTGAAGAAAAGCAAACGCTAGTCGACCCCACTTGACATTTTTGAATCCTTGACTAATGTCTTAATCTAATCCAACGATTACTATTGCTTCTTGCTAGTGACTCTTTAGATTCTACGTTCTAGCAAGCTGTAGTATTTACAAAGCACGTAAGAAGTAAGAACATTAAGAAAAAAAAAAAAGAAGCTCGGAGATGTTAAGGACACGTGGAAGACATGGGGGCTACTCTTTTGTTAACTTTGATGGTCTGGCTTGACCTCTATTAGCCTACTTTTTAATTAACACGCATGATATTGGTTCTTCAATCTCACCTTTGATCATGACCATCTACTATAAATTTAAATAAAAATCATGAATCAGACGGTTGACGTTTAATCTTTACGTGGGGCCAACTTAATTATATTGAAGCACAAATCAATGCCCATTTTTCCCTTCATCGGAGAAAAATATGATGACTTGATGAATTTCTACTAGTAATTATATTAATTTTCTTTTTTATAATTATTATTTATTTTTGGTTCAAATGATAATTATCTTAAATGAATACCACTTACTCTTCTGCTTATTAGACTCCAGTCCACCTCCATTTTGATGCTAACAAGAGGTAAGAGTCAAATCTCTGCTTACAATGACAAAATTAAGTGCCAATTGAAGTGCAAGAAGCACAAAAGATTAAGCCCTAATTGAGCATAATTGTAATTAAAAATAACATAAAACTACAGATAGAGATAGAGTTAAGAGAGAAAAGACAAACACAACTTACTTTTAAAGAAATTTTGGTATTATAACTTTTCTAAATCATAAATTTAAACTTGTTTCAATAAGAAAGATATTATTAGATGCATCTAATTAATGTGGGAAGAGCCGGTGAGTCTCACGGTACCGGCTCCGGACTCTCTCCCAATGATTGCATGCAACCAAACAAGACATTTTGATGGTTGCTACTAGTTGCCATGGCATAATAGCGACGTGCTAGTATCATATGATTTCTTGCAGGATGAAGATATGTTGGGAAAAAGAAAATTGTGCTTTTGAAAGAAATACAAGACGCTTAGCTAACAATTTGTCACAAGAAAACAAAACTTTCTCATCCTCTCTCATTTGGAGAACCAGATTAAACATTGCCTCTGGTCCTTCCCAAATGAAGAAAAAATAACTTTAACTTCCCAGACATCATCTCAAGGTAGTTCTGTTTGTTTCACAAGACATCCTAAATTGCTCCTTGATAAAACCTTATGCATCTTGAGGTATCATCCCTTCCTCGTATTCTTCTCCATGGATCAATGAATGATCGCCGTTGGCATCTCCTCCTCCATTTTCGACTCCACTTGAAGTTTTTCTCACATCTCGGGGAGATTCTCATGTGGGCCACCCCGAGAATATTCCTTCCTGGAGCCATGGTGAGGAGGTGTCAACGATCTGTTACGAAGTGGACTCCTTGAACCAAAAGAACTGTTTCTTACTCTCTCTCTGTCATGAGTTGAAACATGCTGCTCTGGAGGTGGTGAAGATGGTCGACTCCGATCCGTAGTTGCTGCTTTGTTATGAGGCGAGAATCTTTCATGACACATGGCCCGGTTGTATCTTTCTGGGCTCGGGATTCTAGAGCGATCACTCCAACCAGACAACTTGTTAGGACTCCTACTTCGGTTATGAACCATGTCAGGCCCAACAATGTACTTACGGTCAAATCTACTGAGAACCAGAAAGAAACCCCATATTAGTATATATCTATTAAGGTGACTAATTAAGTCAAGAGGTGACATTAAGTTGAGGTACTGTAAAGTGTAATTTCCCTAACTAACCAAGGAGAAAAAATAATATTAAAAAGGTCAAAAAGTACATTAAAAGAGCCTATATTGGTATATTGGCAACTAAAATGGGTAACAAGTACCTGTCATGAGGCTCGTAATCATGACCATACCCTCCAACCCTACCAGGCCTTATAGAAGAGGAAGAAGAAAATCCCCTCCCACCACCTCTTCCTCTGAAACCTGAATCATTTCGTCCACCATGGCCTCCGTCACGACTGCCCCAATGATTAAACCTGTTGGCCCCACCACCACCACGTAAAGCCATATCACGGATTTCTGGTGAGACCCGCTGATTTGCACCATCTAGAACTTTGATAAGATCTGCGGCATGCTTGGCATCTTGCTCGGTGAAGAATGTGTAGGCCACGCCTGTAGCACCTGCCCTTCCTGTTCTCCCAATTCTGTGAACATAGTCCTCCACTCCAGTTGGGAAGTCATAATTGATAACTACCCTGTGATCCCAAAAGGGAGAAAATTTACATTATCTACTTTTCATAATTTCACATTTAACTTTAATAAATTTACTAGTTTTCAAAACAGAGTTGCAGATAACTATACTTGGTGATAGAAACAAATTATGATCAGAATATTTTTTGAAAATTTAACAGCTTGGACAAGCATATTTATGAAGGGAAATACCAGCAGAAGTTGAAGTTCCGCATTTGTATCTAACAATTAAGACGTGTCTATAAATAGGGGAGTAAAAAAACCTGATGTCCTTGATGTCCAATCCTCGAGCAGCTACATCAGTGGCTACAAGAACTGGAGTCCTCCCAGTACGGAACTGAGCCAGTACATAATCCCTTTCTCCCTGGGATTTATCACCATGAATAGCAGCAGCTCCAAACTGGCGGGTTAGGATGCGGCTAAGCTGGTCACACATCTTCTTGGTTGAACAAAAGATTATTATCTTTGATCCTGGATCTTGAGACCTTAATATCTGTTCCACACGTCTATGTTTCTCCATAGGAGCTAATATTTCAATATGCTGCAATGGTAACCCTTAAACTATGAATAATCAATCAATTAAAAGAAAAGAAAACCAAGACTTGGACGAGTGTTGGTTTGTACCTGTGTGATGGATTTGTTTGCAACAAGCTCATCAACATTTCCAATGTTAATCTGAACAGGATTGATAAGAAGATCTGCTGCGATTTTTCGGACTTCTTTTGGCCATGTTGCTGTATACATCAAAGTCTGGCGCCTAGTAGGTACCTCCTTCACAATCTTCCTTATCTGAGGTTCAAAACCCATGTCCAGCATTCGGTCAGCTTCATCTAACACAAGATACGAGACTTGTTGAAGGCTGATTCTCCTCATCTCAATAATATCATTCAAGCGGCCCGGAGTTGCTACCACAATATCTATTCCTCGGTCTACATCTCTCAACTGGGGTCCCTTTGGTGCTCCTCCATACAAACACTAAACCACCAAAGAATTATGTGATCAGAAAGATTAGTACCTAACAATTCAAATTCTGCAGTTGTAGCTTGAACTGGAAATTCCTTGCTTAGCATGAAAGGCGACTACATACTGTGCAAGATATTCTTAATGACCTTCCAAACTTCAGAGCTTCCTCTTGTATCTGCGTTGCCAACTCCCTTGTGGGTGACAATATTAACACGGTGGGACCCATGCGGGGGTCTTTATGGGATCGCTTGAGATGAATAAAACCTGGAATCAAGTACCCCAAAGTTTTCCCCGAACCAGTTTTAGCAATGGCCACTATGTCTCTACTTTGCAGAGCAACTGGCCATGATTGTGCTTGAATTGGAGTTGGGGCAGAGAAACCAGCTTTTTGTACCTAGAAAAAGGCAAAATTCCGGCAACCCCTATTAAGCAGAGGTAGTATTGGCTTGGAGATATCTTGTTGGTTTTCAATTTCGATTTACAATGGTTAGTTCTAGAAGAAGCATCAACCCCCATACGCAGCAGGCCAATGTGGAGGAAGGCCTCTTCATTTCATTCGGAACTGGGTGGCAGACTGAATCATCATCACCAACTGCAGTTACGGCCAGAGACATGATGATTCCGAAAGCCTTCCCAAAAGTTAAGTCCACCATGAAAGGTCACTCCAAATTAAATTTCAAGCACCCAAAACACAAAGGGCACCACAGCGTACGACATTGGCTCCTCCCAGGAGCAAATATCGCACCTGCGACAAAAAAATTCCAGATGACAAAAGAATTAACATGACCTCTAGGTACCGTATAATTTTGTACAATAAAGGCTCATGTTAAGGAACTTAAAAAACTTACTTGAGTTTTTAGTAATGGCATTGCATAAAGACAAATAGCAATTTTCAAATGAACAATAAGTAGAATCTCTCACCTCTTTAAGTATCTCAGATGGCAAAGTAGTGGCTTCAAATGAAATATATGGTGGAGGCACATTATCACCCTAAAAAATGTATCAAACCGTTTTGGGTGAGAGAAGAAAGAAGACAATCAAAATATGGAAACATCTAAGAAAATTTGGAAAGAGAAAAAAAAAAAAAAAAAAGGGTACACCTCATTAACAAGGTTTCCCAATACTCACAGTCACAGTTATTTCATGCCGACCACGATAAGCATCAGCAGACACATTACTTCCTAAATCTGCTGATCCATGTCCTTGAGCAAGAGATCCACCATGTCCAGAACTAAGAACTCCATTAGGGGCATTATGAGAATACAAGGGCTCACCACTTGCTACCTGATACAATACAGATGATGTTAAGTTAGCATGGAATGGAAAAAGATAAAACCAGAGGCAGAATATTCCTTTTGAACTCAACTTCAAGTTTGATTATAAAAGTAACTCATACCGGTTGAGTCCTTGACCCTACATCAAGCTTGGGCCCACCATTGACACCTCTTCCGTACCTATCATCCTCAAGACTATTTCCATGGCGTTGAACCTGGGCTGATTGCTGAACATGAACTGAAGAACTTAGAGGCAAAGGTGAAAACTTTGGTGGAGGAGCAGACCCTGATGGTTTCTCATATTGAGTGATATTAGTTTCCGGATTCCAATAATACAGATAACCCGTATTCCCATCAACTAGACCTTTCCATGGTTTGGGCAGAGTAGGGTCCTCTGGTGCATACCGGGGACCAGATGATGCCACAGTTATTGACGCAGCCATAGCAAGGAAACAACAATTGAAACCTTCAACAGAGAATAAACATATAAGGAAATGAATCGGATACTGCTTTAAACAAGGAAAACGTAAGGAAGAAGCATTATATTGCGATGATCAACTATAATATCAATGAAATCAAACAACCTCCAACCCTAAAGTATTATGCAAAAAGGGGGAAAAAAAGAAGAAGAAAGAACAACTAAAACGCAACCAACAAATCCAAAGATTCTAAATATTTCCCATTAAGATGATAAGAAAGTTATAAGATCTAAGGTAATAAGTAGAAAATAGATCTGAAAAATCTGAAATTCTGATGTTTGGAGAGTGAGAAAATCGAATCATACCTAGTGAGCCGAAAAGTGCTCAGATTCGCCCAGACGTGCTCCTTTCTCTCTCCTTGAGAAAAGCCCTACGCTTCCGATGGAGGAAAAGGATGGATTAGAAGAAGCGCGGGGAGAGAAAGAATCAGTGAGAGGAAAAAATGAAATTTTTAGAAACGATTTTTTAAATAAAGATATTATGGTAAAGAGGATGGTAGGCTGAATGGCTTGGCTGTCTTTCATTCACTTAACCACGGTTACATACTTGGGTTAGTATTTGACCATCAAGTCTAGATTAATTATTTTGAAAAGTTTTCTCTAAACTAAGTTTCAGACAGATCCCCTAAATCATTTACTGTAGATTTAACTCCTGTTTCCGATATTATGTGCCATTTACATTCCTTTAAAATAAAATTTTTACCCCAAAATATATATTTTAATATATTTAGCCCCAAATTTTTTTTTTCTTTCTCTAATTTTTTTTCTTTTTTCACTCCAATCCTATTGGAGCATGAACGGAGCTCAAACGGAATTTTTTAAGAGGGGTCTTTTAAATATGATGGTGGTTTGAGTGGTGATTGTGATTTGGTCATTAAACTTTATTAAAAGAGTTGAGATCAGGGGTAGAAATGAAAGGAATATCTAAACATGGGGGCGTGGTAGAAAATATGAAAAGTAAGGTGCCAAAATGAAAGATATATCAAGATCACCGTTCTTTTGTGATTAACGGCCGCGGTTTCTTTTATGCAAAAACCAAACAGCTTCAAAGAACCAGTACGCTGCGAGAAAGCTCCCTCCATTTTCTACGAGCCGAGGTGATTTTTCTCAGACTACGAATTTGCTCAAAACTTTATGAATTTCGGCCAGATCTAGATTTACTCAACCTTGATCCGATCTCGTAACCGATTTTATTGGCGAAATTTTTTCGCAAATTCCGATGAATTGATTTCTTCCGTTTGTTGGATCTGTTGAGAGTTTGAACTCGGGGAAATCATTTTGGTTTAATCTGAATTCGCATAGTAGTAATTGTTCTGTATCTGTTCAATTGTAGTAAATACAAATTTGGTTTTCAAATTCGTTGTTGAATAAGCTGCTGATTGTGGTTCTTCAGATCTTCTTCGATCTCATGCTAACTGGTGCGATTTTCTTGTCAGGTTTATCAACTCTTCAATTTCTGATCTTAAGGGTTTTCTATTCATTTAGAGTGATCGGTAGCTGATTGGGGAAAAGCAGAGATGGGATTGACCTTCACGAAGCTTTTCAGCCGACTTTTCGCCAAGAAAGAGATGCGTATTCTGATGGTTGGTCTTGATGCGGCTGGTAAGACGACAATCTTGTAATAGCTAAAGCTTGGAGAAATCGTCACCACTTCCCACTATCGGTGAGTCCTATTTGCATGAATTTGCTCTTTTTCTAACAAATTTGGTAGCCTTATTCACATGCTTTTGTTAGTTAGTTATAGTTGGCTTAATTGTATGTCCATTATCATTGTGTTTTTTACAATCTTGTTAATTGAGGAGTTGGAAATCATTATTTCAATAATGATTGTGATAATAAGGACAACGAGTTCTTTTTTTGTAGGATTCAATGTGGAAACAGTTGAATATAAGAACATCAGCTTCAATGTTTGGGATGTTGGAGGTCAAGAAAAGGTATTTATGCATCTCTTAATTCCTGTAGGCCATTTCATGCACACATCTTTCATTCTTAGAATGAGGTGTTCACCACTTTATTCTTTCTTGGTGACGATCTTTTTGCTTTATGTAGGGTATTGTGTTTGTTTGGTATTTTGGTTTAAGCTGTTGGAGTAATGGTCCCCCCCCCCCCCCCCTTCTTTTTTCCCCCTACAGAAGCTCCATCCCCTTTTCTCAAATCAAAAAGTCTTACTTTCTGTTTATTGCAGAGGATGGGATTTGTATCAGGTTATTTCTTTCTTTCTTTCTTCTTTTGGTTTCAGGATGAACTAAGAGATGTTGTTTTGCTTATGTTTGCCAACAAGCAAGATCTTCCCAATGCCATGAATGCTGCAGAGATAACTGATAAACTCGGCCTATATTCTCTCCATCAACGTCATTGGTAAATTATTATATCGTTACACTACCCAACATCCCTTTACTTTGTCTACTGCTTATTAATTCCGAAATTCAGTAAGTATCAGTGGAGTCAAATAGGATGATATATTACTGATCTTGTAGTTTATCCAACGTTCCAGAAAAAAAAAAAAAAAAAAACTAAAATTAAGTTACTTTAGCTTGCAACTCTTGCTTATGTCTTTTCGTGTTTCATTTCTCGGGTACATCCAGAGCACATGTGCAACATCCGGAGAGGGCCTGTACGAGGGTTTGGACTGTCTTTCCAACAAAATCGCAAACAAGGTAAAAAAATACCGTCATAAATAAACTAGAATACACAAACTATAGTTTGCTTCAATTATGTGTGAATTCATTATTTAGCAATGAGCCACCTTAATATTTTTTTTCTCGACAGGCATAAGGCAGTTGAGGAATTCAGATTTGTTGCTCGAAGACAGTCCGGACCAGTTCGAGGATTTTAGCAACATTCCGAGACTAATCGGATATCACGGATTAAGATTATTTCATACTAACTTACCTACGGACAAAAGAAAAATATACAGGATGTGGTATTTATAACTTGTGAATAATGTCAAAATCATGCTCAGAGAATACCAATTCTTGGGTTGATTGAATTGATCGTTTTTGTATTGTAATGAGACTCATTCACTCTCCACTCATTCTTTCATAAGAGGCTCATCCACATTTCTGTTAACCAAGAAGAGCCACCGGCTCTGACATTATTATCAAGATCAAGTTGACAAGACTTTCCCACTCCAGTCTATCGCAACACATGGCAATATGTGATTCGAAATATCCACCCCTTTCATGGCTCACGCATCCAACTGTAAAAAGTCTACGATTCAGATTAATATATTTGGTTTCGTGTCCGTCTGATCTGAAAGGTTGGCTCGCCAGTGACGGTAGGATTGGCGGGTTTTACCTAGATGTGTGTACGGTAGGATGCAGTGGATCTAGAAAGAGCTATATCCAATTTCGTGATGAACGATATTGGAGTGTCATGAAAGCTAGCTCCGGCAAGGAAATCAAAATTTCTGATAAACAGAAGCCCTTCTAGAGAGAAAGAGAGAGAGAGAGAAGAGAGGAAAGAGGAGAGAAGAGAGGGAGGGGGGAATGGGTAGGGCATTTGTGTATGTGATTCTAGGTGGAGGGGTGGCAGCGGGATATGCAGCTCTTGAATTCAAAAAGAGAGGTGTCTCTAATGGCGAACTCTGCATCATTTCTGAAGAACAAGTTAGTATATTCTCTCTCTCTCTGTTTCATTTTATTTTTCTTATTTTGTTAGCTTGTTTAGGATCTTATTTGAAAATTTATAATGAAGAAAACTTCTTCAATTGCTTTCTGTCACAAAATTGTTTTAAGTTTTCTGGAGGAAACAGTTTATACAATACAAAAATTTTCCTATGAAGAATGAAAAGCATGGATAATTTGGCTTCTCTGACCTATGAATTTACAAGATTATACTGAATTTCTTTCAGGTTCCGCCATATGAGAGGCCTGCTTTGAGTAAAGGCTATTTACTTCCAGAGGGTATGCATTCTCATCCCAGAGTGTAATGGCATTTTATATGGGTTTTTTCTTATCTTACTTCTTTATATATGATGCTCTTCTGAAAGATAGATATAACCTGTTGGGGAAAAATATTTTGATAGAGTAGCACTCTGTCTACTCTCGGAATGCCGTTCATGCCTTTGATTTTGCTCATTTTGTCATTTGAGTAGCTACGCAGCTTTATGGGATTCCATCTTTTATCTTCTCTCTTAATTCTCCTGCTTTCTATTGCACTATAAGCTGTATTTCTTTCATTTTGCTCTCTTCTTTGTTCGTATACTAAATGGTGATTTGCAGGTCCTGCACGTCTTCCATCTTTTCACACATGTGTTGGTGCTAATGAGGAACGTTTGACTCCAAAATGGTACAAAGAGAATGGTAAATAGCTTCTCTTGATACTGCTCTTCAAACTATTGTTCATTAGAGTATGCTTTCGTACTTTAATAAATGAATTGGTATTGTTAATTGTATAATCTTCTATTTCTCAGGAATTGAATTAGTCCTTGGAACTCGAGTTAAAGCTGCTGATGCGAAGCGCAAGACCCTAATAACAGCAGCTGGAGAAACTATTAGTTATAAGTTTCTCATCATTGCCACAGGTGCTCGGGTATTGAACAATTTTTTTTTTTTGGCGTATAAAAGAATCTCTTACTGCCCTCAACGTGTTTTTCATTTCTGGTTTAAATTTAGCTAGTTTGATAAATACAGCCTTTGAAACTGGAAGAATTTGGAGTGAATGGGTCAGATGCTGAAAATGTGTGTTATTTACGAGATGTGGCTGATGCAAATAGGCTTGTTGATGTGATGCGAGCTTCTTCTGGTGGTAATGCTGTTGTCATAGGTGGTGGCTACATAGGAATGGAATCTGCTGCTTCTTTGGTGATCAATAAAATAAACGTAACTATGGTTTTCCCGGAAGCACATTGGAGTAAGTACCTAGATTTCTAAACTCTCTATAATATTTGTCATTCAATAACCTGTTTTCACTTCATGAATGGATGTAGTATCTCATTTCTTTCTGTCAAAAAGAATTAAGCTCCTGACTAGGATCGTAATTGAACTTTCATTTTTATAGTGGCTCGTTTATTTACACCAGCGATTGCTAGTTATTACGAAGATTATTACAAGTCTAAAGGAGTGAAGTTCATTAAAGGCACTGTCTTGTCATCATTTGATATGGACTCTGACGGAAAGGTATAGATATCTATGCAGTTTTAATTCCATTCTTAGGAAAAGAAACTCACCTCATATTTTAATCTATGGGCATATTTGGACCAAAAATAGACTGATAAGCTGTTAGCAGGTTACAGCTGTCAATCTCAGAGATGGAACTAAGCTCCCTTTAAACATGGTTGTAGTTGGCATAGGAATCCGTCCAAACACAAGCTTATTTGAAGGCCAATTAACTTTAGAGAAAGGTGGGATCAAAGTAAATGGAAAGATGCAATCAAGCAATACCTGGGTTTATGCTGTAGGAGACGTAGCCTCATTTCCCGTCAAGCTCTTCAATGAAGTACGTAGACTTGAGCATGTGGACTCGGCCCGAAAATCTGCAAGGCATGCCGTCTCTGCAATAATGGAACCTGAAAAAACAGGCGAGTTTGACTACTTGCCCTTCTTCTATTCCCGAGTTTTCACCCTTTCATGGCAGTTTTACGGGGACAACATAGGAGAAGTAGTCCATTTTGGGGACTTTTCCGGAAGCTCATTTGGAGCTTTTTGGGTAAGTAAGGGTCATTTAGTTGGGTCTTTCCTTGAAGGAGGAAGTAAAGAAGAGTATGAATCTATTGCCAAGGCTACTAAGCTCCGGCCAGTGGTTGAAGAATTGGCTGAATTGGAAAGGCAAGGTTTGAGCTTTGCATTGGCAGTTAGCCGGGACCCACTGCCATTGCCACCACAGTGGCCGCATGTTGATGGTGAGCCCGTCAGTCTTACTGTGGATAAACCGGTGTATCCTTGGCATGCTACAGCAGGTGTCGTTGTGGCAGCTTCTGTCGCTGTATTTGCTTATTGGTATGGGAGAAGACGTAGAAGGTGGTGAAAAGCCTGAAAATGTGTTTTATGGATGTTTGGCTTTTCTACCGGTTACTTTTGGTTTTTCATGATGTACGGAGTCGTTTTACGATATATAACAACGATCCATATTATAACATTATAGAATTCTTAGCCACTAGATTAGCTGAGGTATGATATTCGGAATATGGGGTTATATATACAACTTTTCTTAGCAAAGATGAGGGTATACAGACAAAGTGATGCTGTGATATTCATAGAGGAAAGCAACATCCTTCTTCTGGATCAACTCTTGAGTAGGTTAGAATTAGTTACTAGGTTGAATTTAAAAATAGCAGGAGAAGGGAATAAGACGGGTGTTTGGTCTAGTGGTATGATTCTCGCTTTGGGTGCGAGAGGTCCCGAGTTCGATTCTCGGAACGCCCCCCTTCTTAACTGTTTTTTAAACCCTTATTGCCCTTATTACCCCTGCATAGCAACGGCAACATCCAAATAAACGCCACACCTTTTTAATCAACTCGAAAGGGCAATTCTGTCAGAAACAGGAACTATATAATTTTACTCCCCCGCGTTTCGAATCCACTCCGGCACTGCCCCTTATCCTATCTTCTTCTGTGTCCGTTCTTTCTCTCTCTTCTCTCTCTACAGTTTCTCTCCACTCAAACAATGGCGACCACTCTCTCAACCTTCACTCTGCGCTCTCCATCTTGCTCTACACCCACCTCTTCTCCTTTTCCTACGCACTCTCCCAGACCTAGCCTCATCCAATTCCCCTCCCACCTCTCCTCCGCTCCCCTTACCCACCGCTCCATCCACCTCCGTCCAATCGCCGCAGTTGAAGCACCTGAGAAGATCGAAAAGCTCGGGGCAGATATCTCCGGTCTAACTCTCGAAGAGGCCAGAATTCTCGTCGACTACCTCCAAGAAAAGCTTGGAGTCACCGCTGCCTCCTTCGCTCCTGCCGCCGTCGTGGCCGCGCCTGGAGCTGGCGCAGATGCCGCCGCCGCTGTGGTTGAGGAGAAGACGGAGTTCGACGTGGTTATTGAGGAAGTTCCAAGCAACGCGAGAATCGCTGTGATCAAGGCTGTTAGGGCATTGACGAGCTTGGCTTTGAAGGAAGCGAAGGAGCTGATTGAAGGTTTGCCGAAGAAGTTCAAGGAAGGAGCTTCTAAAGACGAAGCTGAGGAAGCTAAGAAGCAGCTCGAAGCAGCTGGTGCTAAGATCGCCATTGTTTGATCGAAAATGGTAAAAAAGAACCAAAGAATTTGAGCTTAATTTTGTAGAGTTTTTATTCAGATCTGCTTTTAATTAGCTCTCAATGTGTTTGTCAAATTGCTTAACAGAAGAAAAACATCTTGTTGTATTTAGATTTTTGTTTCGATGAAATGGTGTGTCCTATAAGTCTAGATCGAATGCTGTCTATTTCTGAAGCTTGCTTGCGTTTGAGAAAGAAGGCTGCTAATGGGATTCGAGGTAAACTGAAGTTTTGGGTTGATTGGAACTTGAAGAAACTGCAGTTTATGCAGTCAAACTGGAAGCTTGGCCAAAACTTGAATTTGAGCTTAGGCTGAGCATTATTATGTTCATGGTGAAAAGAGGATCAATAAAACCAAAGTCGTTCCCAAAAAAATGAACTGTTCTTTATCTTCACTCCAGAAAAATCAAGCAGGGCCATGATGATGAAAATGGGTACAAGACCAAAATCAAATTATTTTGAACTGAAATTTGACCAGTCACGTATATCAGATTCTGCCAAAATGACACGATTTTTTATTATCAAATTATCGGAGTAGTTGATGAATGATATGCTCGCACAAGAAATTTGGGCTGTAATTTGAGTCCTAACTTCAGTATAGGGCCTATAGGCTTCCAAAACTACAATTTTATCCAAATACACAATTTGGTCAAACTCTACTTCATTACTGTCGGAAGAAAAAGAAAAAAGAAAAAAAAGACGACTTGTTGTTGAACAGCTCTGTCGGAACGACATATCGTACGTAGAACGTACGTACGTAGAGCTTCAGACAGCGACCAATAAGGGGAACCTTTCCTTCATCATTGAACGGGTCCCACCTACTCACGTTTCCATATTTCCTCATTCCAACAAAGAAAACTTTTCATCTCCATTTAATTTCCCCTCCCCTCAATTCATTTCTTTTCCCTTTCCGGTCCATGCCATTTACCTCTTATCCTTCCTCTTCTTCTGAGAGCGATCATACTCGCATCTTCTTCTTCTTCTTCTTCTTCTTCATCTCTAGGTACATTTTTTTGCTCTACTTTCGATCCCTTCTTTATACGTGTTTATGATATCTTTAGGTACTTGTTTCTGTCTAGGATTATATATTATACTGTTTTTTGATCGCATTTTGAAGCTTTTCTGACTTTCTAACTTCCCAAAATTCCATCTTTTTCATGCTTTTTTTGTTTGTTTTCTTTTTGTTCCAGTCGAGCAGAGAAAGTAAGCTTGATTTTCCCGAGAAAACTATTATTTTTTCTTTCCCGCGAAATGGGATCGGTGGAAACTCGGCTCAAGAGCGCCGGTTCAACTTCCGCTTCCGATCAACCAGCTGGACCACCGACTTTTGAAGAGAAGAAACTCCATGAAGAAGCTATTTACGCCCAAAATTTAGACTCCGCACGTTTACTTCCGGGTTCAAAAGCTTTAAACGGGTCGAACGAAGAAAATGGGAAGGCGGTGGTGGTTCATGGTGATGGCAGCGTTGGTGTAGGAGCTGTTGAAACCGATGTTTTGGCTAGAAGAGAATTTGGAGACCGAGATGTTAAAAATTCAATGCTTTTCCGTGACGTGGAGGGTTCTGGTTTTGTAAAAATGTCTTCTTTATTGAAAACCCCGGGAAGTGGAAGAAGAGCGGTGGTTGTTGAGTGTCATGGTGAAAAGCTTGAATATTTTTCAGCTGTTGAGAAAATCATTTATGTTGACGTGGGAGGGAAGGATAAGGAAAATGGGGAAGTTGAGAATCTAGATGTTCCAGTAATGGCGAGTAAGAGTGAAGACATGTATGAAGGAGAAGCAGAGGATGATGAAGAATATGAAGAAGAAGGGTTCAAGTCTTCTTCGTTCGAAATGACAGAAAATGGGGAAGACCCAGATGGCAAAGTTCTAACCATATGTACTTCAATGGAGGATACAAGTGAGAAAATGGAGGGAATAGAAGAAGAGGATAGTATAGATGAAAAAGGACTTGAACCAGCTCAACTCGTTTCTAAGCTTAAACATATTGCTCGAAATGTTTCGGTTAGCAGCTTGCTCGAGCTCGGGTTCTTAAAGAGCCATATCTCGGCTTTCAATCGGTCAAGAGGCTGCTATGGATTGCCTGTCTATGAAGAACCGGCTCCCATTCCGGGTCTTGAAGATGATATGAACTCAGAAAGAACCAAGCGAACATTGTTAGATAGTGAGAAGCTCTATCGAAGAAAGAAGGGAAAGGAGAAAGTGATTGTTGAACTTACGGATTCTCCTCGAGGCGTTGATTGCTCCGATTTGAAAAGACAAAGGAAGAGCTTTTCCTCGAGAAAGAGGAAGAAGAGCAAGTACTTGTCCCCTCCATACTTCACACCTCCATTGACAAGTTCAAAAAAACAGAAGAAATGTGCTATTACAGAAGAGAATTTAGCGATATCAAATCTTCAAAAGAAAGTTAACCTGTTGGCTAATGAAGTACTGTCTGAAATATCGTCTATAGCCCTTAATCCGCGTGAAAGTGAAATACCCAAAAACACTGAAGGGTTCATCACATTGTTTCGAAGTTCATGCTACCAAGACGGATCAAACTACTCTGTTTACAATGGAGATCATCAACCCGGAAGAAAATTCAGGCAGTGTAAGAAGAAAAGGTACAAAATTGCGCCTGCTCACAGTTATTCAGAAGATGATCAGGCCGGGTATTTTTCGGATGAAGCAAAGCAGCTGAGTTTTGTAAGAGAGAGGCTTGAGAAGATGAGTTCGTTATTTGAGGGGGAAGGTTCTGATGGAGGTGGAGGAGGGCCGGAATGGAAATCGAAGTTAGAGGGTGAAATGAATGATCTTTTGAAGAATGTTAGCCGTATGGTTGGAGTTCCTCATGTTTAGGATAAAAAGGTTTCTGTCTGAACTTGAAGCTTAGTTTTAGTTTAGTGTTCTAGTCGTAAGCTTTAGTTATCCATGTTATTTTGTGTTTCATGTCTAAAAACTGAGGAGTTTCTATTACTTTATGGGCTAACAAGAACACTGAAACAACCCTGTTTTAGATTATTTAAGATTCACAGAGAAACGTAAGAACAGTGTGCGATTCAAGATTGAAAGATTCGTAACAATGGGTTCTTAGAGGGAACGCCAACCTCCTTTCTACAAGCGTAGCTCGTATCTTTTACAACTGATCGAATCCCTCTTTAGTTACAAGTTCCTTTGCTATTTATCAGCTCAATTATACCTGCTACTAACTGTAAACTAACTACTTCTATTTATAGCGAATGGGATTTACCCACGTGCTCCTTTCTTGCGGCTCCCCTCCATTCTCTCTTTGACGTCACGTGCTTCTCAGGTGGCTTGTGAAAAGCAATCCAACGCCTCTCGTTATTTCCTACAAACTCATCTGAGGGTTTCCTCTATGTTCTGCTGTGCAACGCAGACATAAGTAAACCAAATCCCTTTATATATGTACTTTCTTTGGCCTAGTAATTTTACAGAATCAAAGGAGTAGAGTGCCTCGAGGCTCAAACACAGATACAATATATGTGCAATGCAGACATAAGTAAACCAAATCCCTTTATATATGTACTTTCTTTGGCCTAGTAATTTTACAGAATCAAAGGAGTAGAGTGCCTCGAGGCTCAAACACAGATACAATAACTGTTTACATTAAGAAGTCTACTAGACAAAGAGAAAGGAATAAAGCAGCATTGAAATAAAACATGGCAAGGAATTAGTCAGTCATCAACAGGGTCTTCGGGAGCCTCCTCGGGCCTCCGTTTGATCGTGATTATGGGACATTCTGCATGCTTAGCACAAAACTCACTCACGGTTCCAACAAAAACCCTACACACAAAAACAAGAATTAACATAGTCCCAAGTAATTGATTTCGCCAAGTATATGCTCTTTCAATCAACAGAATACACAAATTTTTTTCTGAGAAATTTTTGGGGGACTATTGAGCAAAAAGCATAATACCTTTGGAAAGGGCCGAGGCCTCTACTTCCGACAACTATAAGATCAGGGCAGACTCTATTGACTTCATGGCAGATTACTTCCTTCGGGTCCCCTTTCTTGATCCAGGCTTCACACGAAATCTGCAAAGAGATTTGAATAGATAAATATCATTGAATGTACGATTAGTAAAACTAATTGGCTAGGAAAGGAGATATTTTTTTAGTCTGGTTAAAGGATTATATTATAGACACAAGCTTGCTTTACCCCGACATCATGACATGCATTGACAAAGTACTCGAGCAGATGAAGTCCTCTTGTCCTGTCCCTATTCTTCAAGTCTTTCAAATCTTGAGGGGATGCATAGATGCTATCTATGTCACCAAATCCTAGAACAAGTAACCAAATTTACAACATACCCTTCCGTCTACTAGGTAATCAATCATATACTAATTTCAAATGGAACTAACCCTAATAAGCTTTCATAATTTTATCTCCAATTTCAGACATCTTCCCCTGCTTCTATTAAAACACTTTGCTTCTTTTTTGGCCTATTTCTAAAATCAAATCATCAATCACCAAATCTCCTTGACTTTAAACCAACAATCACAAATTATCTCTTAAAAAATCAAACCAAGAGGGAAACACAGTTTTAGTTAGTAAGCTTTCACTTCATAAACAAGAAAAAATAGGGGATTGTTAAAAGCCATAAAATAAGATACCTACTCATCAAGTAATGAAACTCTACCAAATACAAATTAGTAACTATTCGTGCTTGATCAAAAGCTTTTCAAATGTACAATCCATCACGAAATTGCAATCACCGACATAATTTTCAGCTAACTAGATTCTTTCGGCTTAAATTTATCGGGAAAGATAAATCACCCTCAATAAATGGATGTAAATAAAGCAAAAGCATATACGAAAACTGAGAGAGAGAGAGAGAACCGTCTTCGTCAGGAACTTGGACATGGAGGAAGAGAAGCTTGAAACCAGAGGTATTAGAGCGAATGATCTTCCGAAGAGTCCATTCGAAAGCTCTTTTGCTACTTATCGAAGGGTATGGATAGCCTTTAATGGTCGACTCATTCACCCCTACCATTATCCGAGTTGGCTCACCTTCCATCTTTCTCTAACTCACTGAGTCACACTTCCTCTTCACTCGCTCTCTCTCTCTCGCGCGCCTGAATTCTTGAACACGAGAACTTGAATTCAACTCTCGCTCACTTCCAGGTTTTGAACTCTGCACAGGTTGCACTACGCATTTCAGCGTCCGGTAGTGAATGGTAGTTTTTTTTTTTTTTTTTGTTAACGTGCGCTCCACTTATGGTACACTCGGCAAGTTATTATAAAGCCAACGTCGAGTGGGCTTATCTTTGTCGGGGAGTCCTGACTCATCGTTTCGTTCAAAGAATGCGACATGTCGTACAATATTTATCCAAGCCCAAAACCAATCCGAGGCCAAGCCCACCAGGAAAACCAGAGACAGAGACCTCCATAGAGAGAGCTGAGTTTTTCTTCATCTTCAAACCGAGGTCATCTCTTTCTCCTTAAGACATCAGTTAAAGTGTTTTCATGGGCAGCTCCGGACTTCAATTTCCTGTCCCAAACAAGAACTTTTCCCTGGAAATTATGGTAATACTTTTTTTAGCCCCTTCCTTCTCTTTTCTTTTGATCCATTTCTCTGAAAAAGAAGAGGAGAATGCTAGAAACAGATGCATAGGTGGTGGTTTAAGTGAAGATGGTAGATAAAGATTGATCCTTGCAAAAGGGTAGTTGTATTTTGAGCTCTTTTCATTTTGATACATGAAGGATCGATATTGCCTATAACCTGTTTGCTTTAATGCGTAGTCTAGTAACTTGATGCAGATCTTTCACTGATATGTACATTTTGGTTCATCTTTTGGAACAGCCATTCATTATTCTCCATCAATAATGCTTCCTTTTTTTCTTCTCAGCTAAATATGTTGTTTATGTTGTTGTTGTTGCAGGGAAACAAAACGGATATAATCATAAACAGTTATGGTGATCATTTTCTTGTGAGTGAAGTAAACTACCCCTTTCGAAATCGTTTTTTTTTTTTTCCAGTCTGTTCTTGTTCGTTTTTTATGAGAAAAAATGTAAACATATTCAGGTTATTGCAACGCAAATAGGCACGATGGGGACAATACTACAAGCCAGGTTAGATACACTCCATCTCCTCCTCATTACTTGCTCAATATATGTTTCAATCATTATGTCAGAAAACATGTTTGATCAAGTACTTCAACACAAAATGTTTAGAATCTAGTAATATCAGGATGATAAGCACTTAAAAATTTGATGGGGTGAAGCTGTCTTTTTTGCTCTTAACTTTCAGAAAAGAGGAAGGAATGGCAATTCAACCAACCTTCACAGTTTCAGTGATTTTCGGAAAACGAGATGAAGTAAGTCCATAAACCTTATTTTATTTTATTTTTCTTAGTGTTTTTGGTTTGATCTCAAAATCTGTGCTGATGATTGATATACTTCTGACGTAAATGCAGCCCATGCTAGTGGCTTGTGCTAGGCAGCTTATTGAACTTATCAGGTGAGCTTTTTAAGTATTGAAAATTGATTCTCAAGCTACTTTTGGATGAAATAGAACTCACCCTTTGCAATTGATTTTGGATAAACTTTGTATTTTTGGCTGGATTTGTGCAGTATCTCAGGTTCATCAAAACAATTAGTCCTTTCTCTTGGGCTCAAAGACCATTCGGCGGTATAAAATGAAAGATCAAGTTTATATCATATAACAGAGAATAAGAGTAACTAATTATGTTTTTCTTTCTCACTGATGTTTCCGTAGGAGACGCTTAAAGGCATTGTTTCTGCAGTGGCCGAGAATCGACTATGGTGAAATACAACAACATTTTGTTCATGTGAGTGCCAAGAATAACCATCTTTTTTCTTCCTTAAGCCATCTCCAAGTAATTTTTCTGTCATTTTTGTTGGTATAAATTTTCCGATGATACACACATTAACAAACATTTTCATATATATTTAACAGAGAATTTAGTATATTTGCATTAGATATATAAATAGTCAAATTCACATATCTAAAATGAAAATTTGCAACGCTTGGGAAAAATTTTGCTAGTTAAAAATTGGAACAAGACTAGGTACATAAGGAATGGGATTATTGCGTTTAACTACAGAATGTTTGTAAATGTCAAGGACTTGTTCCCTTTGAAGGCTGTAATAAAGTATACATTCATGAGAGTAATCAGGTGTTGGCCAGGATTGGATAGTATAATACAGTATAAATATAGTGTCATGTTCATACTCTATCATGCATACTGACACAAAATCCATCCAGTTATCAACTTCCTCAATTCCATACTTCATAACCCAGGAATCTTCCAGTTTCATTACATCTTTAAGCATCCAAATCCAATATTTAGACCGACCCTATATTCACCGCCAACCATGTAATCTACATCCCAGAATTCTTGCTGCTTCAGGCATAGTTTTCCTTGCAATTCAAACAATTGTTGTACTGGATAATTGTCTTCTGCCATCGGTACCTTAGCCAGAAACTCTCCGAATTCTTCGGTTGAAATGTCGAACCAAACAATGGGTGTAATCGAATCCACGGGATGTATTTTGTAATTCACAGCATGGCATCCTAAGAGATGATCCTTAGTCATCCAGTACATTACATTGTCTACAACCACAGCTCTGTATTCAGGAAGTAGTGGGTAATGAGGGTGTTTCTTAAGCCTTCTCCAAGTGTTGTTTTCATGTCTATGATCAAGAGTCAATACATCAACTCTGAGGGTGTTAAGAGCCATTTGTTTGTAATAATCACAACTTATATTCAAAATCTCATATTTATTAATTACGGGACAGGAGCCGAAGCCAGAAGCTTCAAGCTTTATATTTAATTCGGGCAGTGCCGGAACATTTACGGACTCTCCGGTGATTGGATTACAGACATAAGCCGGACCATCCCTACCATGAAAACATATCAAACCATTGATTGAAGATATTTCATCAAATGGGAAACTAATTGCTCAGAGTCTGGAACCATGGTTTTGACACCCATTGTCAT
This sequence comes from Coriaria nepalensis, assembly GCA_027186245.1. Lineage (NCBI taxonomy): Eukaryota > Viridiplantae > Streptophyta > Magnoliopsida > Cucurbitales > Coriariaceae > Coriaria > Coriaria nepalensis. Next base: position 9,480,442 of record CP114496.1, on the reverse strand, counting down.
TTCGATTAGAGATAGTTCATCCCTCTGTTGATCAAAATTAATTGTCATAGTAGCGTTGGAAGATACTACTGAGGATGGTCTTATATCATGGTGAAGTGAGGAAAGACTTAACATATTAAGAATTACTGTCGACATTGTTGTTATTACCTGCATTTTTCGATCCTTCGAACATGGCCAGAACTCGATCAAGAGAGGAAGAAAGTGATCTTCTTGTACACTTCAAGTAGTCAAAATCAAAGCGACAATCGGTTAGAATTGAATACCAGAGCTTGCATACGTATTTGACGCTTCTTTCCAGATCTTTACACGGAACTCTTGATAGAATCTCGTACATTGTTTCCTCCGGTAAAAAGCATGAAAATGTGTTTCTTTCCTTTCCTCCTGTTCTGATCTCTTTCATCATCGTTCCAATCACTTGCTTCTTCATTTCTGTGATTTGCTTTAAAAACTGATAACGAGAAGATCAAGGATTGTTAGGTAAATTGTGGAGAGCACAATAGTTTGAGGCTTGGCTTGGGTATAGCAACGTGCATACAATATTCCCGTAATCTAACAAAAATAAAACTATGTCCCGCATTTCTCAACTGCGGAAATAGTATAATTTCTCGGTACATGCTCTCTCTTAAGTACACTTCAAACGTCTGTTGCGGGTACACGGTCATTGGTGTTACCATCTTTATGGTTGTAAGAAGAGCCCTCTTCTTCCTTATTTCTGTTATAGGTCTTTTCAAACCAGGTTCTTGCCCATGTACCATTATGTAACACAAAGAAACCGGTTTGAAGGCGCAGAAGGGGTCGGAACGGAAGGGTATAACGTATTGCCGGTACACATCATGGACAAGTTGGTACATTTGAAGGAGAGATTAAGGCGGAGAGATTTGTGAATACTGAATTGCAATCTTTATTATGTACGTATGAAACTTTGTTAGGTGATCAATACACTTGGTAGAGACGAAAGATATTCAAACGACTAGTAGTCTTCTTTAAAACGACGTGACGGTACAATTCAAAGCATTGATCTAGAGCGCCACTTGTCGCCCGTTACATCATCACATACGTACGTTAAGTCTTTTTGCTTTTATTTTTATGTTTTGTTTCTTGTGACGTCATGGTATATGAAATTTTACGTGCTATAGATTTTAACATTTTTAATAAGTAACGTGACACAATTATTTATTATCATATAATTAAATACATTAATTAATAGATATAATTATATGATTAAGGATTTCAATCAAACGTGGGTCCCATTGCTCGTAAATTACTCGATTATTTATATAAAATATTTTACGTAATATTTAAATTTTATTAATTTTATATAATTATTTTTTAAAATTTTCCCTTAGATAACTTAAAATGAAGTATCAAAATTTATTATTTTTCATATTTATTATATAAATATATACTAAAAGGCAAGGGAGTCACAAAAAGCGTAGTAGATTCTTTAAGAGCACAGAACAAGAAGAGGCACACGTATAGACTCATTTGCACGTGCGACTTGTTGACCAAGGAAAATAGTCAAAATACACTAGAACGTCAAAAGTCGCCTCCATTATAATCAATTAGTTGCCTTCTAGAATCTGAAAAACGTATCATGTCCATTCTATTATTATTCCTCATTAAATAATCATTACGTGATTCTATCATCTTGCTTTTGATCTTTTCCACTTCTTCATTCTCACTATAACTATCTATCTATCTATATATATGTATGTATGCAATCTTGATCCAAATACTGTCACAGAAAAATTTCAAACTTGAACACAGATTTGGATTTTAGATAAAAAAGAGAAATGGAAGAGGAGGATCTACAACTGTCTTCTCCAAGCTTCAACAGCTACTCCACTAACGGACTTACCGAAATCGCGATCAGAGTTTCCAGAGAATCTTCTAGATTTGGATATCATCATCTTTCTGATCAGAAGACTGTAACGGAATCGATTGAAGGTGAAGACGGTGGATTTGATGGCGACGAGTTTGAATTCATCTCGCTTCTTCAGGAGCCGAACGAGCTCGTCTTTTTTGACAGTTATAGCTCCGGCCCTGTTTTCCCAGTTTTCAATCACGACCTTGTGGTAGATGAAAAAGAAGATGATCATGATCGGAGTGAAAGTTCTGTTAGGATTCCGTTTGAGAAGCTTATGATTGGCTATCAAGATCATGATTCGGATCGTGAACATCATCCGTCTTCTTCGTCGGTTTCATCGGAGGCGGACGATCTGGAAGGAGTTTCGGCAGGAACGTACTGTGTCTGGACGCCACCACAATCGGTTGGAGTACCTGAAAGTGAAGGAAAGAGCAAGAGCAATATCAAGATCAAGAGCAGATCTACCGGATCAGATTCGAAGCGGTTTCGGTTGAGAGATTTGCTTAGACGAAGCAACAGCGACGGAAAGTACCCGTCGTCGTTCGTGTTCTTAACGCCGTCGTCTAGATCGAATTCAATTAAGAAGGAAGAAAAAATTGAGAATGAAGTTCAATCAAACGCAAAGAGAATCTCCGGCCAGAAGACTTTACCGTCGGCGCACGAGAGATTCTACGTGAGGAATAGAATGTTGAAGGAAGAAGGGAGGAAGAAGTCGTATCTTCCATACCGGCAGGATCTTGTTGGCTTCTGGGCTAACGTGAATAGCTCCTGAAAACCTTCTCTGGGCTAACGTGAATAGCTCCTCTTCTGTTCTGCTTTTCGCTTTTCCCTCCCCAAAAAAAAAAAAAAATATATATATATATATATATTTATTTTATTTTATTTTATTGGAGATTGTAATATTACGTCATTTTTTCAATTCAATTTTGCTCTTTTTTTATTTTTATTTGTATATAATTATAAATATCATATTAAATTAATTATATATATATATATATATATATTGTATTTTCCATATTTAATTGATATAACATATTAATAATATGAATATGTAACAGATCTTGATCTCTTACCAATGATTATGATTGAGTAGTTTTAAATGTCATCATAAGGTTATATACATTTTGTAATTTAAGTAACATAAGCTGGAGCCAATCATAGCAAGTGGTTCAGACAGCTCAGCTGGCTGGTGGATCCCGGTACTTGGAAAAGGAAAAGAAATATGTGAAAACAAACAAATAAATGTCGAAAACATTGCATAAGAATGTTGACATAGTTTTATAATGAAAAATTATAATAAACCTCTTAACTTTATATTTATTATAATAAACTCCTCAAAATTTATATAATTATAATTAATATCCTAATTTAAAGTTTTATTATAATAAAACTCTTATGGTTATTTAAACTTTTTTAAACCCTGAAATTATCTTTTATTTATTTTTTAATAATTTTTTATAATTTATATTTTCTTTCTCTAAAATTTATTTACCCTTTTTAACCTCAACTATATTGATGGAGGTTTAATTTTATAATTGTTTATTATAAAATAAAAATATATATAAATTCGGGATAAATAATAGTTTAAAAATAAATGAATAAAATTATTAAAATAGATAAAAAAAAAAAAAAGATAACTATTATTATAATTAATCTTTAAAATGAAGGGATTGATTATTATTATATAAATTTTGGAGGGTTCGTCGTTATAATAATAGTAAACTTTGGGGAATTGGTTTATAGTTTCCCCTTTCATTAAATATAAGACAAGGAATTCTGATAAGAAGGTGGATCAAGAAAAACTTCTCTCTCTCTATCTCGTTTAGATCGATGACAATCAAAAAACAGCTCTGCAATGGACATAGCTTCTGTGATTTCAGCGACTTCTTTCTTCACAAGGTAATCAAATAAATCTATATTGTTAAAGACTTTATATTATAATACGAGAAGAAACATGTCTTGTATTCGACCATAGTAGTATATGGTCTTAGCAATGTAATGTAATAAACGAGCTTTCAGTATTCGAGGGTTACGGATCGACTATCTCTTAGAAAGCATTAGCCAGAAGCAAACTAGAACCATATATTGTTCCAAGTCTGAAGAATAGACTCTTATCTCTACACGCCTTAAACCCATCATCATGTCCTTCAAATGATTACACCACCCTTCGTTTTACCTCTCAAGGATGGACCATCGTCTTTTTCTATACTCATCAATTTCTTGCCACATATATATTTTTATAATTGTTCCGAAAATGTGAAATGAATCTGGACCATTTTTCTTCAATTAAGGAGCACTCGTATGAATCTGGACCCTTTTTTTTTTTTATTAAAGATGCACATAAAAATTATTTATTATTATTTTTAAACCCAAACCCGCCCAACCCATAACCCGCCCCATACAGAACCCACCATACTCCCTATTTTTTCTCTTAATTTTTCATCCCTTTCTCTGCTACTCACGACAGTCTCTGTTCTTCTACGTGGGTTATGGGTCGGGCTGGTTTGGGTTTAAAAAAAAATAATAATAATAATAATGTCTCTGTGGTTGTGATGTGTCTGCCCTGTAGACATCTCTTAGAAAATGACGGAATTATAATGGTAGGATTATAATTATTTAAAATTTGGGGATTACATTGTAATAGAAGCTAATTATAGGGGATGATTAATAATAGTTTTCCAGGAATATTATTCAAAGAACATATGAGTCCGTATTGAGTCTTTGAGTGAGGCCAGGGTAGTATCAACGAGCTTATCGTGAAACCGAAGAATTTACTTCGTCTAATAATATATCAAACTAATGCATGCATACAAACATAAGTAATTACTATGGGGGGGGGGGGGGGGGGGTGTGGTCCGAAAAAAATTGATGTCCATTAACGTGGATCTACAACCTCATCTCGAAAGCTAAAGTTGTGGTGCACTGCGCTTTCGTTTTCATTATCCGAAACCGAAATAGCTACCTAAAGTATGGCTCCTATCTATATAAAAGGAAGCGCATATTAAGGGCTAGTGCCACAATGTCGACGGCTACGATCAACACTTCTTGCTTCTTAACAACCTCCATCTCATCCTCTTCCTCTCAAAGTAAGAAACTGATCACCACTACATTTCGTCCGTCTGTTTTTGCCAGGCTTAGCTCTTCTTCAACTTCTTCTTCTTCATCCATTTCTCATCCTAGTCTCATCCAAAACAAGCCTGTTTTTGCTGCTCCAGCTCCTTACATTACCCCCACTTTGGTAATAATCTTATAATATCCCTAGCTCCGTACTTTTCATTTCATGCATGCATTTATCTTATTGCTACAATCGTTATCCCTAACGCTCATTGCACCTGCATTTCGTTTAATCTTTACAACTGCAGTTTGTTGAATGGGAGAGACATAAATTGTAGCCAAGATATTTGGATCGGAACTGCCCAGTTTGTGGCTTGCATTGATTGCCTTAATTGCATGTATAATTAGTTGGCACAATAAACACCAGTTCTAGTGGTCTGGTCTGTCCTGATCTTTCTTACGTGGCCAGTGACTATCGGTTGTCCCACTCCACACGTGACTGTTCCAAAACCTTACTTCCCTCAACCAGCTAGTGTCCGAGTTAGCTCAACCAGTCACTTTCCAACCTACCCTTAACGACATTTGTCTGGCACAGACTAATTTACATTAATTTCTTGATCATGATTCAAGAATCATGCCCCCATCTAGTTAAGTATTTAATGTACGTAAACCTAAGAGGTCGTCTTCTTTCTTTGAGAAGAAGATCGAAACGGCAATCTAAACGAAGCTTAGCTTAAGAGATAAGACTGTGAATCGTAATGATTAGTCGAATCAAATCGCGCTTAATTTTCTAGCTTAGTTGATTATATTTGTATTACTAGAGCAGATTAATGTACGTATTAGAGAACTTATGATGCGTAATTTTGCAGAGAGAAGACATGGCTAAGGACACGTACGTTGAGGCAATTGAGGGTCTTCAGAAACTTCTCAAGTAATCCTCTTAACTTGTCTCTAGAAAAAATGGTATCAGCGTACGACGTCGTTTATGTCGCTTCAAGATAGACATGAACTAATACGTGAGGATGAAAAATGAGAAACATGACAAAATATGGGGAGGAAAATTATAATATATTTAATTACAGGAAAAATGTTTTGTTGTAACTTTTACTGGATCATGCAGTGAGAGGGAAGACCTGAAGGCAGTTGCTGCTTCGAAGGTGGCACAGATAACAGCTGAACTGCAAACTGCAGATGGAAAAGCGGCGGCGTTTAACCCAGTTGAGAGAATCAAGGAAGGATTCTTTCACTTCAAGAAAGAGAAATACGAGTTAGTAGAATATATATATATATATATATATAGATTATATTAGCTTAATTAGTAATTAAATTAATTATATCCTTATTTTAATTAATTTGCAGCAAAAATCCTGCTTTGCATGCAGAACTTGCCAAAGGCCAAAGTCCCAAGGTGAGTTATATTAATATAGATATAGATATAGATTATAGATAGATAATACTTATTTAATTAGGAGTGGGTAGAAAATTAGCCACCCGATTCATCCGGCCCAAACCCGAATTAATTACACGTGTCAAATTGGTCGGCAGTTTATGGTGTTTGCTTGTGCGGATTCAAGGGTGTGTCCGTCTCATGTTCTGGATTTCCAGCCTGGTGAGGCTTTTGTGGTCCGTAATGTTGCTAACTTGGTTCCACCGTATGATCAGGTTAACCTAATTAAAAATTGTTATTTTCATGGTAACTTTTAAATATTTCATGTCGGTAACTTTTTTTTTTTTTTTTCCCACCCCTTATTACACGACAGGTTAAGTACGCTGGAGTTGGATCTGCCATTGAATATGCTGTCTTGCATCTTAAGGTAATGTTTATGGAATTGGATTCGGTTCACGGGATGGATCGGATCGATCCAGACCAGGGTAGATCTCTGATTAATGCTTGTGACAGGTGGAATACATTGTGGTGATTGGACACAGTGCTTGCGGAGGGATTAAGGGACTCCTTTCCTTCCCAGATGAGGGACCCACCTCTACGTACGTAATTATCAATCATTTAATTAGTTAATTTGATTAATTAAGTTTCCTCTAATTACTTACTGATGTGATGCAGTGATTTTATTGAAGACTGGGTGAAAATCGCATTACCTGCAAAGGCTAAGGTTAAAGCACAACATGGTGATGCACCAATTACAGAACTCTGTGGGCACTGTGAAAAGGTAAAAAAAATTTTAAAAAAATTACTGCTTACTAATCACCATCTAATCAAGTAATTAACCAACTAACTAATGTTTGTTTGGACTTTGGAACAATGTACGATTGCAGGAGGCAGTGAATGTGTCTCTTGGAAACTTGTTGACCTACCCATTCGTGAGAGATGGTCTGGTGAAGAAAACTCTCGGACTTAAGGGCGGTCACTACAACTTCGTCACCGGAAATTTCGAGCTATGGAGCCTTGATTTCGGCATTAACCCGTCCCTCTACATATGAAACATCATCATCATCATCCTGCATTAATCAAAATAATATGATGATTAGTAATGACCGGCCCCTTTTATTGAGTTCCCTACAATTTTTCATGATCGTATTACGTACCCAGCTAGCTTGATGATCATATGATCAACTACACATGTAGTTGGTTATTTCTATCAATAAATGCACGTGTTTCTTAATTTCTTCGACCGAGCTTGTAATTAGTAATAATAATAATTAGTTAATTAAATAAATAAATAAATAAAAATGGAGGTTATTATATGCTGCAACTTTCATTTTATTTTTCTTGGTTTAGGTAAAAGGTGTGGCCCACAATTACCTTTATCTATTTTATTTTATTTTTTATTTTATTTTATTTTTTATTTTTCTATTATACTATATTAGCAATGTCCAAGAATTTTCGTGCTAATCTTATCTTCATCTTTCTTGTCATTTTTATAAAATTACAAATGACTCGTGCAACACATTTCAAACTACATAGAGTGTGAGTTTTAATATTTATTCTTACTTAAATCATTTAAGGCTGTGTTTGGTGAGTGACATTAGTTTTCGTGTCAACTTAAATTATGTCTTGTAAGAAAATATTGATATTTATTCTCATTCATGTTTATTACACACGCGTTAATATGTCCTAATTTGCCTAGTAGAAAACAATCAAAATAGTAAAGAAAACACGTGTAAAATATGACATGATGAGACAATGAATGTCAATAATACGTAGCCAGTTTCATTACTATATATAAGACCAAGAGTTCTCCATTCATGAACAACCCACCTCTTACCTCTAGCTACCTCCCTCCTCTTTTAACTTTTTCACTCTATATCTCTAAATCCATAAAAGTTCTAGAACATATCTGCCATGGCTACAGCTCATGTGGTCTCAGTTGAGAAGGTACAGTTATGCTGATGTTTGATGCAATATTAACAAGTTATTTAGATATGGTTAATTAACGACCATAGTACTTATTACATGCGTGACAATTAGTAACATATAATGTAAGAATTGTGTATAAACCTTCCACCTAGTATATATATCTGATTTGAAACATCATGTTTTGCAGAGAGAAGATACAAAAAATGACTCATTCGAGGAAGCAATTGAGGCTCTGCAGAAACTAATCCTCAAGTAATCTAACAATATCATGCTGCGGAATTAATTATTAATCACGTTTAGCAAATTATTAAGTATTTATTAAGAATCATGTATAATAGTTTAATCTATTTTTTAATAATTTAAATTTATAGGATAATCGATATTTTAACATAATATCATAGTTGATGTCTTTGTTTATATTATTGTGAGTTAATAATTCCAAATTTTTAAGATAATTAGTATATTAATGCATGTATTATAACTTATGCGCCTCGTTAGAACTCAAACACGTGACATGCATGTTGGACAAAACATATTTTCTTCCATGCATATGTTTATGAGAAATAAGCTTATGAAACTAATCATATACTTAAGTTTAAGATAAGTGAATCATATATGTATTCTATGTAACGTATAGTGAGAAGGGAGACGTGAAGGCATTTGCAGCTTCAAAAGTGGAGCAGATAATAGCTGCGTTGCAAACTGGGGACGAAAGACCCTCTCACCTCATTGAAAGGATCAAGAATGGCTTTCTTTACTTCAAGAGGGAGAAATACGAGTTAGTATATCTTAATCTAATGATGTTATCATTAATCTTGGTTTAGTTAATTTCCCACAATTTCGATAAACTGTCGGAATTACTTGTTCATAAGTTGTATGATGTATCTATCTGTTTGTTCTTATTTATAATTTTCCAGCAAAAATCCAGAACTGTATGAACAACTTGCCGAAGGTCAAAGCCCAGAGGTGATAATTAAGTAAATCATTATCATCATCATCATCATCATCATCATCGCCTTCTAAGTCGATTCCTGATACTTTCGGAATTGGCTACACGGATATTATTTATAGATTTATGTTGATTGATTTTTTGCAGTTTATGGTGTTTGCATGCTCGGATTCAAGGGTGTGTCCATCTCATGTTCTGGATTTCCAACCAGGAGAGGCCTTTGCGGTCAGAAATATTGCTAACATGGTCCCACCATTTGACCAGGTTTCTAATTATTAATTATTATAAATTATGGTAAACTGAAAAAAAAAAGTATATAGGTTCATATATAGTAATTTTAAATGAACTCTGTCTTCTTCTTCTTCTTCTTTTATTACCGGGAAAAGTTGAGATACACCGGAACCGGAGCAGCCATTGAATATGCCGTTTTAAGTCTTAAGGTAAATTAAACCTGTTTTTTTTTTTTTTTTTTAATAATGTTTAATTTCACTGATTATGATAACATAATATAAGATATTAGTTTGGTTACATTAATTTTTTATTTTTTATTTTTAAAGGTGAAATGCATTGTGGTAATTGGGCACAGCAGATGTGGCGGTATTGAGGGTCTCCTTAAACTTCCAGAAGATGGATCCACCTCCACGTAATGATCTCTTTGGTTGTTGTTGTTGTTGTTGTTGTTGTTGTTCTTCTTGTTCTTCTTCTTCTTGTTGCAGTGAATCACTGATTTGAAAAGGATTAAAATGCAGTTATTTTGTACAAGAGTGGGTCAAAATCGGATTACCAGCAAAAGCTAAGGTTGAAGCACAATTTGGTCCTGATACTGACTTCCAAGAACTCTGTGAACATTGTGAAAAGGTAATTAGTTAATTTAATTAATTAATACACGATCTCAATCTGTTTTTTCAAACCTTAAGTTATGATCATCATTGTTTTTTTCTTGGGTGAAATTTGTGTAATACAGGAGGCAGTGAGAGTATCCATTGCAAACTTGCTAAGCTATCCATTTGTTAGAGATGCTGTTGCGAAGAAAACTCTACAGTTGAAGGGCGGTTACTACAACTTCGTCAATGGAACTTTTGAGCTATGGAGTCTCGATTACGATCTTCACCAGTCGCTTTTCATATGAACTATGAAATATCCTCCATCATCACCGTTCCTTCTTCCCTGCAATCAACTTCAGTAACAACTACAATAAAGAAATCATTTGCTAATGATTTCTACCAATAATACCGGTCGAACATCGAACATCGAACATCGGCCGAACAACCAAGCTTTGATTGTTTTCCTTTTCTTTTTTGCTTCTGTAATTTTCATCTCCTTTTCCTTTTCTATGTAAAAGTAGGAGACTAGAATAATAAAAGTTGTTTCACAAAGCATATATAGTGACTTTAAATTTGAAAGATGGTTTGGATTTGATGGAACTAATAATATGTACAGAAAGAGAAAGACCTTTATAATCAACAATTAGTGTAGAAAAATAATATATGAATCCCAACATAGATCAGCTTAAGACTCGTCAAGCTTTGGTTCGAGAGTTACCGGGATTTTCTCCACGTGATCGCCACGTAAAACTCCGACGATCACCTAAAGTTTGAAACCAGTTATCAACGGTAAAGAAAGCAATAGAGAGAATACTGTAATGTAAAAGAATGCCTCATACCTTATCAGCAACTTTACACTAATCAAGAATTCTATACAAATCACTGTCATTAGTGATCTTTTTCCCATTTACAGAGGTTATAATGTCACCCAATATAAGGCTTCCATAATCATCGCGTTTTGTCGGTTGCAATCCCTGCATTAAAAAGAGATTTGATCACATAAAGAGCTAGAGAATAGTTATTAAGGAAAATCAAAATAAAAAAGTCAAATTAAATTACCGCTTTGGCAGCAGGACCCCACTGACCCCCAATTGTTCCACGGACTGATCGGGAGCAAACTTGATGCCTAAAACAGGTCTCGTCACCTTCCCGAATTTCACCAACTGATCAACAATGCCACTAACTTGAGTAAATAAACATGAACAATTTTATTCAAAAAGAAAGTTTTAAAACCAAGGAATGAAGTAATCTCAAAATCATATGATATGACTACTGACAGTATCAACCGGGCTTGAAAACCCAACACCAGAAGATGCACCAGATGGAGAATATACGGCCTTATTGATCCCAATAACGCTCCCAGTACTATCTAGAAGCGGGCCGCCACTGTTTCCGGGATTAATGGCAGCACCTGTCTGTATAACATCTTGAATCGGACGGCCAGTAGCTGCAGAACTGATTTCTCTGCGGAGCCCACTGTCAAATGAATGCACTAGTCAGAAGACCCATAGTTCGATAATACATACCAAATAACACCATTTACTACACAATTTGTCCCATCAAAAGAAAAGATAGCATCACGGGAAGAGTTGAGAAAGCACTTACTGGATTTCCTATAGCATATACTTTCTGGCCGACAAGTAAGTCAGCAGAGACACCAACTGGTATAGGTCTTAATTTTTCATTAGGCGCATCTACGCGTAAAACAGTAACATTCTTGTCTTGGTCAAACCCAACTACTTTTGCAGCGTCCGGATGAACAAGTAGCATAAACGAAATCCGAGTTAGAGAAGGTCCGATCTCAATTTAGCTAAGATGTTAAATTTAATACAGAACCATATACCAGAAAGAAAGAGTAATGTTTTTTCCAAGAACAAACTGACCTGAGATCAGAAGCACCACGAATCACAAGGTAATTGGTGACAACATGGCCTTGTTTATCCCCAAACAAATCCAGAGCCGGAGCCTCGAGGTACTTCCAACACGTCTAAAGTGAACGCATCCTGCCTAAATCCATAGTAGATAAATCAATTTTTTTCGAAAAAGCAGAACGGATGAATTCAACCAGAAACTGAGCTGAAGAAATAAAAAACGTACATTGCAGCTAAATTAGTAATGTAAACGACGGAGGGCAAGTTCACCTGGAAAAGGCGAACAGTAGCGAGGTCATCGGTCTGTAACTTTCTCGGCGTGGTGACAACGAAAGCGGACGCGGAATCAACATCTGTAAGAAAGAGAGATAGCGACAAGGCGACTGAAGCACAGAGAAGGAGGGTCGAGTCGAAAGCTGAGCTTAAGGAGCTTAAGGGAGAAGTGGCGGAGGGGGAGCTCAGTTTGAGCCCGGCTTGATGGGTGATGCTCTTGTTGTTGTTGAGGTGAAGAAGGGATAGGACAGGCGAGCTGCTGATTAGTTTGTTTCTGTGGAGGTTGAGAAATGATTTAGAGAGAGGGAAGACGTTAGGATTCGTGTTTGGAAGGCAAGAAAGGGAAGAGGAAGACGGAGAGGAGTGGGAGAAAGTGGAAATGAGTGAATAAGCAGCAGCCATTGGCGGACAGCTGGATAGGAAGTGGAAGACGAAGAAGAAGATTAGTTTGTCTTATTCATTTTTATCTTTTATTTTATTTTTCCTATTATTAATAATTAATTAGAAATAGTTAAAACTTTATAATAATATTTCATATCATATTATATGCGTATTTGAGAAATAAAACTGTCTTTATTTTCTCGTATTAATCAATAAGGCAGGAAGTTTCTATAATTTTCCTAAAGAATCAAGTTATTAAAAAATAATAATAATAATAAAAAAATCCATAACTCTAAGATCTGTACCACCAAGTTTCCTATCCAACTTCTTGTCTGAAAGACAAGATACTTTTTAAGGATGTAGTTTTACATGTAAAGAGAAAAAAAAAAAATTACAAAAATTTTCCATAAGGCCTTAATTCCTTAGGTAAGCTATCGAAATTTCCGGCATTGACATCGGATTGTAGCATCGGCTGATTCCCTATTTTCCAAAGGATCCCTTCAGCAAGATGCTCCTTGTTTGGTGTCAGCATCACAAAATTCGGGTTGGCTCTTTGATAACTGTGAATCCAGTGAAAACAAAAATTTTACCATCTCGAGGGTTCATAAATCGTGCATGGGAAATCAAGGAGTAAAACAAACCTGGCTTCTCTAATATTCTCAACCCGGATACCAAACCCGTATGCTGTCTTTCCGACATCACGATCTCTAGTTGCTGCAAAATGCAAATCCATCAATGCATATGTACTTATTTTCGTTTACTAATATCCCATATGAAGAAACTCAGTAACTGTACCTGAAATGTTGAAAGTGAAAGAAGGTTTCCACCATGACTTGAATGCCATTGCAATTGATGAGCTAAGCGGGCCCACCTTACCCTGTTCAAGGAAAAAAAAAATGTACTTGCCTGTTAGTCTGCGGTTCGCAATCGCAGAACAGAAAAAGATTTGCTTTGAAAAGTACCTTGAGCAAAAAGTTCTTATTGGCTTGCCAGGATGCAGCTACTTGAAAGGTAGAATCTGGGATGTTGTTTGATGTTTTGGTATCATCAACCCTTTTAAAAGTAAGGTCATGAGACTTATTAACCAATTTTTCGAAAAAAACTAATTTCATGCTCTTTTTAATAATACCTTGTTTGTAACTCAAAGCCAAAGTCGATATAGTTTGTAATCGCAACAATTTCATCTTCTTCAAAGGGGTTCTTCACCTGTATGAATGAATCAGTAAAATCTAGAATGTCTTGATTCTCCAATCATTTTATTGCATTTGCCTAATGAGAGAGAGAGAGAGATGTACCCGACGTTGAACAACAACATGTTGATAAAATGAAGCAATGAACTGCAGATTGAAAATCGGTAGATAATAAATTAGTAAAATGATTTGTATAAACAAATGAATTTAGATGAACACCACTGTGAATAGATGCACAAACTGATTTGAAAATCAAACCTGAGAGCTTTTAGCGAGTTCAAGACCAAAATTGAAAGATGGGCTCAAGGGGCTGCCTGACCCCACACCATAGCCAATAGCACAGCTCCAATTCGTCAAATTTTTGTATTTTAATGCATCTTTGTTTCCATCTGATAAAAAAGCAGCATTCAACATGATGAACAATCCAAATAAACTTTTCATAGACATTTATAAGTCCCGGGTTCAGTTTTTGTTGAACTTACATTGTGGCTCATATTGCACTCCAGCAGTTAGCCTTCCTATCTTGCTGACTAACCATGCAGCTTTAGGCAATTCATCTCTTACTGCAAAACATTATAATCACAATAATAGAGCTTTATTCAACATTGAATGGTTTAGAATGGAGCGAGAAGGAGTAATAATAGTTCAGATTACGTACAGGAGAAAGGCATAAATGTGGCCCCAACTGAAAGATTTCCCGAGCCATATCTCAATCCCATAACACCATAGTCTTCAGAAGATATTCTGCCATGCATATTAAGCTACCTTTGCTTAGTAAGGTTTCTACCCAGAAAAAACTCTGTAAATATACCAATATGTTTCTAATGTGAACCTACCTTTTCTTCAGTAGTAAGGGAAATGTGCCAAATGCACCAAATCCGTATTTCGGATAATAAGTACTAGACCTCATCTGTAAGACCCTGAATCCATAGCAAGGCCAACAATAAGCATCGCGTCCCAGTACCACAAAGGAATCAAAAAAAAAATTGAGCTTGAAGGAGAGTCCCTTACGGATCAGAGTTTGATACAAAAATGTCCATGAATGTATGAGGGTCATCAACATCACTACAAACATAGGTACATATCATATATTTTCCAAAACACACAATAATAATAATAATAATAATAAAATAGACAAGTACCAAGATGAAGAAGTACCTTTGCCATCGAAACATAGCGTTTCCAAGGAGTTTCTCCTCGGGCTTATGATCAAGTGGACCCGATACCTGAATACGTTAAGCAGAATCCAAAATTCTTCTTTCTCCACATGACCCTAACGTACATTACTAACAAAGTAATACAACATAAGTGAGTAACAGAAAGAAACAATCTTGTGTGGCTTTAGATGCTATTCTGAAAGGATACAGTCGCGACCAAATCAACGTGAGGATCATCAATCGGCTTGAGCATTATAATTGTGCTGAAATTCCCTGCTTCTTCAAAATAATCTTCAAATAGGCATTTCAAAGCTAGCTTCCCAAACAGCACATTATATGATGATTCTAACATCCTGTTTCACCTCAAAATGAGTTACAAAATCATCAAATGGCTAAAATTTGGCATCTTGACAAGAATCAAGCATTAATGGCTAAAATCATTTACAAAACTGCAGAAAAAATGTGCGAGTGAGGAAGTGAGCCTATAAACCAAAAAGGCGAAGGAGTTAGGATAGTAAAAAAACCTGGTACGAGCAGCGAGAGGAGGGTAATCAAACAGCGGTGGGATCAGCACCATAGGTGGTGGAGGTTCCTTGTTCATCCAGTTCCCCATTCTCTGGCCCAACAATGGCAATATCTGTCTAGATTTGTCTCGAGTGAAGCTTCAATATCAAATGGAAGAGAGAGTAGCGTAGTGAAGAAGAAGAAGAAGAAAGAAGAAGAAGAAGAAGGAGAAGATGATTATGGTTATGTGAACCGGAGGTTGTGTACGCTTCCCCGTGGATCTCTCCCTCAGGAGGGAAAGACGGATTCAACACACGTGTCGTTATATCATGGCCGAACGTCTAACTTTACATGAACGACGCGTCGTACCCTCTTGACTCAACGCCATGTCGTTTAGTAATAAGACTACACGTCGTGAGTATAGAAACCTCTTGGATATCCGTACCTTTTTTTTCTTCTGGGCCCCAGCAGATGATGTGAAGGATGCTGACGTAAGAAAAAGAGACAGAAGTGCCACTTTGTCATATAGTCTCACTCTTATCACAATTATTGTGACAACCAGAGTAGTGGGATACTTCACGAGTCTTCCTTCTCTAATCTGTAACTAACCAACTATTACTATTAGCCTTAGATAAGACACGATCATGGCCTTGAGCATTAGGATTTGGACTGGTTATGGCCTGTTGTTGTTTATGGCATTTATGGGACTGTTCACGCCGGTGATTGGTGGTGGTGGTGGTTCAGGGAGTTGTGGGTTTAAGGTTATATACAACTTTGGAGACTCAAATTCAGACACAGGAGCCATATCAGCTGCTTTGTCTGAGGTTCATTCACCCAATGGTGAAACCTTTTTCGGACGCCCTTCCGGAAGGTACTGTGACGGCCGTCTCATCATAGATTTCACAGGTACAAGTTTATCAAACTTCAGTTTACAGTTTTGCCAAACTTCAATTTATAGTGATCTATTATCTATATATGTTGATCAGAAGCTATATATTTTGCGTTTTGGGCAGCTGAGAAGCTGAACTTACCATACCTAAGTCCATATTTGGACTCTTTTGGCACAAATTTCCGGCACGGTGCTAATTTTGCGACAGGCGGTTCGTCAATACGGCCACCCGGTTATAGCCCGTTTCATCTCGGTGTACAAATATATCAATTCATCCGGTTTAAGTCTCGAACTGCATTTCTTTACAATCAAATCATCTCCAATGGTTAGTACTTTAGTTTTCCTTTGCAGTTTCAGACTCGGATTTCTGAATGGATTTTTAGTATAAGATTAAGTATTGACATTTCGTTCATACTTCATACTAAAGACTAGTTACTTATTAACATTGGCTACATAGGAACTTCTGGACTGATCAAAGAGAATCTTCCGAGGCCTAATGAATTCTCGAAGGCCCTATACACATTCGATATCGGACAAAACGATCTCTACTACGGTTTTCAACACACGAATGAAGAACAAGTTAGAGCATCCTTGCCGAACATCCTAAGCCAGTTGTCTCAAGCCATTCATGCACTATACAAAGAAGGAGCAAGGATATTCTGGGTGCATGGTACAGGTCCCGTAGGGTGTTTGCCGTATAGTATCATATACCACAAATCGGAAAATCTCGATCAAAGCGGTTGTGTTAAGTCGCAAAATGACGTGGCACGAGAGTTTAATCGGCAGCTTAAGGCTTTGATATTGAAGTTAAGGACAGAGCTCTCACTTGCTGCCTTTACTTATGTTGATATATATTCAACCAAATATGCACTAATTAGTAATGCAAAGAATCAAGGTTATCTCTATACTACACTCTAATTAACCTGCTATTGAAATTTGAATCACCTTACTGCGGCTGTCTAATGTTTACGACTTTTTGGTCGTTATGACAGGTTTTGTTAATCCGTTCAAGTTCTGTTGTGGTAGTTATTATGGTTATCATATTGATTGCGGGAAGAAGAAAGTAGTGAATGGAACAGTTTATGGTAATCCTTGCAAGGATCCATCAAAGCATATAAGCTGGGATGGGATACACTACTCCGAGAAAGCTAACCAGTGGATTGCTAGCCGGATTCTCAACGGATCCTTTTCGGACCCGCCTGTCTCCATCCATGAAGCTTGTCAGGCTTCTACAACTGCCCGAGAATGAAAACGGCTATAGTAGTATTGTTATGGTTTCTAGATGTTCTTTCAAACTCATGAAAATTGCTATCCAACTACTTCTAATTGTCATATCTACATCCTTTCCCATATCAGTTTATGCAGTCTCTTTAATCTTAAATAAAAGCATCCTTTTTTCCGCATAAAACGCATCTAAGATTGTGTTCCACTCAATGTTGTAGATTTCCGAGAGGCAATCTGTTACATCAACAAGAGAAACATGAAACACTTTACTCAAACTGTTTGTTATGTTACCACTAATGTGAAATGAAAATACTTACATCTCTTGTTACCATATTATTCTCTTATTCTTCCAACTCACTTTTGAGAAAACAAAAACAATCTAAAATGTTATATACAAATCATTTTATACTCATAGCACCTCGATGCCATGGTCTTTACTTATTTCTGGGCTGGTATCAAGGAGAGTAACTAGTGATCGCGATTTCCGGTTTCTAACTCTCCCGGCTTCTTCAAGCAACTCTTCTAACCTTCTCTTCTCATCAATCACGTCCGGATTTGCTGTTCCAAGTTTCTCCTCTCTCATTCCAACAACATATTCCAGAATCTCAATAGCATCATCCAACCTGCATTTGTTAATACATAAACAAATGGAAAGTCGGTCTCAAAAGCTTATACTATTATAAAATGGGTTGTGTCTAAAGAACATGAAAAAGCATACCTTCCCATTGCATCGTAGGTACCGGCCAAATTACTATAAACGCCCAAGGTATCGGGATGGTAGGGCCCTTCTTAAGCAACTTAAGAGCCCGTTCTAGATCATTCATGGACTGATATATAGCAGAAACATCAATAAGCCCACTAGCAATCTCTTCAGAAGATATCATCACAGGATTCGGCCTTTGAAAAATCCTAAGTGCGTTTTCACAATACGATTTTGATTCCCTAAACTTCCCTATCTTGTTATACAAGTCAGCTAACCGAACAAACACCGAACCGACTGCCGGATGATTATCTCCTTTAACTGATTTAAACACATTTAGTGCTTTCTGATAGGCGAAAACTGCCTCATCATACCTTGAAAGAGCCAAATAAGCATCGCCAATATTACAATCAATCCCAGCAACATCTAGCTCTTGCCCTTTAGAAGCCAAGGCCATGCTTGCTAGAACATAATGCTCAAGGGCAGTTTCATATTCTCCAATATTACAATCAATCACCAATATTACATCTATTTAACGACGTGTGGGTTTATGGAGCTTAATTAGATAACATATAGTTAAATAGATGTAGAAACCCACACGTCGTTTGGAGGCCATGTTTATGGACCTCTCTATCCATCGCTCTTATCATTCTTGACATTCAAAATATGATAACAAAAACATATTGGAAGAAAAAATGTCTAAGCTGCAACTTGCATTAAGGTCCTGTCGTTTTCCACCAAAAAAAATATATATATGAAACATCAATTTAGATTATATAACCTTAAATAAGTCGTCATATTTCTTATATCCGTACTATTATATTCATGATGGGTTTCACTTCATGCGTGGAGTAATAGAAGTTTGATGAGCTTTCGAAACGCTTGTCTTCTAATGAGGTCTTGTCTTACAGAGAATTATTTGAGTATCGACCTTTTTTAGTTCACAAAGGGCTTAGTCTTAAAGTTCAAAGATTCTCCAAAGACATTGATTTTAAAAGAATCACTTCATATTTATCTATCAATTAATCCACGCCATATATTACACGGTTAAGTTACGACATATTTATAAAGTGGTAGAAATTTAAATTCACATTTATAATCGTGATATAGATTGTCAAACACTTTAGATGTAGTGGTTGTGAAATAATATCAATGATCATGAATAGATTCGGAAAACATTTATAGTAAGAGAAGCAGATCTTTATCATTCAAAAAAGAGATCTCCATTTCCCAATTGTAACTTCAAGATGTGAAAATCAAGTCGGAATAACATGGTTTCAGAGTAAATTTGCATAAGGATAAAAACAAAAACATACTAAGTAGAAGTAGATGTCATGCTTTTGATACGACCAAAAATATATGTTTAATTAGTATGGAATAAAGGCAATCTTATTAAGAAGATTTCATGGACCGCCATAACATGATATTGTTTCTCGATCACATGTCCAAAAGATGAATGCTTTCTCAACCAGTATGTTATCTGGTCAACCAACTTAGCTTTAAAAAATATGCCCTAGCTGGTATTCCTGTACTTTCCAGTTTCTTCTTTTTTCTAGAGCATCATCATCGTACAAGACTTGAAATTACATGTAAGATTAAAAAAAATATTATGATGTCATACTAGATATTCAGTCAACTGTTGTACCTCAACGTATTTCAAAGAGAACCAACTAGTTTTGGTTTTGAGTGGCATTTCAACTTCCACTTAGTTTAAGTCAAGCTTCATTTTGATCGATCGATCATCTAGGTTTGAGTTTATAATCGGTGACAATTATTTTATGAAGACTCGCTTTTGCTATGCTTTTGGTGGGATCCCTTAACCAAGCAATACATACGATCACAACTAATATAGGCAATCTTGAGACAATTGATTACTTAGTTAACAGAATCGATCAAGTTCAGTTAGCAAAGATCAGTTGTTAGAATTTTCTAAATTACATTTCAAGTACGCAAACATGTATGTGCAACCATAACATAAGCAACCATGAATATATGCATACAAAGGGTACGTTTAAGATGTGTATATGACCATAATGTCATCATTCTAGAGCATGCATATTCATTCATCATCGTAACTTTGTATGTTTGACAGAGAGAGAAATTCCTTTGACATTCCGAAAGAGAAAGAGACAATATGCATAGGACAATAATTGTCATGAAACGATGCATGGTGTAATTTGTGTGGACAAGATCCTTCAGCAGTACGTACTACGTAGAAGCTTATTCTATACAAGAATATTATAAATGTGGGCCTTTATTATTTCGTTTCGTTTCGTTTTTTTTTTTTTCCTTACTTTTTTTTTTATATATAAATATTCTAGCCATAGGGCATAAGGATATCTTCAAAGCACGAAATAACCTTGGAATCTATCTATCCTTGCCCCCTTTTCAGTCAAAAAGTAGTCTTCCTAACCTTTTTTCCCCATTATTGCTTGCATGCAAGTTTTTCCCACTTTTCAAAGTCAAACCACCATATTGAATAGATCCATTTTCTTTGATTTTTTCTTACCCACCACTTAACCTTTACATTTCATGATTCATAGGAGATAAAGAGAGATAAGCTATAGCCTATAGATACCATAGTGTATACCCATCTACGTATATTCATCACCTTATCTCCTATTCCTCTTTAAAAAACACTTAGTATACACAAATTAAGGGATTAGTTGATTGTAGATATTGCATAATTTCTAGGCAATATTGGCTTTTTATCACTTAGTACTCGAAGTGACTTAGCCCCATGTATTCTTTTTTTTTTTGGAAAGTAGCCCACTATGTATTCAATGCATATACCGTTTGTCATATCAGCCATGCACCAAGGATGAAGGTTTAGGATTACTCTATGTAGTATGATAGTTTTATAGTATTCATCTAGGTAAAAAGTTAAGTGAGTCCCTTTGAAATGATCTGGTCTTTGACATTCTAGAAAATAACAAAAATATGACAATGACATTCTTTAATGAGGACAGTTTACTTCGTTCGGCCTAAAACATATAATGACAATTGCGAATGCTCATTTGAGAACAACCGAAACGCAACGAGACTAAGTTCAGGGACTTGAGAACGGAACAAAAGACAGGGGGACTCAACCGTCTTCCGAAAAGAGATGGGGGCGCTTTGAGCTAGATCTCATGTTACATTTAGTATCTAACTCAAAACTTGTTTGTTACATATCAGTGGAGAGGTTCAAATAACTTAAAATTTTGGTATCTCTGACGAGAGGAAAATTTGGTTACTATTTAAGTGTCATGTGATTTTAAACCTACATTTAATCATTTATTTTCAAGATAATTAAACACCCGAACACAATGTAAAAACTAGTTGAGAGATTAGACTGAAAATGTTTATTCTGGTTCTAAGAGGGTCCCAAAGCTTTAGGATCACTAAGAATGTTCGATTCCAAAGAGAGAGAGAAGAGAAAGAGAGAGAGAGAGAGAGCTATTTTTATCAAGATAAGGCTATAGTACTACCTCATGACACAAAAAGAATCAACCTCCACACTCAACTTGCACACCATTATCACCACCCCCCTCTTCTATAAATAGCCTCATCATCAACCTTAACTCTCAAGCTCTTTCGGTAACCCTAGCTACACCCACAACATCCATATATACAAAGTAATCTAATCTTTTCAACAGGCCAAAAATGGCGGATTCTTCGGAAACTTCAAGGTTATGTCTGTCTGTCTGTCTCTCTATCTACGGTCTCTTTTCTCTAATTGACGTCTACTATAACATAATAGATAGGTTTCCATGAAAACAGTTCTTCTGTTTTGTGTTATAAGGTTCTAAGTATATGCATGAAACAGGAATAAGTGTGCAGCATGCTTCAGGCAATTCATCAGGATGGAACACTTAGTGGATCATATGAGAACCGTGTTTCACTCGAATCATGAACCCACTTGTGGGATTTGCAGGAAGCATTGCAGATCTTTTGAGTCCCTTAGAGAACATCTTATTGGTACATTAACTAATTATCAACATATATACGTACATATATATATATATATAATATATAGTTTATACTTTGCTCTTTCTATATTTATTATTTATTATTTTATTTTATTTTATTTTGGTAGGGCCATTACCAAAAGCTGAATGCAAAGAGATATTCAGTGTGAGAGGGTGCAAGTTCTGCCTAGCAATCTTTGATAGCGCTTATTCTGTTAGGGTTCATCAACAAAGAACATGCCAAGTCTCTGCTGGACTCAATCCAGTAAGAATCGTCATTAATCGATCTGTTTACTACCGGTTCAAACTTTAAAGTTATTTGATAGCTTAAAAATAATATTTAATTGCAATATTAATTTGAGGAGTTTTCCTTTATGATGATTCTCTTTTTCCTTGTTCTAGGGAATACTCGGCCGCTTGGCGAACTTAGGGATTCGAGACAACCTGATTATAGACAATGGAAGAACAAGAGGGCCAGAGGTGGTTGCATTAGCTTGCAAAATGGTGGGTGGAGGCAACGATGGCTCTTTAGATATCTGTGCAAGAGTTTGCATCATCGATGAAAATGAAAACATCATCTTCCACACTTATGTTAAGCCAACCATCCCTGTCACTAACTATAGGTAACAAAATCAATTCATGTTATATACATCTCTGCTTGATTTTTAAATTATATTCGGTTAATAAACGATAGTGTTATTTCGATTAAGGTATGACTCGACCGGAATCCGACCGGAATTCCTAAGGGATGCAATGCCAATGAGGCAAGTGCAAAAGAAGATTCAAGACTTCCTGTGTAATGGTCAACCTTTGTGGCAGATTCGACCTAGAGGTGGAAGAGCAAGGATTCTTGTGGGCCATGGTTTAGATCATGACCTTGATCGCTTGCAAATTGAATATCCATCTGTAATGTTCAGGTGTGTACATACTACTTATAAACTCAACTAGTTATGTATATGATATATCTATATATATATGTATCAATCAATCAAATCATTCTATATACTAATAAGATATATGATTACCATAGGGATACTGCAAGATATCCTCCATTGATGAAAACAAGCAAACTCAGCAACTCACTCAAGTATCTATCACAAGTATATCTTGGGTAAGTGCAACAATTTGGTATATTAATTAGTTAATTAATTAATTAATAAAAAGAGTGATTATATATGTATATATGTAGGTTTGAGATTCAAAATGGGATACAAGATCCATATGAAGATTGTGTTGCAAGCATGAAGCTGTACATGAGAATGAGATCACAAGTTCATAGGATAGAGGACTACCCATTGGCTTCTGACCCACAAAACAAGAATAGCTTTGCAACATGGAGGCAAAGTGAGCTTGAGAGAATGACATCAGAACAAATGTTGGAGATCTCTAGGTCTGATTACTACTGTTGGTGCTTGGATAATTAATAGTCAATAAAACAAAGATCAGACCGTAACACATCTTCATGAGGTTTAATGGAAGCTGATCCAACCAATTACATAGTACTGCATGCAGATCAATGAGTGTCTTAAGTATAATTAGTGTTTTTATAATCATAAAAATAACATTAATGTGTGGTCGGAATCATGTATTTCCAGTACTTATTGCTACCCTCTTCTTAATTGTTTGCTGTAATAAAAAGACTCAAGGCCCTGTTTGGCCAAAAATTTATAAATACGAAAACTGATTATCAAAAATTTGGCAATCTTCTTGTGTTAGCACCTTCTCTTATGAAATTTAGAGCTTGTGGTTGGTAGTAGTATGTTGCGACCGTACGTGAGGGAGGATGAGCACTTGTACATGCACTTAGAACTAGAAGTTGGAAGCTGAACTTCCAATTCGTTGACTTATTTTGCCGTGTATTAATTGTCAACGGATGAATTGACATAGGAATAGGTCAACACTTGCAAGAGTAGCAATCTTGCAGACAGTGCTTGCTTGTGCAACAACCAATAAATTGTTTGTCTGTGTTGTATGTTAACTTTCTAAGAAAGTATTGATCATATATCATCATGGGTCTTTCTTTGTTCCTAATATACAGTAGAACGATTAATTCTACTCGTATATAGTATTAATAACATGTAAGATATGATAGTATGAAGCTAACATACGAGACCGAGATGGATTTATCTACCTATACAAGGTCTATAAAAAGAGTACAATATTCAAGAGTTGGACAGAAGAAATCCTTAGCTTTTGAGCAAAAAAGACCATGTTATATATGCAAAGCAAGAACACAGAATCTTATACCGTAACATAATAATCAGTTCATACTTCTTCACCACACAACCTTATTTAATTACAAGTCATACTGATTAATGCACATTAAAGCAGAAGCACCGTGATCTTCATCTTTGTCTTACTGATCTTCTTCATGGAATAGGGTGGATGACAACTTTGCCAGTAGCTCTAGAAGTCTGAAGATAGGAAAAGGCTTCAACCGTCTGCGAAAATGGAAACGGAGCTTTCGGATCAATCACAGCCTTCACCTTCCCACTCTCCAGATAACTCTCCACCTTCTCCAAAATAGCTCCGTTTGAAGTCAGTACAAAGATGATCACCGGTGGGGTTGCTGGGCCCACAATCGTCACCACTTTCCCTCCTTCCTTTACTGCCTTCCCTGCCCTCTCTGTTTCACTCCCACCTGCATTTTTGATACGATCATGGATCATAATCAAGTTTCTTTTACTTTGTTGATAGCTTTGAAGACTTGAACTATTAGAAAAATTCATCGAACCGATTAGTTACCACTTACCAACTGTATCGTAGACCAAGTCGAATTTCTCAGGCAAGTCTTCGAACTTTTCCTTGGTATAATCGATAGCTAAATCAGCACCTAAGTTCCTTAATAGTTCAAGTTTCCCTGTGCTTGAAGTCGCTGCTACTCTCGATGCTCCAAAAACATGTTTTGCAAGCTGCCCTCCCACAACAAAACAGAAACATATATACACACAATCATATGATTAAGGAAGCCTCAGTTTGTCTTAGCAGTTTTAGAACACGATTTTCCGAAACTACGTTTTCATTATACAAGATTATATTTTGAATTGACGCAACGTAGTTACTAAAAGTTCGAAAATTTAGAAATAAGAAGGGACCTGAATGATATGGGCGCCAACCCCACCAGCTCCACCAAGAACAAGGATGGATTGACCAGGAGAAAACTGAGCTCTTTCAAGGCCTTCATAAGCAGTTTCAAGGGCAAGAGGCAGGGAAGCCGCTTCTACAAAGCTCAGTTTTTTAGGCTTAACAGCCAACACCTTCTCGTAAACGGCAGTGTACTCAGCCAAAGATCCTGCCCTTGTTGGATTAACCAAAGCTACCTCATTCAAATCCCCATACACTTCATCCCCTTCCTTGAATTTACTCACTTTGCTCCCCACTTTCACCACCACCCCTGCTACGTCATAACCTGGTACAGTCTAATGCCAAAAAGGAAAAATAAAAAAGTGGGTCCGGCTTAGGGAAAAAAAAAACCCATTTGCCAAAATCAAGCTAATATGATTCAGAAGTATATGTGTGTATAACACTAACTGGGAGAGGAGAATCAGTGGCTTTGAAGTAACCGAGCATTCGCTTGAAATCAACAGGATTGATGGAAGCAGCAACAACTTTGACAAGAACTTGGTGTTCATTGATGGAAGGAAGGGGCAAGTTCGATTCAAGCTTTAGAACATCAGCTGGGTTCCCATACTCAGAGTAGACCCATCCCTTAATTTGTGAAGGCAAGTTATCACTTGAAATGGAAGAAGCCATTAATGGGTATTTTTGCCTCAGAAGAAAGATGAGATTTTTTTTTCAATGAAATTGGAAAAGCTTCTGCCTCTTCAGTACAGTGCCAAGATTGGGTTAGTGATGAGTGATAACTGATGGTGATTTGAATGTGAAAACATTCCTGTTTTACAAAGGAAAACTTTGTCATGAATGTAGACGTGTTTCTGGTAACAATATTAAATAATTTGGATTTAAATGTTGATAAGACTATTTGAAAAAAAGAAAAGAAAATATCTAAAATGGTTTAAAGTTGCGAGTGACCAGCACTATTACCCAACAACTTTCCTTACGAAGAGCAGTTCAGCTTTATTACGTAGAAGACGTGTGAAGACGAAATTTGATAAGGATCGATCTACATAAAAATATACTATACTCGTACTATACTCATGAATCACCTCTTAACATCAAGAAAATAAATAATGATTGAAATTGAATCTTTCCGAATCTATTTCCTACCGCTTAATCTCATGGTTTTATGTGTTTGTTTTCTTCTAGCTGGGCTTTTTGTTGCTCCCACCAATGAACTCATGATGACATGAAACAAGATTTACAAAAGCCTCTTTGTGGAAAATAGAAATGCCCAAAGGAGATAGCCAAACTTTAGCATATGTGGAAGTTATATATTAGTGATAACATAACATTGCAAATTAAGTGATGATGCTACAAAACAGAGTAAGAGACAACTACAAAGTACTATTCTTATGATTTAACTATACAATGCCTTTTCAGCTAAAAATGGTTTCTTCGCATGCTCTGTTTAAACAATGAAGAGAAGGTATAACATAACAAGTAGTGATCTCATAATCTACTTAGATTTACTAGGAAGTAACCAGAGAAGAGAGAGAGCTCAAGGCGAATGCAAGAAATGCAAAGATGGAAACTATAATGGATGCTTGCGCCATTGCTGGAAACTTGACTTCGCCTCAATTTGATTTCCAATCCTCGACCTGAGTATCTGCTGAAGATGACCCGGAAAGAAGAAGATAGGCTATCATCTAAACAAACAATGCCCACCATTGAATAAGCACATCATAAGTAATGGCCCATGTCTTCAAGGTCCAAGGCAACTAATTCACAATGAAGTATTACTCCTTGCTCTTTCCCATATAAAGAGCATTAGGTTTGTTAGGATGCAATCAATTGAAACTAGTGGTTACTCATGCTAATTGAGTAAGGTGATGGCTTTTTCAATACTAGATTCTTTGCTTAGAAAAGAGGCAAGCTTTTCTCCTCTACAAAAAAACAAAAAACATAGAACACACAGGCAAAAGCTAAACAATAATCAAGGTGAGTTATTATATTAAATAAGCATTATTAATCACTAAGATTACATATGGGGCCCGTCTGCAAAAATCACACACGGAAAGGTTCAAGTTACTCGTATAATTGATGTCATAATACTATGAAGTCCCTCCAAACATAAACCAAGCTCAATCTCCATTGTCTACTAGCTGTGTCTTCTAGGACCTTGCAAAGAACTCTTGTGCTTCATAGTACCGTTCAATGACAACGTTGAAGAGAGGGTGGATAGGTTCCAAGAGGTTAGAGTAGGGGCCTGCTACAGAGCGTGGTAATGGCGGGTCATTCTCATTCTTTGAACTGGCATATTGACTCGAAGCAAGGCCACTTAAGCAGTAACATGTGTGATAGAAGTCTCTCCGCTTACCGGGTTTGTCTCTAAGTCCTCCGCCTTCTTGCTCCTTCAAAAAAGGAAATGGACCAAGCATGATAATATTAGATGAGAAGAACAAAATAGAAAAGAGCTTGTGGTGGTATATGTATTGGGAAGCAGACCTGGGCGCATAGCAGGATGTACTGCTGCAAAGCTAAGCTGTGAAAGAATGGTTCTGTATTTGAATGCCTTTTGATAAATTCATAGCCGATATCACTGAAATTAACTGGATTGGAAGCGTTCAGACCTGTATTGAAGAATGCAGAGATTCTAAGACTGCAATCAATAACAGCAGACAGATTGTATACAAGCAACTGAGCTACCTGTAGGACCCTCTGGATTGACAATTCCATGAAATACTAGTTGTTCATCGATGGTTGAGCTTAGTCTTTGTAATAATACGCAAACACCTCCCTGTTCATCTTTACTTATTAGTCCTATCATATAATCCGGAAGGAGATGAAAGTATGAGTAACTAACCTGCCAGAAGGAGTAGCAGCCATCTACAAGCTTATTTGTTCTTCCCTGAAATCCAAACTCTCTTCCACCTTGTCGAAATACCACCCAATCCTTATGGAGAAAAGAAAAAGGAAAGTTAATGGTCATTTTATTCATTTGATTGGTATCTAGATATAATATGGATCACCAAAATGAGAGGCAATACTGTCTTACAATTAAATTCACCAAGTCCAAGCGATTGGCCTCATTGAGCAGAATCATTGCAGCCAATCCGCAAAATGTGTACCTAAAGGAAGTTTTGTATCTGTGAGGCCCTGTCTGAGAGGAAAGGATATAACGAAGACGAGAAAGAGATTCCTTTTATACAAGAGAACAAGTCAAAATATTAACACGGCTAGAAACTTATACAAACAGAGATACAAAAAGCAGAGAGAAGAAAAGTATGCTCAGTGTGAAAACATACCCACCATGAGCTTCAGATCCAGGTTCACCCGAAATACCACCTTCATATGTCTGACAACTACAGAGAAGAGAACCCATGTAATAACCTATTTTTAATCTTTTGGAAATAAGCTTGAAGGAAGGAATAGAGCCAAAAAGAACAGAAAAGAGGGGATTGAAGGGTATGTTATGACCAACCTTAAGATGTAATTTCCCACATTCTGTACCAAGTCATCATCCAAGATATTCAGGATACTTGCAACCTAATCAGTATAAAAACTTATGTGTCACCAAAAATTGTCATACTAAAACAGTAATTTTAAAAGTTGAGAGTAGAAAAGTTCATTATGAGGTTGCTTTCTTCAGTGCATAACAACTTACGGAAATGGCTGTGTAACAAGCTCGAACATCAATTTCTCCTGCTTCGTGCATCCTAAGAACAAAATATAAGTACAATAAACAATTGGTGTCATCTACAGGATCCAAACCCAAATTTCTTCACATATACTAGGAAGGAAGAAATTAGTAAGAATCAGACGATATCCTATTTTGGCCATATCCACAGTGGCCTCAGTAACAACAAGGGATATCCTTTTTAATAATAAAAAGAAAAAAAAAATGAATAAAGGAGGCAATGTCACACCGAAATCCTCCACTTGGGTGTTTCATACGCCGCAAAAACGTGTACAGATTCTGTCTGAAAAACGTCATAGAGACTACGTCAAATCCATTACTGAAGATATCAAAAATAAAAAGCTGCTGAAGTTATTTTCTTCAAGGGTTACAAACTGACAACCTATTAATGGATGACAATGCTTCATGACCACCCAAAGTAACAAGAGAATTCACTGCAGCATAAGTTGTTGCAAGATGAGGCAGCTGAGCAAAAAATAATATATTAGTTCATTATTGTAAATAGTTGAAATTTTAATCTAAAAAAAATTCACTTGCCTGCCCAGGTCCACCTCCATATCCACCATTTGGATCCTGCCAGTATAAAGAAAGGTAATACAATACTTCATGGTAGAAACAAACCACAATATAGACATAAATTTTTTTCAAGTTTTAGACCAAAATCCTAATTGTGAGGCTCGATTTTATACTTGACAGCGATTGAGAAAATCAACAGCTCTCTTCTCGAGATCAGTATCAACAGACTCTCCCAGCAAAGCAATTGAGTGCAGGATCCAGTAGCAAAGCCAAGGTCGACTGCATCAAAAGAAAAAAAAAAAAGAAAAAAAGAAAAAAAGAAAAAAAGAAAAAAAGAAAAAAAGAAAAGCTAATAACGAAACGGGAAATGGTAGTCTAAGCACTTCTCTTCATCACTGTAAAAGTGCAAACTTTACATGCTCATCGAGCTTGCTCAATTAACATGGTAATCTGAATATAAATCATAAATTGCGGGAAAAAAAAAGTAGATAAGTATAAAGCATGAGAGTTTTACTTGGCATCGAGGACGCAAAATGAAGGACCCAGTCCAGTAAGACCCCTGATGAGGTACTCCATGTGATCATCGCGCCTAAGCTCCAACCTAAGGAGGAAGAAACAGAGAAAGGTTCTTCAAAATCCTCAACATCTAAAGCAATAATAGAATGGAGAATAGAGAAAAAGAAAAAGCCCTAGCTTAATTACATGACTTCTTGCGAGCTCCGTGGAACACTGAAGAAGAGATGGTAGATCCGAGAAACCTGAGAATCCACCATCCACTGATCGCGCTGCGTCACCGTTTGACAGCTCTGAACCGCCGGCGAGTCCATAGTCGGTTCGATACAAGTCCCTGTAACTGACTGCAACTGACTTCTTTTTCCGGAGGCTTCCGGTTTTCATTTTAGAGAAGATGACGTGGGGACCCACATCCTCTCCAAAATCGTATACATTTATATATACACGAAGAATACGTATACGTGGTTTATTTTTATTTATTTTTATTTTTTAAGGATGTATCCAGCTTTTCCAGCTTTATGGGAGATTTTGATGTCGGAGATTTAACGTTTAAGTTTAGTGGTCTTTATAGATTTGAAAATATAAGATCTGTGGAAAATTATTCATAATTAATTATTTATGTATTTATTTATATTAATTTCTATCATTCTAATTTTTAACGAATTAAACTGAATTTCAAAATTCTTAATCCAAAAATCAATCAAGTTAAAAAATAAAGAAAAAAAAAACTAAAAAAGATTAAGCATTTTTTAAAATCCCTGTTTTTTTTTTTTTTTTTTTTTTTTTTTGTCAATCATTATTATTTTGTCGAAGGAACTGGAGGTCTTTCATTTGCATCTGAACAGCTTCTTTAGACAATACTTTCGGTATCGGAATATTCTCTTCATAACCGTCTTCCGCCACTTTAACCACCTTATCTTTAACAATCCTCTCTATCTCGGACTTTTTAACCGATGGGAAAACAGCAGCAAGCATGACAACTAGAAGAGACTCATCTTCTTCTTCAATAGGATCTCTCTCAAAGCAACAGACATGAATTGCTTCCATAGCTTTCTCCACTCGAATATCCATCGGGATCGTGGGGGTAGCCACATTGAGTTTCGAACGTTTCTGCAATGAAAGATCGATTTTGTAAACAACATATTCCGATATCGGTAGTTCAACGAGAAGGGATTATATAATACTTCTCTGGCTTCATTCATTAGGGAGAGGAAAGTTTCTTCTTCGAATTCTATGTCGTTCGAGATTCGAAGCCGAGCAACACCTTCTAGAATCTCCTCGGATTTAAGAAGACCGGCTCCCACTCCGGCTAGCCAACAGCATAATAGAACATACAGAGGATCCCCTGCCTACTAACCACAAAGGAAAAAATATGAAAAAAAAAAAAAAAAGGTATCAAGTATTCAAGTAAGTAAGCTCTATAGAACAGCCTTCAATTATCAAATTCTCTCAAACTCCAGTTTGTAGTCCTTAGATCATCGGGTGTATATTTATCAAATACAGTTTGAGACTAAAATCTAACCAGATTCACATAATCTAAATAATTACACTTAGACCCACAAAATATTATAAAAAATTTAAGCTCACTCTAAAACTACATGATGTTATCGAAGTTCCAGTCCGCTCAAATTCCCGGTTTCAACTGCATACTCAAATCGGGATTCCGAAATTTCACGTGTCCTGCTGATTCGGCGAGACCAACTAGTAAGAAGATCAAATCGAGGCTAAAAATCCAATTTTTAATTATCAAATTAAACCAATATTAAGCTCAAGGGCTGAAATTAATCCAGTGGCAAACTATATGAACTACATGTAATTCAATGCACGATGAAAGAGTTAGGATCGTAATGTAATGAAACAGTACCCGGCCGCGTCGATCTTTGAATTCATAGAAAGCTTTAGAATCCATGATAGTACAGTTATTCCCAACTCTTCTTCGAAACTCTGCGAAATCAACGATATCGCCACCAACTCCGCCTTCATCGCTGAGAATTCTAGCGATTAACCCGACAACAGGGAGAGAGCCGATCACCCTGTTCGCGAAATTCGAGATGGAGTTAGGGTTTTCAATGAAAGCTCTGACGGAAGCGACTCGAGCTAATTTGGGGGTTTTGGAGCAGCAGCTTCTGAGTCTTGTGGAGGAGTAGCCATGGATGTGGCAGAGAAATTGGTTAGATGATGTATAGGCAGAGATGGTAGTGACTGAGGAAAGGTGGCGCGTCGTATTCGTAGCGGTGGCGGTGGAGCTCACAACCACCATGGTTGTTAAGAAGTGATGAAGATTTTCAGAGTGAGTTCGTTAATGAAGTTTGTTATATATAATACTGGCCTCTCATTTTGTACGTCATTGTTATCTCCTTCCAAAATGACCCTATTGTCCCTAACTTCATCAATGTACTTATTAATGATTTTGATTAGCTTATGTTTAATTATAAGCACAATCTTTTTTATGTGCTTCATAAGTAATTAATTAAGAGGTTGGGGTGGAAAAGATAAATTTCTAAACTAAAGTTGCTAAAATTTTACTGAATAAAAAGAAATTAAGAAAAAAAACAAAACAAAAAACAAAAAACAAAAAACGACAACTAAAAAGAAATGACGACATGTCGGATTTCAAGCTCTAGCGACGGCGTTTCTGCCGGAGAGCTGAACCTCATTAGCTGGCTTCACAGCACCATCTTCATCATCATTAGGAGTCGTTCTGTAATACCATCCGTATAGACACAGTTGAATCAGACCCGACACCGCTCCCAACCCATTACTCACCTGCAGATAATTCAAACATAAACATAATTAGCTTAGATTAATCAGCAATTAATCCTCATTAATATGATCATGTGTTAATCTTTCCGATACAATACCAGGACGTAGATATCGAACTTGATGAGAGCATACGCAGTCCAGCAGATACCATTCATGAAGTTGGTCAGTGATAGATAAAACGGCATGTACTTCACACTCTTCGTTTTGATCACTTTAGCCTGCATGCGTACGTGATTACGATTTACAAACCATTAATTGATTAATTAACTTTAAATGGAGTTTAATTAAGGAAAAAATATTTTAAAAAATTTGAAAATAATGCTTACCATGACGGTGAGAGGGGAAGCATACATCATGATGTTGAAGATATCGCAGATGATTCCAACAATTAATGATCTTCTAGTAGTTCCATGGAGTGCAAGCATTGTTACTAGAACTATAACCACCATTAGAATCACCTCACCCAGGAAAACAATAGTTATCTTCTTCTGCAATTATATCAATCATAGCATACAAACATGTTAATCGATCCAATGAATATACGTATATTGATTAATTGGACAGACGGATTAGTAATCGATACGATACGTACCCGGGATTTCTTGTCGGAGTACACGAAGTAAATGCCGAGATAGACCAATTCTAACAAGAGGCCGACGGCGTTGATGGTGATGATGAGAAGGCTATCTGGATGAACGAATGGCATTCCGTAGAAGATCCACAGCATGCAGTTCATAACAGCCGCTAGATACGGATCTGCCCTGAACTCCTCCACCGACTTCTTCTTAACAATCCCATAGAATGTTGGCCTGATTAAATATACATGTTAGATTATATATGTAGTGTGTCCCACATTGGTTATATATATATGTGATATGTATTGTTAGCCTATATATATAGGCATCATCTGTACATCATAGGTGTGATTCAAATACAATATTATATTATCAACATGGTATTAGAGCATAGGTTCTGAATCACCTCAAAAAAAAAAAAAAAAAAAAAAATTCCGCATCTTATTTTCTTTTTTGGCGCCGCAGTGTTCTCCGGCGATTATCTTGTTCTGTCTTTTGCGGTTCTCTTTCTTCTGCTCATAGTTTTCAGCGGTTCCATATACCGCTAGAAACCTCGGAAGACGACCGTTCCAGAGCCGCCGCACACAGCCTCATAGGGGTTCCCACGCTCCCTCACGCGCCGCTCAAATTCCCGGCCGTCTCGCCGTCAGCCGCCACAGTGGTCCGTTCACGTCCGTTCGAGCACCATTCGGTAGATCAAGCTCCGCCGATTCCAGAACAGGAGCCAGTTCCTCCGATCTCATCCGCACGCTCTCCCACGCGCCCAAGAAAGCTCCGCGCGTCAGCCTCACGCACCAAGCCGCCGCCAGCTCTCCGCGCGTGCTCTACACGCGCCAGACCTCCGAGGCGACATCATCAGTGCCACGTCAGCCCTAGACACGTCATCAGTGCCACGTCAGCCCTCGCGCACGTCAGCGTGCCACGTCATCATTGACTTGACCTAGTCACACCGTTGACCGTTGACTTTGACCAGCGTTGACCAGGTGCTTTCTTGTCTATTTTTTCGTCCCGATTCTATATTTGTGGTCTGTTTTTGTATTTGAGTACTTTATATGGCACAAAACGAGATTCTTCATCATGTTCAGACTGTATTGGATGGCACAAACTATATGGTGTGGTCCCAATCTATGCGACGCTTTCTCAAAGGCCGTAAGCTTTGGCTTTATGTGACTGGAGAGGTAAAAAGGCCAGTTATAGGAGCTTCTGAAACCGATGAGGCTTTCACCACTCGTCTTATTGATTGGGATAGCAAACATCATCAAATTCTTACATGGTTCCGTAACACTACTATCCCATCTATTTCTGCGCTCTTTGGTAGCTTTGATGAAGCAAAGGGTGCTTGGGATATGCTTGCCTCTCGGTATTCTTCTGTGGATGGTGCTCACGAGTATCAACTTCTGTTTGAGCTTTTTCATCTGAGGCAGGAACCTGGTCAGAGTATAAATGATTTTCTTGCTCGCATGCAATTCTTGTGGAATCAGATTGATGTTTCTGATCCTATTTGGAAGGATCCTACTAATGCTGAGATGTATACTACACGTAGAGATCAACATCGCCTTCACCAATTTTTGATGGCCTTGCGTGATGATTTTGAGCCTGTCCGTGTGCAACTTTTACATCGTTCTCCTCTTCCTAATTTGGACACTGCCATCTTTGAACTTGTCCGTGCCGAGACTAGATCACAGACTATGCGCTCTCAGTCGAGTCATACAGTGTTGGCTGCACCACCCTCGAGTTCTTCATCATTCCAGCGAGGGCATTATGACAGGTCAGATACTCCTCGACTCCCTCCTAAGTCTCGTGATAACAATTACTGTCGTTATTGTCGACGTCGAGGGCACACTATTGACAAGTGTTGGTGTAAGGGAAGACCTAATGCACCAACAGTAACTGTTACTCATACTGAGCATAGTTTATCTCCAGCTGCATCATTTCCAGCTACTCCCTCTTCAATTGCTGCTTCTGGCCAGGCATCAGGATCCAGTGTCACTTTATCTGCAGCTGACTTCGAGGCAATAGTCAATCAGGTTGTCCTATCCCGTTCTGGTAATGCATCTTCCTCTGTCCTCTCAGTCTTGCCAGGTACATTTTCCCCTTGGCTTTTTGACTCTGCTTGTTGCAATCACATGACACCTCACCCTACTTCCTTGACCACATCTGCACATTCACCTCATTACTCATTGATTCGCACAGCTGATGGATCCACTATGAATGTTAAAAATATAGGCACCATCAGTACACCTTCCCTTTCTCTTTCCGAAGTTTTTCATGTGCCTGAATTATCCTTCAATCTCCTCTCTGTTGGCCAAATGTGTGAACTTGGATATAGACTTGTTTTTGACTTTTCTGGTGTGCATGTGCAGGATCCTCGCACGAACCAGACCCTTGGGACCGGGCGTAGAGTTGGGCGCATGTTCGAACTCTCATCCTTACACCTCCCCACCACAAACATCTCTGCTGTTGCCTCATCGTCATCCTCATCTCTTGCACTTTGGCATTCGCGTCTTGGTCATGCATCTCCATCTCGAGTTCAACTTTTAGCATCAAAGGGTTTGTTAGGTTCAGTGTCCAATAGTCCATTTGATTGTATGTCATGCCAACTTGGAAAACAACCTGCGTTGCCTTTTAATAATAGTGAGTCTCATGCTACTGCGTCTTTTGATTTAATTCATTCTGATGTTTGGGGACCTTCTCATGTTGCCAGTATGAGTGGTTCACGTTATTTTGTTATCTTTGTTGATGATTTCTCTCGTTATACTTGGATATTTTTAATGATATCTCGTTCTGAGTTATTGGATATTTATCGCACCTTTGCAAAAATGATTGAAACCCAATTTTCAAAACCCATCAAAGCTTTTCGTTATGATAATGCTTTAGAATATACTCAACATGAATTTCAAGCCATCCTCAAGCATTATGGCACTGTTTCTCACTTGTCGTGTCCAGGGACCTCACAACAAAATGGTCGAGCAGAACGAAAACTTAGGCACATTTTAGACACTGTCCGTGCTTTGCTTCTTTCCACATCTCTTCCTACCCCGTTTTGGGGTGAAGCTACTCTCACGGCTGTCTACACAATCAATAAGTTGCCTACCCCTATCCTTGATAATTGCACTCCTCACGAGAGGTTGTTTGGCTTTGTCCCCTCATATCATCATCTTCGTGTTTTTGGTTCTGCATGTTTTGTTTTACTCCAACCTCATGAGCGCACCAAACTCGAGCCTCGCTCTTGATTGTGTTGTTTTCTTGGATATGGAGTAGAACAAAAAGGCTACCGGTGTTATGATCCTATCTCTCATCGTCTTCGCATCTCCCGTCATGTCATTTTTTGGGAGCATCGACTATTCCACGAAGTCGGCAAATTCAACATGTCATCCTTCCCTCCCTTTACTACACTTCTTGAGATTCCTCTTTCTCCAAATTCTACTAGCAATGTCTTGCCAGGGTCTTCATCAGTCGAACATCAATCATCTTCTGCTCCCGACACTGCTCCGTCTGCATCCCTAGGTTCTGTTCCATCTGAGGATCCGATATGCACTCCACCACCTGACCTTCGCCGATCCACTCGAGTAAGATCACTTCCATCCCATTTACAAGATTTTCATTGCTTTCATGCCTTAGCTACCTTGCATGAGCCTCACTCCTTTCGTGAGGCCTCCACTAACCCTCTTTGGCAGGCTGCGATGAAAGAGGAAATTGATGCTTTACATAAGAACGATACATGGGATCTGGTTGACTTGCCTCCTGGAAAGTCTGTGGTTGGGTGTAAGTGGATTTACAAAATCAAGACTTGTTCGATGGCACTATTGACAGGTACAAGGCTCGACTTGTGGCCAGAGGTTTTACTCAGGAGTACGGTGTGGATTATGAGGAGACTTTTGCTCCAGTTGCTCGCCTCTCCTCTGTGCGTGCTCTGCTGGCTGTTGCAGCCTCTCGACATTGGTCCCTTTGTCAGATGGATGTTAAGAATGCCTTTCTTAATGGTGATTTAAGTGAAGAAGTCTATATGCAGCCACCCCCTGGATTATCTCATCCTACAAATAAGGTTTGTCGTCTCCGTCGAGCTTTATATGGACTTAAGCAGGCTCCTCGAGCATGGTTTGCTAAGTTTAGCGCTACTATCTCTAGCCTTGGCTACTCCCTCAGTTCATATGATTCAGCCTTATTTATTCGCCGCACAGACAGGGGTACCATACTTCTTCTACTATATGTTGATGACATGATCATAACTGGAGATGATATCACCGGTATTCAGGAACTTAAACAGTTCCTCAGTCAGCACTTTGAGATGAAAGATCTTGGTCCTCTCAGCTATTTTCTTGGCCTTGAGATCTCTTCTTCTTCTGATGGTTATTACTTGACACAGGCTAAGTATATCTCTGATCTGCTCTCCCGGGCCAATCTCACAGACAGCAAGATTGCCGACACTCCGACTGAGCTTAATACCCGTCTCACTCCTGATGATGGCGAGCCTCTTCGTGATTTTACCTTATATCGGCATTTAGTTAGCAGTCTTGTCTATCTCACTGTCACTCGACCTGATATCTCGTATGCTGTTCATCAAGTGAGTCAGTTTATGGCTGCTCCTCGCTCCACTCATTTCTCAGCTGTCCTCCGCATTCTCCGCTACCTGAAGGGAACATCATTTCATGGGCTTTACTTCTCCTCTCAGTCTTCTCTTCAGTTGCATGCTTATACTGATGCAGATTGGGCGGGTGATCCGACAGATCGTCGCTCTACCACTGGTTATTGTTTTCTACTTGGCACTTCACTCATCTCTTGGCGAAGTAAGAAACAAATTGTGGTTGCCCGCTCTAGCACCGAGGCAGAATATCGTGCCCTAGCTGACACTACCTCAGAGCTTCTTTGGTTGCGATGGCTGTTACAAGATATGGGTGTCTCTGTATCTTCTGCTACTCCTGTATACTGTGACAACAGGAGTGCTATTCAGATTGCTCATAATGATGTATTTCATGAACTGACCAAACATATTGAGATTGATTGTCATTTTGTCCGTCATCATCTTCTTCAGGGCTCACTACAGCTTCATTCTGTCACGTCTCGTGATCAGCTCGCGGACATCTTCACAAAGTCACATCCTCCAGGGCGCTTTCGTGATCTTGTGTCCAAACTCAAGTTGGTCTCTCGTACTCCACCTTGAGTTTGAGGGGGGCTGTTAGATTATATATGTAGTGTGTCCCACATTGGTTATATATATATGTGATATGTATTGTTAGCCTATATATATAGGCATCCTCTGTACATCATAAGTGTGATTCAAATACAATATTATATTCTCAACAATACACATAATCAATATACATATATATATATATATATATACATAGAAGGAGAGAGAGAGAGAGATGAATACGCTGGTGAAGCGAAGAGGAAGAAGGAGATAACATTCCCTGCGCACAAAGAATCAAGGAAAAAGAAAAATAGTTAGAAAGTTTAACCAGATGAACAAACTGATTCGATATATGCATAGCATTATGAAATTTCAATCTCGATCACTGTATATACATATATATATATACACATTCATAATTATATTATACGTACACATTCATACTGATACACTAATTTCAGAATCAACAAACAGAACGAAGATATCTGAGAAAGAGAGAAAGGTTAGAAAGAGAGAGAGAGCATGAAAGCTAGGAACGAAGAAAAGGAAGCACAAAACGTACCGATAATTCCAACCACAAAATGTGCAGTATCAGCGACTGCCATCCTCGCAAAGGTCAAAGATGATATCTAGAAAGAGAGAGAGAGAGAGAGAGAGAAGGAGCAATAGAGGGAAACTAGAGAGAGAGTGAGAGCTCCAAGAATTTCAGAGATGAGGAAGAAGAGAAGGAAGGGGGGCTGTCTTTATAATCACAGAAAGCATGAGATGAGTATTGAGTCGTAAGTCCTAGTTATACTTCTTCTTCTTCTTCTAGTGCGGCTCAAATCCGGATATAGTTAAAAACTAATTAATTAACTAACCTAATACGATTTCACAAATAAATTACTTTTTATCCCATCAGTAAATCTCGCAGGCTTGCTCTCTCTCTCTCTCTCTCTAGTTTCTCTCTCGTCCATGCATGCAGGCTTGCAGCAGTCGTATCTAGTTGGGATTCTTCTGCAATCCATGAGAAGCAGCGGGACGCCGATTTGCTTGATAAGTTCGTTACGCTTTGTTACATAACTACCCCTTTTATTAGACTTATTTACGCAACTGACACTCTACACGTGCCAGCTTATTTTTGGTGGTTAATTTAGTTATCTAGTCAGCTTTAGATGAAAATGATTAAATTAAAAAGTTAATTAGACTTTTCTTATTTATTTTTTTTACTTAGATTTTTATAATTTTTAAAATTAGACTTAAATTAAGTTATATTATTATAAGATTTAAATTTATTTATTTTAGTTATAATATAGTTCTATATTAAAATTTTATAAATGCTTTTGTTTGTTATTTATTAATATTTATATTATAATATTAATTGAAAGAAGTGATGATGTTGCACCGGCCCAAATGATGAGACCTTGATACATGGGCCTAAGCCCATACATTATTATGTATATAGCCTGCATTTCCTCTTAACCCAAGAGCTGAATATGCCACAAGCAAGCGGCCCAATCTTGACATTTAATGAGAAAAATGTATTATTATACCCCCTAACTATTGGATAGCTACACATTGGCCCCCCCGAGAGTATAATAACACAGTCCTAAGTCCTAACTATGACTATCCTCAATTATTGAGCATGCAAGGATCGCCATAGCTAGCGTGACATGTTTGACTAGAAATATTATTTTAGAAAATTTTATAAAAATTTTAAAAAATTCATATTAATTTTGTTTTCATTTTCACTCTATATTTTCATATACTAATAGCAATGATATGAGCTACATTATTATAAATGATGACTCGATTCAATTATAGTTACGGGAAGTTACTTGTCTAGTTTTGCAAGGAGATAATGGAAGTTATTTTCAAGAAGAATACTAGTTTTAGTGGGAAATGGCTAGTAGAGGTTGGTCCCCTAAGGAGAGAGAGAGAGAGAGAAACTAGTTCCATGGAGAATGACTAGAGGAGGAGAAGTGAGAGAGTGAAATATTGTATATGGTGGTTCTTCCTTTTTCTCTATAGTGACTATTTATATATATATATATATATATCAAGAAAGAAAATCAAATCTCAAAAGCATTGATCCAATTCTCAAGAATGTGCAATATCCTCCCATTTTTATTTACTTAGCTAGCTTTTCTTAAAGCTAAAAGCATGGATACATGTATAAAGGTAAGATATAAAAAATTGCCCTATTTTTTTTATTGTTTTATTTATAGTCAAAGATACCTCCAAATTTCTCTTATCTAGAGAAAGTATTAAACAGCTTAATAAATTTAAGCCATTTTCTAGTGAAAAAGGGTATCTAATATGTTTCTATGTCTTTTTGTTTATGAATAAACCGGGTTCAACTAAAGATAAATATATTTTTTCCGAATAGTTTAAATGATAATAACATTTGATTTTTTTTTGTGAAAGTTGATTTAAGTCTCGAATACGTTATTTCTATAATAATATTCTTCACTGATGATATAGTAGAACTTAATGTTCTTTCTAAATTTATACCCTATAACTCAATACGCGTAAAGAAATTCTTCGAGCATTTTTATATATATATTCACTTTGATGACAAAGAATAAAAAGTTTGAACCTTTTATTTAATATGATAATATGTTTTCTTAAAACGAAATGAATAGTGGGTTAGTGGAGGAGGAGGACACGACTCTTTCATTATCTAAATACAAAAAGACACATAAATTTGTTCATTCAATAGAAAACCAAGACATATTCTTAGAGACACTAAAGGGATGAAATGCTAATCTTTTAGGAGTTTTAAATGCATACAAACATTGTTAAGAGTTTCGTTTCCTTGATTCTACTAATTGAGTATGATGTTTTATAGATATATATATATATATATATATATATATATGCTTTGTCAAATATAGTCGTAGAACAAAAGATGTATGCATCATTCTTTTACGATCGCGTAATTATAAATTCATTTTTTATACGAGAATTAATTCCTAATATTCTTCTTCAATAGGGATTGATATAAATATATCCTCATTAAGTGGACAAAATATTCATTCTAATCATATCTTGTAGACATGTTCATCCATTTTTACCATTTGAGAAGATATGTTTCACTAGTTCAAGAACTTGGTTTGAACTCATAAGCTAAACATTCATACTAATCTTAGCAACTTGACATGTTTTTATTATAGTATCATTCTTTTTCTTTTTTTTTTCCACCATTGTTTCATATATCACATGTAATTTGATATATATATATATATATATTTCATTTCCTCTCTAATGGGAGTAGCACTAACTAAGAACCATGTTGCCGGGACCCAAAGAATAAAAGCTATTTTTTAATATTTTTTTTTCTTTTTGTAGTGCTAGCAAAAAGGAAATGGGGAAATCGCTATTTTAGTTATAAGTTGGAAAATGATATATATATATATATATTATAATAATGAAATAAGAGATTTGGGAAGGAAAAAAAAAATAAAAACATAGTTATGCTTAAACAACAATGAATCAAGCACCTTCCACGGTTCCTAGATCGGTAGCACTAAACAATTTTGAAATTCTTTATATTTAGCTTGTCTCCCGTTTCATATAAAGTATTAAGTTATCGAACTATCGAATGTTATTTATATTTATCATCCTAGAATATCGTTTATGATTATAATCAGATTTAATATTTCACATAATTATATAATATTTTATAAAATAAAAAAATGGTCCTAAATTCATTAACGTTAGTATGAGCTCTAGTTGGATAAGAATCAATAAACTTCTTATTTTTTGTTAGTATAAGCGTTAAGAGTTAATATAACCCCTCCACCCTTCCTATCTCATATATATATATATATATATATATATATATAATATATATTAAAAGAGTTGCTATCCTCATGTTTATAAATTTTAAAGAAAATACGATATTTTTAAATAAATTTAAAATATAATCTCAAATATTATATAAAGAAGTCGGGATTAAACTCAAAAAATATTGAATTGATATTTAATTTTTTCTTTTTTCAAAAAAAAAAAATATAAAAAGAAATAAATTGGGTGATGTTTAATACGGTTAGTCAGTACTACTACTAATAACAAAAAACAATATAAGATGAGAATCAGGACCGTTCAAAACGATTATTTTTCAAGTTGACTCACGATCGATCCGACAGGCGACAGCTCATCGACCGTCAAGTATGGGACCCCGATTAAAGCACCCTGGCAAGGAATATGATAGTTAGAAGTGGACCCGATTCTCTCCTCTCAATCCAACGGCCCAGGTCCAATCTAATTCGTCGCTTATCATAAGGGTATTTTAGTATTTCATCCATCAGTCTTAGAACTATAAAAACTGCTCGATCTTCGTCTCTGAACTTTAGTTGCAAAGAACACTCAGAAAAACAGTCACAGAGTACAACAGAGACCATTTTTTTTTTCCGGCGCTGGAGTTTCCATTTTCCGATCATAAAACCTTCTCCTTCCTCTCTCCCTGTTTGTCTCTTTCTAGGTATCTTACTTTCATGGAGGTTTGGTTATCAATTTCGTAGGCACAAGTAATTCTCCCAAACAAGCTATACTCAAATCTCTGATTTACAAACAGAGAGATCGCCGGAAAATCGCTGGAATCTGGTTGGGAGTTCGGAAACAACATTGGGGGTGGTGATATGATGGGTTTTTGCATATGTCCGCTAGGTAGTCCAGCAAGGTTACTGTGGAGCACCAGTTTCTTCCGCCACAAGCTTATGGTCTTTTAACTCCGCGCTAAAAATAATCAACCGCATCTTGTTTTCTGTAATTAAAACCTATAACAACAACATCAACTGAAAATTCACCGGACGGTTTCGTCAGAGATCTTGCTGAACGATTTCATGGAGTCGGGCCGGTTTTTGTTCGATCACTCTGCTTCTTCCCATGGCAATATGCTCTACCTAGGGAATAGCGATTTCGTTTTTCGAGGTAAATTTCAGTTAACTGTTCATCAATTTGTAGTTTAGTCTGTTGTAATCTTGTACGCTGTGTGAAAATTGGTTGAAGGAGCAAGAACAATGATGGGCATGGAGGAAAATTCAAAGAGAAGACCATTTTTCAGCTCGCCAGAGGAGCTGTACGACGATGAATATTACGACGAGCAGTTGCCGGAGAAGAAGCGCCGCCTCACTTCCGAGCAGGTTCTAGTCAAATTCTACTAGTTTCTTTTCCTTAGTTTTGGTAATCTGAGAAGAATCAAAATTTAGATCAATATTCTTCTTCCAAATATTATTCTTCTCACAAGATAAAGATTGGTATATTCGTCCATTATGATCATTTGTGCTATTCCCGGCTTAATGGGACTGGCAATCACAAACATATTTTTCATATTTTAGATTTTGAAAAAGCAATATGAATCTGAAGATGCTCTCGAAAAAGTTTTTTGAATTTCTGATAAATGTTCGATCTTTCCTTCTCCCATGTCTTAGATAACCACTTGAGTAAGTGATGTGATTGATCGAAACCTTTGATGCTGGTAAATGTCAAGGTACATCTGCTGGAGAAGAGCTTTGAGGCAGAGAACAAACTGGAGCCAGAGCAAAAGACCCAGTTGGCTAAGAAGCTCAGGTTGCAGCCGAGGCAGGTGGCTGTCTGGTTCCAAAACCGCCGAGCAAGGTGGAAGACTAAGCAGCTCGAGAGAGATTATGATCTCCTCAAATCCTCGTATGACGCTCTTCTTTCCGATTTTGACTCCATTGCGAAAGAAAATGAGAAGCTAAAAAATGAGGTATATTTGTTTTGAACTATAGAGGAACTTCTCTGAAAAGTTATGCTTTACACAATGATTGGATTTTTAGGTGGTATCCTTGACGGAGAAACTTCAATCTAAAGAGGTGTCCAAAACA
Organism: Coriaria nepalensis; assembly: GCA_027186245.1. NCBI lineage: Eukaryota > Viridiplantae > Streptophyta > Magnoliopsida > Cucurbitales > Coriariaceae > Coriaria > Coriaria nepalensis. The sequence goes on along the minus strand of CP114496.1, from coordinate 9,436,207 downwards.
CCAACTCAACTTACAAAGCTCGAGCCTCATATGGCGGATCTTACTGAAATCCTCACCTTCCAATTGAATGTGAAGGTGGAAGATCGTCTGAGCTCGGGGACAGGTGGAAGTGCAGTATTGGATGAGGATGGTCCACAACTGCTAGACAGTGGCAATTCTTATTTTCCGAACAATGAGTACCCCAACTGTATTATATTGGAGGAAGATGACGGTAGTGATGATGGGCAGGGTTACTTCCCGAATGTTTTCAGTTCATCCGGGCAGGAGAACAACACCGAGGAAGGAGAGCCTTTGGGTTGGTGGGTCTGGTCCTGAAGAGAAGTCACAAGTACTTTGAGACTTCCTTCTCAATCATGTGTACTAAAAATAAAGATGCAGTTCTTCTAAGTGCTGCTTCTTAATCTTCATGTAATAAAGATGTAGGTCAATGAACCCAAGGCTCTATTATTATCGACTTGTACTTTGCTTACTCTCTCCTTCCCTACGTGGACTCCATGTCATATAACGAATTTAAACTAAAGTCCAAATCTATGTGATAAACTCACATAATTGAAATTATTTATTTAATAAGAAATTAAATAAAACGAATGCGACATTATCTTCTCTTTTTTTTTAAATTGACTTTGAAACTGTCTCATTGAAATGAAATGAAATAATACGGATCTTCCTAAGAAGGTTAAGACGGTGGCGGATTTCATTTGTTCGAAAATAATATATGAATCATACTTTTGTAAAAAATTCTCCCAAAAAAAGACACGGAAAAGGGCAACATCATTTAGGTGAGATTAAAGTGTCTATTACACTCCTTGAAGACAGTCCCATGTGCAGGAATTCAACCCCATGTCAGCAAACAAATGGGGGCAAAGTCCTGATTGGATTTTCTAATCTGTTCGTCAGCCTCAGGCGATCAACTACAGAATATATGTTTAGAACACATGAAAACAATAACCAAAAGGAAAGAATTCCAACTTGCAATTCAACATTATCAGAATATGTTCTTCCCTCTCTCTCTTCCCACCCAGATTGTTTATTGTCCAATACTTGCTCCATCTGTGGCATATAGCTCCTGAACAGTTCTTTTCAATTGAGATCTAACTTTCTAAATTCCGCTGACCCAATCATATAATAACTCGGAACCAAATCTATGGGCTGGGGTTTACTGAGTGAATTTCATAAGAGCATCCATTACAACTTTGAAAATACAAACTCTACCTAATCAGAAAATTATCTGCATCTTCTCTGAAGTTTTTACCCTTCCGCCCAATCCATAAATGTAAACAAGGGAGACAAGACATGACTTCATACTTACAATTCTGCCTCAACAAAACTTAAATCAGCTTAGAAATCTTGAGAGATTCGGTGCGAGACAGAAATAAAGGGTGGAAGTTTCAACAGTTGGTTAAACTATACATGCGATAGTAAGAAAGAAACTCGAGCCAGTAAGATGCATGACAGTAAGAAGCATGACAGTAAGAACAATAAGTACAACTACATCTCCTATGTTAATGGAAAATTTATAGGTCTACTCCAAATGGTGTTTAACATATTGCAAAGGCAATCCGATCCTAAACTATTATAAGGCATGCAGGAGAAAAATACCGATGTAATGGCGATTAAAGTGCATTGTAGAGTACCTGTTATCTTTTACAAGTGAAGGGAGGCTCCAAGTCAGTCAAGAAAATACTCAATCACTTTGACCAGCAAGCTTCATTAAAAAAAAGGCCACTCTTATCTTGATTTCATTTTTCTAAAAGTATAAGAGTCGCATCTAGTCAAAACTATAAAACCTATTTGAAACTAAAATGGTACAATCAGATGGTGCCAAAATCCCAAGTATGAGTTATCTATATCAGCAGATGGAAATTCTTTGATTCCAAATCCTCCATGAGTGGTTGCACATCTATAAACACTCACTATGGCTACGGAGGAAAAGCGGGGGAAAAAAATAAGAAAAAGGAGCAATTAAAAAGAGATTTGTAAAGAATGAAATATTGGGTACACCTGCTGAGCTTCCACACTTTTTTCTCAAATTTCCTCCATTAGACACTCGCTTTGTATAGGAATCAATGCCCAAGAAACAAATGCAAACAGCTGGAGCTGAAAATCAGTCCAAGCAGCTATTTCCACAAAGGCAGCTTCTTAATCCAGCATCCAAGTTAGCAAGTTAGCTTCTCTTCTATATACACAAGCAATCTGGAAGCAGATGAGGCCTTGAAAATCACACCGGATTCTAATGAGTCAAATTGACTGTCTTTAATCCATGTGAGTCCAAGATCACTTTCCTCTTAACAACAAAGGCCCAAGCTACCTTCGTAGCCACTGGAATCAACCCAGGTTGAATACACTGCAAATTTTAGAGATGATATGCCACGATATCAACCCTCTGGCTCCTTCCTTTTCTTTTTTGAAGTCCTGGTGATCTTGGACTTTTCCATGGAATCCAAAACAGGTGTCAGCTTTTGGTCTGATATGCTTCCCGGCTCCAAACTATCCGTTATATCAGAGCTGGGCCATATCTTTTCATATGCAATGGCTGCATCAAGAGAGTATATACGTAACGCAAGAGAAGAGAGAGTTGAAGTCTTGGCAGCAGCTGAGAGTGATGACCAATACCACCATTCATTCTTCAAATAGTCGGTCTTAATCATATCTTCCAATACAGTAGTTGCTTGAACCATCTGACAGGACCAAGGAAAAGTTATTTGCAATGTCATCAGATCCAAAGAGGAAGAAGGAATTGTTTCATGGAATGCCAGTTTATAATAGATTAACTTTATATTTTGATTCATTCGACAGAACAAAACTATTTCTCTTGCTAGGAAGCAAATACAATGTCCCACAAAGAAACAAGAAAGCCAAATATATAGGAAGGGAATGAAACAAACCTCATAAATTGTTCTTGCATATTTAACAAATTCCCGCCAGGCCCATCTTCTTTTCAAGCACACCTTTGACGGTTTCAAAGCTTCTTCAGAGAGTGCAGCATCCATGTCAAGCAAATTGATCTTGAGTTGCCTAGCAATCAGCGAAAATTTACCAACCAAAGGCCTTAATGAAGACTTGGGAATCACACAACAATTACCAAGCCCCATGAGTGAAGACTGACTATCAAGACAGTGCTTCCTAGTTTTTTGATGCATGCGTCCCATAGCTGATTTATTGGTTTTTATTACTTCCCTCACGTCATCTGCAGCATGTCTATGGAGAAAATTATCAGATAAATTTTGACGACTGGAATTTTCCAAACCAATACTTCTTTCAGAATCAAGCCTTTCTACAGCTAAGGATCCATCACCTGAAGCACGAGTGCCTTTACAAGGAGAAACTAACATTGATGTTGACAAACTGAGAAGTGGAGATGGAGATGGCACAAAAGATGGAGTCCCATCCAAAGCAATGAGACCAATTTCTTGTATCAAGTCCTTGTTTGAATCATTTGTCACAAACTTGGAACAGATCACTTCAAAGTCATATGGACAACCATCATCTTGGAACTTAATCAGCCTTGAGCTAAATTCAGAAAACCTTTTTTCCATTGTGTCCATTTCTAAGCACTCGTCCCTTACAGTCTCAAACTTTATGTTACCTTTACTTCTCAAAGAGTCATTTGTTCCCTTGTTCTTCTCATGGGTAGGCGGACCTGAAATGCACTTCCCATCATTATGCCCTTCAAATTCTTCATCATTTAAAAAGGTCTTATGGCAAGAAAGGCAATGGAATCTTGAAGGCCAAATGGGTTCCAAGCATTCACAACGCAACATTCTCTCAGTACTGGTCAATCTGGCCCATTTTACTCGCTTCTTCAAGGCGTCTGTGGTTTCTGCCTCAAAGCAGGGACCATACTTCTTTTCCAATAAACTTGCTGCCTTGGTGCCAAGACAACTAGAACATGAAGTTATTTTACCATTTGCAGAAACTGATGAAGCTATTAACTGTTCATCGTGACCTTCATGTCTAGATCTCTGACTCAATCGCAGTTTCAATTTCTGCCAGTGCAAGATTGCCCCTTTAAGTTCTCTATCGTTTGGATCGGTATCCTTGAGCCAGTTAACAAGATCCTCTATTTCTGAGTTAGCTTGATAAGAAACCCATGGAGAACTGGCAACTGAATCATTTGAGGAATTCTTCATAACAGCGGAAGCAGGATCCTCAACCACGTGATCCCTGAAATCTTTACCTTTGCTTAACGACTGCCCAATAGCATTTCTACTGACCACAATCCGAGGATGTCCATCTGGTGTGACTGAAGTCCAGTATGATCGTCCAACAGAATCACTACCAAGAAATTCCCTTCGAACAGACACCTTCAGAAGGTCTGACTCTGCAGTGGCGATTGAGTCCTGCAGAAGTGACAGGTCATTTTTTATGGAATTCAACTCATTGTGATAGGCTTGTGACTCACTCAAATCACTAGGAGGACTATGTGGAGATGCATGAGAACTGATTAAATCAGCAGAAGGCAGGTTAGGCATGTTATTCTCATTGTTACTGTCATTAGCTTTTAAGGCCTCATTCCCAATTGCATCACTATTGTGAGCAGAAGCAGCAACTAAATCTTCAATTCCATCTTGGGACTGGACTGGGTTTTCACACTTATTGGCAGAATTGGAAATAGATGACTGTTTATCACCATCACCTAACCCATTTCCCTCTGAAGCACCGTCCAGTGCTGGCAATTCATTAGATGATGTATTGATGCAGCTCGGCCGGTCATTCGAAGCATTATGCCCCTGACCTGGAAATCTTCCATTTGCCAACAAAGTAGCAGAGCCATCTTTTAGATTGGATTCTCCAACTAGAATATCTGAGTCAAACTTAGCAACTCGAAAAGCCAAAATTTCTTCTCTCGACTTCAGATTTTTCCATTCTGCAAGATATGATCGCAATTTCTGCTGCAATTCAGCTGATGCCTCAGCACACTGCTCAAGGTGTTGACGAACTAGAATTGAGCTAAGCAACTCATCACACAAATATTTTAACAATGATGTCCTCTGCTTCCACAAAAAAGAGAATAATTAGACTAATATGATCCACAAAACACCAGAGATATTTCAACCACACAAAACTAGAGAAGAGATGGAAAGTAGAAGTGAAAGAAAATACCTCATCTACACTAAATTCCCAATACTCTTTCTCTTCCATTACAGCTGCTAGACTTGCAAGGGTGTCCAAGTATGCTCGGGTAACTTCTCCTTGAAATCTCTTACCTCGTGATTGACTGCTGAACTGCCTATGTTCTAATGCATCCATTCGTTTACTGACAACACATGAAGGACAATACCAATTTCCTTCAGGAATCCTTGCCAGTGGGGGATTCAAACAATAAGTATGATACTCTGCATCACAAGTATCGCATAAAAGGACACTATCATCATCTTTATCAATTCCACACACTTTGCAAACACCATCCTCCCATGGAGCTTTTGGAATCTCAGTTTTAGAAGCAAACAGATCTACAAGTTCCTTCCTTCTTTCAGCATCCATTTCCACTTTCGAATACTCCTCAAGGTTGTGGACAAGGCCAATAACCTGCATCAAGATAGGTATCTACTTAAATAACGATAAATAAAATTAACCATTGGTAAGGCTGAGACATGGGATGGGAAAGAAAGTACAAACCTCCTTTTCATACAATGACTCGAAAGTTTCAGATAATTCATCTGCTAATTCAACCATATCAGGCTGATCACCATATGCATTCCTCACATTTTTCCACAACTGAAAATTTTGATACAAATATCAGCATTTAAAGAGAGAGAAGTAAATAGAATTATACATGGATATATTAGCCAATCGCTTGCAATAAATGCTGGAAAGGAAGACTGATGGTATTTATATAATACAGCATCGTGACTCCTAGGTCTTCAAAGTTCCATTAAAAGTTTTGGAATTCTGGGTTTTCAAAGTTCCTTTAAAAGTTTTGGAAGCCACCAAAGAAACATCCAACAGAACTCTGAAGAAATTTTCCCTACAGTAACTCTAAGAAACAGATATCCAGAGTATTCCAAAACATACTCTTGACTTATAATGGTTTAAAAATCTCTCCATCAAATATTAAAGATAGTAGTCCACTTAAGACCATCCATCACCAGGTATAATTGTAAATCTTTGGGCACTAACACCATTCTCTGAAAAGTGGTTGACTATTAGTATTTATCCATGGAGGAATTCGGATACGATTAAGTAGACACTCTAGTGGATTAGATCCAGCCATATCAGCACTAAAAATAAAAAACTGTTGATGTGGCTTTATCCATGTATAAAAGACAAGAAACTATAGGGGAGAAAAAAAAAAGCTGTGTACTCTGAAAAACTACAAGATATGAAGGAAAATATTATCAAGCGCACAAAAATCATGGCTTATCAAATAAAAATTTGAAAGAAAACAGACCTCCCGTACATCCTCAAGGAAAGCCTCATGTGATCCATCATAAGACCCAGCAGCCAATCTCAGATCAATAGTTCTGAAGTCAAGCGGACGAGAGATCATGGCTGGGGATCCAAGAAGTCCCTCGTCATCGTTATCACTTGAATTTGTTATCTTCCTTCCAAGCAAGTTGCAGAAAACTTTTCCATCATCTGCTTCAGCAGCATGACGTAACACAATACGACACTGTTTCATAACAAGCTCTGACGATGCGATAATGGTCTTCCTTTTTCTTCCCTTGTCAGGTTTTTGGGGTAAACCTTCCCCACATACATCCGCCAGTAATGAAACAATAGCTTTCTGGCAATAGATTGATAATTTAAAGTCATTTGCTTATTAAGATGAGCCTACAAGATTTAGCAAGAAAAAGTAAAAGGATAAAGGTACTAGGAATAGCACCTTTGTAGGTCCTGAAGCATTGCCCTTATAAACCTCCTTGCTAATAGAATGTTCCAGGATTTTTCTAGCCCACTCTGGAGGATCCTTTTCCAAGGCTTCATAAACACACTTTCTAATTCTGGTTCCCACATTTGTAGGCAGTTTTTTAACAGGTTCAAGAACCTGTGCCCACTCTGGCACACTACCCTCATTACCTGAAACCTTCTCAAAACAACTGGTTGCCTCAGAAACTTCCTCTTCTAATGTGATTACATTATTCTTCCCATTCAAACAGCCAAATATTTGCTTCATAGCCTCTGCAAGAAACTAAATTTCCCAGAAGGAACAACATTATGATGCACTCTTACTGCCGCAGGAAAAAGAAAATAAATTGTAAAAGCAAGAAACAGCATGGATCATACACTAACTCTTAGAAGCAAATCCTTTAAAGCATGTATACACATGAGGTAGCTACAGAGACATTATTAAGAGCACGACTGAGAGACTAACAAAAATATCTTACAATTGCATCCGCTTCCATCCCAGCTACTCCAGTGAGTGAGCCACAAAGCACACCCCCGTCACCTTGTAAACAGAGAAATACTTTACTGCTTTCACGGTCAGCGACTTCAACAGAATCAAGGTTACCATCCATTGATAAGACAGCTAATATAAATCTACGAGCCAATTCAGGCCAAGTTAGTTCATTGAGAGGGAGCAGATTCAGCTTAGCCCTTTTCGCAGGAACAGAATTCTCAACATCTTTCTTCCTTCCTCGTTTTGACTTTGACTCTCCACAATCAAAATTTGGATCAACAAGTACCGCTACCTTTGATTGCAGTTCATTTATAAGAACTCTCAGCAATGAGATATGTGCCACAGTCAAAGCTACACCAAAGCATCTGTCAGAAGTTGTGGACGCGCAATTAGCTTCAACTGCTTTCTTCATTGCTCCAGTTTCCATTTGCATAAATGCATGTGAACTCTCACAAGTCTCAAAGGCTAGGGATGCTGTTTGTCTACCTACACTATCACCTCTATGTGGATTTAAAACCCAAGCTTCCTTCACTTCTGTGTCAAACTCCGGAACAGAGTTAGAGCCATCGAGCAATGGGTTGATAAGTTCTTCTTCAACTTCACCCAATGACAACAACTCTTTCAGACCCAAAATTTCATTGAAGCGTGAAAATAACTCCAATACCTGGGATGGAGAAGGAGAACACCTATGAGGCCTTATATCAAAGAAATTAAACCATGCATCAGAAATACATGAAAAACGTTGTATCAAATGCACGCATACCTGATAAACATCACCAATCAGTTCTGGAGGAATCTTCGAGCACAAAGGCTTCCCAGGAGGGGGGGGAGGACAAACATCTGTGACATATTCACCAGCCAACTTAGCTCTTTTGGATCTCTGAAACAAAGCATCTACTGCTTCTTCTTTCCCTTTTAGTCCACATTTGACCATGACCTCTAAGACCCCATTTGCAACTGTTGGTAATGTAGAAAAGTGACTTCTGTTCTCCAGAAATTGATATCTTGAACATGACTGAATACCTGGACTCTGTTCTAAGATCTCCTGAATAAATTCCACATCTAAGCCAAATCTATCCTTGTCCAGCCATTTTTCCAGCACATTACACAAGGAGTCAAGCTCATTATCCACCTGAATCATAGATGGGATACTGACAGAACTAGAAGAACCACAAAATCTCTCTAATCCAAAGCTTAATTTTCCTTTGCTTGAAAAACAAATTTCACTGTCCACATGATTACAACAAAATCTAACAGTACTTTTTCCTTTATAGATTTCATAACAAGCTTCAATGAATTTCTGACACATTCTTCTCCAAGCTGAAGATGATGAACGATCTTCCACTGTGATCTCACCAATTTCATCTCTCAAATTACAAACACCTGATACTATATCTTGAGGTGTCTCCCTGAAAGAACTGCCTCCAACTTCTGGTCTGTGTGAAGTCTCAACATCAGCTCCATTTGAACCAATACGAAGACAAGATAATATATCATTTTCCGAAGGAGGACAAGGGTCTGAGAGTATCATCTCGATGTTGTCATCACTTCCAGAAGTCATATCTTTACTTTTTTCGTTTAACTCATTTACCAAATGCCCAACAATTTTACTACGGACAATAGTTACTCCAATTGGAATGGAAAAGGTGGAGCATGAGAACCTTATGACCCTAAAAAGAGGTCCAGAATCACCTCCATCCAACACCTCACATATAAAACAAGATCCCGTGATCTTATCATGCCAACAAGATCTGTAACCTATAGGACATACTAGGTCTGTATCATGGTAGGAAGGCCGTTCATCAATTTCTCCCAAACAAAGAACAAAAAAATCTTCGAACTGCAGAGGAAGGCCCTCCTGGATAGGGAAAAAACCACATACTTAAAATCACACAAGACAGACCTGCTAAAAAGGATTAGACCAACATACTACCATGCAAGTAGCGATGGTGATAACAGTAAGGAAACGTGAACATGAAATCACACATAAATTTCACAAATACTTACAATATGTTGCTGTAAGAGAGTGGTACTATTTTTCTCTGGAACAGCTTCCATCGAATTTACAACATTGCCACATGTAGCAGCACATTGCCTTAGTCCATCAGGGGCCAGCTCCTTGCAATAATCACTACTCAAACTTCCTTTGTTGTCAGAAATGCCATTGCCAACAGCAAATCGTTTGGACTTTCTTTTCTTGGGAAGATAAGTCTTCTGCACTAAAGGTAAAGACCCCTCTCTTCTTACTTTAGGTTCCATAGAACCATTGTGAGGCATCAATCCAAGATAACAAGCAACTTCAAACACTGAGTCAAATATCTTTCCATCTGGAGCACAGTAGACGGCATATAGTTCGCAACTGCCAACTGATTGTTTGAATTCTACACGCCATCCTTCTTCTAATATACCATGCCTTTCCAAAACAAAATCTCTAAGAGCCTGTAAAAATATATCACTTTGATACTGAGACGGTAATCTAATAGTTTTATTCTCACTATTCCTTCGCCTTCTGAGACTCAAATCCTTATCCTCGGAATTTCTACCAATAGTCTTTATTTGATGCAATATGACTTCAACAGTGTTTCTTCCAATTTCAGAACCTTTTTGAAAGACGTGTCCATTCCCCGAGTTAAAAAGGTTTGAATATGTCACATGGGCAAAATGATTGCCACCGTAAGGATTATCAGCCCCAGTATGCTTTCTGGAACAAGTAAATGTAATCATTATGTAGTTATGAAAACTCCCATCTTAAGAAATAAGCCCATATTATTAAATATATAAGCAGAAATTAAAAAAATGAAATTATGATTATTTGTGCCAGACAGAATCACATACATTTAGTTCAGAGACCTGAATAACAGATGGACTATGAGAATAAATAGAATGGTAACATCTAATGCGCCAGACTTAGATGTATAAAAAATATATTTTTAAAAAAAATCAAACATTTATACAGACAATTAACATTACTCATTATCTCACTACTAGGTACAAGGCTAACTAATAGTGGAAGCTGATTTACGGGTTATGAAGTAAAAAACGCAGTCAATTTGCATGAGACATCATTGATGTAATAGGGGGTAAGAAACAAATACTTTTAACCCCATTGGGATTTGGGATAAAATGTGAATAATATTTACTATAACGCACAATATACTTCTATGTAAGTACATTTGGACATGCACGTATGCTTCTGGCGAACTGACATACTTCACTATTATCTTTAGATTTTCTAAAGGAATAGTTACTATAAAATGCCGAATGGATCTAGAGGGGAGCTTGACAGTTATCCATTTGGCTTAAATTAACTTAGGATATTATCATCGGTTAATCTATACTCTGTCAAAGAACCTACCATGTTTAAGGTCCAACCATCTATTCTAGCAAGCAATACAGACATATACTCTCTCTCAGCTACTTAACAGGAAACTGAATACAATAATGACAATCTGACAGAAACAGATAGACAACTAAACGTAAACTATCTTCCTTTGGCACTTCTTGTGGATGGTTAGCGAATCTCTCTAGGAAACTTCTAATACAAAATATCAGTTACTAGAGTGTTCTCAACTGCTCATTAAGAAAGAATACACTTTAAAGTCACTCGAGTCTTCAAAATTTGTGAACTTATCTTTCCCCAGTGTATCAAAATTAAGTCTAAGAACTCAACCACTAGCTGAATTGTTAAAAATTAACCTACAAACTACGTACAAGCCACAAAGGCTTCTGCTTTATGAGAAATGTGCTAAAAATAAGAACTCCATACCTCGAATCCAGTAACTCCTCACTACGATCGCCATCAGCTTCACCCTCACTCGGAGGAGAAGCATTAATATCCAGAAGCCGGTTGGACTTAACTCCAAGAGGCCACCGTTTACTCTTCACTCCACTACGACTGCACTCACCACATATCCACTCCTCAAAATTCACCGCATGAAGACCAGGCATTCCAGCACAGAGCAAGTGGAAACCACGTTCACAACCGTCGCATACCACCACCTGGTGGTCCCTTACCTCAGACTCCCCGCAAGCAGTGCAGGAAGAGTCTCTAAAACCGTCGGGAACACAAACAGGACCACCAGGATTAGGCGGCGGATTCTCCTGGTAAGCACGAACAACGTCGGTAGGATCTTGTAGAACTTCCGAGAAAGAAGAAGGTGAGGGAATCTCATTGAGATCGAAACCGATTCCGAAACGAGTCGAACCAGTAGGTTTACTAGGTTGGTCAGAGAGTTCGTCGGCCGCGGCTGCAGTGATGGTGGTGGTTAAATCCGTGACTTCCATTATCCGAATCTGGTTTTGTAATCGGATGCGAAGAAGCTCTGATTCGGGGCTCGTAACAGCATTGTAGGATTGATTTCGATCGGAGGCTGAGATTTCGAAGAGAGAGAGAGAGAAAGAGAGATGAAAAAAGATTTTTCTTCCGAGTTCTAGTTTCCGTTCAGGTTTCGAGGGGAAGAAGAGGCAGGAAGTACGGGAAAAAAGCCGAAAAGGTGAAGCGGGAAATAAACGGTGTCGTATTATAAAGAGTTAGCTAAGTCGCAACACGCGTGTAGGCCCCTATTCGCGGCGACGACCTGACAGCTGGACATGTGGAGACCAGTTTAGACATATAAACAGTCTGAAACTGACTTGCTTTTTGAAGGAAGACTGTCTCACAAACTGTAGAAAAGATTGCTCGTGCTTTGAAAAGCCCAACCCAACCGGCCCAATCATTTAACCAGACCAAGCGTGGCAGACAGCGTTATTGATTCATGACTCAGAGGGTAGTTACGTAATTGGGATGTCATAGTAATAATTCGCGCGGGGGGACTGATGCAAAAAGTAACCAAACGGAGTCGTTTTATCAACTTCCGATTTCACTACCGTATTTATACGATCCATTTTTCACAGCGAGGGAGAACGAAGTAGAGAAGACAGTGGTGATAAAGAAGAGTAACGGTTTCTCTCCTCTTTCTGCTTACCTTTCTTTGGTACTCTCTCTCTCTCATTTCTCTTTCTCTCTCCTCAATTTTCTGCTCCTTTCTTTTTGTTTTTGTTTCTATTTCCGTTGGACTGCGTTTTGAATCTGGCTCAACGGTGGAGGAATCGGATTATATTGTTGAGTTTGAGAATAGAAATTCGATGAATTGATGCAGTGTAGGGCAAGATCTTTGAATTTATTGAAATTTTTTTCTGTATTTGATTTTTCTTCAACTTGATTGCTTATATGATGGTTTTATTTGCACTACTTTTGCTACACGCTTCGATCTTGCTATTCATACTCTCGCTTAATCTATTATGTACATATGCCTGAGTGTATGGAGAAATATAATTTGTTACAGCGAGAAAATGGTGATTTGAACCAGAGAATATGAGGATTTTAGTGTTGTCTCCAGTATAGCAAGGCTTCAGTAATCTGTATATGGTTCTGTAGACTCAAGAGAGTTTTGAAGATTTGAGAATATATTGAGAAGTATATTGTTATTTTGATCGAACTGTAATTTGTTAAGGTTTGGTATCAGGATCTTCTCGAGGATATCTTGATGATCATTGATTGTCAAATGTCATGTTTGAAGCCAAAATCATTGATTGTCAGAAGCCAAAATCATTGATTGTCAAATGTTTGAAGTAATTGCTTCTGCTTCATGATTTACAGCACCCATTATAAGTCACTGTCTGAGATGTTATTGGCAGAAGCATTACTACTCACTGTATATGCACTTGATAGCAATTTACAGTATCCCTCATGCTTTATCAATGAACGATTTAGTTATTGTTTCAGACCCAGTCTAACTGCAATGTCAGAGAAAGCTCTTAGAGATCATAACACAATTCCTGGGCTGGAGAGGAAGAACGCAAGCTCCATCAAAGGAACTCTTAATAAGTCATATGTTGGGAATGCTGATGAAAATGTTGAAGAATGGCAGAGGAATAACTCATCCTCTGTTTCGCCCCCAACCAATGGTGACAGCATAATCACTACTGCAGTAGAGATCGGAAATTCGGAAGTGGAGTACATCGAGTCTCAGAACTTGAATGATGTAGAAGATGTTCAGTCCAGTGTTAAGGTATTGGGGTAGGCCTAGGATAATTGTGTTTATTTTGGTTCCTTTTATCTGTTGCTTACTCTTAGCTATATCTGATTTGAAATTTCAGACACTCTTGGATGTACTAGAGTCTAAAGACTGGGTTTTGGTGTGTGAAGCACTCAACAACATCCGCAGACTATCGATATATCACAAGGAAACAATGAAGGATATGCTGTGAGTTTTTATGCTAAGAACTTATTGAACTTCAAATTTATCAGTTTATATATATTTTTTATTAACTATCAATAATCCTCTAACTTTATTGGTATTAGTGTGGATGTGATCTCTCTTGTAGTGAAGTCCTTGAAAAATCCTAGAAGTGCCGTGTGTAAAACTGCAATAATGACATCTGAAGATATTTTCTGCACCTATAATGACCAGATGATTGATTCATTGGATCCAATGGTAACTTAACCCACATTCTTCTATCCCACTTTTTTTCATTGTAGAAGCTTCGCTTTTGACAAAAGTAATTCCTCGGTTTTATACTTTCTTGATGACAGCTACTGCAGCTTCTTCTCAAATCTTCCCAAGATAAACGTTTTGTCTGCGAGGCAGCTGAGAAAGCCTTAGTAGCAATGACTACTTGGATCTCCCCTGCATTATTGCTTCCAAAGCTGGAACCATATCTCAAGCATCGGAATCCTCGAATTCGAGCAAAGGCATCTATGTGCTTTAGTCGAAGTGTTCCACATCTTGTAAGGAAAAAAATCCCTTTTCTGCTATGAGTTCAAGACATCTTTTTTCGAAACTTTGCAACTACTGTTGGGTTGTTGAACAGATTTTCATATATCTTATTATCAATTTGCATGAACAGGGTGTAGAAGGCATAAGAACATTTGGGACTGACAAACTGATCCAAACAGCTGCATCTCAGCTCAGTGATCAACTTCCCGAGTCGAGGGAAGCTGCTCGAATACTCATCCTTGAGCTTCAAACCTTGTATGAAAAATTCAATGAACTCTCCCTGAATGAATCTGAGAATAACGCGGAGAATAACTCGTGGGAGGACTTATGTCAGTCCAAACTCTCTCCTTTAAATGCACAGGCTGTCCTACGCGTCACCAGTGTTGCTCGAGACAGTCTTCTTCTCAGTTCATAACACGAAGTTTATCTGAACAGTGAACACTTGCTCTTTGGTGACAATTGTTGCCATTTTATACAGATGTAATATGAGATTTATCACGCATAGTATCAACTATATTCAATTTTTTCTTCCCCTCTTTTGGGTTTGCATTGTCAGATTTTATTGTAAATTCTCTTTAACATGGCTTGAAAGTATCAAATTGTTGAGGAAATTAATGTCAATTTCTTGTTGCTCAGAGTTAATTTTTACTACTTCTATCCTATATCCTTTGCGCTCTTTCAGGAAGTCAACTTTACCGACATTAATTGAGCAAAAATGAGACGAGGATTACTCTACCAAGACGATAGAGAAATTTTATATATTTTAATTTATTTTAATTTTATATATTAATTTTATATTATCATTATAATATATAAAAATAAATGAAATTTACCGTAAAATATATTTTACTCAAAAAATGCCCGAGACAATAAACATCACATCAAGTGACATAATGTTCCAACCACTGAGACAAAAGAATATCGCAAGCACAAGAATCTCCTCATATAGATCTATAATACTCATCTGATTAAGAAAGCATGATTTGTATATATAATTTGCCATAATGGATTAGTTGAAGATAAATATAGATTGATCAGGGGGCACTAATCTTGCTTACATGTCATAATCATTACATTAACATCTTCCCTACTTAATCTGAAAATCATTTGTTTCTATATATTAATATATAATAACTTCAACATGGTCTCAAAGAGCCTATGTCATAACTTATTAATTAATTAATTCAATGATTAGTCTTTTTAATCTCTCAGAGAGCTTATAATAAGCTCTTAGGAATAGGAATCATGATCTTGACAACCAAAAAAAAATGCATATATAATATGAAAGTTTTGTCCAAGCATCTTGATCAGTACCTTTGGCACGAGACGACGTTCTAAAAATGATACTGGTGAATTCAATGATATGCCCTATTAGTGTTACAACCTTACTTCTCCTTCAGGAAGAGAATCCACAGTAAATTTTGATCGTAAGTGTATATGAATGGGACGGACCACCTAATCTTTGCCATTTTTTCTTTCTTAAATATGCCACCATATAGAATATGTAGAATGCATGTGATTGAGCCGCCCATATTATATTTTTTTCACATCTCAAATTGACCTCTCTCTTTGTATTTAATATGATATTGAACCCCTATGCCAATTTTTTTTTTCTTCTTCTTTTTCTGGTCTCCTTAAAAAGTAAAAACCTATCTCAATTCGTACATACATGAAGAACATGACACATTCATAAATAAGCATATGAGCATATATGTTGTAATGAAATCAGTTAATCACCTTCTTCTTCTTCTTTCATTTCTCACCCACTCCATATAGAACATTAAATATGATCACTAGCAGCTTGTTTGATCATAAAGGCTAGGGTGACCTCTTCTTAATGGTTGTCATGAGTTGCTTAGTTTTGACTAAAAGGTCAACAACCCCACCTTCTTTCCTGATCTCTTTCACACCGGCCATTAAGACTTCTCCACACCCAAAACATGCATTTCATAATTCCTACGTCAATCATTCGAGTTCACTGATCATTTGTTTTCTTCCAATTAAGTTATGTAAACAAAAGCTTAATTAAGGTTGCTAATTGCTTTTTTGAGTTTAATTAGTTTGAGTTTTGATCTCTTTTTTTTTTTTTCAGGCAGCCTTAAAAAAACCAAACCAAAGACAAAGAATCCTCAAGCATGAGAAAGATGCAACTATGTGCAACAAAGTACCCTTAGAAGAAGCATCTCATTTGATGGCGATGGGGATTGTGATACTAGTGATACTGTTGTTCTCCGGAGTCTTGATCTTAGTCTTACTCCATGTTTTCATCGTTGGAAGAGCTTTTCAACGTGGGATAGGTAGTGATGGAAATCATCATCATGTGGGTGAGAGGGGAGACAATAACAACATAGGAAGCTTGTCGAGAGATGATTTGGAGAAGCTTCCTTGCTTTAATTATATAGCTAAGAATCACGAAAATGGCGGTAGCCCTATGAACTGTGCAGTTTGCTTAGATCACTTCAAGATGGGTGAAAGCTGTAGGATGTTGCCTTCATGCAATCACAGCTTTCATTCCAAATGTGTTGATGAGTGGCTTCTGAAGAAACCCATTTGCCCTATTTGCAGAACAAGTGCTGAGAGCTCTTTTAGAGACCATGTAGCACTCAATCATGGTGAAGGAAATAATATTCGAGTGATTGAATTTGGAGGAAGCCACATAATAGAAATGGGTGATGATATCAATACGGATCAGATGGTTGTCAATTTTGATCAGGAAGTGATAGATATTAGTGGGCCATCTGATCATGATCAGAACCAAGCAAGTTTAGTTCCAAGTGCTGATGATCAGAATCAGAGTTCAATTCCAGGTTTGGGTTCTTAATCAAGTTTTTGTCTTGGTCACAAGCATGATCAATTATTGTAATGTGGTTAGAATAAGTTCGTGCTTGTTAATTTACTCTACTCTGATCATTGTAATACTAATTAGGTGATCGAAATTAAGGGGTAGATTTGTAATTCCAAGGCATGAAATTACGTAAGGTTGACTTTAGTTGTATATATAATATCACGAATTCTATGTATAATATGGAAGATCTAGAAATTGAGTTTGGATTCCATCCGTCTGTAAAGGTTCTAATCATACATATCTATTTATAAAACAGTTCAACGACGTGTCAAGAAGATAATGATCGAAATTAATCTTTTTTTCAATTTCAACCATAAATTTAGATCGATCCGGACCCATACGGACTGAATCCAAATCATGCTTGAGAAGGACAATACTATCAACCGAAATCAAAAGTTTCATTTTCCATTCTCTCACGTTTCAAATCAAACACAAAGCAAATCCATACAACTCAACAAAACCAAAGTTTCCTTATCTCTGACTAACTTGAACACAACTAGGTTTCCTATTCTCTCTCTAACACTTGAAAAAAAGAAAAACACTAGGGCGTCTATAAATATACCTCTTATATCTCTCTCACAAGCACAGAGAATTCAACAATGGAGCAAGTATACATCTATACCTTTCCTGTTGAATCAAGAGACAATCCATCTCTCTCAGCCTCTCAATTCTGGCCGTCATGTATGTATAAACACGAGCAACGTAAGATCCACAACACGTCAATCATTCAAGGACTGTATCTCACTCATTAACCTTGAATTCCAAGGTTCCTTGTGATTTCTTAACTCGAGATGTTCTATCCGAAATGATCTCCAACATGAAAATCAAAATCCCTTTTCCTGCAGAGAGGATTTAATGGAGATCGCCGATTCCGGAAGACTGCGAAACACGTGAAAGAAACAAGTTAATTTAAAACCCTAATGATTTGGTTGAGCTATTATTAGACATGGCTCATGCCATGTTTGGTAAAGACTAGCACGACAAGAGAAATTCGCCGTCCTAAGGTTTTTGAAATACGTGTTGAAGTTCAGAAGGAGGTAACGATACCCCACTTAGAATTCGAAGCCATGTATCGAGCATTCGAGCTAGAGTTCAAAAAGAAGAGATTCGACGTATTATCATAAGAAGGAAAATGATAAGAGATTCAGCAGTGGCAGCAATAGAGAACATGGTGTTTGATAGTACTACTACCGATCGTGATCCTGAGGAGAAGTCATGTTGTGGAGGAAGATGTTCTGGGGTGTTTGGTTACTCAGTTGCCTTGCTCTCACATGTTCGATAGAACTTGTTTTCGAATTTGGTTGAAGATTGGTCATTCGTGTCCTTTGTGTCCTTATGGAATTGCCGTCGTACAGTTTTTAAGCTGCATGTGTCGTTTAATTAGGACTAATTTGTAGAATATTTATATTCTTTGGGTCAGATTTAAATATATGGTTGTTTATATGCAGTAAAAAGTTACAAATTACAATCAAATTTAAGAGTTTGTTGATAGATTCAAGAGTGAGCTACTAGATATATTAATTATTGATTTCTTCAAATTTTCAAACAACTTGACTTATAATCCTCATATTAATTTGAAAAGCTTATGCATTCAAATTCATATATATGGTTTTCCCCACTCCAAACTTAATATTTCTCTCATTTTCGCCTCCAATATTTCTTTTCCTTTAGTTTTGTTTTCCATCCCCACCGCCATACTAGTGTCGCCGGCCGCTTCCCACGGCAGTGACTTCTCTGATTTGCGAGCTGTGTGAAGCACAATTGTTTGCTTGGTTTCCTCTGGCGGTGGTGCTCCATCCACGTTTTAAGATCATTTCAGTCCATACGTGTCTCGATCGTGGTAGGAGAAAAATTGAAGCTCGATATAAATACTCTATAACTGATCTTGTCGATACAGTGGTCCCTAATTAGGCATGCCAAAGCTTAGAGTTTGGTTCGAATTAATGAGGTGTAATGTATCGTTGGAGGCAAGGTTTCTTAGAAGCTGGCATCTTTTGTAATATCTTACGTACGTAAGAAATTTTGTTCTTGTATAGAGACTAGAAAAGGCATTTTTGTTGATCAACTTTCATGAGCATGACAATCTTGATCATGACAGATTGGATCCTACTTCTTCCCTTTATATAAAACCAAAGCCAACATACATAATATTATTACAGATCATACCTATTCATGGGTTCTAGTACTCCTTCTGAATCTTCACCTACACATCATAATGATGATCATCATCATGTGGTTCTATTCCCATTCATGTCCAAAGGCCATACAATCCCCCTCCTACACCTCGCCCACCTCCTCCTCAGCCGCCGCTTCGCCGTCACCGTCTTCACTACCCTATCAAACCAGCCCTTCATGATCTCCAACTTTCTCTCTAACACCCCCACCATTAAGATCATCACCCTCCCTTTTCCTCAAACCATCCATGGTATCCCTCCCGGCATTGAAAGCACAGATAAACTCCCTTCAATCTCCCTCGTCTACACATTTGCTAAAGCTACTAAGCTCATGCAACCTCACTTTGAACAAGCACTTGAAGAAATTCATGCTAATCTTCCTATAAGCTTTATTGTTTCTGATGGGTTTCTTTGGTGGACACTTGAATCTGCCACGAAGTTTAACATTCCAAGATTATCATTTTATGGTATGAACACTTACTCCATGGCTTTATCAGGTTCTGTTGCTAAGCAACTTGGTCTTGGTCCTGGACCTCGTGATGATGATGATCATGGTGATCGATTAGAGGATAATGAGGTGATTACGTTGAGAAATTTTCCATGGATTAGGCTTAGGAAAGATGAATACGTGATCCCTGATGAACATATGGATCCCGATCAATATGAGTTCATGATAAATGCAGTTGTGGCCACAAGTAATAGCTATGGTTTGATTGTCAATAGTTTTGTTGAACTTGAGGGTGTGTTTGTGGACTTTTACAATAGTGAGCTCAAGCCCAAGGCCTGGTGTGTCGGACCACTTTGCTTGGCCGAACCGCCGGAAGAATCAGAGACAAATTCGGAACATTTTAATAAAGGAGGCCGCCGGGAAAAAGTAAGCATTACGGATTTTAGTATCAAAGTTTAATAATTTAAGATCTATATATCCTTTTTTTTTTTTTTTGCTCTAAAATTCAGTGGATGGAGTGGCTAGACCAAAAGCTAAGTGAAGGAAGGTCAGTTTTGTACGTAGCATTTGGTTCTCAAGCAGAAATTTCTCCACAACAAGTCAAAGAAATAGCAATTGGGTTAGAAGAATCACAGGTAAACTTCATGTGGGTACTAAGAAAAAGCGATGAAGATGGGTTTGAAGAGAGGGTGAAAGATAGAGGCATTGTGGTAAGAAAATGGGTGAACCAAAAGGAGATATTAATGCATGAGAGCGTTCAAGGGTTTTTCAGTCACTGTGGGTGGAATTCGGTAATGGAGAGTATATGCTGCGGCGTGCCGATTCTGGCATGGCCCATGATGGCTGAGCAGCCGTTGAATGCAAAGATGGTGGAGGAGGAGATCAAGATTGGGATGAGGGTTGAAACAAGTGATGGGTTGGTCAAAGGGTTTGTGAAGTGGGAAGGGTTGGTAAAGATGGTGAGAGAGTTAATGGAGGGAGAGAAGGGTAAGGAGGCGAGGAAGAAGGTGAAGGAAGTTGGAGAAATGGCTAAGAAGGCTATGCATGAAGGTGGATCTTCATGCCAAAGCTTAACTTTGCTCCTTGATGAGATTTGCATGAAGAAGAAAGTAGATAATATAAATTGAGAAGTGTAAACTTATCATAGAAATTATTGTAATTTGACTTTAAGTGTATTTCGCCAACTAAATGTCACTAATGTGTTTCTTCATGGTACCCTTACACGGAGGAAGTTTTTATGGCTCAACCTGCATTTATTGGTCTTTCTCATTCAGATCATGTTTTCTATCTATAGAAATTTATATGCAGCCTTAAAGAGGCTTCTCGTGCATGGTACCACACACTTAATGCCGCCCCTCCTCTCACTTGGTTTTATGCAATCGAAGTCAAATGCCTCACTTTTCATGCTATATCATATTACCTTTTACATTTACTTTTTAATATATGTTGACGATCTTCTTATTATAAATACCGACTTTAGACTTACTGCCTCAATTATTACGAAACTTAGTTATCAATTTTCTATCAAGGATCTTGGCATATTGACGTACTTCCTTGACATTGAAGCTGTCCATTTCCCAAATAAATTGTTTCTCAGCCAACAAAAATACATAATAAATATTCTTCCGCGTCACAAAATGGACGATGCCTGACCTGTCACCACTCCTATGGCAGCCTTGGTCACTCTTTCCAAAGAGGACAAATCGGGTCCGGCAGATCCAGCGAAGTACCGTCAAGAAATTAGTGTTCTCTAATACCTCATCTTGATGCATCTAGATATTACCTTTCCGGTAAATCGCTTGGCTAACTTCATGTCCGCCCCTACAAATGAACCATTGGGATATTACCTATATATATTCTTGTTCACATAATGTAAAAATCTGTAGCTTATTCAATTAATCATAATTCTCCTATAAGATCCTCCTCAGTCAACTTGGCAACCGAGCAACAATCAAAGGACCCCTAATCACAACACAATTATCTGAAATATCATGATTCATGGAATTTGTCTATTAATCCATTCCATATGTATATGAGCATTTATTTTGTTTTTCCATAACTTGTAGAAGTCTGTATATATATATATACACTGTTATAACATCAATAAAAGTGTCCAGAATTTAATCTTTCATCAATCTCTTACACACCCCATCAAATTCAGGTTCTAACATCAGGAGACAAAAAGATAATAACTTACATTTTTCTGGTAGAATGAATCAACCAACTTTGTATCTACACATCTTGTTGATGATTAAGATGATCCTTACATTTGTATGTTCTCAAGTTTCTAGGCCAGATTGCAGCCTGCAGTTTGAATCTTCAAAACTGATTCTCGTGTCGAGTAGTGAAGATGGAGATTGGGGAGGATTTCTGGGAAAAAAACTGTTCTTTAAACGCATCCGATGAATATCTCTAGGCATTAGCTAAGCGAGCAAATCAAACTGGTCCCATATTCTTAACTCCTAGAGAGCAAAGGCATTGTCTAACTGCATGGATAATTGCTCGATCAGACGTCACGTTCAGTTGTGGAATAGAAAATCTTTGGATTCAGTCCAGTTCTTCTTGCTCTAACTACTCTGTTCCAGATGTTGTGGAGAAATTAGGACATCAGTTGAGAAGTTTAAGTGAGAATTGTGAGCTTGAAAATGCTGATAAAGATTGGAATGAACAATGTGGTGCCTGTTTTAGAAGTTGGGAAGACATAAACGGAACCGATTCTATGATGCTAGGAAACAACCTTTCCCATCAAAGAAATATACTCTGCTACAAACAATCTCAATCACTCAAAATATAATCGGCCAAGGAACGGCCGGTAACCATAGTAATGTCTTTATCCAGAACTTCATGCCTTTTTATGTTACTTCTTAATGTTTCATTTTTTATTGTAATATAAGGAAAGGTATATAAAGACAAGCTATCAAGTAACCAGCAAGTTAAGCAATTAATAAACGATGTAAATGTGGAGACATTTTTTCGTGAAATCACCGAGCTTATCGCTTATAAGACATCAAAACCTTGTAACTCTGCTTGGTTGTTGTGTCAAAGGAGATGAACGTTTCTTTGTTTACGAGCTTTGCTCCAACGGTAACCTTTCAGATTGGCTTTTCAGTATCTCCTGATCTTCTCTCTCTTTCTTCTTGCTTTTTGGTAACATCATTTTGCATAAGTAATGAACACATACATACATCTGTATATATATATATATGTATCACAGGGAAAGATAGAGTCCTATCTTGGCTCCAAAGGCTTAAGATTTCACTTGATATTGCTCAAGGACTAATGTTTCTGCACACTCACTCAAGAGGGTGCATTGTTCACAGAGATATCAAGGTAATAATTTCTGAAGTAAACTCAGCCTTCATATGAACTACCCTTCATACGATCTACTGATCATGTTTGCATTAATCTATCCCCCTCCCCCTTTTTGGGCAACTGAAAAATATCCTACTGGGGCCGAATTTTGAAGCCACGCTATCCGATTTCGGACTGCCCACGGTTATTGACATTGATGAAAACAATGTAAGCTCGGAAATGAGAGGAAATTTTGGTTATATAGATCCAAACCATAGAAAACAATGTAAGCCACGTAAATCCCGCGGGCGATGTCTATAGCTTCGGGACTGTGATTCTGCAAATCCTATCGAGCAAGAAGGTTACTAACTTGAATCACAAGAATCCAATGCCACTAAACAAAATGGTTGGAAGCTAATAACATTTTTTCACATATGTTATGTTTGAAGGTGTGATACTCCACTCATCAATGGAGGTGGAAAAAGTTGACTTTTTTGTGATCATATTTTTTGGCGTTGACTCTTATTCCGGTAGCTTCCCTACATCAATTAAAACTTGTAGGAATAAGTTTCACTCAAATCAGATCAAAGGAACTCAAGTTAGATCCCAATCTGGCTTCTCTACTTTTGGTTGCTGCAGTGGGAGGTAAACTGAAGTTGGGCAGCTCCAACGGCTATTTTTTGTATTCAAGCAAGTTTGATATGTTGATTGAAGTGTGTTGAAGCTGCTTGTGAAGTTTGGAAAGCTTTGGAATCAAATTTCACCTTTTTGGTCATGGCTAGTGTAGTTTATTGCATTTTCCAGTTTTTCTGGTATTCTTGTACCTTTTCTGTTTTTGATTGAAAGGAATATAGGTAAGGTGATTATAAGTGTTGCTTCTGCTTAGAATGTGGCCATTTAATGGTTAACTATTCATGTACATTGTTCCATCTTTGTGTAAGTATTTAGACTCTTATTTCTAATGAAAAAGTAGATTGAATGGTTTTTTATAAAACTGAAGTTCATTGCTATTTTTTTTCTTGTTTTTGGTCTAAAATCTGTTCTTGAGGAAGTAGAGAGTAAGTCTTGAATCTTGTCTTTCGTTTTCCAACATGGTATCAAAGCTTTGTTAAAGATCAATTCATCTAGCCTTAACCTTCTGACTTGTTAGTTCCTAAACCATAAGCATTCGAAAAAAAACCAGAAAAACACCATGGCCCCCAATCAAGGTGTTAACATACTTTCACCACCAGTTTTCAGTGGTGAAGGCTATCAGTTTTAGTCAGTCAAGATGACTACCCATCTTCGTGATTATGGACTATGGGAAACAGTGGAAGATGGCTATGCACCACCATCTGAAGAAGTGGACTTCACACTTGAACAGATCAGACAGCAAAAGATAGAAAAACAGAACAACTTCAAAGCTTTGGCTATTGTTCAATCTGGAATTGATGACAAGCTATTCCCTCGGATCATTAGCTTGTCTGTAGCTAAAGATGCACGGGAAGTCTTGAAGAAGGAGTTTCAAGGATCTGAAAGAGTAAGGAACATCAGGCTCTTGAACCTCAAAAGAGACTTTGAGAGGTTGAAAATGAAGGAGACAGAATCCATCAAAGACTATGCAGGGAGAATGATGGAAGTCTCAAACCAGATGAAGACATTTGGAGAGAATGTCACAGAAAAGATGCTAGTTGATAAGATGTTGGTCAGTGTTCTGTCCAAATTCAATTCCAAGATTGATGCCATAGAGGAAAGCAAAGACGTCAGCTCTCTAACCATGTGAGAACTCACAGGCTCCTTAGAAGCAAATGAGTCTAAGCATGCAAAGAAGAAAGATGAAGAAGTTGAAGGTGCTTTCCATGCTGAGCATAATCATAAGCCTTGGAAGAAATCTCAGGCTTGTTCCCCTTCTAGTTCAGGCAGCTCAAAAGGAAGAAAAGTTTTCCTCCATGCTCGATATGCACGAGGAAAGGGCATTCTGAAAAATTCTGTCGATGGAAGGACAAACCTCAATGCTATTTGTAACGCCCGCCCTACTAGCTGTTTAGGTTATCAAATACTTTTCTTAGGAACATATACAGCTAGTGGGTGCATTACTTTTCCTTTTTATTATAAAAATTTTTGTTCCTTAAAATTAACTTTATTTCCAAAAACGGTTTGAAGGATATACCTAATAAATTGGAAAATACAGCGGAAGCCTTTGTCATAGAAAAGAAATCTCAAAACTTTTTAAACACCTTATTCTTTATTTGAATATACATATAAATAAGAAGTGCAAATTTTTAAACTCATTGCTTACAGAGGTCGGGTCTCATATGTACAATCTCACGGACTGATAGCCTCCATTCATTTGTTCCTTAGCTTACCGCCTTACCTTTGTAATTTCCTACAACACAGAGTAGACATCTATGAGCTAGAAGCTCAGTAAGGATAGTGTCCTACTCGCATCGCTATTCTTTTATGATTATCGTAAGTTAGTGCTTTTATGACCTATATCTAACATGCATAAATTCCTATCATTCTACATACTTGGGCCCTGAGGATGCTACCACCGGTATGTCAACTGATATTTAATCAGCGGTCCGCTTATGACCGTTGCAACGATCCACTTATGACCTTTTCTTTAATATCATTTGGGGTCCTTTCTGATCGACAAGCGATCCTTCTTTTGACCCGGCAGTACCTCACTTTAATATTATGCATGCTTATTCTTTTTATTTATTTTAGCATAATATTAACTTCTGAAAATACGCACATATGCACTTAATGTTTAAGGTTTGTACTTTCATGAAACCATCATGCTATATTACGTTCATTCTAGTTATGATTCTTATTTCTAGCATAGTAATCATAGTATTTCACTTCTACTTAGCATGCTATAATTATAATCCTAACGCAGACATAACCAAGTCATCATGCTTAATAATTAATATTATCCTAAATTAATATAATTATAACCATAATAATAAACCAACAATATCCGGGTGTTGTAGTGAGACTATATTTACAAAGATTAGTTGACCGGAGATTTTGACTTTCCTTTTTCTTTCTTTCATTTCTTTCCCTTCCTTTCCTTTCTCTCCTTTTTCCTTTCCTCTCTTTCCTTTCTCTCCTTTTTCCTTCCCTCTCTTTCTTTCCTTTCCTCTCTTTCTTTCCTTTCTTTCTTTTCTTTCCTTTCTCTCCCTTTCTCTCCCTTTCTCTTATGTCCTCTCTACATGCTTTTGCCGTAAACATCAAATGGGATTTATATAGTACAATCAGATATGCTTAAGATTGACACCTTATGTGGTGATTAAGCATATTGCATGACACATATTATGATGAAACAGCAACCATAATGCTGATGTTGCTTAAGGTGTTTGCCAAATGGTAACAACGTGGCCTTATTTTATTTAATTTATTATTACTATTATTATTATTATTATTATTATTATCATTATTTAAACTTAAGCCCCTTTTTAAATTTTAAAATTATAAAATGGTCCCTAATTATTTCTATTGTTAAAATTTGGTATAGGTGGAAATTAAAATTTACTAATAAGTCCATTTTAAATTTATTTTCCCACTACTATACCTAATCTAGAGATATTGGGGATTACATTCTCCCTTCCTTATAAAAATTTCGTTCTCGAAATTTTAGTTTGGGCTTGAATGTTTCTTGCAATTACACCTGCATTATTCAAAGTTTCCTTTATTTAATACTAGAAGCGACATCCTTCCATTCCCAGACTTAAAACAGTTCTGGGTGTTTTTCTTTCATTTCATCTTCCCTTTCCCATGTAGATTCTTCTGTCTTACGGCTTTGCCATAACACCTTTACCAAGGGTATGACTTTATTCCTAAGCCTCTTTTCCTTGCGATCCAGAATCTGTACTGGTCTTTCTTCATACGTTAGATCTTCTTGGAGTTGTACGGGGTCAATTTTTAATATATGTGCGGGGTCAGGTACATACTTTTTCAGCATAGATACATGGAAAACTTTGTGTACTGAGGACATCTCTGGCGGTAATGCAAGCCTGTAGGCCACTTTGCCGATACGTTCGATTATTTCAAAAGGTCCAATATATCTTGGACTTAGCTTTCCCTTTTTGCCAAACCTCATCAGTCCTTTCATTGGTGCGATCTTCAAAAATACCATATCTCCAACATGGAATTCTAAAGGTCTACGCCTCTTATCCGCATAGCTCTTTTGTCGACTAAGAGCAGTTTCCATTCTCTGTTTAATTTTCTTGATTGCTTCCGTAGCGATTTCAATGAAATCAGGAGCCACTAAGTTTCCTTCTCCAGTTTCGTACCAATGAACTGGTGACCTGCACTTCCGTCCGTACAAAGCTTCATACGGTGTCATTCCAATAGTTGCTTGGAAACTATTGTTGTAGGAGAATTCTATCAGTGGCATGTATCAATTCCAACCACCTTTAAAGTCGAGGACGCAGGCTCGTAGCATATCTTCTAAGGTCTGGATGGTTCTTTCTAATTGGCCATCTGTCTGTGGGTGAAAAGCCGTGCTAAATTTCAGTCTCGTTCCCATTGCTCGCTGTACACTTTTCCAAAAGTTTGAGGTAAACCTACCATCTCGATCTGAAATTATTGACAATGGTACTCCATGTAGTCGAACAATTTCACGCACATAAAGCTCTGCTAACTGTTCTAGGGAGGATGTGCTGCGTATGGGTAGAAAATGTGCCGATTTGGTTAATCTGTCAACGATCACCCAAATTGCATCGTGTCCCTTTGTGGTTTTAGGGAGTCCAACGACAAAATCCATAGAAATTTGTTCCCACTTGCATTCTGGGATCTCAATTGTTTGTAATTCTCCAGCAGGATGTTGATGTTCTGCCTTAATTCACTGGCATGTCAAACATTTCCCCACATATTGAGCTACATCCTTCTTCATTCCAGTCCACCAAAAGTGCTCTTTTAGGTCCTTGTACATCTTGGTTGCCCCTG
The DNA here is from genome assembly GCA_027186245.1 of Coriaria nepalensis. Classification (NCBI taxonomy): domain Eukaryota; kingdom Viridiplantae; phylum Streptophyta; class Magnoliopsida; order Cucurbitales; family Coriariaceae; genus Coriaria; species Coriaria nepalensis. The sequence continues at coordinate 9,408,420 of CP114496.1, read as the reverse complement.
GGTGCACTGAATATGGAGTTTCATGTGCTTCGAACAGGATCTGGCGTCTTATTTTATCGTCTGTGGGAACGCATAACCTTCCTTTAAAATTAAGGATTCCATCCTTAGATATCTTAAAGTTAGACTGCTCATCTATTCTCATTTCTTGTTTGATTTTCTTTGTTCCTTCATCGAACTCTTGTGCACGTTTGATATCCTCAAGTATGCTTGATTGAAGGGTTAAGGTGGATAATTGTCCTGTCACCAGCTCAATTTTTGCATCATACACTTCTTTTTGTAATGATGTTGGTAAGGCGTGTAGGGCAGCAAGGCTGGTTGGGGATTTTCGGCTTAAAGCGTCGGCTACTTTATTTGCCTTCCCCGGGTGATACCGTATTTCACAATCATAATCTTTGACTAATTCTAGCCACCGTCTTTGTCTCATGTTCAATTCTTTCTGTGTGAAGAAATACTTTAAGCTCTTATGATCGGTATAAATTTCACACCGCACTCCATAGAGGTAGTGTCTCCAAATTTTTAGGGCAAACACCACCGCAGCTAGTTCCAAGTCATGGGTTGGGTAGTTCTTTTCGTGATCCTTAAGCTGTCGTGAAGCATATGCGATTACTTTCCCATTTTGCATCAATACCGCTCCTAATCCCAATTTAGATGCGTCGCTGTATATTACAAATCCATTCTCACCCTCTGGGATGGTAAGAATAGGTGCACTCGTTAATTTTTCCTTCAACTCTTGAAAGCTTTTCTCAGTTGCTATGGTCCATTCAAACTTCTGGTTCTTTCGAGTAAGCCTAGTGAGTGGTGTGGCGATTCGGGAAAACCCTTCTACAAATCGTCTATAATATCCGGCTAATCCTAGAAAGCTTCGTACTTCGGAAGCATTTTTAGGTTTGGGCCACTTGCTTACTGCTTCAGTTTTAGATGGATCCACGGAAATACCATCCTTAGATATGATATGTCCAAGAAAAGCAACTTGATCTAGCCAAAATTCGCACTTATTAAATTTGGCATAGAGTTGATGATTCTTCAAGGTTTGCAAAATTTCTTTTAGGTGCTTCACATGCTCCTCCTCAAATTTTGAGTATACCAGAATATCATCTATGAAAACAACAGCAAATTTATCCAGATAGTCTTTAAATACCCGATTCATTAAATCCATGAAAGCGGCTGGGGCATTGGTCAAACCAAATGGCATGACCAAAAATTCGTAGTGGCCGTACCGTGTCCGAAAAGCTGTCTTCGGAACGTCGCTTTCTTGAATCTTTAGTTGGTGATATCCAGATCTTAAGTCAATCTTGGAGAATACCGACATTCCTTGGAGTTGATCGAACAAATCATCTATCCTCGGAAGAGGGTATTTGTTCTTTGTAGTGATCTTGTTGAGTTCTCTATAGTCAATGCACATTCTCATTGATCCGTCCTTCTTTTTCACGAATAATACTGGCGCTCCCCATGGTGAAAAACTAGGACGAATATATCTTTTATCGAGCAAATCTTGCAGCTGTAGTTGGAGTTCTTTCAATTCAGCGGGCGCCATGCGGTACGGAGCTTTTGAGATTGGCGCTACTCCCGGTATTAAATCGATTTGAAACTCAATTTCTCGATCTGGGGGCAGTCCTGGTAATTCTTCCGGAAATACTTCAAGAAAATCGCAGACTACTGGGATGTCTTCGGGCTTTAGGGGTTGTTCCTTGTGTGTATCCACTATGCTGGCAAGGAATCCCTCACAACCACCTTTTAACAATTTTGCTGCCTTAATAGCGGATACTAATAGTATCTGGCTCTTCTTTGAATTTCCAATAAATTCAAATTTTTCTTCTCCTGGGATGTCGAATATTACTTTCTTCCTTCGACAATCTATTGTGGCACTATATTTTGAGAGCCAGTCCATTCCTAATATAACGTCGAAATCTTGCATATCTAATATTATAAGATTTGCAAATAATTCCACATTGCCTACTTTCATTGATATGGCTCGCAACCAATGAGTTGATGTTAACACGTTTCCTGAGGGTAGTGTAGTACTAAACACCTCTGCTAGTTGGTCTATTGGATGGTTAATTTTTCTAATAAATGTTGGTGCAACAAAGGAATGTGTTGCTCCTGAATCCATTAAAACAATAGCGAAAATTCCAGAAATAAGAAGCTGACCTGTTATAACGGTAGATGGATTTGCTTCAGCTTCATCCCGGGAGATGGTAAATACTCTGGCATTAGTCTTTCCTAGCTGCCCTTCCATTTTCTTTGGGTTATTGCAAAATTTCGCAATATGTCCCGATTGTCCACAGTTATAGCATTCTTTGGTTCCGGCTTTACATTCACCAATATGACCCTTTCCACACTTGCTACATTGGCTATAAGGTCTTCCCTGAGCCCACGAACCTTGAAACTTATTTTTCTTGGGTTGTCTTCCTTCTTGACTTGAGTCGACATCCTGATTGTCTAACCTTTTCTTATTATTCCATCGAGGTTTAAAACTCTGCTGATTTTCACGGGCTACGAGTGCAGAGGGTTGGACATTATTTTGGGTTCCGGGGGCTGCTCCTCTGACATGCTCTTTCTTAGCAGCTTCCTTCCGTTCCTGCTCCTGAATCGCTCGTGCTCGATCAATTCTTATTGCTTTATCTGCCACCTTTGAGAAAGGCGCATCGTCTAAATCTGCAATTTCCAAGTCTTTACGAGTGTCAGAGTCAAGGACCATCTTGAAGTGTTTCACCTTTAAGGTGTTTGTAGCCACCATGTGTGGTGCATATCGGGATAGCTCGTCGAACTTTCGTAGTAATTCTTCCATTGTCATGTTGCCTCTTCGTAGGTTTAAGAATTCCCTTTCTTTTTCTTCCACTAAAGCCACCGTTACATATTTGTTTTCTATTAGTTTTCTAAACTCAGCCCAAGTCATGGTTCCAATATTATGAATACTTGTCATGGTGTCCCACCAGTAACTCGCGTCGTCCCGTAATAGACATGCTGCACAATGTACTTTTTCGCTATCTGGAACCTTTGCACAGTTGAAGAGTCTTTCTAGAGTTCCGATCCAATTTTCAGCTATCCTTGGATTACAACCACCTGAGAATTCAGGGGGTTTATACTTCATAAACTTCTCAGCGGTGGAACTTGGATTTTTCGCTCGAGGGGGTGTCGGTCCTTGTAGCATCTCCTGGAGTTGTTGTTGTTGTTGAAGTAGTGTGTCTATCATTTCTCCTTGTCTTCGAGTTAGGTCTCGTAACTCGCTCATCTCTTGTTGACTTGGGTCATTGATTGGACTAGCGCGACGTCCAATAGAGGATACACTAGCAGTACGTCCTCTTGTCATGCTTATACTTGAGCGGAAAGCGCTTGATTTCCTAAAAATATAAAGTATGAAATTTTTTTTTTTTTTTTTTTTTCATACAGATAAGTTTAACTAAAACATATATTTCATATTTATCTATTGATCATCATTTACATTACAAAAGTTGATCATCTATTACTCAAAACGGACTAGGCTATTTACATGTCAAACCATCATCTCCCTTTTTTTTTTTTTTTTTTTTCTCTACAAAAGGTTCTAGTCTATATTAGTTGGACTACAAAAGAAAATATATTGTCCGATACTAGTGGTTGTGGGTGAGTCAACTATTTTTCATGGGTGGATTATCATTATCTCTGGTTCTTCTTCTGAAGTTTCGGCTAGTTCTCCTAGGTTAGGAGGTGCGAAGCGGGCGAGTATTCTTACCCCAAATTCAACCCATGTGACATCTCTAGCGTCTAGGTTTGTCCCGTGCCACCATGTCCTAGCCTCACCCCTCAATTGGCGTATAGCCAATCTAGCCCATACATCCTCCATCACATCTGCTCCTATACATATATCTTCAATCTCATAAATCCAGTGGTGTAAATAGTCCCAACCTTCGTATCCTTCGAAAGTGGGCGGGGCGGCCATGCGGAATGCGGCTACCAATTCCATCCCACGCTGCCCTTTCGTGAGTTTTTGGCATATTGCCATATAGGTAGTGGTGAGAGTATTCATTAATTCCTCCATAGTCTAAAGAATACGTGTCATTCATTAATATTATAAAATTTAAATAAATCTAAACTCATTCTTACAGCGATTGAAGGCATCACTTCCGTGACTTGTACATACGAGGGTTGTCTACAAGACCGTTAGGCTCTGATACCAATGTGTAACGCCCGCCCTACTAGCTGTTTAGGTTATCAAATACTTTTCTTAGGAACATATACAGCTAGTGGGTGCATTACTTTTCCTTTTTATTATAAAAATTTTTGTTCCTTAAAATTAACTTTATTTCCAAAAACGGTTTGAAGGATATACCTAATAAATTGGAAAATACAGCGGAAGCCTTTGTCATAGAAAAGAAATCTCAAAACTTTTTAAACACCTTATTCTTTATTTGAATATACATATAAATAAGAAGTGCAAATTTTTAAACTCATTGCTTACAGAGGTCGGGTCTCATATGTACAATCTCACGGACTGATAGCCTCCATTCATTTGTTCCTTAGCTTACCGCCTTACCTTTGTAATTTCCTACAACACAGAGTAGACATCTATGAGCTAGAAGCTCAGTAAGGATAGTGTCCTACTCGCATCGCTATTCTTTTATGATTATCGTAAGTTAGTGCTTTTATGACCTATATCTAACATGCATAAATTCCTATCATTCTACATACTTGGGCCCTGAGGATGCTACCACCGGTATGTCAACTGATATTTAATCAGCGGTCCGCTTATGACCGTTGCAACGATCCACTTATGACCTTTTCTTTAATATCATTTGGGGTCCTTTCTGATCGACAAGCGATCCTTCTTTTGACCCGGCAGCACCTCACTTTAATATTATGCATGCTTATTCTTTTTATTTATTTTAGCATAATATTAACTTCTGAAAATACGCACATATGCACTTAATGTTTAAGGTTTGTACTTTCATGAAACCATCATGCTATATTACGTTCATTCTAGTTATGATTCTTATTTCTAGCATAGTAATCATAGTATTTCACTTCTACTTAGCATGCTATAATTATAATCCTAACGCAGACATAACCAAGTCATCATGCTTAATAATTAATATTATCCTAAATTAATATAATTATAACCATAATAATAAACCAACAATATCCGGGTGTTGCAGTGAGACTATACTTACAAAGATTAGTTGACCGGAGATTTTGACTTTCCTTTTTCTTTCTTTCATTTCTTTCCCTTCCTTTCCTTTCTCTCCTTTTTCCTTTCCTCTCTTTCCTTTCTCTCCTTTTTCCTTCCCTCTCTTTCTTTCCTTTCCTCTCTTTCTTTCCTTTCTTTCTTTTCTTTCCTTTCTCTCCCTTTCTCTCCCTTTCTCTTATGTCCTCTCTACATGCTTTTGCCGTAAACATCAAATGGGATTTATATAGTACAATCAGATATGCTTAAGATTGACACCTTATGTGGTGATTAAGCATATTGCATGACACATATTATGATGAAACAGCAACCATAATGCTGATGTTGCTTAAGGTGTTTGCCAAATGGTAACAACGTGGCCTTATTTTATTTAATTTATTATTACTATTATTATTATTATTATTATTATTATCATTATTTAAACTTAAGCCCCTTTTTAAATTTTAAAATTATAAAATGGTCCCTAATTATTTCTATTGTTAAAATTTGGTATAGGTGGAAATTAAAATTTACTAATAAGTCCATTTTAAATTTATTTTCCCACTACTATACCTAATCTAGAGATATTGGGGATTACACTATTATTGTAAGATGTTTAGTCATATTGAGAAAAATTGCTTCAAGAAGAACAGAGAGAGAGGGGCATGAAAACCTCAACAAGCACGAGCACATAAAGTTCAGAATGAAGAAACTCTCTTCATGGCTGCAGCAGATTCTGACCATGGTGAATCCAAAAAAGGGTGGCTCATAGACAGTGGATGCACCAACCATATGGCTCATGATGAGAGCATATTCAGAGATCTAGATACAAGCTTCATGACTGTAATCATAGTTGGAAATTGGGAGAAAGTCAGAGCTAAAGGAAGAGGCACAATCTTGGTAAAAAATAAGAAAGGTACCAAGCCTATCACCAATGTTCTTTTGGTTCCAGATCTGAAACATAATCTGCTAAGTGTTGGCCAGTTGATGAGAAGTGGATATGTCTTGTTGTTTCAAGACAAATATTGCACCATTTTAGATCCAAATAGAAAACAAGTGGCTAAAGTCCAAGTCAGTCACAATAGCTTTTCTGTGCAATGGGATCATCATGCTCTCAGATGTAAGGAAGATGAATCTTGGTCGTGGCATAAGAGGTTTGGACACTTTGATCTCAAGGCCATTTAGAACCTGAACTCTAAAGGGATGGTTGATGACTTGCCCTCAGTCCGACCACAAGATGGAGTGTGTGAAACCTGTCAATTTGGCAAGTTGAGTAGGAAGCCATTTCCTAAAAATCAAGCACACATAGCTTTGGAGAAGCTAGAGCTGGTTTACTCGGATGTATGTGGACCAATGAGAGAAGTCTCATTGAATGGAAGCAAATATTTTATCATCTTCATAGATGACATAACCAGATTTTGTTGGATTTACTTCCTGAAGGAAAAATCAGAAGTGTTCAGCACCTTTGTAAAATTCAAGAAGCATGTGGAGACACAAAGCGGGATAAAGCTGAAGACTTTGAGGTCTGATAATGGTGGAGAGTATACCTCAAATGATTTTAAGCAATTCTGTGAGAATGAAGGGATCATCTACCAGCTGACAGTGCCTTATTCTCCACAGCAAAATGGGGTCTCAGAAAGGAAAAATAGAACCATTATGGAGATGGTAAGAAGCATGATGGTTGAGAAGACGATGTCAAGGAAGTTTTGGGCAGAAGCAGCCAACATTGTTGTGTACTTGCTCAACAAGCTGCCTACCAAGTCAGTGGAAGGCAAAACTCCTCATGAGGCTTGGCACAATGTGAAACCTTCAGTGTCTCACCTCAGAATATTTGGAGCTGTGTGTTTTTCTCACATTCCAGATAGAAATAGAGACAAACTCTCTATGAAAAGTGAAAAGGGAATACTGATTGGTTACAGCACAAAATCAAAAGGGTATAGAATTTTCTATCCTGATGTTGGGAAAATCTCTGTCAGCAGAGATGTCAATTTCGATGAGGAAGCAATCTTCAAATGGGAAGATGAAGATGGAAGTGAGGGACTGATTGACCATCTGAAAGAAGGTCAGGATGGAACTCCCTCTGATGATCCTGATGATGATGTTGAACCAATAAATCCAAGATACAAAACTCTTGATGATGTTTACCAAAGATGCAATTCAACTATAGTTGAGCCTAGTTGCTATGAAGAAGCAAAAAAGGATGAAGGATGGATGAAGACTATGAAAGAAGAATTAAGAATGATCACCAAAAATCAGACTTGGAGTCCTGGTTGAGAAGCTTGAGAAGAAAAAGATTACCAAGCTGAAGTGGATATTCAAACTGAAGCTAAATGCTGACAGCTCAGTGAACAGATTTAAAGCACGATTAGTAGTGAAGGGATTCTCCCAACAATATGGAGTGGATTATGCTGAGACATTTGCACTAGTGGCCAGACTTGACACTATGAAGTTGATCATTGCATTGGCTGCAAGGAAATCTTGGTCAATTCATCAGCTCGATGTGAAGTCAGCATTCTTGAATGGAACATTGGAAAAAGAAGTCTATGTTGAGCAGCCTGAGGGGTTTGAGGAGAAAGGAAAAGAAAGGAAGGTGTTCAAGATGAAAAAAGGTTTTATATGGGCTAAAACAAGCTCTTAGAGCTTGGTATAGCAAGATAGATTCTTATTTGTCCAATGCTGGTTTTAGTAGAAGTGAAAATGATCCTACACTCTACATCAAATAATCAGGTTCATCCTTACTTATAATCTCTCTATATGTCGATGATTTACTCATAACTGGGAATGAGATCAATCTGATAAACTAATTCAAAAAAGAGATGGAAGCTGAATTTGAGATGACAGACTTGGGATTAATGAGTTTCTTTTTAGGAATGGAAGTGTTCCAATTCGAGAAGGGAGTGTTTGTGTCTCAAGAGAAGTATGCTAAGAATCTGATGAAAAAATTCAACATGGAATCTAGCAAATCAGCATCCACTCCAATGGCTGCAAATGAGAAATTCAGAAGGAATGATGGTTCATCAAGGGTGGATGAAACCTTATTCAGAAGTCTAATTGGAGGCTTGATGTACCTTACATCAACAAGACCGGACATCATGTATTATGTCTGTGTTCTGTCTCGGTTCATGAATAATCATTCTCAATTGCATATGGGGGCTGCTAAAAGAATACTCAGGTACCTTAATGGATTTCTTTCTCATGGAATTATGTATGAAGGGGGAGAATTGAAACTAGAAGGATATGTGGACAGTGATTGGGCAGGCTCTCTTGATGATGCTAAGAACACAAGTGGTTTTTGCTTCTCACTTAGCTCGGGGATGTTTTGCTAGAGTTCCAAGAAGCAAAGTATTGTGGCTCAATCAACAGCTGATGCTGAATATGTGGCTGCTGCTCATGCCACCAATCAAGCCATATGGATTCGGAAGATCTTACTAGAATTGAATTTCAATCCCAGCTCATCTACTAGCATACATTGTGATAGCAAATCTGCTATTGCAATCTCTGAAAATCCAGTTTACTTTGGAAGGACAAAACATATCCTAGTGAAATTCCATGCCATAAGAGAAAATGTGAAGAATGGGGAAGTAAGATTAGTTCATTGCAAATCACAAAAGCAAATTGCAGATGGGTTTACTAAGCCTCTGGCTACTGCAAAGTTTGAAGAATTCAAGTTTAAGATTGGTGTGATGAGTAATTGTATCAAGGGGGAGTGTTTGAAGGTGTGATACTTCACTCATCAATGGAGGTGGAAAAAGTTGACTTTTGTGATCATTTTGTTGGCGTTGACTCATATTCCAGTAGCTTCCCTACATCAATTAAAATTTGTAGGAACAAGTTTCACTCAGATCGGATCAAAGGAACTCAAGTTAGATCCCAATTTGGCTTCTCTACTTTTGGTTGCCGCAGTGGGAGGTAAACTGAAGTTGAGCATCTCCAACGGCTATTTTTTGTATTCAAACAAGTTTGATATGTTGATTGAAGTGTGTTGAAGCTGCTGGTGAAGTTTGGAAAGCTTTGGAATCGAATTTCACCTTTTTGGTCATGGCTAGTGTAGTTGATTGCATTTTCTAGTTTTTCTGGTATTCTTGTATCTTTTCTGTTTTTGATTGAAAGGAATATAGGTAAGGTGATTGTAAGTGTTGATGTTGGTTAGAATGTGGTCATTTAATGGTTAACTATTCATGTACCTTGTTTCATCTTTGTGTAAGTATTTAGACTCTTATTTCTAATGAAAAAGTAGATTGAATAGTTTTTTATAAAACTGAAGTTCATTGCTGTTTTTTTCTGGTTTTTTGTCTAAAATTTATTCTTGAGGAAGTAAAGAGCAAGTCTTGAATCTTGTCTTTCATTTTCCAACATGTTAATCTATTTATGCTTATATATCTAATCAACCATCTAATTTCTTATTCATCTTTTGATTAGGCAAAAGTGATTAGTACAAGGGGAGGAGGAAGTCGTGTGAAGAAATTTGCTGACCCTAAACTTGAAGGGAAGTATTGTGAAGAAGCTTTTGATGTCAAGCTCAAACTGGGCCTTTCGTGCACTTCTTTTAACCAGGGCAGACTATCAATGAAAGAAGTTGTTTCAATCTTAGATGACACCCTTCAAATTTCAATCAAAGAAATGACCTCTACACCTCAGAATTCTACAATCAGACCAATAGAAAGATGAGATGAGTGTCTTTCTTACTCTCTGGCTTCATGCTTGTCATGCTGAGGTGGCAACTGAAGGTAGGTCATTGTCTTGCCAACAACATTAATACGATATTTCATCAAAGTGATGGAACTTGTGGATGAAAATCAGAGCTGTAATAATGAGATAGATAGACCCTACACCTTTAGTGCCAAAGTGTGTGAGAGTTAGTATTTAGTCCCAAAGTCAGCCTGCTTAAAAAGTTGGATCCTTTTGAAAGTAAGTTCTGGATTTAGCCAAAAAAAAAAGTAAATATATGAGTACTAAGAGCAATATGAATGACCTCAGGTGTGAGTTAATCCCCTCTCCCCCTAGGATTAGTCCCCATGTCGCCTAAGCAAGTGTGTGTGAGTTAGTATTTAGTTCTTTTCAAACGTTTGGATCATTTTGAAAGTAAGTTTTGGATTTAAAATAAATAAATAAATCATTTCTATATTATATACATATATAAAGAAAAAGAAAAAAAGAAGGCAATGGCTGGCCAATGGTGCGTTTGGGCAGGAGCTAGGCTAAGGTAGTAGTGGAAGGAAAGGGAAGGCATTGTGGTCACCTACTTGACATGACGGCATGCCGAGTGGCCATTACACTAACTTTTCTTGGCATCTTGTTTGTCAAGTGCCTAGAACTACAGCATCAAGCTGTGAGCATACGGCTTATCTCACTCACGTACTCACATTTCACTTTCACTTACAATTTACAAATTCATCTTCTTCATTGGATACAGTATTACACCCATCAGTTAGATTAATGTAGAGACTCATCAAGATTACCTGCAAAGTTACACTATGACTATGTAGTATGAACAATCTCTAACTTTTATTCATTTATCTTTTCCGTTATATATCTTGATGGGTTCGACAGCCTCCGGCTCGCCTGCTCGGTTTTTAATGGATTCACCCCTGTTACAAGCGCCAAAAAAAGAAAATAAAAAGAGGCAAGTTTAAGGATTCATTGACTGCTTTAAAGTTCAAACTGGCCGGCAGAAGAAATTCAAAGTGGTCCGTTTCACGTTATTCATATTATAATTTGTAACAGTTAGGTGCAAAAACGAGGTTAGTGTTATCAAGTGAATCCGGACATTAATCCTTTTTATACTTTTGTTGTTGTGAACCCATAATTGCTGATTAATCCTTACATGTTATGTAAAATTTTCAACCAAAAAGAGCGAGCCCCACCATTTTTTTTGTCAGCATTGAGTAAATATAACAGCTCCACTCTATCAAATATAAGATTATATAAGAGATTTCTGACGAGTCCAAGTGTCCGATTTTAACCAGTCCCACTAGTTTAATAAGTTGATACTTTTGTCGGTTTCATTTCATGATTCATCCTTTGAGAAAGAAAAAATAGTCGACTCCAGAGTAATCTCTGTCATTTCAAGACAAAAAGAGACCGTCTCCGTCTCTATCTGGTGGAGATTACAGAGCAGAAGAATGGAGGATGACTCTTCCACTCTTCACCATGTTAAAAAAAAAAAAAAAAAGATTAAAAACTTTTGTTTTTAAAGAAAAAGGTTCTCTAAATTCTTTGATTTTGAGGAAAGATAATAAAAAGCAAAAATCAAATACATCACTCCTCCATTATTATTCGCACAGCTACTACTTTTTAGTGGTTTGTCTTGTCTCTTGCATTTCGTGCTCGCCCCTAGATATATTCCCCCCGCGTGGGTTTTGAATTTGCTTCAATTTTCCTCAACTGATTTGCTTTGAAAAATGGAGTTTCTACAATCTTGAACCAGCCAGCCATACATGGATTTAGAGAGTGTAGTTTCTGCTCAGAGATACAAGGTAACCCAAATGAAAAAAACGTGAACTTTATATCATCATCTTCTACTTAGCGGATGTTAATTTTATGTATTATTTTGGTGCAGAAGGATTCATGGAAGACTGTGTTAACTCTAGCTTTTCAGAGCTTAGGAGTTGTCTATGGTGATTTAAGCACTTCTCCTTTGTATGTGTACAAAAGTGCTTTTGCAGAGGATATACAACATTCAGAAACGAATGAGGAGATTTATGGTGTTCTCTCCTTTGTATTTTGGACTCTAACTCTAATTCCCTTGCTTAAATATGTATTCATTGTGCTTAAAGCTGATGATAATGGAGAAGGAGGAACTTTTGCTCTGTATTCATTGCTATGCCGCCATGTTAGAGTTAGCTTCTTACCTAATTGTCAGCTTGCTGATGAGGAGCTGTCTGATTATACTAAAGATGGGCATGAGTTGAGTGGTAAGAGCTCTTGTGGGTCCAGTTTGAAATCCAGTTTGGAGAAGTATAAAGTGCTGCAAAGAGTGCTGCTTGTTCTTGCTTTGATTGGAGCTTGTATGGTTATAGGAGACGGAGTTCTTACTCCTGCACTTTCTGGTAATTTTTTTTTTTAATTGAGGTTATGAATTTTGGGATGTTTATGATTGTAAAATGATTAATTGTTTGGATTTGGATCTTTTTTTTTTCTTTTAACAGTTTTTTCAGCTGTTTCCGGGCTTGAGCTTTCTATGTCTAAAGATCATCATAGATGTAAGTTCATTATGTGGTATAATCAATACTGTTTTACCTAGCTTGATGTATATAGCTTGACCCGTTTGTTAAAATTTTGAACTTTTAAGATTATAGGTAAATTTATGCATAATTCGAAACCGTTCGTATTCGTTATATTCCCATTTGTTTAACTTGTCCTTCTATTCTCAAGTTAATGATAGCTTAGGTCTTGCAATAATGGAAGTTTTTTTCTATGTTTAGATCATCATCCTCCATGTATTGAGTACTTCTTTACTTACATGAATAGATCCTTAAATTTACATTTTTTTCCCCCTTGTTCCTTTAGATGTTGAAGTTCCGGTCGCTTGCTTCATACTGATATGCTTGTTCGCCCTACAACATTATGGGACCCACCGTGTAGGATTCCTATTTGCACCTATTGTCATTACATGGCTTTTATGCATAAGCGCAATTGGTGTCTATAACATCTTCCATTGGAATCCCTCTGTCTATCAAGCACTCTCTCCTTACTACATGTTTAAGTTTTTGAAGAAGACTCAAAGGGGCGGTTGGATGGCCTTAGGGGGGATCTTATTGTGTATGACAGGTATATAAATTTTCTTAATCTATATTTAATCCTTCTTATTTTCCTTTTATGTAATTTCTTCTCCTCTGATTATATGCCTTTTTCTTGTTTTTTCAGGCTCGGAAGCGATGTTTGCTGATCTTGGACACTTTTCACAGCTGTCCATTAAGGTTGGTAAATCTAATGTTTTCGATTAGTGCTTCGTGTTTAGTTGATTAGATATTTGTCTTGAAATAAGAAGCTTTCTATACTTGCAGATTGCTTTTACTTTTGTGGTATATCCTTCCTTAGTTTTAGCATATATGGGACAAGCTGCTTATCTTTCTAAACATCACATTATTGAAAGCAATTACAGAATCGGATTCTATGTTTCTGTTCCGGGTAAGTGCATAATTCTCTACCTTAAAAGAGAAGAGAAGATGGCCGGTAACTCAAAAAGTGCTTATGATTTTTGTTTCAGAGAAGATAAGATGGCCGGTTTTGGCAATAGCCATACTTGCTGCAGTAGTTGGGAGTCAAGCCATTATTACCGGAACTTTCTCAATAATCAAGCAGTGCTCGGCGTTAGGTTGTTTTCCGAGGGTGAAAATTATCCATACTTCGTCGAAAATACACGGCCAAATCTACATTCCGGAGATTAATTGGACCTTAATGTTTATATGCTTGGCTGTTACTATCGGCTTTAGAGACACGAAACATATGGGCAATGCATCAGGTACTGTTCAATATTCATCTCACTGATCCTGTCCAAACAAGCTAATGAAAAATATCCTTATTATCTCGTCATTATTTCAGGTTTGGCTGTAATAACTGTCATGCTAGTCACCACATGCCTAATGTCTCTAGTTATTATCCTATGTTGGCATAAAAATTTGTTCCTAGCCATTGCTTTCATGCTACTCTTCGGCTCGCTAGAAGCACTCTACTTTTCAGCTTCTCTCATTAAGTTCAAGGACGGAGCGTGGGTCCCAATCGCGCTTTCCTTAATCTTTCTACTAATCATGTATGTCTGGCACTATGGTACTCTTAAAAAATATGACTATGACGTCCAAAACAAGGTCTCAATCAACTGGCTCCTTAGCCTTGGCTCCAATCTGGGGATTGTTCGTGTCCGAGGAATTGGACTTATACATACGGAGCTTGTGAATGGAATCCCAGGAATATTCTCTCATTTCGTAACAAACCTTCCGGCTTTCCACCAAATCGTAGTCTTCCTCTGCATCAAATCTGTCCCTGTGCCTCATGTAAGGCCGGAGGAAAGATTCTTAGTGGGAAGAGTGGGCCCCAAGGAGTACCGGCTTTACCGGTGTATAGCCCGGTATGGTTATCGGGATTTTCAAAGAGATGACTTGGAGTTTGAAAAGGACCTTGTTTGTAGCATTGCGGAATTTATACGGTCGGAAAGGCCTGAATCCGACAATGGGAAGAAAGAAGTTGAAGATAATGAGAAAATGACCGTTATTGGAACATCCTCATCGAATTCGGAAGGTGTAAGAATTTGTGAAGATGATTCGGACGGGGTAAGGGAGGTGGAGTCAAAGTCTCCAGAAAAACCGAGGAAAAGGGTGCGGTTTCTCCTTCCGGAAAGTCCGAAAGAAATGGGGATTGACGCGAGGGAAGAATTGAAGGAGTTGATGGAAGCAAGGGAGGCGGGGATGACGTTCATAATGGGTCATTCGTTTGTGAGGGTGAAGAGGGGTTCGGGTTTGATCAAGAAGATTGTGATTAATTATGTGTATGATTTCTTGAGGAGGAATTCTAGGGGTTTGATTTATGCTTTGAGCTTTCCTCAGGCTTCTACTCTTGAAGTAGGCATGGTTTACCATGTCTAAATTTCTTCCTAGTGTATGTATGGAGTATAGTTTTGGGTTTATAGATTTGAGTCTAAATTGTATACGATGGATACAAAAAGATAATAGTACAAAGGCCTAAATGACCATTGACTAATGTTATTATCTCTAAACTAAATACTACCCTTACGAGATGATTCCTACATTATTTTTGTAGTCTGATAAATGAAATATAGTTTTGTTTTTAGGCTGGTCAAATATTTTATACTTCCTGTAACTCCGGGTAAGGTACCCACATGATTGTTGGAGATTGAATAGTATTATTATATGCATATAATATAATAAGAAATAAAGAAAGAAAGAAAAGGAAAAATGAAAGGGGAGGTTTAAATTTGACCATTGAAGAAAAAGGAAAAGATTAAGAGAGGATGGAAGAAGTGTTATGAACAACAACTTTCATTACATGTTGTAATCGAGATCTAGACCAATAAGATGTAATAAAGAAACAATATTTGTACATTACTACTTACAGAAGTTTTCGGAAAATCCAACACAAGAACACCCACTTGACTAAAAAGTAATTAAAAAAAAAAAAAAAAAACAGAGCAAATAATGGTTCTCCTCACTGTGCTGTTTCTGACTGACTGCTAAGAATAGAAGCATTACTCTCTGGGTTCACTCTGCTCTCTTTTCTTTAGCCGATTCCTTCACTTTCTTACCTTAATTTAGCTTACTGACTGACCCCTTTGTCTACTGTTACACCTACAGTCATAATACTCTGTTTGTCTCTTTCGCTTTCTATTTGATTCTCATAAAGACATAAAAGTGTTTGGAATAACGTGTTATAAAAAAGGGGGTTTTGCTCTAAAGATGCAGAAGAGCTTAAATACTCATCAAGTTTTTGAGCATTCTGTTGTTTAATCTTTCTTCCCATTGTGAAAACAACAATGGTGAAGAATTGGGTTCTTTTTGTTTTCCCCTTTGTGCTTCTTCTCTTTTCTGGGTCTTCGCCAGTTTCAGCCTTACCTCCTGCAAGTAAGTCGGCATTTTTTTGTTTTTTTAATTACTTCATCACATTTTCTCTGTTTTTAACGCTTCATTTTTTGCTTATGGGTTTGAAACTTAATTTGCAGAAATTGTGACTGGGATTGTCTCAAATGTGGCTTCTACTCTTGTTAAGAAGCTCTGGTCTCTACAGTCCACCACAAAAACAGGTACCTTTTTTGGATCCTCTTTATTGAATTCATATTTTCTTGCATTTCACTTGTTTGTGAAAATGCTCAAATGAGGTTGATGGGTATTTTTATTTATCACTTTTTTGTTGGGTTTAAAAACTTTTCAGCTGTTTCTAGCCGTTCCATGATGAAATTTGAAAGTGGGTATGTTGTGGAGACTGTGTTTGATGGAAGTAAGCTTGGAATCGAGCCATTTTCGGTCGAGGTTTCACCAACCGGAGAGCTTTTGGTTTTAGATGCTGAAAATAGTAATCTTTACAAAATTCCAATGCCTTTATCTCGATGTAAGCCCGCTACATTGATTAACATCATGTTCTTTGCACTCTCTCTTTCCAATTCTGAAGTTAACTGAGCCTTCATAGGATTTTCTAGTAAATTGATCTCATTTAGTTTTTTTTTTTTTTAGCACATTGTGTTTTTCAAACACTCGATGCATTTGATTTGTTTTTGAGCATGTACTTAGCTTCTTCTGCGGGTCATTGCTTTATAGATTCCGTACTTTCTTAAACACTGGACTAGTTAGATATCTAAGTGCTTTTGTTTAGAAGAAGATACCACTTTTCAAAATAACAAAATCTACCTTTAAGTTTGCTTCTGTCTACCAACTTCATCTCTTTGAACACAATTCTTTACCTTTTCTAGACTGCGACTCACTAGTAATTATTTTATGCTTTCTGTATACTCCTCCTTTTGACTTTAATTAGGAAACAAAAAGGAAAACAATATGTCTATACTTAACTAAAGTTTGATGCCTTTGAGCTTCTTCAAGAAGACTAAACTTAACTTTGTTGAGTTATTGGATGATGTTACAGTTAGTAGGCCAAAGCTGATTGCTGGATCATTAGAAGGTTATTCTGGGCATGTAGACGGAAAGCTAAGAGAAGCAAGAATGAACCACCCAAAAGGACTTGCTGCAGATCAAAGAGGAAATGTTTACATTGCGGACACTATGAACATGGCAATCAGAAAGATTAGTGAAACAGGTAACACAATAACATTATCAACTCATGTAAGCTTCTGTGTGCTAACTTTCTTTATATATCTACAGGTGTCACTACTATCGCGGGTGGAAAATGGAGCCAAGGAGGCGGTCATGTAGACGGTCCAAGTGAAGATGCAAAGTTTTCGAATGATTTTGACGTGGTTTACGTGGCAAGTAGCTGCTCTCTTTTAGTTATAGACAGAGGAAACCAGGCAATCCGAGAAATTCAACTCAATGACGAGGACTGTAACTACCACTATGATGGTAGTTTCAATTTAGGTAAAAGAATAATTGAAACGTTACCAACCCAGATTCTAAATTCACCCTTTCTGTTTGTTCATGGAAAATGGTAATGTTGTGCTCTTATTATTGCAGGGATATTAGTGCTTGTAGGAGCCGGTATTTTCGGTTACTTGCTCGCACTTCTTCAACGCTGGCTGCAATCACTGTTTTCTTCGCCAAAGGTAAACCTTTTGTCTTAGCAGCCTTAGTGCTGGATTTCTAGTAAGATTAGATTTGAATTCAAATAGGATTTTGAAAATGCGTTGACCGGAAAATAGACTAATAAGTTTCTTTGAACTTTTGCAGGATATGGGAACTCAAATGATGAGAGGTACACCAATAGCAGCATATCAAAGACCTCCAAAATCAGTTAGGCCTCTCTTAATTCCAAGTGAAGGTGAACCAGAGAAATCGGAAAATAGACTAATAAATTTCTATGAACTTTTGCAGGATATGGGAACTCAAATGATGAGAGGTACACCAATAGCAGCATATCAAAGACATCCAAAATCAGTTAGGCCTCTCTTAATTCCAAGTGAAGGTGAACCAGAGAAACCGGAAGAAGGATTCTTTGGTTCAATGGGGAGGCTTGTCTTCAATACTAGCTCGTCTATGGCTGAACTTTTTGGCGGATTATTTTCAGGGTTGAAAAGAAAGCCCCTCCACCATGGCCACCACCCTTATCAGATGCATCCGAAATACCAAGAAGTAACAAGCAACAAAAATCAAAATGAATGGCCCTTGCAAGAAAGCTATGAGATTCCAGATGAAGGGGACCCACCACCACCGCCACCTGCAATCGAAACCCAAACACCTACATTGAAAAAACCGTACCCCTTGACGACGGAAGATCTTGATAGGGCCCTTCATTTCAAGCAAACCCGAGCTTATTATGGCAAGTGGGATGGTGATTTTCATCAGCAGGAACACCAACAACAACAATATCCTAATAGACATTATTCTGCGGGCCCCAAGACATACTATGAGAAGACTTGCGAGACGAATGAGATTGTGTTTGGAGCGGTTCAGGTTCAAGAAGATGGAGGGAGGCGTGAAGCTATGGTGATCAAGGCAGTCGATTACAGTGATCCTAGGTATAATCATCATAACATTCGCCCTCGGATTAATAATATGGGTTATTCCCATGTTTACTAATTACCATTTAGAGCTGTCTAATTTTATGAATGGAGTGAGGAAAATGTGTGAGGAGGAGAGAGAGAGAGAGAGAGAGATTTGTACTTTGGTTTTCTTCTTTAAAACCTCATCTCTAGGAAGAAATGTGGGCCTTTAATACTGTTGTGCAATGTTACATATTGTATGTTGGAACATGCTTAGAACAACATTCAAAAATACTTATAACAGCTTACAGGTCCAACAGATTTGTTGCCGAACCACCTAATCTCTTGTCCCCTTCCCTTTATCCACCCAACTGTCCAACAATTTAGTATGTTTCACAAACATATATATATATATATATTCATGGACCCATTTTTTCATTTATTATGAAGAAGATTTTAGTACAAGGCTCTCCTCTCTCTGATATCCAGATTCAAAAAACAAAAGAAAAAGACAGAAAAAATGACAACTCCAATCTAAATCTCTCTCTCTCTCTCTCTCTCTCATTCAAACTTTATTTGAATCTTGAAAATCTACCTCAACCAATTATTGTACTTGAAAGGGGCTATCCATATTTATTTGTGTTTAAAAATTCAACAAGATCACATGGAGAATGAACAAACACCATGATGGGCCCCACAACCACTCTGATAGGAAAAGAAAAAGAAAAGCCAGTTCTTGAATCAAGCTCATCTTTTCTTATCACAATACTCAGAAAGATGCTATCACTTCCCCTTTCATGGAGGATCCCACCAGTTGCTGCCCTAACTGCCCAAATTTCAGACACACCCTTGTGATTTATAGATTGTGTTCACATACATATCCTTCAAAAGGGGCTCACTTAAAGTGATGTAAGAACAATAAAAGAAAAAGAAAAAGCCAAATAGCCTCAAAAGGCAAGAAAAAGTAAAAGGGGGAGGATCCCTCCTAACAATAGATCTGGACAAACTAGACTTCTAATACAGCCAGAAGAGAAGAAGGGAAGACAGCATTCAAATTGCAATAGACAACAATAAAGATGTGAAATGGGGCTTTTTGGAGAAAAATATGTAAAATTGATGATAAGTTTAGTTAAAAGAAAATCTGGCCTAAGACATGACATCTTTGTATGCACAGAGACAGAAAGATATCGGATTATAGAGGTTCATATGCAAATTGCAGAAATAGTTGGACATGATTTTGATCGGTCCTTGATAATGCTAATGCCACAATAATAATAATAAAAAATCCCCATTTACTGATTAGCATCCCAAGAAAATCCCAGAATGAGAAATTAGACAAAAATAAAACCCTTCGATTAGAATTCATAGTTAACGATGAAAACAACAATAAAAAATTTAACTTTTTTTCAAGTTTCTCTTGCTTCTCTCATCCATGGAAGTTCCCTAGTAAGAGAAGAAGGCATACCAATTTGTGAATCAGCAGAATTCAATAACTTCCCCTTCTTCGACCAAAGCCAGATCTTAGAAACTGAAAAGCTCTCCCCTTTAGTCACACTACTAATCTTCTTCCCATTCAAATCAGAATTATATACCGAACCATCATTACCATTCTTTTCCATCATTTTTGGAGTCAAAGCAACTCTTAGGTCCGAGTCAACTACAACGTACTGATACGAACCCATAGAATAACATCTTCTAGCATCCAAATTACTACTACTAGCCTCTCCTCCTCCTCCTCCTATATCCCCTGTTTCAACATCTAATCTTCGAAATTTCCCTAGTCTTACCGGAAAACCCCCTTTTTTATCAACAACAACAACTTCTTCAATTTCACTGGCTTTTTGAGCAGAATTTGTTAAACAATTATCTCCATTGCCCGGACACCTATCTTCTTCTCTCAATTCGTCGAAATCAAACATTGGATTTTCAACAGCAAAGCAAGGATTAAAGAGGGTCCCTCTACAAAGGGGACAGGAGGAATTTGATAAGAGCCAAGTGTCTATACAATTGACATGAAAAGCATGGCCACACATAGGAAGTAATCTAAGTTTGTCTTTTTCGGTGAATTCACATAAACAAACAGCACAATCAAATGGTTCCTTTAAGCCCACAATGTCTTTGTACTGAAAAACAGGGAGTGCATCTATAAAAGCTTGATCCAAACCAGAATCATGGAGATGGAAGAGTTGCTGAAGTTGCCTTTGAAGAGCATCCGAGGTTGAAATTTCAGGGTATCTATTAGATTGCGAATTGGAACCAGAAGGGTGTTTTATAAGGAATCTAACAAGTAAATGGAGCAAGCCAGAGATGAAAAATAAGACAGCCAAAATCACTATAATGAAAAGAACAGCTGGACTTATTTTAGTACCAGGTGAAGAAGAAGAAGAAGATCGTGATGAAGTTGAATCCTCGTGATAAGATAAAGGAGGAGGGTTGCTTATGTAACCATCTTTTTGGATTATTTGAGGTTCAATCCAAGACATCTTCCTCAAATGGGTATGCTCTAAAAACCACCTATTTCTTCTGATTTCTGACATTTCACTGATCAAAGACTTCTTTTCTTCTTTACTCATAAACCTCAATCCATTAAGCTAAAAACCAAACACTTTCAGCTACTACTGATCATAAAGGTCACAACTTAACACCAGATTTGAGTAGAAATATGACAAAAATACTTAACTTACCGAACTTGATTCTAGGTAGTCCACTAAATTAGTAGAAGATGATGTTCTTGCAGAAGAATAATAAGAAGAAGAAGAAGAAAACCCTCTTAACCTAAGAAAGCTGTTTGAATCACTTGTAATATGGAAGAGGGAAATAAGAGGAAAGGGAAGATTGGTCTTCTTTTCTTTTTCTCTCTCTCTCTGTCTCTCTCTGTCTGCTGGCACAATCTGCTAGAAACACCAGAAGGTGGCAGAAAGAGATAGAGAGAGAGAGAGAGAGGCAGTGAGTGAGTTCCCAGGGTTTTGACAAAATCAAGCACTACACTTTGTGGTACACGTGCCACTTACAGCGCGTGGGAGTCATGTGGTCAACTATATGAGACAAAAGAAGACTAAGAAGTTGCCCTGTGAACTTGGGCAGTTGGGCTTGGGCTTATACATGTCTTGTCCGAAAAACTAGTTCTGTTTTTTTTTTCTTAGTGAAAAAAAAAATAATGATTAAACTATTTAATTAGTAACAAAAAGATATTTATTTGAGACTATTTAAGTGATTTATTGGGTTGCCGTTCGAATTTTGTTTGCATTCAAACACAAATTATTCCTCACATGCATTTGCTTAAGAAGGCTCTGTCTTAAAATAAATTACTTGTCTTTCTGGGTTTGTTGCTTTCTTTACCTTAAGCAAGTGAGTGAAGTGTTTAGATGGTGAGTCTTGTAATCTAATTAGAGACTTAAAGGAATCTAACTAATAACTCACTGTCTCATATATTAAAAAAGGATTAGAGGTAGTGGATTAGCTATAATCAGGGCAGGTTGAGAGGGAAAGATTATGAACCAAAGTTGGTCCCACCGCTCATCCGATATTTATATCCTTTTACGAAGGCGGGTGGAGGAAGTGATGACTCGTGTAAATATAAGGGGTGAAAAGGAAAATAAAAATTGTTTTTGATGCGTTTGAATTAGATTTCTTTTGCTCATAAAGAAAAAGTAATCATGGCAGCAAAAACTACTCAAAAACTATGGACCTCTCTGCGACCATAGATCTCTCATCTTCATCCCTGATTGTACTAATCATGGCAGCAACTTGGTCCATGCTTGGCCTAGCATCCCGGATCTTCATTAACGCATTGAATAGACACATGTAAAAAGTTCAACGTCCTCTCTTCACTTGCACCTTCATAAAACAAAACCTTTTCAAACACTTCCGCAGCCCACTCTTCCCGAACAACCGAATTAACCCACTCGGCTAAATCAACTCCGTCGTTATGAGCCACCTTCCCGGTGAGTAGCTCGAGAAGGATCAAACTGAACCCATATACGTCTTCTTTAAAGGAATTAGTTGCACTTGGCCTACTAACACTTGAAGTTCTTGAAGTGCTTGATGTATATTCATTGTTTATCTCCATTAGACCATATTCATTTATGCAAGCCTCCATATTCCTATCAAGTAATATGTTGGTTGATTTCAAGTTACCATGACCAATCCCATCTTCTCGAAGTTCTCGGTGCATGAACGCCAATGCATTGGCTATGCTAGCTGCTACACCGAGCTGACTGGTCCAGTCAAATTGTTGTTTGTTCTCAATCCCTGCAAATTTTCACTTAGTAACTTAGATTAAGACCTGGTATAAAATGTCGAGTATAGCTATATCCATGATATGTGCTATAGAACAATTTTTCCACAGGTTAAACTTTTCAGGACAACCGGGAACATGATACTTGAACCTGATCCATCAAATGAAAGTCTAGTACTACTTGCAGAACTGGAAAATGATTAGCACAATAACAACCAAGCCGAATAAGGCGTATCCCAAGTACATAAGGATCTGATCTCGTTGTGCTTTGGAGAACATTTCTGAGGCAATGGATCTCCACATAAATCGGGATTGCCATGTAACTAGTCTCCAAAAAACGGCTAGCCAAAAAGGGAATGGGCCCGCTTAGGATATTTAAGGATACATTGAATTGTTCGAGATTGGAGAAGTCGAACGGGGGTATATTTCTCCATCGAACTTGTTTTGAGCATTGAATATGGTAAGGGCCTAAAATCCTCGACAAGTCCGGCAAATTTCCGGACAGATAGTTGTTCTAGACATCGATATGTTTTGGATTTGATAACATGGCAAGTGAGCCGGGAAGGTTGCCGTAAAACTTGTTGGAGCTAAAATACAAATGGGTCATTTTTGTGCAGATTGAAATATCAACTGGGATTATTCCAGTAAGACCATTCCCATTGAGGCTAAGAATGGCAAAAGATGCCGCAAGGGGTTCGGAGCTGCAAAGAGAGCTAAACTCAATGTTCCGGAAAGATTCAAACGATCAAGAATTATTCTTTTGATTGTAATATTTTGAATATCACAACGTATACATATTTTGATTATATACACATTGCTGTCAGATCTTAATTTGCTTAAAATATGTTATGGCTTGCCGATGATGATGAACTAGAGGTTAAGAGACTTTTTGAAGCATCCGACAAAGAGAGACTCTAATTGATGTTGACATTTTTGCTTTGTTTTTTTTCTTTCCGTGTAGATTCTCTTATATAGAAAGAAGAGTAAATTAGATTTTATTAACTTACAACTTTTGTTTTTTTTAATATTAAATTTAGTCCCTAGGACTTTTAAAACTAGACTTAACCCTCTCTAAATTTTATAAAATAAATTTAAATCCCTAATTTTAAGATTATGTTAAGAACTTAGTCAATTTTGTTAACCGAGCTAATTTAATAATTCGACCATTTTTTATCTGACCCTTCTCATTTTTTGACTAAAATCCGACTAATTTAATCTTATTTTATTTTATTTTATTCATTTTTTTTATATATTATGAAATAAAGATTAGGTACGTCAAATTTTGATTAAAAAATTGATTAAAAAAAAGGTGGGTCAAATAAAAAACTTAGTCAAATTGTTAAAATTGAGTGGTTAATTAAATTATTTAAATTTTTAATGAAATCCTAAAATTAATGACCTAAGTTTAGTTTATAAAATTTAGAAGAATTTAAGTATAATTTTAAAAGTTAGGGAGACTAATATAAAAGCTTAAGGTAATAAATTCTAGTTTATTCTATTAAGAAAGGTGGTAATACGTTTCTGGACGACATGTCGGATGCTGTTAAGCCGATATGTAGTATTATGGGAACAAGATGTAGTAATAATTATTCATCTTTTACTTGTGATACTTTAATCTTATCTTCCCATTTTCTCTAATACAATAATTTAAGCAACTTGTGTTGACACGACAAGAAGTGGTTGGAGCTTCCCACTTGCTCTCTGTCCTAATCGTACGTTTATACAGTTTTTAATCCACTCATGACATACATAGTACAAAGATGGGACCAACACGTTTTCTAGTTTAATGAAACACAAGAACATACCATGTTGCCTTTTTCCGTTTTTGTTTGGACTGATATAAATGCAATAATCCTTAATTATATTACCATAACACCATTTTTTTTTCTTAGAAGAAGAAGAAGGTGAAGGTTGAATACTACTCTTTCATGGAGGCATCACTACCCTTTGCAGCAATGGTGATGGTGGAGTGCACAGAAGTGGCCATATCAACCTTAAGCAAAGCAGCCATGGATAAAGGAATGAGTAACTTTGTTTTCATTGTCTATTCTAATGCTCTTGCTACTCTTCTCCTCTTCCCTTTCTTCATCTTTCACAGGTTGATTCTTTCACTATAATCATATTCACCCACTCTAGTGTGATCCTTAGTCTGATTCATTCTATTTTTCTGCAGAAGCAACAGAGCTCCTCTGACCTTCTCTCTTGTTTGCGGTTTCTTCCTTCTTGGCCTAAATGGGTAAGCAAATCATCATCTTCATATATCATAGATGCTGCTGCGTCTATTACGGTAATCATAGAGGTTATATTTTGTGGATTTTTTTCAGGACGGTCGGTCAGATATTGGCTTATACTGGTGTTAAGTATAGCTCTCCAGCTGTTTTGTCAGCCATGGCTAATCTCATCCCTATTTTCACATTCCTCCTTTCTGTTGTCTTCAGGTTTAGAATTACATAAACTACATATGAACTTGCGTTGAATTGAGAGTGTTAGATTTACTGTTGCTGTTCTTCTTTTCCAATTTGGTGTATGTAGGATGGAGAAACTAGATATGAGTAGATCAAGCAGTAAAGCAAAATGTTTGGGCACCATTTTGACAGTGACAGGAGCATTTATAGTGACCCTCTATAAAGGCTCGATCCTTATCATCTCTTCGCCCCCTTTCGGGTTTACGATAGTCAATCGTTTGAATTCGAGTGGATCAAACTGGATCCTTGGTGGCATTTTTTGTGCTATTGTTTGCCTTTTGTCCGCAATTTGGAACGTCTGTCAGGTATAATGTTGATACCGGTCTGTCTGCCAGACATACATTGTTCGATCTTTGTTTAACAGTTTTTTATTCTGATACAATTTGTTAGTTTCTCGCAGGCAAGTATTATTAACAAGTATCCGGAAGAAATGACCGTGGTCTTCTTCTTCACCTTGTTTGTTACACTCCAATCCACAATTTTCTCTCTTATCATGGAAAGGAATCCGACTGCTTGGAATCTAAGGCCAGACATTGAAATGATTGCGATCATCTTCTACGTAAGTAATACTATAAACATTGGTTCGGTTAATTTGGCCACGACAATTTATTCCCTTTGGCTTAATTTTTCTTTTCTAGGCCGTGTTTGGGAGCGTGTTTCGTATCGTTATTCACACATGGTGCCTGCGTAAACGAGGACCGGTCTTTGTAGCAATGTTCAAGCCATTAGGACTAGCTATTTCCGTGTTCATGGTGGTCACATTCCTCGGAGATTCTCTTTACATTGGGAGTGTCATCGGATCAAGTGTGATTGCTGTCGGATTCTATGCTGTCATGTGGGGGAAGATCAAAGCGAAGAAGTTGGAACAAGAAGAGAGTTGTAATGGATCAGTTGGTAGCTTGGAATCATCCACCCAAAAGACCCCTCTTTTGCAAAACTACTCTAAGCAAGTTATTTGAACCAATACCAGCTTTTTTGTACGCGAAATTAAAGAGGGGAGTAATGAATTACCAATTTCAAGTATGTTCTTAAGCTTGTTTAACAAGTGGGTCGATCTAGATTTTTTTTTTGTTTCATAAGATTGTTTAGTTACTCAGTTTAGAAAGGAACATTTAAGTTCGGAAAAATGAGATCAAACTGAGACCTCAAAAATTTCATAAGGTGTGATTATCGTTGTACTAAACCTACATTGCGGACCTAATATTTTTCCGGGGAAAATAAACAGTATGAAATTGAAGTTTCCGTAAGTTGGATTACGGATTTTGTGTACCATACGCCAAAACTAGTCTTAAAATTCCAAACTGAAGTTTCACATTATTTCTAGATAAATTGAGGTTTTCTTGATTTGTTGGCATGGGGTCCATGCCATACGGCAGATACTGCAAAAGAATATCTTGTGCTTAGTTACCTTCACTAGTGAAGAAGCTTAACTAATTGAGAGAGAGAGAGAGAGATGGCATGGGGGAATCATTGTTACAACGACGTGCTTCCCTTCACGGCCATGATAGCGGCGGAGTGTGCGACCGTCGGCTTAAACACTCTCTTCAAAGCAGCGGTGGCTGATGGGCTGAGCTACTATGTCTTCATAGTCTACACACATGCAATCGCCGCTCTTCTCCTCCTCCCTCTCCCCTTCCTTTTCCGCAGTAAAATTGCCACACGTCCTCATCGTCCCAATTACAAGCTGTCTCTAGGCCTGAGATTAATCTGTCTCTCTCTTCTCAGGTGAGCAAAGATTAACAATACCCATTTGAGCATTTTGATCTCTATCTGTCTTGTCAATAACTGTGATTGGAATTGGCCAATTGGGCAGTGTGACAACTCAAATATGTTCATATACTGGCTTGGAGTATAGTTCTCCCACTTTATCTTCTGCAATCAACAATCTCACTCCGGCGTTTACCTTCATTCTTGCCGTCACTTTAAGGTCTTCTTTCTTCCTTGTTGCATCGTTCTTACTGTTCATTTCTTTGTTTTTCTTTACCTATTAATGGTCGTTATCGTGGCGCCAATTAGTTTTGTTGTCTTTATGTGTGAAAAATCTAATGTCATATAGTAGTGTCTCTCTAACAGTCCACCAATACTTTCTTGTTACTTCTTTGTCACGTAAGTACTTTTCTCACTCGAGCAATTATATACTAAACGACTAGTCAATAATTGTATCCTGACAATAATAGTTTTACAAATTCGGTTTACCATAAATCGATTATATAAATGGTTCGATGTTTAATAGGATTAACAGTGAGGATTAATCCTAGATCAATGGTTAATATCAAACATTATTTTTTTGATATGTCAATTATTTTATAAATCTAAATGACTTATTTATTCTTACATTTTTATAAAATAATCTAATAATGTTAAAAAGATAATAATTGAGATTGATTTGTATTCAATCTCAATCCCGAGTTTGGATTGGTCTTGATTCGTAGAATGAGACTGTATCCAAATCCTCAATATCATGACTGATGTTTGATATTGTGATTGATCGATTTACGGTTGCCTAACTAAACCTAAGAATTTCTCGATATGATCTAGATTATTGTTTCCTTAACAAGAGAGTAATTTTACTTGACCACAACTTATTGTTAAATATTTTTGTGTATATATATATTATATAATATAGGATGGAAAAGCTAGCGTTAAGAAGCTTAAGCACACAAGCAAAAATAGTAGGGACGTTGGTGTCAATATCAGGTGCACTAATAGTTGTTCTCTACAAGGGCATACCATTAATCCTATCAATTACTCCGTCTAATAATGATTACTACTTAAGCTCATCGCAAACAAGCAATTGGATAATTGGTGGCTTACTGTTTGCTGCTCAAGATCTTCTACTTTCCACTTGGTACATTGTTCAGGTAGTACTACTCCGGTTTCGGTTATGAATGAAAGTAAGACTGATCGTTTACGGGTGATATCGTTGTTCTCGTTTCAATTGCAGACCCAAGTGATAAAGATATACCCAGATGAGCTGCTTATGGTGTTAATGTACTTCATATGCACGACAATCGTAGCTATACCGGTTTGTTTAATAGCCGAATCGAACTATAATGCTTGGATATTGACAACCCGGAGAGAAGTCGTCACAGTTGCTTACACAGTATGAAACTTAAGTCCGATTAAATCGTTCTGCTTGATACACATCGGATCTAATTGTATATATAGCTAAAGGTAATCAAATTTGTGCTCGTTTCTTTGTATACAGGGAATTATCGGTCATGCTGGCGTGACGATTATTCATACATGGGGGCTTAATCTGAAGGGACCTGTTTATATAACAATATTCAGGCCAGTTTCCATTGCCATTGCAGCTACCATGGGTGTCTTATTTCTTGGAGATACTCTCTACATAGGGAGGTACATGTACAATACAAACTCTTTACATTATTCTCTCTCTCTACATGGGTGTCTGATTATCTGATTCTTGATGGTTGCAGTGTTGTTGGAGCTTTAATCATATGCATTGGGTTCTATGCTGTGATGTGGGGAAAGGCAAAAGAGGATGAAATGAGCATAGAAGAAGAAGATAGTAGTATGACTAGGACCACCCCCTTCTTGCAAAATCATTAATAAATGTGCTTTACTTGTACATATTGAAAAAAAGATTTGCCTTATAAATGTGTCCGGATAGAACTCACGTCTAAAAAGTATTCAAACGATATATGTATGCGTATTTTCTTAGCCTAATTAATTTTAGATATGCGATAAATATGAATTCTAACATCCCCACTCACACATAGGGTACAAAGTCTGAGTCCAAAGTCATTATCAGATGCAAACAATACCTCCAAATTCTATAATAAATGGATCTGGGTAGTAGGGGTGGGCAAAATTTTCGCCGGACGGGAACAATAATTTGTCAAATCATTTTGATCAAGTTATTTAAATCAATACTAGCTTTTTGTTGTTGATTATTTTTGCAAAGGTAAAAGTAAAGAGAAAGTAATGAATTACCAATTTCAAGTATGTTTTTTAAGCTTAGGTTACTCGGTTTAAAACGGAACATTTAAGTTCGAAAGAGTGAGTTCGAATCGAGATCTCAAAACTTTCATAAGATGTGGTTATCATTGTACTAAACCTACATTGTGGACATAACATTTTTCCGTTGGGGAAAATAAATAGTTTGAAATTGAAGTTTACGTAAATTGGATTACAGGTTTGGTGTACCATACGACAAAACTAGAGTCTTAAAATTCCAAACTGAAGTTTCAAATTATTTCTAGATAAATTGAAGTTTTCTTGATTTGTTGGCAAAGTCTATGTCGCTAGCTAGCCCACCTACCGTTCAAAATTTGACAATGAGGTCCATGCCATACGGCAGATATTACAGAAGAATAACTTCAGCTCAGCTATCTTCATTCATCATGTTAATGAAGAAGCTTAACTAGTTGATATAGAGAGAGAGAGAGAGATGGGATGGAGGAATCATTGTTTCAGCGACGTGCTTCCATTCACGGCCATGATAGCGGCGGAGTGTGCTACCGTCGGCTTAAACACTCTCTTCAAAGCAGCCGTGGCTGATGGGCTGAGCTACTACGTCTTCATAGTCTACACGTACGCAATCGCCACTCTTCTCCTCCTCCCTCTCCCCTTCCTCTTCCGCAGTAAAATCGCAACACCTCCTCCACCTCCCAATTACAAGCTGTCTCTCGGCTTGAGACTAATCTGTCTTTCTCTTCTCGGGTGAGCGAAACTAACAATACCCATTTGAGCATTTCTGATCTCTATCTGTTTTGTCTTTAACTGTGATCGGAATTGGCTGATTGGGCAGCGTGACAGCTCAAATATGTTCCTATACCGGGTTGGAGTATAGTTCTCCGACCTTATCTTCTGCAATCAGCAATCTCACTCCGGCTTATACCTTCATTCTTGCTGTCGCTTTAAGGTCTTCTTTTTCTTTCTCATTGCATCGTTCTTACCGTTCATTTCTTTGTTTCTTTAGCACCAACATTCTTTTATTATTTTGACCATTACCTAGTAATGGTGGTTGTGGTGGCGCCAATTAGTTTTGTTGTCTTTATGTGTGAAAAATCTTATGCCTATCATAGTGTCTCTCAACCAGTCCACCAATACTTGCTTGTTACTTCTTTGTCACGGGATACACTTCTCTCACTAGTCATAATTGTATCTTGACAATAATGGTTCAATACTTTTACAAGCTCGGTCTACCTTAATCCATTATGTATAGGATGTAATGGATCTGATGTGAGGATTCAAATTCGGTCCGAATATATGGGTCAAGATTAATCTAAACTAATGTTTGTGATTAAAGAAAAGTCAATCTCAATTGTTATTTTTTAAACCATCATTTATTATATGGATTTAAATTACTTATTCACTATTATCTAATGACATATCAAAAAATAACGGTTAATATTGATTTACATTTAATCACAATCGTGAGTTTAAATCAATTTTAACTTATATAGTTGAGACCGAATCTAAATCCTCGATATAATGGCTAATATTTGGGATTATGATGGATCGATTTACAGCAATGCGACTAAAACTGAGAATTCTAATCAAGATTCTTGTTTCCTTAACAAGAGAGTAATTTTACCTGACCACAACTTATTGTTAAATATTTTTGTGTATATATATGTTATATAGGATGGAAAAGCTAGCGTTAAGAAGCTTAAGCACACAAGCAAAAATAGTAGGGACGGTGGTGTCAATATCAGGTGCACTAATAGTTGTTCTCTACAAGGGCATACCATTAATCCTATCAATTACTCCATCTAATCATGATTACTACTTAAGCTCATCGCAAACAAGCAATTGGATAATTGGTGGCTTATTGTTTGCTGCTCAATATCTTCTACTTTCCACTTGGTATATTGTTCAGGTAGCAATACTCCGGTTTCGGTTATGAATTTTCGTAAGATTGATCGTTTACAGGTGATATCGTTGTTCTCGTTTCAATTGCAGACCCAAGTGATAAAGATATACCCAAATGAGCTGCTCATGGTGTTGATGTACTACGTATGCACGACACTTGTAGCTATACCGGTTAGTTTAATAGCCGAATCGAACTTTAATGCTTGGATATTGACAACCCGGAGAGAAGTCGTCACGGTTGTTTACTCGGTACGAAACTTAAGTCCGATTAAGATCTTTCTGTTTGGTATACATCTAATCTAAAGTTCGTGCCCGTTTCCTTGTACACAGGGAATTATCGGTCAAGCTCTTGTGACGATTATTCATACATGGGGGCTTAATTTGAAGGGACCTGTTTATATAACAATGTTCAGGCCAGTCTCCATTGCCATTGCAGCTGCCATGGGT
This sequence comes from Coriaria nepalensis, assembly GCA_027186245.1. Classification (NCBI taxonomy): domain Eukaryota; kingdom Viridiplantae; phylum Streptophyta; class Magnoliopsida; order Cucurbitales; family Coriariaceae; genus Coriaria; species Coriaria nepalensis. Next base: position 9,377,194 of record CP114496.1, on the reverse strand, counting down.
GTCTTATTTCTTGGAGATACTCTCTACATAGGAAGGTACATGTACAATACAACTCTCTACATTATTCTCTCTCTCTCTGTTTTTTCCCTAATTAATTTAGTGATGATCTGATTCATGATGGTTGCAACTTGCAGTGTTGTTGGAGCAGTTATAATATGCATTGGGTTCTATGCTGTGATATGGGGAAAAGCAGAAGAGGAAGAAATGAGCAAAGAAGAAGAAGATAGTAGTAGGACCCCCTTGTTGCAAAAGCACTAATAAATGTGCTTGATGTGTATATATTGAACAAAAAATTTAGCCGATAAATGGGTATAATAGATAGAATTAGACTCTAAAAATGTTCAAACTATATATATAGAAACTCTAACATCACCATCCTCTCATTTTTTGCAAGACTCTGTTTTGTCTTCCAAACGTAAGATAGAAGCAAGAACATGAAACAAGTAAGGAACAAAGTGGATGATTTGAGTGCTTGACTTTTTGCTATGAAGTTGGGGAGTGAATGTGTAGTCCATACGCCCTCGAGTCTCACCTTTTGCTTTAGAATCCAGTTTTAAGATATGGTGGAACATGACGACTTGTCGCCACATTCCATCATATCTTTGTATTAAGGACCAACTAAATTAATTTATCATCAATTTTTTTGGGTAATTATATTCAAAGCAAAGGCCGAAGTGGAGGTGGGGTCATTGAAAAACATGTGATGATTGTGTGTTCCATAAGAAACAAGACTGCTACAAGCAACCCCATCCATTATGACATGTAAATTAAAATTCTTTAATCTATTAAGTGGCCACTCATCTCTATAGTGTAAGATTATGTTACCGAATTTACAAATATTATGTCTTATCATATTTTACTTAAAAAAATTCGTAACATAGAAAAGGAAAACTTAACGGAGCCGAATAATTAACAATGTTTCGCGATCATCATGTCAACAACTCACTTGCACACTCGGCATGTCCTTTATTCCGCAAGAAAAACAAAAGAGGGGGGGAGGAGTGGAAAGCTATGACAGAGTCACAAGCAACCAAAACCAGAGTCCTCTGTTTCTATAATTTGTCCATCGATCAATATAAGACGATCTACAGAAACTCCTATATCTAAGGCAGAGTGAATTATTTTAGAGAGAAAGTAAGAGAGAGAGAAGGGAAGATGGCAAGGATGAATTTCTGCAAAGATGTTCTACCATTATCTGTGATGATAACAATGGAGTGCACAAACGTGGGGCTAAACACTCTGTTCAAAGCAGCCACATCTAGTGGGATGAGCTACCATGTCTTTATTGTCTATGCTTATGCTGTTGCTGCTCTAGTTCTCTTCCCTGCTCCCTTCATCTCTCGCAGGTTAAATCAATTTCAAGAGAGAGAGAGAGAGAGAGAGAGAGATTTTTTTTTTTTGTTCTTTTTCTAATTATTGTTTTTATGATATTATCAGAAAGATATGTGATATTTGTGGTGTTTTTGGCAGATCAAGAGTGCTTCCTCCACTGAATTTCTCCATTGTCTCTAAAATTGGTCTTCTTGGTTTAATTGGGTAAGAGTGAACTAAAATCTCAAACTTGTGTTTTTAAAACAATTAATAGAAAGTTTGTGGGTATACTAAAATCTTAATAGAGATCATTATTATAATAAGTTTCTTACTTTTTTTGGCAGGAGTTCATCACAGATAATGGGGTATACAGGAATAAGTTACAGCTCTCCAACACTTGCTTCAGCCATCAGCAACTTGGTGCCAGCTTTTACTTTCATTCTAGCTCTCATTTTCAGGTTCTTTCCCCCACCCCATTTCCTCTTTTCCATTGAAATTAACGAAACATTCATACCAATACTCTGTTTTTACATAAATCGTCATATATCCGACATGTCGTTTCTTCTCCAAGAGCAGTCGAACAGATATTTGTTCTTACCCGACATGTTGGAAAGTAAAGCGAGTCTTAAAATTCACTCTTTCAAACTTCAAACTATGCTTTTTGATAGTTGGATGAGAAAAAGGTTGAGACTTGAGATGAACCCAAGACATATTTTGATCCTTCTTTTGGGCAAATGTGTAATTTTTTTCTTTTTTAGCCAAGTTTTTTAGATTGTGTTACTTAAGAAGATATTTTATAAACAGTTGCAAATGACCTTACCCAAATATCTGTTCTTAGCATATATGTTTTGAGTGTGATTGTCAAGCATTTTTGGCCAATAGACAAATAGCCAACTCAAATGATTCACTCTTCTTTCTTATCTTACTTTTTCTTTTTGTGGGTTGGGAAAAAAAAAAGGATGGAAAAGGTAGTTTTGAAAAGCATAAGTAGCCAAGCAAAGATCTTTGGGGCAATTGTATCAATATCAGGTGCTTTTGTGATCACTCTCTACAAGGGCCCACATATTGTTCTGTTCTCTCCATCACCGCCTTCCTTGAGTTATCGGACGCTGAGCTCATCGGGACCAAGTAATTGGGTTATCGGCGGCGTTTTATTGTCCGGCGAGTATATTCTGGTCCCACTATGGTACATTGTTCAAGTAAGTTGTACACTAAAAGAAATCCAAATTGGTTACCTAATCTAATTATGAGATAACTTGACATGAATACTTTTGATCACAGACACAAATAATGAAAGAATACCCAGCAGAACTGACGGTGGTGTTCTTCTATAATCTAAGTGTTAGCATTATAGCCGCTATCGTAGCTGCATTTACCGAAAAGAATCCAAATGCTTGGATGTTGAAGCCTAACATAGCATTGGTCTCTGTTTTATGCTCTGTAAGCGACTAATACTCACTTCTCAGAGTCGGTTCACATCAACGTTTATCAAACTGGAGATTCGGAAAACTGACAAGTAAATTTGTTATGTTCTAGGGGCTGTTCGGATCATGCTTGAACAATGTAGGACATGCATGGGCACTTAAGATGAAGGGGCCAGTGTTTGTTGCTATGTTTAAGCCACTCTCGATTGCCATTGCGGTTGCTATGGGCATTCTGTTTCTCGGCGATGCTCTTTATCTCGGAAGGTAAATCCACTGAACAATTAGTACATTTAGCACATTTTGACTAGATTCTAAATGGCCAAAATCAAAACATTGAGGATTTCCTTTGGATCTTGCAGTTTAATCGGAGCATCGATTATATCGATCGGGTTTTACACCGTAATGTGGGGTAAAGCAAAAGAGGAGATAGACGAAGATGAAAGCCTTGTAGCTAGTGTCATGGAATCACAATCAACTATGAAGTCTCCACTTCTAGAAAGCTACAAAACTGAAAAGATGTAGAGCAAAACACATGAGATCATGTATAAAGTCTAAAGAAAACAAAAAATCCGAGATAGCAAATTGTAGAATGTTTATATATTACCATTCTCGCTACGATCAAGAACTCGAAGAACAGAATTCTAATATCAAATTCGACCGTGTTTGATAGATAGGTTACCATGGCAATGTTGAAAAACTGATAATTCATAAATGCAAGTCAGAGGTGAGTCATTTTGAATCTCACATGCTTGATCTGATTTTAGGGACTGCAACTCAGAGGTACTTGCTTGATGAATACAAGTTAGAGGTACTTGTTTGCGCCCACTTGGTGAGAAGCCTTACATGCTCTCTACACACTTGGAGAGAAACCTTACAAGGCTTTCACACTTGAAATGAAGTAGCTAGTCTGCTATTTAAAGACAAAAAAAAAGTAAAATTACAAGTACAATAACTCATACTTGGTTGCTTGTTTAATACAAAATAAAGACTTTTAATTCATGCTTGTATAGTCTTATCACGTTTCTTTAGTCAGACTTTACAGGTACTATTGATGATGAAGTACTGACAAACTTCAAAGTTCCAACAGGCAAATCCTTGCCACATAACATTAGGAAGTTGCTCAAAAGCTAACTTCTATTGACTAAAGTGATCAGTTTTAGATATGAACTACATTGGAAATATGATATTAAATTCGAAACATGAGCTAAGATGTCGACTAAGTTGATCATCAAACCAGATTAATTGGGTGTGAGTTTTTCTAATTACATGTTGTTTTATGATTCATGGGGAAGAAAAGATCAAAACGATTTGTTGCATTTCGTCGTTGTTGATTGTTGTGGACTCAATCTCAGCTTGTATTCTTTTCTATGGCGTCGTTGCCCTCCCTATACACGTATGCTACCATTTTAAAATTTTAAGAAAACCCTAACACAATTCACAGTCAAATGATTCGATATGATATTTATATTGATGATATAAATATAAATTGTATACACGTATAAGAAAACCCTATACACATGATATTTATATACGTGTATAAGAAAACCCTATACACATATAAAAAAACCTTATATACATATGATATAAATATTTATATATGTGTATAAGAAAACCCGTATGATATTTATTAGATCGATAATATTGATGAGATTGATGTTCTAATCTTTTATTTAGAACTTATAAATTTAACTTTTTAAACGGGATCACCGCTCTATAACATATTACCACCATAACATATGTCTCTGTTAATGAAATAACATAAACACTACCTTCAAAGATAGTATGAAAGATGATCACGTACGTATGAAATTTCAATCATCCGCATTAAAAGCTCCGTATGTGGACTATTCCTCTTTTGACCATTAACCACCTTATTTCATTTGCCATCTTCAATTGTTCACATGAACGATCATGGTGATCTGTCCTTTATTCATATAGACCTAGCTACGCTTCATATTGTATATATATATATGGATAGGCAATCTCTGCTTTTGTTATATTGTTAAGTAGTAGATCACTACGTACATTCATTCGATATGGAGTTTACAAAGGCATTTTTCAGTTCGATACTATCACGTTTCATCCATAAAGACTTCCATCATGTTGTGTCTAAGATGACTGTCATAGACTCTCTCCTCTTCCTTGTAAACTCATTGATCTCTCGATCGATCCCTTTTTTGTTGATGCGCTAGATCAGTTATAGTTCCTATTAGTTGATTAACTTTTTGCTGTTGCATGTGGGTTGATTTTGTAGATCGTGCACATCATTGACAAGCTGGATTTATGGCATAGGTTACCTGTGTTTTTGGGCTTAGTTTATCTTGGAATTAGAAGATATCTTCATCAAGAATACAATTTGCTCAACGTGGGAAAAACTCCAGTTGGAGTTCGGTTTAATCCAGCGGATTATCCTTACCGGACTGCTGATGGGAAGTTTAATGATCCTTTTAATGAAGGCGCTGGCAGTCAAGGAACCTTCTTTGGTAGAAACATGCCTCCTGTCGATCACGAGAAGAATGTTATTATCGTTAATTTGTATAACTTAGATATGATAATTGTGTTTTTAGTATTGGTTGATGAAAGTTTGATGTTAATAATTGACATGGATTTATAGTTAATGAAGCCAAATCCAGTTGTGGTTACGACAAAGCTACTGGCCAGAAGAGAATTCAAAGACACAGACAAGCAATTCAACATGATTGCAGGGTCTTGGATTCAGTTCATGATACATGATTGGATTGATCATTTGGAAGACACCCAACAGGTCGATTTGCTTTTTATTAAGTTCGATCATACGTATGCAGTCAATCCATGCATGCGTACAGTACATATGATTGATTTGGATGGATCAATTGATTTTGTGTTTTTAGGTTGAGATCGTTGCTCCGAGAGAAGTTATGAGTGAGTGTCCACTCAAATCTTTCAAGTTCTACAAGACAAAGGAAGTTCCAACTGGCTTTTATGAGATCAAGAAGGGATCTAAGAACATCCATACACCATGGTGGTATGAAACATATTAATATATGGATTCATTCACCGATCCAAACTCGCGATTGTGATTAAATAAATTATTTTTAATAATTAAATTTTTGATATATCATTTAATTATTATAAAATATAAGAGATTAAATTTTAATTAATTTTAATTGGAGATCCGAATGGATCTGAATTTATTCAGTTTGAATTGTTCAAACCCAAATCTTGATGTGCATTCTAAAGTCAAAATTACAAATGTAACATTTATTTTCTATTGACGTATTGATAAATACTCTTGACTTTATGAATCTAATGTATATGGGACCTAACTACGTACGTACCTACGACCCCCTATTTTGACCATGTTGAAGAACAAATAGACCTACCTTACCTGTTGTATATAGTATCCTTAGATATATGCCATTTCTAACATATGGAGATGTTGTGATTGATTAATGAAGGGATGGAAGTGTTATTTATGGTAGTAATGGAAAAAGTTTAGAGAAGGTGAGGACATTCAAAGACGGAAAGCTCAAGATATCGAAAGACGGGCTTCTTCTTCTCGACCAAGACGGCATGGCAATCTCCGGCGATGTTCGCAATAGTTGGATTGGAGTTTCAACACTGCAAGCTCTCTTTGTTCAAGAGCACAATGCAGTTTGTGATGCCATCAAGAAAGAAAACCCTAGCTTGAGTGATGAAGAACTCTATCATCATGCAAGATTGGTTACTTCAGCAGTGATTGCAAAGATTCATACAATAGATTGGACTGTTGAGCTCCTCAAAACCGATACGTTGCTCGCAGGAATGCGTGCTAACTGGTAATTACGAAGTGCTCGATCCTAATATATTTCTGGAGTTTTCTACTTCAACAAGTAATATTAATCTGTTCTATTGTTATCTTATTTGTTCATCTTGAATGCTATAGGTATGGATTGTTGGGAAAGAAATTCAAGGACACATTTGGCCATGTTGGAGGAGCTATCTTAGGAGGCTTTGTGGGTATGAAAAAGCCAGAGAATCACGGTGTCCCATATTCGTTAACCGAGGAATTCGTGAGTGTGTATCGGATGCATTCTCTTCTCCCTGATAACCTCCATCTCAGAGACATCTCCGCTCCTCCTGCAGCTGACAAAACTCCACCATTGACTGATGAGTATGTATAATTGTAGATTTCCGAAGTAACATACATGAGTATTAATAATAAGAGCATAGATTAATGGAATCTTCTTATAGGGTTCCCATGGCGGATTTGATTGGTCATGAAGGGGACAAGGCCTTAAAAGAGAAGATAGGTTTTGTAAGGCAAATGGTTTCAATGGGCCACCAAGCAACTGGAGCCTTAGAGCTTTGGAATTATCCAGTGTGGCTCAGGAACATCGTTCCTCAGAACGTAGATGGAACAGATAGGCCAGATCATGTGGACCTAGCAGCACTTGAAAGTAACTAGCTAGCTAAAACATAATCAATCACGATAAATCATTGACCATTTATTCTAATGCATATGCATCATGTAGCTGACTAGTTTACTCTATATGATCATGTAGTTTATAGGGATAGAGAGAGGAATGTTGCTAGGTACAATGAATTCCGTCTGTCCCTTTTGATGATACCTATCAGGAAATGGAAAGATCTGACCGATGATGATGAGGCGATTCAAACACTCGAGGAAGTGTACGGCGATGATGTGGAGGAGCTTGATCTTCTCGTCGGCCTCATGGCGGAGAAGAAAATCAAGGGCTTTGCTATTAGTGAGACTGCATTTACCATCTTCCTACTCATGGCATCAAGGTAAGCAGTTGAAAACACATAGGATAACAAAAACTATAGAGATTAGTCTAATATTGCATGAACATGACAATTGATCATATATATTCTGAGTGCAGGAGGTTAGAAGCGGATAGGTTCTTCACAAGCAATTACAATGAGGAGACATACACGAAGAAAGGACTCGAATGGGTGAACAAGACGGAGAGCTTGAAGGATGTTATCGACCGACATTATCCGGAAATCAGCAAGAAATGGATGAATTCGACCAGTGCTTTCTCCGTCTGGAACTCACCTCCAAACACCAAAAACCATATCCCACTTTACCTTCGTGTTCCTCAATCATGAAGAACCATGTCATATTGTCAAAACCCAAATTCATTGTTTCCTATATATGCATGTTTGATCATGTTTCCATCCTTCAATTCCTAGATGTTGTTATGATATGCAAGTTGTGTAACTCTTATGTATATGTCCAACTTCATTCAAGTTGTTTCTTTATCATGTCATAATCATGTGTACTCGATTATGCTCTCTTCAAAATAATCAAATTTGATCCGGCTCGGTGAATCCAAGCATTGTGTCCATCAATAAGGATCATTTATGTAAGATCGTAGGACTCAAATTATATCCATCAATATAATCGTTGGACTGTCTATGCAAAATCATAATACAAACCGTATTTCATTAAGACTTTGTTTCCGAATTTCAAGGGAATTACTAAAAAGACAAACCATTTTCTTACTACTGCCTAAGCTCTTTAGTCAAAGGTTAAAAGTATGTGTCTTTTTATCTTGGGTCAAAGATAATTTACACCTAAGTTTAATTTTTAAAAACAATGTATATCCTCAAATTTTATAAAGTATAATTTATATTTGAAAATTTTTGAAAATTTTATATGTCTTATATGTTATAAGAACTGGGCTCGAGTTGGCTCATTTGCGAAAAATAATGTTCGGGCCGGCCCATAATCCCATTAGGCTTATCCCCGGGTCAGCCCATGGGCTATGGATATTCAAAAAACTACTAAACTTAAACGTGAGATTTGACTTTATAATGAAATTAATATGTGATTTGGTCTTTAATGTTTGATTATTGAAGATTTAAATTTTTTGAAGTATTAAGTAATTTATTAATTAAATATTAATAAATTATAAATATGAGATAATTTAGGGATTATAAAAGATTAATTATAATTTAGAAGAATTTAAGAGAATAAGTATACATATTAGATTTTAGAGTATTAAAGATTATAATAATAGTTAGTAAGAGTATTATAATAATTAAATTGAGAGGGGTATTTATATGAAAAATTAGGGGAGACGTGAGATTTAAAAATTATTATAAAATGGGGACAAAATAAAATAGGAAAAAAAATTTAAGGATTAATTTAAAAAAAAAAAAAAATGAAATAAAGCTCAAGCAGGTCAAGCTGGAGCCAAAACTGCAAGCTGTGGGTTGGTCTAACGAGCCTGATTTATTTTGACACTTCTAATCATGATCAATGTCGCAAAATTTGAGAGAAAAAAAATAAAGAAAAAGAAGAAAGAATTAAGACTGGCAAACGACAGTGTAATTCTCGTCATAGCAAGTGATTACGTAATCGGATATTGGGATTCTCTCTCCCTCCTCTGCTCACCGCGCTGCCCTCTCTCCGCTCTCTCTCTCTCTTCATCTCTTTTTCCGGTCCTTTGTGATTGCCTGCCTAGAAAATCTGATCGACCTTTGCTTGAAGAACAGTCTCCAGCTGAGACTAAGAAAGAAGAGCCTTTTGGATCTTGTCCGTCCTCAATCCAACCGTTGCTTTGCCCTTTATTCACTCTGTCTCTTTCTAAATTCAAGCAAACGCTTTTTAATCCATAACATGTCTCTGTTTCTCCCCCTTTCTCCTCTCTACCCAATTCCCCTTTAATCCTCTCACTGTCTCTCTCTTTCAAATCCCTATTTCAAAATCTCTTACTTTTCATCGTCTTCCTCACAATTTTGCATTTTTTTCAACTCCACTTGTGAACCCCCATTTGAAAGTCTATCTAGGGTTTTTGAATTGGGTCGTAAATTCTTCTCGGATCTTCAAATTGAGCTTCTGGGTTAGTGGGCTTGGCTTATTTTTCTTCAATTCATCTCACCTTCCTTCAAATTTCAATCTTTTTAAACAGCAATGTCAGACGGAGGCTGTGCTATCGAGCTCTACTTCGATCCGGCACTAGAAAATCAAGTTCTAAAAGCTTGGAATGTTCTTGCTCGCCGTCAAATCAGTACTCAGCTAATCGATATCGGATCACGCCCTCACATAACTCTCTTCTCCACCCCATTTATCGAACCCATGAAGCTCGAATCGATAATCAAGAGCTTCATTTCAAAGCAAGAGCCTTTCCCTTTGTCATTCTCTTCAATTGGGAGTCTTCCTAGTGAACAGAATGTCCTCTTTCTCGCTCCAACTCCTTCAATTTCACTCCTGCAGTTTCAATCCCAATTGTGTGACGCATTGAGGAAGGAAGGGGTTGAAATTGGGGAAGAATTTCGTGCGGATTCATGGATTCCTTATTGTTCTGTAGCTCAAGAGGTTCCTAAGGCTCGAATGGCAGAAGCATTTTGTGTTTTGAGGGACTTGAAGTTGCCTGTTAATGGCTACGCCACGGATATTGGTTTGGTCGAGCTTTCTTCGGTTCGAGAAATCTTCTCCTTTGTGCTTGGTAACACAGTAGAGGCCTGAGGTTTTTTGAAGCCATTGTTACCTGTTACCTTTTTCATAGTTCTTTCTTTTTGCATTTGAATGTATGTCTCTAGCTTTGTCTCTGATGTTGAACCCGTCTAAATTATGCTATTCAAAGTACGACAAAAAATTTTCGGTTAGAAATCTTACCTTCAGCTTGTGTTTAGATTGGTACTATGCTTGTTCTTAAATATAATTCATTTTGAAATATAATGTGCGCCAAGCATGAATGAATTGCATTTGATGATGAGAGAATCCTTTGAGCTGGTTTCAATTAGCATATGTGATATGTGGTGGTATTGATGAGATTGTTGCATAATTTTGAATTAAGAAGATACGTTTCTCATCTTCTGTAGTTGATTCTTTGGTTTAGTGCAGATCATGATTGCATTGTCTTAGAAACAAGAGTGCTCGAGCAGTGAATTCTTATCGAGAACTTATAGAATATTATATTATTTTTATTTATCATGCAATCTTCTAAGAATAGTATGAATGATTATGCAGGGAGAATTACTATAAACTCTTATTCTCCCCCCCCCCCCTCCCCCCCCCCCCTATTTCTAGGCTTCTTCCTTAGTTCTTATTTTCTTGGTCTGCTCGGTCTAATATTTTGATCACTGCCTCATCTACATGAAGTACTATTACTCGTCTTTGGTAACTTGAAGGTTAAGATTTTATGTTGATAGGGACTAGTGTGGATTATGGCTTACTTTATTTTAAGTAACAGAAGCAAGCATATTCATTTCAATAACTTACCAGTTTAGATGAGGAAATGTGGTATCCTTGATAGTACGAGCCGTTGTATATTTACATATTTTCATGTCTTAAGTATCATCTTTTTGTTTTTATTTTATATGGTATAAATTAATTATAATCTTTTTGTTTCTAATTTTTATTGTATGAGTTAATTGAATTCATACCGAGAAGTTCAAGCTTGACTCTGCTACATCCGCAACTCAGTTTCGAGCTTTCCTCATTGCTTGTCAATGGAAGAATCTGCTAACCCGCTCCGCCTTTTCTTACCCTTCATGTCTCTACCTTTTTCTTCATCACTTGTGTAGGTTATATCATATACGGATTTCTGTTCCATTTTCTCTGCTGCAAGAACTTGGCTGTATGCTAAAGAGCATGTCTAGGTACGATAGTACCGGCAGTATGCACTATGTTATTTTCTGTAAACTCAATCTAGTTTATACCAATTTCCATAAACTAAATCCCAATTCAAATCTCTAAATAAATTCTTTTTCTTCTATGGACTATTATCGGAGCCGTTTGAGCCAAGGCAGCCGGTTAATAGGCTTCCAAAGGGAATTAATAACATGTTTATCAAGAGGTGCTATAAAGGAGTAAAATTCATAAACTATTAGTATATTGCTGAAACTGATCTTGCAATGCTGCACAACATGATTTCATACATGTTTCGAGATCTTCTACTGTTTATTGCATTGCCGTTGTTGGCACTTGGATGTATTATGGCAATCATTGTCTAGTCATGTGCTCGCACCGTAAACTCCCAATATTTACGCATTTGATCTTACGGGTAAAGGAATATCCAAATTGAAACATCTTCACTAAGAAAAGGATTCAAGTAGTGTAAGTCCGAGTGAGGATCTTTAACATTGTACTAATATACATGTAGGAAGAGAAAGACAGCCAATGTACAGGGTAGATTAGATGATCACATGGGGACATGGTCATTAAGATAGTGTCTTGCCACATGTGATTCTGTCAATTAAGCCGAGACAAAACCCCATTTGAGATGCACATTATATGCCATATCCTCTGCTTCCTTGTGGGCTAGTTTTGCTTAGGAGTTGCTTTCCTTTGCTTGGTTGCTAGGATGCACAGATACCCATCTACCTCACACTAACTTCCAACCCACATTTTTAACTTTATTTTCTTTTTAATTTATTACCTCTTTCTATTTTATATTTTTATTATTATTTTGAATTAAATTAGACCGTTTGATTATCATTAATAAAATCGAATGATCAAATTTGATATAGAGGTAGAAAAGTAGCACACAATGTAATGGTGCCCCCCTCAATCCACCACAACATAGATGCAGTCGGTTGAACTCATGACATGTTATAACGTTCTTTGATCCAATCATATATAGTCATATTATATCATTAAATACTCACTATGCTTTGTTTATTGATGTTAGCAAATTAATCTAATTGCTTTTTTCAAAGATTGGACTTTATTTTTAATTAATCAATGTGAAAAAGCTTGAATCTACTACAACTAGACTACTAACTAATTATTAATGACTAAAGTACATTAAAATTAAAATAAATCACAAGTTAAACATGCTTACATAATAAAATAAATCATTTAGTCAAAACTATATATATATATATTATATAGTAATTAATAATAATATAAGTATAGATCAAAGATTGTTGTATTTCCTGCCATGTGGATGTGGAAAATGAAGTGTATTGAATAATTTAATCAACACCATTTTTTGGATCTATGTACCTCTTTGCCTCACACCATCTCTTAATATGATAATGACCTTCTTAATTCATTTCCTAATTGAGAGTTTAGAAATTTATTATTCTTTGAGATAATATTTCCGGCTTAACTACTACCAACGTAGTCGGACCTACTACTCACTCGGATTTATACACCGTCGCGGAAGGTGCGTGGAAGAGTTATCCGGGAGGAAATGGCGGTTATATACGCTACAAGGAAATGGAAAACAGAAAGTTTGCGTGTGGCATAATCTAGTTGTCATATCTTCTTTGTTAGTATTAAATTTTCTCAAATTAAGACTACAATTAGATGCCACATGATATTTAATTTAATTTAATTTAATTTAATTTAATTTAATTTAATTTAATTAATTAATTACTGATCGATTCATGTTATTACATGTAAACAGAGCTGGATCCGTCCTTCTTCTTCTTCTTTAAAAATTGCTTGCTTCCTTCTTCTTCTTCTTCTTTATTAGTGTACTGGCTACCATTATCAAATTAGAATTGGAGTTGCAGATTTCCATCTTCTCTTCTCTTCTCTTCTCTCCTCTCTCTCTCTCTATCTAACATCATCCTTTGACTTTAACCAAATTTCATCAATCAAAAGATCCAGATTTTCTCCTCAAAACCATATAGCTTTGACAAATGTTCATACTATAATTCAGCTTTTCTCCCTTTTTCCATGTTTTGATCCGGATATCATAGAGAAAAACCAATCCTTCACTTTCCCATCAGAAATTTTGATTTTCCAGGAAAAAAAAATGCCTCCAAACTCAGTTTCAATCACAATTGACAACCCCAAAAACTTGCCTCTTGTAGAAATCAATGCCAATCCAGATTCATCATCATCATTACTGCCTGAAAAGCAGAAGAAATCAGTGAATCCCAAGCAATTCACTTGGGTTCTCCTCCTAAAAGCTCATAGAGCTGTAACTTCATTTTCATGGCTGCCCATGGCTGCCAAATCCATGTTCCTTTCACTTAGACAAAGAATCTCCTTATCCAACTTGAGTCAAGAACAAGAAGATCCAATTGGAAGAGGCAAATTGTACAAGTTCATCAAAATCTTCCTGGCCATGTCAATATTAGCTCTGATAGTTGAAGTGATTGCACATTTCAAGAAGTGGAATTTGGCTCAAGTTCATCAAGGTCTTGTTCAATGGATTTATATAAACTGGTTGGATTTTAGAGTTGACTATGTTGCTCCTTTTGTCATCATGCTTTCGAAATTCTGCATTGTGTTGTTCTTGATCCAATCGGTCGATCGCCTTGTTCTCTGTCTTGGGTGTTTTTGGATCAAGTACAAGAAATTAAAGCCCACCATTACAGAAGACAGTGCTTATGACATGAAAGCTCCTTTGAGTTTTCCCATGGTCCTTGTTCAAATTCCAATGTGCAATGAAAGAGAGGTAACAAAAAAAAAAAGGAAGTTAGTCAATTTTTTTTAAGTCTAATTTGAGGTGATTGATTAAAAAGATGATGCGATTTTTTTAGGTGTATGAGCAATCTATTGCTGCAGCATGTGAGCTAGATTGGCCGAGAAACCGGATATTGATTCAAGTTCTAGACGATTCGGACGATGAGAATCTTAAGGCTCTGATAAGGAATGAAGTTTTGTCATGGAATGAAAAGGGTGTCAATATAATCTACAGACATAGAGTTATAAGGACCGGTTATAAAGCTGGAAATCTCAAATCGGCAATGGGATGTGACTATGTCAAGGACTATGAATTTGTTGCTATCCTCGATGCAGATTTCCAGCCTAATCCCGATTTCCTTAAACAAACCATTCCTTACTTCAAGGTGTGTTTGTGTGCACAAACTGTAAAAATTGTTATGTATGGGCTCCATTTTCTGATAGTTTAAGGTTGTTTTTTGATTGTGACAGGGAAATCCTGAACTGGGTCTTGTTCAAGCAAGATGGAGCTTTGTGAACAGGGATGGGAATTTACTTACAAGGCTCCAAAACATCAATCTATGTTTCCATTTTGAAGTGGAGCAGCAAGTCAATGGGATGCTCCTCAATTTCTTCGGATTCAATGGGACGGCAGGTGTTTGGAGGATCAAGGCCTTGGAAGAATCCGGTGGGTGGCTCGAAAGAACGACAGTTGAAGACATGGATATTGCAGTTAGAGCTCACTTGAATGGATGGAAATTCATCTACCTTAATGATGTTAAGGTGCTTTGCGAACTGCCTGAATCCTATGAAGCATATAAGAAACAACAACATCGATGGCACTCCGGTCCCATGCAGCTGTTCCGGTTATGTCTCCCTTCTATCATATCTTCAAAGGTTTGCTTATTTCCACTCTTTGATATATGCTTGATATATTCTATCGAGTCAGTTTCTTAACATGTTGAATATCTGGAACAATTATTGTAATAGATCATAGTTCTAGCATTTAAATCATGCTTGCTCTTAGTAGTTTGAATTACATTGTCGAGCTGTTTCCTAACAGTCTGCACATTTTTGCTTCCGTTTCGATTATTTTTTATGCAGATATCGGCATGGAAGAAAGCAAACTTGATATTTCTCTTCTTCCTTCTAAGAAAACTCATTCTACCCTTTTACTCATTCACATTGTTTTGCATTATACTGCCATTGACTATGTTCATCCCTGAGGCGGAACTTCCTCTGTGGGTAATATGCTACATTCCGGTTTTCCTGTCGTTCTTGAACATCCTACCTTCCCCGAAATCATTCCCGTTCTTAATCCCTTACCTTCTATTCGAAAACACTATGTCGGTTACAAAATTCAATGCGATGGTTTCTGGGTTGTTTCAGCTAGGAAGTGCATATGAATGGGTAGTGACAAAGAAAACCGGAAGATCATCCGAATCAGACTTACTAGCATTTGCGGAAAGAGAAACGAAATCTTCAAACGACCAAGAGAAGATACATAGAAGGCATTCCGAATCGGGATTGGAACTGTTGAATAAGATCAAGCAACAAGAAGAAGTTCCTTTTTTGAAGAAGAAGAAGAAGAAGAAGAAGAGGAATATGCTTTATAGAAAAGAGCTTGCTCTTGCTTTTCTTTTGCTAACTGCAGCTGGTAGAAGTCTTTTATCTGCACAGGGGGTTCATTTCTATTTCTTGCTTTTTCAAGGGCTGTCTTTTCTTGTTGTTGGGTTGGACTTGATTGGTGAGCAGATAAGCTGAAATGGTGGAAAATAATAGGTTTTTTTTTTTGGAGGGTTGTTTTTGGGAAATTATTGAAGTTATGGGGGTTAAATTTGAAGTTTCTTGGCATTCAGGTTTGTTTATTTTATCGGAAATAGAGCCATGTAGTTTATTGTATAATTTCATATTAGTATATGTTACCAGAACTTGAATTTTTTTTATATAATTTTCAATCATGCCCCTATAATTTATAGTATTTCAATTTTGAACCCCGTGCTTTCAGGATCCTTTTTTTTTCTCTGTTTGGGCCAAGGGAAAGGGCCTAAGCCCAGAGTTAAAAATAAAGGGTGGCCCATTAAGCTACACCAACTAATAACAGACCAAAAGGCCCAAAGAAAAAGAGTCTTTATTTCCGATTTCCGATTTCGGCCACTTCAAGCTCCCACGTCAGCCTATCTCACTCTCCTTTCTCCGTCGCATTTCTTTTTTCGCGCCTCTCGCCGCAGGTGGCCGGCTTGCTACCACTCGCAGCGTCGAAGGTAACTGCTCTCTCCGTTCCATTCTATCTCTCTGCCTCCGTTTCGTTTATCTCTATGTCTACATGCTTGTCGTCTCGGCGCTTTCTCTGTCTCCGTCTCACAGTCGCTAAGTCACTGTTTTCTTGCTTGATGATAAGTTTTCAGAAATTTTCTTATTTCTGTTTGTTTACTGAGAAATTTTGTCCGGAAAATTTTCTCTTGCTGTTTTGTTTGCTTAGAAAATTTTAGAAATGGGTGGCAGTAGCTCACCAAGACAAGATTTCCTTCATGCTCCAGCCCTCTGTCTCTCTCTCTCTATCTATCTATCCATCGATCTATCCATCCATCTATCTATCTATCTATATAAGCAATTTGCATATGCACTAAACTTGTCTGTTCATGGTAGTTCTGAGTTTTCCTTATTACCTTTTCTGATTTTATCAATGGAGTTTTGATAAAAATGCGTTTTTATGTCACTTCCTTATAACAGTCAAGTGGAAGATAAATACAATGTTATCATGGCCAACTTCAACTTTTTCTCCCGCTCGACTTTCTCCATTTTACCCCTTCCTTACAACCACCGCTTTGACATCTGACTTCGACCATATCACCCATTCCTCGAAACTGTCCGGTCCGCAAAATGCAAGCCTTAGATTGCTGAATGCCGCTAAGAAGTGGTCGAAGGTGAGTACTTTTGCTGTAGGGACGAATCAGATATCTCTTTCAAAAGGAACGTGGGAAGATCCAGATGATGGAAGCGGAAGTGATTATGAAGATGAAGAAGATGTTGAGGAGGAAGCGGAAGAAAATGACTTGGGCTTTGAAAGTGATTGGGAGGAAGATAGAGATTCTCCTGCTTCTTCTTGTGTTGATCCGTCTGTGGTCGTAAACAAGTATCATGAGGATCTTGTCAAAGGTTTGCAGTTCCCTTTTACTGAGTGTGTTTGCTTTTATTTCATGACACACGTATATATTTATAGTAAAGCTCATAGGTCTGTTCATTAGTGCAGAGGTAGAACAACTTCTGGAACATGAAGAACGAGCGATTCTGCAACAGAATATGACTCCTGACCTTGACAAATTGTCAACTGTAAATTCTAAAACATCAAGAACAACATCTCACGTTCTTATTTACGAAGGAAGGATTTTTTTTTTTTAATATATAGTTTTTTAATCTTAATCAGGCGAGATGGAATCCATTGCACACTTTTGCTTTATCGGGACAAATAGGTCTTATGGACAAACTACTCGAAACTGGGTTTGATATTGATTCTGTTGATGAGGTCAGTCTTTATCAAAACTTCATGTGAGGGTCTTTATCTGGAAATAAGCCAAGTTAATTTGGTGTAAATCAGGATGGTTTCACGGCTCTTCATAAGACAGTTATAGGCAAGAAAGAGGCTGTCACTAGTCATCTTTTACGGAAAGGGGCTAGTGTTCATGTCAAAGATCATGTGAGAAATTTCTGTGCCATTAACGAATTCTACAACATTTTATTTACCTTTATGAATATCAGAATCTACTCATGTCTTTTTTGTTTTACTTGCAATAGAATGGAGCTACCCCACTTCATTATGCAGTTCAAGTTGGTGCAAAGCAAACTGTGAAGTTACTGATTAAATACAAAGTTGACGTAAATATCACCGATAATGTGAGTCCGTTGTTCCGTGCTTATTTGTTGGTTTAGATAATAAACATGTGCGATTTGGTTTAATTGTTGTTTTCGTTCAGGAAGGATGGACTCCATTGCACATTGCCATTCAAAGTAGAAACAGAGACATAGCAAAGATTTTGTTAGTGAATGGAGCAGATAGGAACAGAAGAAATAAGGTAATAATACATCTTCATCACCTATTCCACTATCAGTTACAGTATTAACCGGTTTGTTTCGTTTCGTTTGGTTTCAGGACGGAAGGATGGCATTCGATCTGAGTCTGTGTTATGGGAAAAACTTCAAGTCTTATGATCTTGCAAAGTTGCTCAGAGTAGTGCCAGAATATTGACCTTTACTTCATTTTTTCTTCTACTACTACTACACTCTTTGTATGATCCAAACAATACTGTAATTTAGCATTTTAGTTGGATAATCTTTTCTGAAGAAGAAAAAAAAGGTCTTGAAATTCGAAGTTAGAGAAATTTTAGATATATTTATAATAAATCGAATTTTAATTGTATATATTAATTTAATATATTATGATAAGTTGTATCAAATTTGTGACGAGTTGCTTTGAGAGTTTGAGCTCGTAAAATAAAAAGGAATTGATGATATGCGAAATAATTAACGGCTCTGATTTTATTTTTTTTTATAGCCAAGAGATTAACGGCTTTGATTGGGAGAGTGAAAATCAGACGGTTGTTATGAGTACGGAAAAAACAGAAGAGTCGAGACTGAAGAAAGATAAGGCAGAGGAGAAGAAGGAAGTACTCGCCAACTAATTTCAGCGTTTCTGGAGCTGCAGAGAAGACAAAAATGGCGGCAATTTCAGCGTTTTCGGCTCTGGCTTCAACCTGCAGTCCGCGTATATTGTCGAGCTCATCTCTAACCCTGACGTTTCGAAGCTTCCATTACCGAATCCATGGCGTTTCCGGCGCGTTCGGGCGTTCTGTGAGGGTGAATGCCGAGAGAAGGCGTCGCGGACTAAGAGAGCTGAGAGCGGTCGACGTAGAAGCTTCTGTTCCGGAGGAAGAAGAGGGAGGAGTAATCAGCGAGCAACAAGGAGAAGAAATTGTAGCTTCTTCGTCTGAACAGCCGACGGTGACGGTTCCGGTCTCGCCTTCTGACATTCTCACCATGTTCTTTCAGGTATACACAATTCATAAAAGTAGTATTTTTTTTTCCTTCTTTAGAAGAGAAGATGAATAGTGGATAATCGATTACTGGTCAAATTTGATTTAGAATCAACTCAATCAAGTTTATACTGTTTGCTCGAATGATTTCCACTCTAAAATCAGGAACTCGAAAATAAATTGATGAAATTGAATTAATTTGGGATTACATTTTTACTTGAAGAAGTGTTTGAATTTTTCTTG
The DNA here is from genome assembly GCA_027186245.1 of Coriaria nepalensis. Lineage (NCBI taxonomy): Eukaryota > Viridiplantae > Streptophyta > Magnoliopsida > Cucurbitales > Coriariaceae > Coriaria > Coriaria nepalensis. Next base: position 9,357,851 of record CP114496.1, on the reverse strand, counting down.
AGTAAAGATTTTCAATTTTAGTGTAGGTCATCACTTTAGAAAACTATTATCTATGATTGTGATTAAAGCAGATTCATTTCGTCATTGATTTAAAGAATGAAATTTAATTGCATAGTAAACTTCTAACAGTGACCCAATGTTCATTTCTGTAGGCGGAGGGAACCATGAATGAATTGGCTATTCCTAATGTCACTAAAGCTTTGGAGGTAATGTCAATATATACACAAGTTCTTGATGCTTTTTTTAGCTGTATATATATAGTTTTGTCGATTGGGTTCTCGGTTTGCTCGTTTAGTTTTACAATGTAATTTCAATTGTTGATGATTATGATTGACATCCAGAAATTTATTAAGCAAATGGATGAAACAATGCCTCTCTTCTTTTGTCATTCAAATGTTATTAATACTCTCTGAAACTGTTTAATGTTCGATAAGATGTCGGACTCTGGACTGTATTGTCTCGGATTTTCTGTCACTGCCTACTAGTGCAGGGTATGTTTTTGAAACAATGCAGTATAAAGAAGGAACTCTCGGCTGTTTCTTATTTTCCATGTAAACATTTGCAGGCATCAGAGGGTATTACTAATTTGAAGGTTCAAGTCGAGGAGGGTATTGCATCAGTTGAGGTGTGTTTGCTATATGAAACTGCAGTTTACTAGTATGACTTGCTGTTTTATTCTCAAATACATAGAAAGCCTCGTAAGAAAGAGCAATGACAAGGTCACTTTTCTTTCATGATCACTTATTTTTCTCTCTGGTTTGCCATTCAGTTGACGAAACAAACAACTGTGCAAGCTACCGGAGTTGCTTCCGGCTTGGTTGAAACCATACAAGGATCAGGCTTCAAGCTACAAACTTTGAATTTGAGTTTCCAGGATCGAGAAGATGTTATTGCCTAGATTGTCTTAGTCTCTAAGTGTCGAGTGTTTTTTGAGTTAGAAAACAGAAAAAGAAGTGGACAAAACATGTAAGAGCATAGGATTCCATATTGTGCAATGACTTAACCTCACTGACATGCATGAAACAGGGCATTTAGAATTTATTTCTATTTTTAGACATCTCTTGTCGTGTAGTGAGGTATCTTAAGACTATCATAACATACTAATACTACTCTACCGCAGACTATGTCACTAGCCTCACTGACATATGGGCATAACAGGGTTTCTTCAAATTGCAGACGTTAATGCTACTGATCCATCTCAACTGGATCCAGCTTTCAGGCTCTTCTATATAGAATCAAGGAAGCAAACAATAGTTCATAGATAAAAGGATTGCGTACTTGTACGTGTTTATGGCCGTCTGATACTATTTTTAATAAATATATAAAATCGTACTCAACGGTATATGATGAAACGTCTTGGTAAGCACCGAATCCTTCAAAAGAAAGAATCTTATCCAATCCAGTAGTACTCGATCATCGCTCAGCTTTTCTGGTCGTGTTCGTTTCTTCTTATTGTTACCTGCTCTGGTTACTGTGTTTTCAGATTGGTGATGAACAACTGGATGCCACCCACTGGGCCCATTTTTCCATACTTTCCCAGCTGGAAGTTTTTCACGCTTTTCAAGAGGCTCAGAGCTGTCATTACTACCCTTTTCTTTTTATTAAATAAGTAAATAAATAAATAAGGCTTTTATTTTTTGTGTGGCTTTTTTAGAAATTTGAAGAGGTAATCAATCTGGAGTTGGGAGTTTTGAATACAGCGTTTGGGAATTGGCGGTGATATGATATCACTGCCATGTGAGGAGGCAAGGAGCTACCTCACATTCACAATTTCACATGCTCCTCGTACATGTATCACGTGACGTAGTATGAGTTTGTCTTGTTGTCCCCACCTAACTAGGAAGGTGAAGTGAAAGATTAAGGTGACACAAGGTCGTAGAAATGGTCAACGTAAATCCACGTAACACGATTCAAGTCAATGTCTCCCTCCCGTCTCCTAATTTACGACGACAGGCTGTATTCCCATTTTTTGAGTATCGGAGGTTTTACAAGACATCAAGGAATGGTGTCGAAGATGAAAGCGCACATGCATGATGAAGACATTAAAAAACATTAAAGTCAATGATTTTATTTTGATATCTTACTGATAATGTTACCGACATGACTAGTGACTGTCAGCATTGGGCCAATGTGGCCCACGTGGGTCTAAGCCAACTCTCATAAACTCATTATGTTTTGGTTGGAGCAAGTTAACACCAAAATTAGCACAAGCTGGCATCCATCCTTCATGATGATCGATCACTCTCTTTAGTAGCTCTATAAATAACACACCACCGCCTCTTCTCATCAAATCTAGAAACCATCTGCCAACAATGGACTATCCTCCCCCTATCCATCACATTGCTCTTCTCTCTCTTCTAGCCCCTCTGCTCTTACTTACTACTACAACACAGGTTGCTCTTACTACTTCCTATGATGTCTCATTTTGATGTCTTCTAAGTTTCTAACATGTACTTTATAACATGATATCGTACAGGTTTCAAGTACTAGTCCTCCGGGTGCTCCATCTTTTCCGGTTAAGAAGTACTCTCCTCCACCACCATCGCCGCCGTATCCGGTTAACCCACCACCCACCACTCCTCTACCACCGCCGCCGTATGTGAAGCCTCCACCTGCTTCATCCCCAGTGAAGCCACCACCCACCATTGCTCCTCCCAAGCCTTATGTGAAGCCTCCACCTGCTTCAACCCCAGTGAAGCCACCGCCCACTATTGCTCCTCCCAAGCCTTATGTGAAGCCTCCACCTGCTTCAACCCCAGTGAAGCCACCGCCCACTATTGCTCCTCCCAAGCCTTATGTGAAGCCTCCATCTGCTTCAACCCCAGTGAAGCCACCGCCCACCACTGCTCCTCCCAAGCCTTATGTGAAGCCACCGCCGCCATCCTCTTCTACTGTGGCACCGCCGTATAAGCCGCCGGTCACACCACCGACTGCTAGTCCACCACCACCTTTAGGACCATGGATCAAGTCCAACAAGGACTGTCCTCCTCTGTGTGACAAGAGATGCAGTCTACATTCAAGGAAGAGACTGTGCATGAGAGCATGCATGACTTGCTGCGAGAGGTGCAGATGTGTGCCGCCGGGAACTTATGGTAACCGGGAAAAGTGCGGCAAGTGTTATACCGACATGACCACTCACGGAAATAGGAGCAAGTGCCCATGATTATTATCTTTTATTAGTCTTTTGTAATAAAAATTTATTAATTATGTTCCTTATTCTAATCTATTTTCATAGTTAAAAAGCTATTAATGTTTTTATTTTCATGGATATATGAGAACCAAAATTGGAAGTCAATACGGTTTGACTTCGTCGTGTATTTATTGCTTTAATTGTCCTTTTCTTGATTTTTTTTTGGTCAATTCTTAAAGTTTAGGCTATTTCAAAATATTATAATTATTCTTAGGTTATTTTGTCATTTTAATATTTATATTATTTTGAAATATTAAAATAAATTAAAAAGTGAATTTTTTTTTATAATTTTTCTAAAATATCATAAATGATTAATTATTTTCTAATATTAAAATATTAATGCCCATATTTTTTTTATAGAACTGATTAAGAAAATTTGACGTAAATATCTTTTAATACATAATTTTTTAAAATTTAGTAATTATACATTCAGTGGGTTGATTTTGTTCACCTAATTCTGCAGAAATGTTTCATCACGTGTTTCGGCCCATGAACTAAGCTCATCCTCATTTTGGGCCGTATATTCCTACAGCTCATTATCAGTCCAGCCCAGATTGGTCGTTAGTCTCAGTGTTCTAGTCCGAGGCAGTGAATTTTTTCATGGTCTCATTCAGATCGCGAGGCGCGAGCCCAGCAATACTGTTGGAATCAAACACCAGAAATTCAAATTTTTTTTTTGTTAATTTGTATTTTTGAAGAAATGGGTGGTAATGCTGGTATCTTGGTAGAAGAGCCACCGTGCACGGCGTAGCAAGCAGTCGGACTAGCAAAGCAAACGTAAACAGTGAAAGAAGGAAGTGGTTGAAGAGGAGAGAGAGATGGTTGGTTGTGCTCGGTATAGTCCTTCACGCCGTTTACATGCTTAGCATCTTCGATATCTACTTCAAGACTCCCATTGTTCATGGCATGGATCTTGTCACTCCTCGCTTTTCTGCTCCGGCTAAGCGTCTCGTTCTTCTTGTTGGTACGTTGAGTTTTTAGGTATCCTAACTGTTTGATTAAATGGCTAGCTGAGAGCTTTTTGCTTCTGATTTTTCCCCTTTAGTTAGATTGCATCAATTAAGTAGTGGTTTTTCCTCCGTTCAAGTAGATTTGAAGTTTGATACGTTTGACTGTAATGGGTTCATCTCGTTGCTTATTGGAGCTTGTTCAATTAATGCAGCTGATGGTTTGCGAGCTGACAAGTTCTTTGAGCCGGATAGTGAAGGAAATTACGGAGCACCGTTTTTGAGAAGTGTGATTAAAGGGCAAGATAGGTGGGGAGTATCTCATGCTCGTCCTCCTACAGAGTCCAGGCCAGGACGTGCTGCTTTGATTGCAGGTTTCTATGAGGATCCTAGTGCAGTCACCAAAGGTGGAAATTTCATCTGATTTTCTATGACTTCTCTACTTTTCAATCCTTTATTTGGTCCTTGAGGCGTTATTGCCTCCTTGGAAATAATGTATGCTAAAAGACAATTCCCTTTGTGTTTTCAGGATGGAAAGCTAATCCAGTCGAATTTGATTCGGTATTTAATTGGAGCCGGCATATATTTTCTTATGGTAGTCCAGATATAGTTCCAATATCCTGCAGTGCCTTACCACACAGCACGTGGGGTACTTATCCTCATGATTGCAACTGGTAAAAATGCTAATTTTAGCTGAAATTACGACTTTTGGATAATAGTTGCTGGAAGTTTTTCTCATTGAAGACTTGTTTACTGTATGTTGTTTATTCAGCACCGACTATGCCCCTCACTTTCATTCAATGCTTACTGAATTTCTAGTGTAATGCAGATGCGGCTTTTCTGGATGAGTGGTCATTTGATCAATTTCAGGGCCTTCTAAATAGATCAAAAGAAGATACAATGCTGAAAGAGTTACTTCATCAGGACAATATTGCTATATTTCTTCACCTTCTTGGTTGTGATTCAAACGGTCATGCACATAGGCCCTTCTCATCCATATATCTCAATAATGTCAAGATCGTTGACCATATAGCTGAATGGGTCTACAATCTTCTAGAAGATTATTTCAAGGACAGTCGTACGGCATATGTGTTTACTGCTGACCATGGAATGAGTGATAAAGGTTGGACTTTTATTTAGTAGAGGCTTTTTTTTCCTCTTTCTTTTTCTCTCTTCTTACTATATTGAGACCCTGTACGCTTTCCAGTAATTCCACACGGAATTAGAAATGGATGGTTACCATGTCCTGGTTTTAATGGTAGGAACTCACGGAGATGGGCATTCTTCAAACACAGATACTCCTCTTGTAGTTTGGGGACCGGGTGTTAAATATCCCAAGGTGATCTCTCGCAGAAACCATTTAAATGATGGTTTCCATTTCATTGATGAACATATGCATGACATGCTGACACCTTCGGAATGGGGCCTTGATGGGATTGAAAGAGTGGATGTCAATCAGGCTGACATTGCACCTCTAATGGTACGTGTTAATAGACATTTGCAGATCCACTAGTTTTTTTCTTTTTTTCTTTTTAAATTAATCTTGGTTTTAAGTTCTTATACGATCGCTAATTTCTCTGGCAGTCTACCCTTCTTGGTTTGCCATGTCCAGTCAATTCAGTTGGAAGATTACCTCTTGATTATTTAAACATGAACAAGGTAAATTCAATTGAAAAGTGAGACTACTTTTTTGCAATAACATGGAAAGAATGGATTTTCGAATAATGATCTCAGGTATAATTCATGATTTCAATTGGAAGAAGTTGAAGCTGTGCTGGCCAATACAAAACAGGTTCTCAACCAGTATGTTCGCAAGTCACGTATCCTTTTCTCCTATCAATTCATTTCTAAATTTTATCTAATATCCCATTGAAATCACGAGAGAGAATTTTATCATTGCTCGAGTTTTGTTAATTTGATAGTGCCTTTCCTTTAAGAAATATCAAAATCATTTTCGTAAGTAATGAGATTTATTTATTACATTGCTTATCTTGACAAACTTAGAGCTAAAGCAGTCACATTCATTACATTTCAAGCCTTTCAAGCCACTTGCCCATCATTCCTCTTTATTGGATCATATTGAGGATCTAATATCAGCAAAAGACTATGAAACTGCCTTAAAGCAATCTGAGAAGCTCAGAACTTTGGCGCTGCAAGGACTTCATTATTTTCAAACTTATTGGTTGATGCTCATGACAATAATTACTCTTGGGTATATCGGCTGGATGATCTATATTGTTCTACATGTTCTTCAGTCTTATACTTCACTACCTGGATGACCTATATTCCTCTTTTGTCTATTGGGTATGCCTTCTACTTTAAGTTGGCAGATATCATTTATTTAACTTTAAGCTCTCTAGATTAACGAATTCATAGCATAATGAACATTGGTTCTATATACTGTGTAGGTATGAGGCTGTCTTCTATGGTGCTCTCGCTCTTGTACTTGCGGCATGGATACTTTTCGAGAACACACTCCTACACTTAAATAAGGCATCAAAACTTGCGTCTTCCAATGAAAGTGTAGAGGATCAAGCTATTCTTGAGCATGATGGGTAGATACTTGCAGCTCTCTGATGTCAGAATTCCATTAGTCTCTGTAAGTCAACTTCTCAGATCTGTTTTGTTTATTTACTTTTTCCAACATGTTATTTTTGCTTACTTTAAAAACTTAAAAGATCAAGATAATGATCTCTTCTCTTCTCTTTTGTGCTTCTCGTGCTATTTAGATGGTTCTATTTAATGTCGCCTTCTTTGGAACCGGGAATTTTGCAAGTATCGCAAGTTTTGAGATTTCTTCAGTCTATCGATTTATAACTGTCTTCAGTGTAAGTGAAAAGAAAACAAACATTTTAGCAATCCTTCATTGCATTGGATGTCTCTTCACTCGGCTAATGAGTTGCTTCTGGTTGCAGCCGTTTCTTATGGCAGCGCTACTTATCTTTAAGCTATTCATCCCCTTCATGCTAGTCATGTAAGCATCATTACATACATCTTTCTATAAAAACAAAAGAATTCAATATAATAAAATCTTTAACTCGTCTGCTCTGTACCGAATTGCAGATGTGCATTCAGTGCAATAACCAAACTAAACCGGCTTCCCAGAATCGGATGCTATTTACTCGTCATATTATTTTCAGATGTCATGACCATTCACTTCTTCTTCCTCGTAAAAAATAAAGGAAGCTGTATGGAAATCGGTAACAGCATAATAAGCCATTTTGGGATCGTGAGTGCTCAAGTTGTGTTCGTGCTCTTGCTCTTTGCCCTCACAAACATATTCACGAAAGACATTCACATTCCTTCTGCAGATCCATCCTCATCTTGGAAAGCAATGTAAGACATTCACATTCCCCTGATCCGGTAGCAGTTCCGGAAGTTTTTCCATTTAGTGAGAGATTTTAAACTTCAAAACCCAATCGGATTCTTCATTCAAGAGTTTCTCCTCATTGTTATTTGCATTAATGGGTTGTTAATGAACTAGAGCTCTACATTTCAACTATTGTATATAAACTAAAACTATTCATTGTCTTGTGAATTGAATACATTTTTCTGAACTATGGATTGATGTCAATGGAGAATTGGATCTGTTTTTATATCAAACCGATATATTTAAATTATATAAAATTAACATGTACGTTCGAGATAGATCTATTACCGGTACCGGTAAGAAACATATGTGACAGATTATGTGGAACTGGGCCCAGATATCACATGGATCCAACTGAACTTAAGGGTCCCAATCTCAACTAAATCAAATCACTTTTTTTTTTTTTTCCTCACCGACATTTATTATTACATGTAGAATTATTTAATTGCAATCGAATATTATTGAATGAATAAGTTGTATTTTATAAGTGGATTAGGAGATCATAGAGTATAATAATATCTTTGTATTAGTATCAAATTATGGGTATGGATGATGGAAGCTCCCGTTTGTATGTGCTGAAAGCAACTGTTTAAAATCCTATCCGTACACGTGTCATATTCTGATTAAATGCATGACTATCTTTCTAATGATCCATAATGCTCTGTAATGGGACCCATATGTGTCCAGCGTGAATTCCGTGATTGGTGGTCAGATGACCGGCGCGTGTCCCCTTACCAATCTTCTCTCTCTTAATCTTTTCGCTTTAATTAATGTTAATTATTATCTTAATCTTTCTGTAATTCGATTTTTATAAATTAATTTTTATTTAATTTTTAAATTTTTACATAAATAAAATATTTTAATTAATCTAATGATTTTTAATTCACTAGTATATTGATTTAGTATGTTACATCATAAAAAGATATTTATTATTTTTATTTTCTATTATTTATTATTTATACTTTTCTCTTATATTAGTTTATTATTTTTCTTTTTAATTCAAATTTTCTTAAAAAAAAAGAAAAAAAATAGTGAAAAAAATTGAAATCCAATTTAATTTATCGAGAAAAAAGGGATCAAAATAATTTGACTTTTTTGCAAGTAAAATTGCTAGTTCTAATTTGATTTATTCGCAAGATATCCAAATTGAATCAAATATTAATGAAAAACTCTATTGGATTGATTCCATTCTTTCTTGTGAAGAACCCGATCAAATTGATTTAGTTTATCTTTTACATTAAAAAATGTTCTTGAACCCAAAAAGGAAAAAATATGTATATATATATATAAAAGGAGAATCAGACGAGACCTCCATTGGTTCGATTCTCTTTCTTTTTATTTTCAGATTCAAAAATATCTCTTAACGTAAAAGATGAATCAGATCGATTCGATTGAGTTTCTAATAAATACTTGATTCGATTTGAATATCTTGCAAATAAAAGCAGATTGGAACAAGCAATTTTACTTGCAAAAAAGTCGAACTATTCAGATCTTTTTTTTTTTTCGATATATCAAATCATATTTAATTCTTTTTTCACTATTTTTTTTTTCATTTTTTTAAAGAACAAAAGAAAATTTGGATTGAAATAATAAGAATAAATAAATAGGGGTGAAATGTAGAAAATAAAAGATGGATGAAAATATAATAAATATATATTTTTGATAACATGACATGTTATATAGCATGTCATATCATCGCCGGTGGCCTAAGAATTATCAGACTGAAAATATAATTAACCTTTAATTAATTTACTACTTAGCAATTTAAAATATATTTATTCAAGAGGAAACTAGGATAAACAAAAAAAAAATTAGGACAAATTATAAAAAACGCTCAAAGTTTTTAGTGATTATAATGAATACTCAATTTTATATTTAAATTATAATATATCTTCAATTTTGTTTAAAATAGATATAATGGTCATGTGCATATCACATGACTGTTGAGTGATAATTTAAATTCTAAATTTAACCTAAACTTAAATCTTTATTTATATTCTTAACCCATTTAATTTAAATTTGATTTTTTAACATTTTCTTAATTTCTTATCCATTTCCACTATACCGACTGCCACTACCCTCATTTGCCGATATTACCACCACACTCTTTTTAAATATTTATTATAATTACAATTTTTTTTGAATATTTATTATATTTTATATTAAAATTTTAAAATTTATCCTTATTTTTTCTTTATTTTGAAAAAAAAAATTAATTAATTAATTTTTATTGGATTTCAATTGTATTATATATAGTACCTATGAATTTAAATGGATTGATACTTTGACAAGAATTTTTTTTTTGTCAACTCCATCATATAAGATTAAATAACATTTATATATTTATAAAATAACTAAGTAAATATTAAATAATTAATTATGATTAACTTTTATTCCATTTTAAACTTCCATATTTGTATAGAACTGAAATTCATTAAATCCAATATAATATTAGTACAATTATTCAAAATACGAAAAATGATACATCGTGGGTTGCGTAATTAACTACCTAGATTTCTGGAACTATGTTTCACTAATTATTATACACATCACGCTTATTACAACATTTAAGAATGTAATTATTAGTGATTTATATATATATATATATATATATATATATATGTTTAAAATAATAAAAAATATTTTATTATTATTTAATTAAAAATTTATATTTAATTCATCCTTAATTAAAAATTTTAAATATTAATAATTTTAAATAAGATAAATTAGTTAGAATCAAAGATTAGCGAAACCAAATAAAACAGCTCAGTTTATTAAGCTACTGCTCTTTAGTATCTTTTTCTGCAAAAAATTTAGGAGGACAAAAAATGGCGGTAATCCTTCTCTTCCTCATCTCATCTCTCACACTTCTCTCCACCTCACAATCCGCCGCCGCAGCCGCCGGAAAAAGATCCTCTGCCGGAGCTCTCACCCAGAACTACTACCAAACCTCCTGTCCGAGATTCACACAAATTATCCAAGACACTATCACAAACAAACAGATCACAACTCCCACCACCGCAGCCGCCACACTCCGTCTCTTCTTCCATGACTGCCTCCTGAACGGCTGCGATGCCTCCGTCCTCATCTCCTCCACCCCATTCAACAAAGCCGAGCGCGACGCCGACATCAACCTCTCCCTCCCCGGCGACGCCTTCGACGTCGTCGTCCGCGCCAAAACCGCCCTCGAACTCGCCTGCCCCAACACGGTCTCATGCGCGGATATCCTCGCCGTTGCCACTCGCGATCTCGTCACAATGGTCGGCGGGCCGTATTACGACGTAGTACTGGGCCGCAAAGACGGGTTGGAGTCCAAAGCCTCCACCGTGGCCGGCCATCTTCCTCAGCCCACAATGTCCATCACACAAATCATCAGAATCTTCAGCTCGAGAGGATTCACCGTCCAAGAGATGGTCGCGTTAAGTGGGGCCCATACCATCGGATTCTCTCACTGCAAGGAGTTCAGCGCAGGGATCTACAATTACAGTAAAACCTCACAGTCCGATCCTCAATACAACCCCAGATATGCGCAAGGATTGCAGAATGCGTGTCGGAATTTTCAGAAAAATCCGACCTTGTCCGTGTTTAACGACTTGATGACGCCGAACAAGTTTGATAATTCTTACTACCAGAACCTTCCGAAGGGGTTGGGATTGTTGAAATCGGATCATGGGTTGTATAGTGATGTAAGGACAAAGAGGTTTGTGGAGGAGTATGGGGCGGATCAGGACAAGTTCTTTCAGGCATTTCGTCGAGCAATTGAGAAGCTTAGTGTTTATGGCGTCAAGACGGGGAGTCAAGGTCAGATCAGGCACAGGTGTGATGCTTTTAATTGATATTAAACTAGAAAAAGGAGTTTAATTTTTTTTTGGGGTTCATTTTTGTTATGTTCTTGGTTGTGTTAGAGAATTGAAAATTTTAAGGGTCTAAAATCCAGTTATATATATACTTGTTTGATATCCAAAGAAAAAGGGTGAACGTATAGCTTATTATATAATGTACTATAATGCATTCATGTGTTATTTATGTAATGGTAATAACTTTTATGCAAAATCAGGCAAAATGTAAGACTTTTGTTATGTTCATGTTTGTGTTAGAATGAAAATTCTTAAGGGGCAAGTCCGGTTTGTTTTGCCATTCGGGTGGCATCAGCTTAAACACCCTACTAACTCCGCGCCCAACTCTCGAATCCGACTAAATCCCCATCCAACTCTCGATTCAAGAACTCGAGCTGAATATCATTTACGACATTGCTTCTTTGACATGGTTAAATCCGGTTTGTTTGATATCCAAAAAAAGGGTAAAATTTAGTCGTAATGTATATGTTGTGTTGTATATGTAATGATCAATGTCTTATATGCAGCAATATGAAGGGAGAAAAATTCCTAAATTTACACCTTTGCTACGCACATTTACTAAGGTGACAATTAAGTCATCAAAATAGCACGTTTAAACATTTGAGAGAAGAAAAAGAAAGGAAAAAAGAAATATTCACACCCAATTACATTATGTAAAGCAAAAAAAGGTCCCAGAAAAAGAATGGCAAAAGAAACTCCAAAGCAAGCACTGTACTCAAAATTGGGATGAGTTAGCCCATCCAACTCGCCACCGAGCCGACTCCGACCTCCAAACCCTGATTCTAGCAACTCCTCCCAATCCACATCCTCCTCTTCCTCCTCCACCCTCCCTTTCATAACCTCATTTATCCTCCTCGCTTTCTCTCTTGCCCTCTTGCTCCCCATTTTCTCCACCTTCATTAACACCTCCACCAACCCGACCGCCTTAGCCAAACCCTTGAACCTCAACCCACCCTGGCTCAGCCCGTATAGAACCACAATGCAGCTCTCCCGAGCTGACTCACAACTCAAATCATCCCCCCTTAGCTTCTCCACCATACACTCGACCGCACCTGAGTCCATCAACACAGCCCGCCCATCCCCACATGAAGCCAAATTGCATAGTATAAGTAGGACCAGACTCGTCATATGACCGGAGTTCACCATGGTTAACAATGCTGGGACAGACCCGACTTTAATGAGCTTGGACCGGTTGCTTTGGACCAGTGAAAGGTGGTATAGGGCAAGAGCCGAGTCATGCCGGGCCCGCTCGTTTTCAGACCGGAGCATTCGGATTAGTGGCGGTAATGCACCTAGTACACCGATCGCAGCCTTGTTGTTATCATCAAGGGCCAAGCTGAAGAGTGCACCAGAAGCATGTTCCTGCACCTCAGAGGATCCGCACCTCAAAATGTCGATTAGATTAGGAAGGATTCCTGACCGTACGATCTTCACCTTGTTGTGTTTCTCCAGAGAGAGGTTCACTAAAGCTGCAACAGAGTTCACCTGAATGGCAGCGTATCTCGAGACGATGAGTGATCGTAGGGCGGAGAGCAAACGAGGGGTGCAGAGGTGGGCTCGTAGGCCTTCTCTGGTCCGTGTGATGTTTCTTAGAGAGATCACGGCTTCTTCTACATCGTAAACTTGTGTGCTTCTGAGTTTAGTGAAAATCTCTTCTTCTTCAGGCAAGTTAGGGTTTAGGGTTTCGCTTTCGGAGGAGGAAGAAGAAGGGGAGGAGTAACAGCTCGGACGAGTTTTTAACGGAAGCGGTGGAGTAGACGACGACTCTTTTGCGTTAACCGATTCTTCCGAGCTCGATGAGTAGAAGTGAGCTGGCCGGCGGCGAGTTACCTCTGTGGCGGCGTGGTTGAAATATATATGAGGATTTTCTGCAACTCCTTGAATCAATTCCTTGTCGGTTCTGTTACGAGTGTTGGGGTTTTGCTTCTGCGAATACATTGATGTACGGACGAGCTTCTCGGCGGATGTGAAATCAAGCGGTTTGGGAAAATCGATGGAGGAGTTCTTGCACCAGTTGAAAATGGTGGATTTTAGGGCGCGATTTGGGATTACGGAGGAGAAATCAGGTGAGGAGCCGTCTATGAGAACTGGAATAAAGCTTAGACTTTTGCATACCTGAACGCATGCAGCTTCGAATGTTTGTCCAGAGGTGACGATAACTGGTTCCGCCATTAAAGACCGAGAAATTGGGCAGATGAACTCTTCTGGAGTCTGATTTTTAAGAGGACTAGACGGAATTGTTGAAGATGATCTGTGGAAGAATCTCCATATTCGCTTTGGACTGCTTGTAATCAGCTCTGAAATTTTTTTTGCTTCACCATTTTTCTGAATCATCAATTTCATTAAACCCTCTTGAAACTCCATTTTTTGGGAAAGAGCAAGGTTATTTCAAACAAAAGGCTTCAAGAATTTTTGCTGAAGAAGCTCCATGATTTCTGGGGAAAAAGAAGAAGATCATCTGGTTTGAGATGATTGAGAAAATGAGAAGGAGAGAGATGGGAGTAACGAGTTTTTTATGATTATTCCATTTGCTTTTTGGAAACTTAGCTCAATCAATAAAGAGGAGAGGAAGATAGATACAGTGGCAGAGCTGCTTCTCCTCCCCAGCTTTGCATTTGGGTATTTAGGTAAAATTGCAAATTTTTGGCCTTTTGATACTTTTCTTTATTTCTTGTGCCAAAAAGCTACCTTATCTATCACCAAATAATACCAATATGGGATACCTTTGTATCTTTTTGGATTAGAGTTAATTGTTTTCTGCTAATTCTGTTTACTTGTCTTGTCTCAAGTTGTGTATGTTTTGTGTTGACTGCTTTGTGCATGGAAAATTACCCTTTTACCTAAATGGTCATATTGTAGATTGTTATCTTCTTCCTCACTTCTATTGCCTTTGGTTGATTATGTGTCGAACGGTTGGTGTGTCAATGTTTTCAATAGAGAATCTAAATGACGGTATTAGAAGTCAAAACCAAGGACCTTATCACCACACGAACGCAATGTGTTTTGACCCTTTATAGCAATAATTTGTGACAGGAAAATAAATGATAGCATGTTTTTAAGTGAAGAAAAGTTTTTGTTTGATTGTGATTGCTAGTTACGTACGTATTCCAACTTGATTAGAACTATTTTTCCAAATTGATTAGAACAAGTAGGAGCATATAGTTCATGAGGTTTATCTTTCATCTGGTTACCACCCAAAATTGCTACATTGAACAAATTGGCTCAAAATTTTGCTTCAGCTTCACATCTTGTTGTTTGTATTCACTGTTCTGCTAACTTCACTGTTGCAACTAGACATCATTTGATTCCGTAAGCCAATGGAGCTTTGTGTCTCAATGAAAACCCTTTTTTTGTTTTGATTGGCACACCTGGTCCTGCTCTGCTCTGGCTGGCTGGCTTTAAAAGTTGAAAAGGAAAAGGCATCGTGGTTCTCCTTTTTTTTTTTTCTTGTTTTGCCTTTTCCTTTTCTGCTGTGATTTATTTATCTTGTGTGGAGAATCTGAGCATAGGGAACAAGACCACTACTGCTTTTCAACTAACATTATTGCATTGCATGCATGCAATGCAATGCTTAATTGTTAAGTTTATGGAAAGCTCTTTGGTATTGGCTTTTATGTACTAGGCTGGATAATCTCACTCTCCATTTCTTGTATTATTAAAACATGATCATTGAGTTAAAGGGAAGATTTTACTTAGAACAATGTCTCTCAATTTTGATGAAAAAACTACGCATAATTTACAAGACATGCCTTCTTGATGATATTGTTTCAAGGCATGAGACGGACCGATGTCTCTAGACAATAAATTTTTTTTTTCTTTCTTGTTTAAAAGATACCTCAATTATGTGATCATATTGTGGGCTGTCAGCCAATAAGCATTTGATTTATTTAAAGTGGTCCTAATTTAAGACAAGTTGTCGTACAAGGTTAACAGGGTACTACTTCCCTACAGTCTTCTTCCACGAAACAGCTTCATAATTTTGCATATGATACCCGTGGCCTTCATCTTCACCCCATTAAAATAACTAATCATTTCTTGCAAGCCAAAATCGATGAACAATCGGTTGATTAATAAAGAAAACCCTACAAATTGCTTGAAAATACCTCCATGTTTGACTCGTAATCTCGCTTTCTTAAAAAAAAAAAAGGTGTGTCGATTCTTGTTGGCGGATGTTACAGTTGGAGCAAGTAGAAGGAATCGAAACTCTAGTACGATATAAATTGAGATCAACATCCACTATAAATTGTGATCAATGGACCCTTGGGTCTATAAGGAGAAGGGTAGAGTTCAGTAGGTTCACCCATGTTAACAATCACTTCCTAAACATATTTTATCAAGAAAGTGCTCGATTTGTGTGGCATCCAGATGAGCTTATTGGAGTGAGAGTTTAAAACTGGTAACATCACCCAAATCTGCTCCATCACATTAATTTCCAACCCCTGCTTCCATGCATTCTTATGCAAGGCTTCCTTAACTGTAATAAACGACCGATTTCCACTAAACAAAGTCTTCAAGCTGCCTATTCCCCAATTATCATACCAAAACTACGATCCATTACCGTCACCTACACTCCACACGTAGTGGTCGAGAAACGTCGGGATAGCATCCACCATTTCATGCCATGAACGGGAAGCACCGGAAGGAGCAACCCATGTAGATATGGGTTGATTAAGAGAATACCGACCCTTCATATAAGTAAACCATAATGAATTTCCGTGAAGGAGATTCCATTACCGTTTCTGCGTAAGCGCCAACCGAATATTTTTAAGCCTATGAATACAATGACCCCCGCCACCCTTGTCCATACAATTTTTATCTCAAGCCAACCAATGACATCTTCAAATACCGTCCTTATTACCCTAAAAAATAGTTAGCCATTAAACCCTCAATAATTTCATCACGGAATTAGGAAACCAATGTAGAAGAATGAATATTCTGAAGCTCTTCAATAGAAATGTCAATCCACAATGTATTGATCTTTTTAGAAATATTTATACAGACGTTTACAAGACTATTTATGGAAATTGTACAGCTAAGGAAATACCATGTACATTGATTACAGATATGGTTTACTAAAAATAAGACAATTATTATATCAATTGCAGGACATGATTCTCGGCTTGATGATTGCTGCAAATCACCTCCATATTTCTTGTTGAATTTGAATCTTTTTCTTGTCTTGTGTCACCTTCCTTAATACACCCCCGCAAAATTGAGCTTCCATCGGCAAGACCAATTTTGCCTTTTAGAAATTATGTGCGTTCCTGAGAGAGTGGCTTAGTGAGTAAATCAACCAATTGATCTTGAGTGTGAACATGACTCACTTTAAGTGCACATTTCTGAACTTGATCACGAACAAAATGAAGATCAATTTGAATATGTTTCATTCTTGAATGTTGGACTAGATTAAAGCTGAGATGAGTCGCTCCAAGATTGTCACATAGAGGAGAAGGTGGCACCTTTAATGAAAAACCTAGTTCTTGAAGAAGTGCAAGTAACCACATTGTTTCTGATGCACCATTTGCTAGAGCTCGATGTTCTGTTTCTGTGGTGGACCGAGCAACGGCTCGTTGTTTTTTTTAACTCCATGAGATGGGATTGCAGCCCAAAAATGTTATATAAGTCGATGTGGACGTTCGATCATCAATGTTTCCAACCCAGTCGGCATCAGTGTAGGTTTTTAAGCATGATGCTACAGCTGACTTGAGATGAATACCGTGAAAAATCGTCTTCTTGAGATATCGAAGAAGCCTCTTAGTAGCAGTCCAATGAGTGACCGTTGGCTTGTGCATAAATTGAGAAAGCTTATTAACATCAAAGGAGATGTCGGGAGGAGTGAGAGAAATGTATTGTAGGATGCCAATAACACGCCTGTACTCTGTACTATCTACAGCAGTCGTCCCATCTACCAAGTGAAGTGATTGAGTGGTTGACAATGGGGTAGAGATATCCTTTGCACCAGCCATGTGTGTATTCTCCAAGAGGTCACGAACATACTGATGTTGGGAGAGAAATAAACTTGCACTAGTAGGTATAACTTCCACTCCTAGGAAGTAATGAAGGGACCCCATATCTTTTAATGAAAATTGGTCACCAAGTTTGGTAACAACATGAGCTACAAACTTCTGGTCATTACCCGTAATGACTAAATCATCAACATATACAAGAAAATAACAAATAATGGAATCATGACAATAAACAAAAAGAGAGCAATTAGCTTTAGAATTTTGGAACCCGAGTGTTATAAGAGCAGTTTTTAAGGCTGAATACTAGGCCCTTGGGGCTTGTTTGAGACCATGAATGGCTTTCCTTAGCTTGCACACATAATTAGATCTAGACAAATCTTTGAAACCCGGAGGTTGCATCATGTACACAGTTTCAGTCAGATGGCCATGTAAAAAAGCATTGTTTACGTCCAGTTGTTTCAAGGGCCACCCATTCATGACTGCAATGCTCAGCACTGTCCTTATGGTGGCAGGTTTAACCACTGGACTAAAGATTTCGTTATAATCAACTCCAGACTGCTGATTATAGCCCTTGGTAACAAGCCGGACTTTAAATTTATCAATGGAGCCATCTGCTTTCCTTTTAACTCTAAAGACCCACTTACAACCCACTGGATGACAATTGATGGGTGGAGGAACTAAATCCCAAGTATCATGCCACATGGGAGCAGTCAATTCACTAGACATGGCTTCATGCCATTCAGGGTGAGATACAGCTTGAGTCACGCATGTTGGTTCTATAGGTAATGGAAGAGAATGCTTAGACACAATGTGTATTTGCTTGGGTTTAGAGATGTTGTTCATAGATCTAGTAGTCATGGAATGGGTACAGTGGGAAGATGGTTCGGTGTGCACAGGAGAGTGTGAATCAGGAATGAAACTAGATGCAAGTGGATTTGAGAGAGAATCATGCGGGACAGTTTTATTTAAACTAGCATCTAAGTTCATATTCATATCACAGGTATTGTCATGCGATTCATAATGAAAAGAAGGAGAGATAGAGGAAGATATACCTAGAGGTGGCGCAGGAATTGCAGGTACAGGTTCCGAGCTCGGTGGTGGCTGGGAGGAGCGATCGGGACTAGATGAAGACGCACGAATTGAAGGAGCGGAAGAGAGGAAATTAGGGCACGGGTTTAGCTGAGGGAAAAAGTGAGGAGTATAGGAGAATAAGTGGGTTTCGGTAGTTGGGCTTGTTGTGGAGTGTGGGCCGTGTGTGGTATTTAGAAAGAATGGGCTCTGTAGTTCATCAAAGGTCACATGTCGTGAAGTATATATCCGATCCGTTAAGAGATCCATGCATTTATATGCATTATGTGTTTGGGAATATCCAAGAAAAATACAAGGAATTGATTTGGGTTGTAATTTATGGGTGTTATACGGCTTTGTGAGAGGATAACATAGACAACCAAATTTTCGCAATTTGAAATAATTTGGTCTTTGACCAAAAATGACCTCAAATGGAGACTTGTTTTGAAGAAGAGGGGTTGGTTGGCGATTTATGAGATAAGTGGATGTTTGGAAAGCATGGGGCCAATAAGAAATAGGTAAAGAAGCATCATGAAGCAATGTAAGACCCATCTCGACAAGATGACGATGGTGTCTTTCGTAAATGCCATTTTGTTGGGGGGGGGGGGGTATAGGGAGCAGTAGTGTAGTCGCTTATGCCATGATCAGACAAATATTTTTTTAAACTCAAAAATTCGCCACCATTATCCGAGTACAAGCTTTTTATGGGGTACTTGAACCTTGTTTCAACAAGTAATTTAAACTGTGGAAAGATTGTAGAAACAAGAGATTTTGTGGACATTGGGAAAGACCATATATATTTGGTGTAATGATCCACAAAAATAAGATAATAGCGTTTCACCATTTAACCCAGTAGTATGAGCTGGACCCTAAACATCAGTGTAAATAATTTCAAGGGAAGAATGACTTTGAAAACTTGTAGAGCCAAATGGTTGTTGATGTGCTTTATTGATTGAACAAGAAGTACATGACAATGGTAATTTATTGGTGGTAAGAGGAAGGGAAAAGAGATTAACAAGATTTTGAACAACTTTAATCGATGGGTGTCCAAGACGCTTATGCCACCGGTCGATTGAAGTCCATTCGTGCACATAAGCAACCATTTTGGGAGTAGAAGAAGCCACCATTGAGTTAGGAAATATGTAGACGCCATTCTCACATGCACCTCTTAGTAGTATCGCCCCCATGGATTGTGCCTTCACAAGAAAAAAGAATGGGTGAAATTCAAGAAAAACATCATTTTGCTTGGTGAAGTGATAAACAGAAATGAGACTTTTATGAATATTGAGGACGCATAAAGTATCATGTAAATGAAAGATTTTTTTGGGTGTGGGTAAAGTTAAAGAACCAATATGCGTAACCGCCAAACCTGTACCATCACTAAGAAGGACTTCATCAGTGCTATCATACTCAGAGTGAATTGATAAATTTTTTATATCTCCCATGATATTGTGAGAGGCTGCGGAGTCAATCAACCATTTATTTTCGTGACTATCAGAAGTTCCTGCACAATTAACAGTTATTTTAGAAGAATTTAATTGGGGGCAGGTCTTAGCCGTGTGGCCCATGTGATCACAGTACTGGCATTTGGGCTGATAACGTCTCTGATTGGAGTTGAACGGGCTCTAATTGTTGGAGCGCCGTGGGTCACAAGATGGGCCATTTGAGCTGGAAGACCGATTCTGGCCTTGTGAACGTTGAGACCAATTTCCCTTGGGAGGTGCTTTCGGTTGCTGAGATGCAGAAAAGCCAGAGCGACGGCTTGTGAAATTTGCAGCGGCCAGGAGCTGCTGGGTGGCAGTCTCTATCCTGCGCAAATAATTTTCATGCCTAACAAGGAGGTCATAGAGCTCCTCAAAGGCAAGAGATTTTTCTCTTGCTCGAATGGGGGCATCAATCTCACGGAATTCGGGCCCTAGCCCGTTGAGAACATAGAGAGTGATGTCGTCGTCGGAGACCGGGTAGTCGATGAGTGCAATCTCATCGGCTAGGCCTTTAACTGCATGAAGGTACTCTGGAATTGGGCGGTTTCCACGCTGAATCAAGGTCAGTTCTTCCTTGAGTTGCATTGCCCTTGTACGCGATTTGCTTGCATACATAGTGGATGATTTTTTCCAGGCTTCATAGGAGGTTTTTGATGTTGCAATAAGAGGGGTAATGGTTGGGGAAGTAGAGGCAAGAATGGCACTAAGAATTAACTTATCTTGCCTAACCCAGTGGTGTGTCTTGGCTATAGATGGTGGGGTGCCATCTGAGGGAGGACAATGGGATTCACCATTGACGTAGTCCATTAGATCATAGCCAATTAGGAGGGCCTCGAACTGAGCTCGCCATTGGGGAAACGAGGAAGGTGTGAGTTTCTCATTGATCTGAGCTGTGATGTTAAAAACAACCAGGGGAATTTCAGAGGTAGATTGGGTTGGGAAAGACATGAGGATCGAATTCCCGTTGGAGGTTTGGTCTCCTGATACCATGTAGAAGAATGAATATTCTAAAGCTCTTCAATAGAAATGTCAATCCACATTGTATTGATCTTTTTAGAAACATTTATACAGACGTTTACAAGACTATCTATGGAAATTGTACAGCTAAAGAAATACCATGTACATTGATTACATATATGGTTTACTAAAAATAAGACAATTATATCAATTGCATGACATGATTCTAGGCTTGATGATTGCTGCAAATCACCTCCAGATTTCTTGTTGAATTTGAATATTTTTCTTGTCTTGTGTCACCTTCCTTAATAACCAAGAGCAAGATAGTAAATAATAGGGCATGGAAGCAAGCACATGATTGAATAAAATAAGTTTACCTCGAGAGGATAAATAATTTGCCTTCCAACTTTCCATTTTGTAAGTAATTTTAGAAATGAGATCCTCATAAGCTATAGCTCTGAACTGACCATAAGAGACCAGAACGCCTAAACACATAAACAGAAGAGCACCTTGAACGAAAGAAGTAGTACGTTGGATCATAGTAATTCGGTGGGATGGAGAATTTGGATGAACATAAAAGTGGTTCTTTGAAAGATTTGCTTTTTGTCCCGAGGTTCTCTCTTAAGTAGACAAGATTGTCATAACACCCCAAATACATTGAAGACTTCCATTACAAAGAACAAGAGTATCATCCGTCAAAAGCAAGTGAGAGATTGTAGGACAATTCCTTCTTATAGAATAAGGCTTTATGACGTATTAATCCACCGCTTTATTTATGCATCTACTAAGAACATCCTCCGCCAAAATAAATAAAAGAGTGGATAGTGGATTACCTTGTCGGAGACCCCGTTCGAGCTTAAACCGGCATACCTTGTACAATCCTTGAAACATAACTGAAAAAAATATATTTGAATAACAAGACGCCACAATTCTTCTAAAGCAATCTGAAAATCCAAATGCTTGAAGAACTCGATCCAAAGAGAACCATTCGAGCCTATCATAGATTTTCATCATGTCAATCTTGAAAAGAACATTGCCCCCCTTCACCCTTTTATTAATGTCTTGGGTTAATTCTTGTGCAAAGCGTACCGCTTTTGCAATAGCTCTCCCTCTCACAAAACCACGTTGAGAGACCAAAACAAGATTTGGTAACAAGTTACTGAGTCTAGTTGATAAGGCTTTTGAAAAGATTTTATAAGCCATATTCCATAAGCTTATTGGCCTAAAATCCTTAAGATTAGCCGGACAAAATATCTTTGGTATAAGGACCAAAAGCGTACTAGAAAGAGATGCCGTGACCACCCTACCTTGAATAAGTAAGTTTGCAGCTTCTAACAAATCCGTTTGAACAATATCCCAACACTTTTGAAAGAATGAAGAAGAGAAGCTTTCTAAGCCCGGGGCGCCGTCAATTTGTATAGACCACATTGCCTCCTTAATATCTTCCATAGAATAAGGAGCCATGAGTATCCCATTATCTACAACCGAAACTAGTGAGGGAATAACAGAAAATAATTCCTCTTGCCAACTAACCCCTCCGGAGGAATATAGATCTTTATAGTAGTTAATAGTCACCATATGGAACAAGTGGGGATCTCCGAGACTCTGGCCCCTATCATCAACAAAATATTAGACAAATTGAGCTGCTTGTTTCTAGATTGAATCGAATGATGGAAGAATTTGATATTGAATCACCCTCTTGAATCCAATGAAGTTTATACTTTTATTTCCAAAATACTTCTTGATTTCTCATACATTGATCATATCTCTCTTTCGCAAGCTGGAGTTCATCGTGAATATCGTCTGACCACCACATCTCAAGCACGGGCTCTAAAGCTGAAACCTTATCCCTCCAAATATCATGATCTGAAAAAATGTTACCAAACACCAACTTGTTCCAAGATTTGAGACAAACCCGAGTGAACCTTAAATTATTAGAAAATCGAATTAGAGGGTGCAGATTAGTATATTTCCAAGCAGCCCCCACCGTGGGTAGAAATGTATCATGCAAAGTCCACATAATTTGAAGTCGATACGGATGAAGACCGGGATAAGTCATCACAGAAGAAGAGAATAATAATGGGTAATGATCCGAATGTAAACGATCCAAATGACATACTTTACCATGAAAAATATCACAAAAATCCGGGGTAGTAAGCACCATATCTGATTTCGAATAAACCTAGGCCAAACCGATTCGGTTATTACAATGAGTAAAAAGGGATCCATCAAACGGAATGTCCATCATACCGACCTTTGTATACAAGATTCAAACTTGGGCATGCCAGTAAGGAAAGGATTAATACGACCCATTTTCTCATGAAGAAACCAAATAATATTGAAATCACCTCTCCATATGGTCGGAAGGGAAAACAAAGATATCAATTCCAATAAAGTATACCATAATTCCCTCATTTCAAGTGGATAGCAATTAGGATAGACCACCTGAAAGTGTATGTTCGTCAAGCCACTCATATATTTATCCAATAATACAAATATTTTATGTGATATTATATTTATATGGATATTAGCAAGATATTATTTATAGTCATTAATGAATGTCAGTTATTATTTATCATATTTATTGATTTTATTAAAATTAATATCATATGTTCTATACATGCATATCATTATAAAATCCAAAATCTTGAGTTATGCACTATAAAGATTATGATAGAGATCATACTAGTTGAGACTCAAGTCGTTAAAATTTCTTAGGATGTAAACGATTCATTATCATAGGATCTCGATAATAAACGTCAATTAATATGGAAGATAATAATATAGTTTATTACCTAATTGTTAGGGTAGCTGATCTTACAGTCAGTGGTATTAGTAAAATACCATGATGATTGCGTGGGTGCTTAGTAGAGACTAAATGTGATGAACGTGACATTTAAATAATTCTTAATAATAATTAATACTCACTGTTAATGAAAATTATTTAGTAACTATTTTATATGTGATCCTCTGACTTGAGATACCATAGTTTCCTTGAGTACTAGCCTTCATATTTTGACGTCATTCCTATTAGCCCTAACAATGAGTGTACATGGGTGAACCGTTGGGTATGAAGTGTTATGCAAAAAAGATTATGAGTAATTAAGAGGGAATCCATCGCTTCTATATTTAGAATAAGGTCTTATGTATTATATATTTTATTAAACAATGAATCTTTGCAAAGTATTATGGTTTGAAAAGAGTTTCTATAAATTCATTATCAATGTTCAATAAAAGTATGATAGTCCATATGATTTATCTATTATAATTTACCAGTTAAACTATATCCTAGGACGAATCAAGATACTAGCGAGATGAAATGATTGTTATTGTAAGTGTATGAATGTCACAAACATGTTCTTTGGGAAGATGATACTTTTGATCTACCGGGTAGTTTTAACTTTTTGCTATAAGTCAATATTAACATAGGTGTTTAAAGTTATTTAATCATATGATGATTAAGTTAACTGTTTAACTTAAAAGGTTATTTAAATTAAATGAATTTCATTTGGAATTAAGTAAAATCATAAAAGTGTTTATGAAATCATCCTACCGGTGTGATTTACAACTTAATCGGTCACAAACATAAGGTTTATAGTAACTCAGTTAAAGTTTTTTGCGAGAAAAAAGAAAACGGGCCAAAACCATTTTAAGAGTAAAATGGTAATCTGACTTGTAGTTTGATTATAAGGGTAAAATAGTAATTATTAATTTATTAATTCAATATAATATAATTCTATTAGTATAACTAATTGTGACATTAAATCAATTAAATTTTAGTAAATTATATATGAACATTCATTTAATTATAAAAATATTATAAAAGTTTGTAATTAATAATCGGACATTAAATGATTAATGAGCCAGATTATCAATTAAATTTTCATGAGTCAAAATTAATCAAAGGGTTGATTAAATAACTCATGGGTGGCCAACCATATTGAATGAGTTTGATCTATTTATTTTTCTAATGTGATTAGGAAACCTAAAGTATAAGGAAACCTAAAGATATTATAAAACCTTATATGTAATATTACCTTATAAATAGCACCCTTAGTGGCCGAAAAAAAAAAGTGTTCACACAAGCCTCTTGGCTGAAAATCAAAGAGATAAGAGAATATTTTCATTCATTGTCCCCAAACTTATTATTTCATAAATTGAGATCTTAAGTAGAAATTTAATCGTGCGAAATGAATCGTGTGAATAATGGTTAGATGACGAACATGTGGACGCCTCCTAGTTTTATTCAAGAAGAATACTGTAAATGAAAAGATATATTTTTTTCCCTAAATATTAATTTTATATTAATAAAATTTACTATATTTTATATAAAATAAATTATATATGATATAATTATTATATAATCAGTCTGAATATAAATTATACATATTAAAATATAATTCAAATAAAATTTTAAATATTTATTTAAGTGCATTTATCTTTTATTTACGTGCTTCATTTCTTAGTACCACCACCATCAAATTTTCTTATTCAACCACCGCACTGTACATACAATAAATTGTTTGTGAGAAACAACCATTGACGTCTAGAAAATCTTTCCGCCCTTGTCCTAGTTCGAATAACTTCCATGCAATTTTATCCTCCTATTAATTGAAATTATATTCGATTGATCCACGAAAGGTTCAATCAAACCAACAAAAGAAACTTTATGTAACTTAACCATCTTCTTCAAACTAGCCAAAGAAGTATCGTTACCAATACCCAGCATTTCCAAAAATATAATGGATTCTGACATTACTAATAATGAGGGGAAATTCTAGTCTTTGAGCCAGAAGTTTGGGATGTTCCCATTGTCTTAGCCCTTGATTTGGCCTTGCGCCTAGTTACATAAGTAAACCCCTGTTGAGAATCCGACTCCTCGGAAGTATAGCCCCAATAAAAAGTGCATCCTTCCAGACTCTTTTCCCCATCTGAAACCAACCTCAACTCCGAAGAAGTGTTAGCCGCCCTCGCGGCATTGCATGGGTGGAACATATTCAGTTATATCAGCTCCAATATCATCGGCTATCAACTATCCTTCTTCGAAAGACTTGTCTCCTGAGTTGACATCCAGATGGCAAGCGGGAGCCTCCATTGAAGCTACACATGTTGGACCCTTTTGTTTGGCTAAGTGAAATGGATTAAAGGCTCAAAGCCCAAAAAATATTTAATAAATGCAATTAAATGCATCCTACATTGGAAAGGGAGAAACATTTTCAAGCATTTATAAGTAATTGCAAATAGTAAATATTTGTAATAATAAATAAGTATTGGGGTTTGGCTAGGACTCGCACTCGCACACGTGCGCGCGCGCGGCGTGGGCGTTAGGCATGAAGCGCTTTTGGCGCTTATTAGGCGCACTTGGCCAGCCGCCACATGCGGTGGTTGATCGACTACTTAAACGGTTGACAGTTAAAACGGTTAGTTACCGTTAAAGTTTGAATTTCAGGAATTCAAATATCTGACCGTTAAAGCAGTTAAACTGCTTTAAACGAAGAAGTGTGACTGTTTGTGAAACAGTATACTGTTTCACGAACAGGTACCAAAATTTGCCTATAAATAAGAGAAACCTAGACCAATCTTCTTCTCAGTTTTCGTACTGTCAGAAACCGAATATATTCCATAACAAAATTTCACTGTTGCTTGTGATCTTTTGTAAAAACTTGTCATATCCCGAAAACTATTTTCACAGTAACCTAAAGCAATCTGGGAGGGTGAAAATATCATTTTTTGGAAAACGTATCTGTTACGTGTTTCAAGTCTTGATCCCATTTAATTTCAACAACACCCTGGGGAACAGTGTAGTTAATAGGAATCACGGTAAGTACGGTAGATGATTCCCCCGGTTGTTTATTCTTAGCTTTATTCCTTTTTGTCATTGCTGACTTGGCCAAAGTAGCAGTGTAGATATTAGGTTGAGGCACCAATTGAGAATCCGGTACAACTTCCTTAGGTGGTGAAAAAGACGGAACTTTCTCGTAAACCACTTAAATCCAAATCCTAGAGGGAAGGTCCTTGGATAAATCCACTTAAACGCAAACCCGAGCAGAGTTAAGCCTTGTCATGGTGAGAGTCGTACTATCAATACTAAGTACCATCCCATGGCACTTGCAATCGGGCCTAGGAACGAAGGACTAAAGAAATTTCGCCAACTTAAAGAGTTGAATCCATACATGAGAAAAAGACGAATTAACCTGTGAATTAAAGGTTTTGTTCCACATCATAATTCGGTATGCGAAGCCATGCATAGCAGAAACTTCACGCATTAGTGCTTGAATTAGGTCGGATTCCAGAGTAAACCTAATACAAAGTGAACGTGAATCCCCGAACTCATGACGTACGAACTTTCCAGATTCCAATTGGACTTGATGAAAGCTTGGACAGCCTCCAATGATGGCCTGCCGGACCGAAATCTAAGAATCACCGCCTTGTCAAGTAATGCTTCTGATTTGGTGATTGATTCGGGAGAAAAAGAGATAGGGGGAACTCCATCCTCGGTGAACGCAGAGGATTCCACTTCTAGAATAGGAACTGAGACTGAATTCATGAGAGATGCAGCTATTGAACGAACGAAACCCTTCCCAGGATCCCGATTCTCATAAAGAGGCTTGGGGGCCTGAGGGGCGGGGTTTGGATGAATACCATCCTTGACGAGGATACGAGGTTCTTGGTGAAGATCCATGCAGACGTCCAAAAGAAACTACTTTATGTATCCATGGAACTGTTAATAATATGATATATTTCGGTGGAGGGAAGAGATACTAATCTCAAAACTCTTTTATCATTCAAACTATCTTCTTGTATTTTTTCCTCTCTCACACTCCTTTTTCACAACAGAATACAACTCTATTTATAGACTCTTAAGACTCTTGAAATTCGTATACAACATAAATGTAAAAACAGAATTCTAAACAGCAATAGTTAAATCTGACCATTGGTTACTAAAACTGCAATAATTTATTATAGGGAACTCCAAAAGACTTGAAACTTGAACCATCAGAAATTAGAATTCAAGGCACATCAAATAGACTCCTCATTTGCCTAGAATGATCTAGAATTGCCCTTTCAAATTCGCTCCTTAATCAGCCTCAAAAAACTGTCCACTATGCAGTCACAAATTTAATGGCAAATTAAGTTTATTCATCAACACCCTTCCTTAAACTTAATTCTCTTCTGTCCTTCATGCCGAGTAGATTTTTCATTTTCTCAAATAGTCTTGTGGACAGTGGCTTTGTAAAGATGTCAGCTGCTTCGTTCTTGCTTTTCACATGTACCAGTTCTATCTCTTTTTCCTTCACGTGCTCTCGGATGAAATGGAACTTCAGGTCAATATGCTTGCTTCTTTCATGATGGACATGATTCTTTGCCAGTTCGATCGCTGATCTACTGTCTAAGTAAATTTGTGTGGCCTTCTTTTGAGTAAAATTTAGCTCATTCAGTAATCTTCTCAACCTGATCACATGACACACACAGCCTCCTGCTGCCACATACTCTGCTTCGCACGTAGAGAATGTCACGACTGGTTGTTTCTTCGACAGCCAATGAATGCCGTGTCCCCCAAAAAGAACACATATCCCGATGTACTCTTTCGATCATCCACGTCACCGCACCAATCGCTATCAGAATATCCCACTAGCATGAAATCTTCGGCTTTGGTGTAGAATAATCCAAGAGATTCGGTTCCCCGAATATACCGCAAAATTCTCTTTACTGCTTTTAAATGCGTGTAGACCGGCTCCTCCATGAATCGACTTACAACTCCAACGCTATAAGAAATGTCCGGCCTTGTGCATGTGAGATAGCGAAGACTCCCAACTAGACTTCGGTATTTGGTCATATCTACTCGTTCTCCAACATCAAACTTATAAAGTTTCACCCCGGGTTCCATTGGTGTCAATACCGGGTTGCAATCCTCCATTTTGTTCCTTTTTAGAACTTCTTTTGCATATGTTTCTTGTGACACAAAAATCCCAGTCTTTTCTTGTCTAACCTCCAGACCAAGGAAGTACTTCATCAAACCCAAGTCCGTCATCTCGAATTCCCGAGTCATCACTCTTTTAAATTCCTCTATCATTTTATGAGGTCATCAACATAAAGAGCAACAAAGAGCAAATTACCTTCATTCTTTTTCACGTACAGTGCATGCTCGTATGGACATTGAATAAACCCGTTCTTCTTGAAGTAAGTGTCGATGCGGGTATTCTAAGCTCGAGGTGCTTGTTTCAATCCATAAAGTGCCTTCTTCAATATCAGCACCTTATTTTCTTCCCCAATTTTCATGTACCCGAGTGGTTGCTCTACGTACACCTCTTCTTCTAGCACGCCATTCAAAAATGCTGACTTGACATCCATTTGAAAAATTTTCCATTTGAATTGAGCTGCTTGAGCAATGAGAAGGCGAATCGTCTCCATTCTTGTAACCGGGGCAAAGACTTCATCATAGTCTATCCCCACCTTTTGTCGATAGCCCTTTGCAACTAGCCTTGCCTTGTACCGCTCTATCTCGCCTTGAGTGTTCATCTTCTTTTTATATACCCATTTTACTTCTATGGGCTGACTTCCTTTTGGCAATTCAACCAGCTCCCAAGTTTGGTTTCGCTCGATTGCTTTTATTTCTTCATTCATGGCTACTTGCCACTTCTCATTTCGTACCGCTTCCTCGAATGTAATTGTTTCGGCATCCGCCAAAAGACAAATTAAATGTACCTCACTTGTCGAGT
Source organism: Coriaria nepalensis (assembly GCA_027186245.1). NCBI lineage: Eukaryota > Viridiplantae > Streptophyta > Magnoliopsida > Cucurbitales > Coriariaceae > Coriaria > Coriaria nepalensis. Next base: position 9,328,292 of record CP114496.1, on the reverse strand, counting down.
CGTACAAATCTTGCATGCTTCGCATCCTTGGTTGTCTTAGCTCATCTTCATCATCGATTGTTGGTGGATTTTCTGGTGTGTTTGTTGGTGTAGTGATTGTACTGGTAGATGATTCTTCTTTCTCGAATATCTCCTTCGTTGATTTTTCCCAATCCCACGAACTTGACTCGTTTACATGCACATCTCGGTTGACCACTACTTTCTTCTCTATTGGATCAAATAACTTGAAACCTTTTGTCTTTTCATCATAACCAATAAAGATGTACCTTTTGCTTTTGTCATCGAGCTTGGTCCTTCTTTGATCCGGTACATGCGCATAGGCCACACTACCGAACACCTTTAAGTGAGACACTGTTGGTTTTTGTCCGCTCCATGCTTCTTGCGGTGTTTGATCTTCCAACTTCACATGAGGGCATCGATTTTGCACATAGATTGCACATAGCACCGCTTCCGCCCAAAATTCCTTCGGCATTTTCTTGCTCTTAATCATCGATTGGACCATGTCGAGAATGGTCTGATTCTTTCTCTCGGCCACACCGTTTTGTTGAGGCGAATATGGTGCAGTCAAGAATCGCTTGATGCCTTGTTCCTCGCAAAAATTCATGAAGACGGTTGATGTGTACTCCCCGCCTCTATCTGACCTGACAGCTTTGATGAACATGCCGGTGGTTTTTTCTACCAACAGTTTGAACTTCTTGAATGAATTTAGAGCTTCAGATTTTTCTTTTAGAAAGTAGACCCACGTTTTCCGAGTGTAGTCATCAATAAATATAATAAAGTACCTTTTTTCACCAAAAGATTTTGGAGTGATCGGTCCGCAAATATCGGTATGTATGAGCTCGAGTGGTTTTTCCGCATGGTATTCTGCCTTTTTCGGAAATGAGGTCCTTGCTTGCTTGCCGAGTAAACATCCTTCGCAAAACTTCGTGGTGTAGTCCATGTCCGGTAGCCCATGGACCATGTTCTTCTTGGCCAATTCCTTTAAGCCACCGTAATGAAGGTGACCGAACCTTAGATGTCACAATTGTGATTTGTCTTCCTTGTCGACTTGTAGACATTTTTCCCGCACATTTCACAAGTTAAGCTTGTACATGCGATTTTTGGCCATTTCGACTCGTGCTACCAAATGCCCTCGATTGTCCTTTAATTGTAGTACCCGATTTTTCATGAATACCGAGTATCCCTTCTCCATGAGTTGCCCTATACTCAAAATATTGCTTTTAAGATCAGGTACGTAATAAACATTCTCGATTGACCCTTCCATAGCACCTTTTTGTAAATAGTGAACCGTACTTTGGCCTTTTACTTAGATCTTTGACGCGTCTCCGAACGACACGTGTCCATCTTCAACCTCTCGCATCTCCTCGAATAGGTGCTTGTGCCCGCACATGTGGTTGCTTGCACCGGTGTCAAGGTACCAAACTATGTGGCTATCGATATTGATATCGTTGTATGCCATCATGAGAAACCCTTCTTTCGTCTCATCCTCCGTGACAAGGTTGGTGTTCTCCTTCACTTTCTTCTCGGCATAACAATCTTTTGCGTAATGCCCGACCTTGCCGCAATTGTAACACTTATCAGAGTTGTAGTCCTTCGCATAGTGACCGTATTTTCCACACTTATAGCACTCGACATTCGAGTGATTTGACCGGCCGCCTCTCCTACGACCACGTTCTCTACCTCGCCAATTTTGTTGGCTTGACTGCCCCTTCTCCTCATAGTATCCACCTCGACTGCGGCCTCTACCACCATGACCATTGCTGCGACCTCCACGGCTGCGCCCTCTACCACGAAAGTTTTGAGTATATAGTACCTTTTCGTCTTTGATAGACACTTTGGCTTGCAGTGCTTCCTTAAGCGACTCGTTCTTCTTCTTCTTGCGTTGCTCGTGTGCCTCTAGCGACCCAGCGAGATCATCAATAGTTAGGCTCTCTAAGTCCTTCGACTCTTCGATGGCGCAAACGACATTCTCGAAATTGTCAGTTAGCGACCGCAGAATTTTCTCCATGACCCTTGAGTCCTTTAGAATTTCACCGTTGCACTTGAGCTGATTTACCACAGTTTGCACAGGCGTGATGTAGTCGGATACACCTTCCGACTCCTTCATCTTCATAACCTCCAACTCGCCGCGTAGAGTTTGGAGTCTTACTTGCTTTACTCGGTCGCCCCCCTTGAAAACATTTTGCAACGTATCCCATGCTTCCTTGGCAGTTGTTGCGCTCGCTATCTTTTCAAAATCCGACTCGTCAACCGCTTGGAACAACATGTATAACGCTGCCTTGTCCTTCATTCGCGTTTCTTTCAACGCCTTTACCTGATTCGTCGTCTGAACTGTGTTTGCAGCCTGTTCTTCAAAACCTTCTTCGACTACTTCCCATGCGTCTTGGGCACCGAGTAGTGTTCGCATTTGGATGCTCCAGTTGTTGTAGTTGGCTTTCGTCAATCGTGGTAGTGGCATAGCCCCCACCGACATTCTTCCGGAATTTGCCATCGGCTCTGATACCAATTTGTTAATAATATGATATATTTCGGTGGAGGGAAGAGATACTAATCTCAAAACTCTTTTATCATTCAAACTATCTTCTTGTATTTTTTCCTCTCTCACACTCCTTTTTCACAACAGAATACAACTCTATTTATAGACTCTTAAGACTCTTGAAATTCGTACACAACATAAATGTAAAAACAGAATTCTAAACAACAATAGTTAAATCTGACCATTGGTTACTAAAACTGCAATAACTTATTATAGGGAACTCCAAAAGACTTGAAACTTGAACCATCAGAAACTAGACTTCAAGGCACATCAAATAGACTCCTCATTTGCCCAGAATGATCTAGAATTGCCCTTTCAAATTCGCTCTTTAATCAGTCTCAAAAAACTGTTCACTATGCAGTCACAAATTTAATGGCAAATTAAGTTTATTCATCAACAGGAACTATGTGGGTTGGGGACGGAAACGAAGAAGATAATTAGGAAAGGATCAACGGGAGATGGCGGCTGTGGATGGGGAAGCTACGACTGCATGGTGGCTAGGGTTTTTTTTTCCATTTAGTGAGTAGTTATATGTCCAAAATTACTTATCTAATCAAATTGATATTTATAAAAAATGATAGATCAGCTCCCGAACCCGAGCAACCGTGGACACCAGCAACCCCACATGCTTAATACGCGCTTAAAGACTATAGTTATTATGGCTATAAACTCTATATACAGTGTAAATGGTGTCGAAGAATAATAATCGATATTTACAACAAAAACACAACATTCGGCTCCCAAATTTCTTATCACCCTTCTCCTTCTCCTTCTCATTACTTTCCTTACCTTGACTTGAAATCTCAAGCAAATTTTCGGGCTCTTCTCCTCAACGTTCCAGTGACAAAAGGCGACAAAGTTGAAGGACTCAATGAAGTCAGAAGATACCTTGAATGATTTGATTACTTAGCCTCCATCATGCCGATGATGATAATACTTGTGATGATCTCTTAGAGAATGCAATCAAAACCTATCAAGAAAATATGAGAAGACAAAGTCTCGACTTGATATCCCCTTGAGGAGAAACCTACGTCTTACCTCTTCTTTCAATTCTATGTTTTAGTTGTAATTTCTGTGTTTCTTTTATTGTTTTTCTTGCTGATGTTGTAGTTTCAGTGATTCTAATATTGACCTTTGTGGCTGCTAGTGATATGTTATTGGAATTTATTATAAAAAAATCACTTTGTTCTGGCTGCTTTACGTTGCTATAATCATTGGATTGGGTTCTCGTGAGACAGTTTGGTCTACCTCACCTCCGGCTTCATCAATCATTCAATCAACCTCCAGCTTCGCCGTTAATTCGTAATATCTATGGAACAAGACCACTACTGCATTTAGACAATACATTAGGGAATGCTCTTTGGTATTGGCTTTTGTGTTCTAGACTGGATCATCTTACTCCATACCCTAAATTGGTGGAACCAAATTATTACTGAGAAGGCAAAGAAAGAGCTCTACGAAAGAGCTCAACAGCTTCTCTGTCTTCTCATTTTCGGCTTCTCTTTTAATTGCAGAGTGTAACTTCACTTGGTTACGTAATTACCCATCAAATAGTATTAAGGAAAAAAATTTCTCATCTTCTATATATCATTGCAGCAATCAATCCGGAAACATTAAAAAGAAGGCATACTGCACGATTGAATTATTCGATACTGATTAGCATACAAATATACATACAAAATGAGAAATGTAACTGGATTTTTCTCTCCCTTTTAACCAAATTACAAGACAATATTATTGTGGTAATAATATTGTTAGATAATGGCATTACATGTTTGCTGTCGATTCTTTGATCTCGTCCAAGGAAATTATCTGCAAAATGATGAATTTCGTATGTTAAGAGCAGAAAATCTGTAAATAACGAGAAAGAAACCTACACATAAACACACGTAAACAACAGAGGCATTACGAAGCATTTTTCTAACAGGTCGAAATATATATTGTATTCGATAAATCACCTGATCTTGGCCAGCAAAATCATTCTCAGGAGTAAGGAAAAGCATGCAATGGCACTCTTTCCTGCCAATGCAAATTTAAACTTTTAAGAAGAGATACCACACTTACATGTCTCCGATATGTGGAGAAGATGATGAATTATGAATTATTATTTTCAAGCTTCAAAATTCTTACTGCAATGCGTTTCACTGGATAGACAGAGTCCACGACATGATTACTACTATTCAGACTCAACTCATAAAGCAAATGTGGAAATTTGTACCTCTCTCTCATAGGAACGCATGGACAATTCCAGAAACCTTGCCCAGCCTCAGCAGCTTTGTCATCATAATGCCTGGAGTATAAATGGTCAATAGGAGCAAGTTGAATGACATGAAAGAGTCTCCAATTCAATTGCTGTTTTTAACTTGTTTAGCTTCCCTAGACAGCAAAAGAGAAAGAAAAGGTCGGATCAGGAAGAAGACCGAGGAGTAAGAACATACCGACAAGGGCAAAGTGGTGCACCCAATGAATCTTTGTGGTCTGCTAGTCCCTGTATAAAACTGAACATTAGGTCCTTTCACAAGCAGTCTTTGCAATTAATAAGACTTTGAACATAGAATTTTGTATAGCCCCATAATGGAAAGAAATGGGAATTAAAACATGGGTAAATGTTTCAACATCCAGCAGAATATATTGAACTAGTGATCGATAAATGAAGATGGAAAGAAATGGGAATTAAAACATGGTAAATGTTTCAACATCCAGCAGAATATATTGAACTAGTGATAGATAAATGAAGAATGATGAAACATGCTTGCTTGTATGTCTGTACAATCAAAGTTCCATCTCAATTGTGACTCAATTGCTTTGGGAATATATAAATATGCAATCGATATGAAATAAGTAATTTTGGTCATAAACAGTAAATTTGTGAGTCAATTCCATCTCAATTGTGAGTCATTTAGGTTCCGCCCGTGTGATATTCCGAGATTCAGGAGCTACCATCATATTCAGACAAATGCCAAAACAAAATGTAACTACAAAATACCATGGAAATCAAGAGAGTACATTTCATAGTTGATAAATGAAGTACCATGGACTGAATATCGACTCGACCTAAAAACCCAGAAATGCTATTCTCTTTTGCTTTGAGTTCTCTACCCAACCTAAAATATATTATACCACATAAACCTCGACTATTAACAAACTATTGGCATTAACATCCATTATGAAAAATGTCAACATCTTTTCCATCAACTGGACACAAATACAATTATTAACAAACTATTGGCATTAACATCCATTATGAAAAATGTCAACATCTTTTCCATCAACCGGACACAAATACAAATATCTCCATATTCTTCAAGTATGAACCATATTCATATCACAGTCAATTCTCCAATGGATTACAGTCTAAATGGTCATTCACAATCCCAATTGTTATCAGATCATCATCCATTCAGTAATACTAACTCCCTTAATCAGGATCCATACCACTGTACAATTTTCTACTCTAATTAAAGAAAAAAGAAATCCAATTCAGAACAGAAGAACTAGAAATTAAAGATAGAAGCAAAGTTGTGACAAAAATTCAAACTTCTAAGTACCTTAATAACAACAGAAGTAACTCCCTTATCGACGCAAAAGTAGGTGCCGGATTTACGAGCATACTGCTCCGAGAACTTCCTCATTATCTCAACCGACTTATCCGACGGTTCAGCTGAAATCAAGCAAAAGGGGAAAAGAACAAACATATTCATTCATTCTGCAACTACTACCTCCTTGTTTGAATCCGAAACATTTTTCCAGATGAATTTTTACAGCCTTCATCAATCTGTTTGAATAAATTGATAAATTCCGAACTCAACAAAACTCACACTTTCAAGTGGAGAAAAATAAATGGATTTGGACAAGATTGAGCTCATGAAAAATTTCTTCATACCTTTAGCTCGAACGATGAGGCGTTGACGCGAACGAAGCTTGAGCGGCGAGGCTAACGTCGGAACGGCGACGTTGAGAGACGAAGCTTGAAGACTCATTGCCGATTATTACGGGCGAATATGGAGTTGAAGAAGAATAAGAAGCAGCTCTGGTTTTCTGAAAGAGTGAGAAAAATTCTTATTTACTAATTTTCTGTATATATATTTATTCAATTAATTAATTATTATTATTTTTATGGATTATTTAAGTTGTGCCCGCCACTCGTTGAAAATATCGGCCAAGATCATTACGAACCACAAGGTCTTTCACGTTGGCCCTATGGGCCTTGGGCTTTATATGGAAGCTACGGCCCATTTTCATTCTTCTTTTGCCAGCTGCCTAATCCAATAGGTCCAGTCCAACATGAAAACATGAGAAGGCAATTTTATGGGTTTATGACAAATTTATTATTATTGTTAATTTTTTTATAACGAAATTCAATTAATATATAAATAAAAAATATAGTGAATATACCAATTATTCTCTACATAATATCTTATTATATATATAGAAGTAAGATTTTTATTTTTATTATTTAAATTCAAACAGAAAGATTTTTGATAATTTAAACTCTCGACTTCAATTATAAAAATAATATGGGTGATTAGTTGAGCTAAGCTCATCGGTAAGAACAAAAATTTGATGTAAGAAATAAGATTGACATACCTGACCAATCAAATTAAGAACATGGCACAAAGGTTTCCTTTCTCTTCTCTTAAAGGAGTGAAATGAATACAATGTTGTGTTGTTCTTCTTACTCTTGCTGAAGCAAGAAATTTATAACCATAAACCATAAACCATATGTCACACACCACGTTGTGTTTTGCTCAAAGGAGCTGAAACTTATAGCTAAAGACAAATCTAACGTTCAGAAATGATTTGAAGAAGTTTGTAAGAGAGTCATGACTTTTAGTTATAGCTACTAATTGGGCTGATTGGTAATTACAACAAAGTTTTGGGCACTATCATGATTTAAATAATTATTGGGGTATGAAAAAGAAAAAGAAAACAATTGCATTATATGACTTGCAGCTGGGATTTAATGTATTTGCTAACAATTTGTCTTATTTTGACCATATTAATTGGTAAGAAAGAGGACAGAAATGATTTCCACCTTTTTTTTCTACATGTTCAAATAGCAATCTTGACTTTTAAAGAAAGACATGACATACTATTAAGAGAAGAAGATGAATCTTCTCGATCCGGTTTAAGAATCAATCATTGGGCAATAGCATGGCATGGAGATAAGAGATTAATCAATGAACACGTTCATGGAGCTGACAACGATGTGGGAGAAGGTGGTATAATTTTCTTTTTGAATTCGTTTTTTTTTTTTTTTTTCTGTTTGGTTTCCGAGAAAAAGAAAACAGAAAGCTAGGAATAGGACATGCGTTGATATTCACGTTAGAAATCAAAAGTCCGTAAGGGTTCTAATTTGCAAACTGGGAGACAATTTTTTTGGGTGGGGGCGTGATAGCTTCGTAGCTCTGATCGAATAGATCCAAGAGAGAAAAAGTGGAAAAGAGAGAGAGGAAGAGTCAGCGACGGTGACTAGAGGTAGATATTTTCGATGATGACGATAAATTAATGTGGTCGCATTGATCAGAGATGGACTTCGTGGGTTGTGCACGGTGGGAGATGGAGTTTGTGGGTGGTGATAGGGGCGGTAGATGGTAGGGGAGAAATTAATAAATAAAATAATTAGGGGTGAAAGTAATATTAGAATCTAATTTAGGGGTTTAATTTTATATTTCTATTACTTTTTGTTGAGGTGGCAAATTGGGTCAACTTGGATTTTACGGATTAAGAGTCTACACTAGTTCGTATTAAGTTTTGGTGGTTGTGAATAGATGTTATGAATTTCTGGGGTTTTGACTAGTTATGAGATACTTTGGAGGGTTGAGAATTCTTACCTCTGCAGTTTACTCTTCTTATAAGGTCTTATCTAACTCTTGCTTCTAATCACTCTACTAATTATTTTCTAAACTATGTTTAAGCTTAATAATATGCCGCATTAGAGATTAGTAGGAACTTGAGAACCTCCTTTGGACAAGGTCAAAGAAAAGAAAGAAGCGAACATTCTTACATATTTGCACAAATCACACTTTTATATATATATATATATATATTTAGATTAAGAAAATAAGAGAAACTTACAACATCGGCCATGAAACACCCATGAGAGCCACGAACTATACCACAACATCGAGCAAGATCAGAAGCCATTTTATATGACCCATTTACATTCATCTTAAAGACGTTGCATGGAGGAGGGACCCATTTGCAAATAATAATATTTCTTGGATTCTTCTTGTCGGGAGCGCACGAGAGGTTCTGCAAGATACCCACGTCAGAAGAAGCAGCATAACTCGAAACCATCACATAGCTTAACTCTACAATCCATCTTTTGACTTTGGTAATTATTTGTTGGGAAGATTAAGGACGTCCATTGTGACGAGCATCGTTTCTACTTAACCATAATTCCCAGCAGATGAGAAGAGGAATCATACGGCCTAAAGAGTGAAGTTGACTGGAAGATGGCATAACATGCCACCACAAAGCCAGGCGATCCACCAGAGGTTGCTGCACCAAACCGACCCTACTTAAAGCATGAAACAGACTCCACACTTTGGACGCTATTTCACTCTCCATGAAGAGATGCTGCATATCTTCATGTTTTCTAGACAAATAACATGAACAGGCCGAAGGAAAGAGGATGCCCATCTTATAGATATTCAAGTCTACCGTCACAACATTCTTAAGAAGTCGCCACCCAAACACTGATTTTTAGAGGGCCTTTCAAACTCCAAAGAGTCTGGAATAAATGATTATTGACAGAGTTACGAGGCAAATCTTTCCGTGCATCTTTAATATTAAAGGTACCAGACTTACTAGACTTACAAACCAACACATCACCGTAAGAGGAAAGCGTAGGAAGATTAGAGTGAATATACACCAATCGATCGTCTTCCAGGTTTAAATCAAACCAATTACGCTTGCTAACAGCTTCATAAACCGTATAATCGTGAATGTTTGGTATGTTGAAAGAATCCGAAAGAATTCCCAACCCTCAATTGTCATGCCAAAAGGAAATCCTTTGGCCATCTCCAACTTCCCATTGAGATAACTCCAAAAATAAAAGAACGGCTAACACCATTTCCTTCTATGCCTTAGAAGCAGTACCGGTTGCTGTCCATTAAGCCATTGGTAATTCATAAGAATATCTAGAAGTCATATACTTACACCAAAGAGAATCTCCTTGAAAAAGGTTATCAATATATTTCAAAATAAAAGTTGTCTTTATATCACTGAGCTTTCTTGACCCCAAGCCACCATTATTCTTATTTTGACAAATTTTGTCCCAAGAGATCCAATGCCTTTTCCTTCGACCCTCGCTATCACCCCGGAAAAAGTTAGCCAAAAGATGTTCAATTTTATCAATGATAGATTTAGGTATCGAAGCGGCAGCTATTAAATGCAATAGAATCAAAGAGAGTACGTGCTTTATAAGGATGAGTTTTCCTCCACTAGATAGAAAATGAGCTTTCCACCCAGCCACCTTATCCGAGACCTTAGCCACCAAAGATTCATAAGATGCCACTTTGATATGACCAAAAGAGATAGCAATGCCCAAGTAAATGAAAGGAAAAGTTCATTTCGAAAAAGACAAAGAAGACCGATCATATTGCTTCTAATATTAGGACAATTATTATGGACATAAAAGTTACTCTTAGCCTGATTAACTTTTTGACTAGAAGCAAGCTCATAAGCCGAGATCACCCCTATTAACCAACAAACAGTCTCCAAGCTACCATTGCAAAAAAATAGTGTATCATCTACAAAAACAAGATGAGACACAGTTGGACAGCCACGCCTGGAAATAAAAGGAGACACCTGACCATGCGTAACTGTTTTAGTAAGCCCTCTACTCAACACTTCCTCAACAATTATAAAAAGAAGAGGGGGAATAGGATCTCTTTGTCTCAGTCCTCTATGAGACATAAAATGACCTTTATACACCCCCTAGAACACCACAGAAAAATGTATATTTCGATAACAAGACTTAACAACATTAACGAAACTAGTTGAAAAGCCAAACTTGAGTAAAACAACTTCCAAAAAAGACCAGTTGAGCCTATCATAAGCTTTCATTATGTCTAATTTGAAAATGACGTTCACCCCATTCACTTTCTTCCCCAAATCACGAGTCAACTCTTGAGCTAACCCAACAGCTTCCACAATTGATCTTTTCTGAACGAAACCATGTTGAGTTTCAGAAATGATCTTTGACATGGTTCTTCCAAGTCTGGTAGCTAGAGCTTCGGAAATTTTTTGTAACATACACTACAAAGGCTTATAGGTCTAAAGTCTTTTAGGAGAAAAAATGGCTAACCTTCTTGGGAATAAGCACCAATAGTATAATAGAGAGAGCCTCAGGCATGTTTCCTCGCAAAAAGCAATTAGTAGCCTCCAATAGATCCTTGTGAATAATGTCCCAACAAGACTGGAAAAAAGCAGAAGAAAAAGAATCCAAACCTGGAGAGCCATCCAGAGGAATAAACCATACCGCTTGTTTAATCTCTTATAGCGTGAACGGACTAGTCAAGGAAATATTTTCCTCGTTGTCGACCAAGGCAGGAATAACGTCCAATAACTCGACATCCCACTACACTTGATCAACACTATAAAGCTTCTGAAAAGACTCCATAGCAGCCTGGTGAAAGTCAGACGGATCCGCCGAACTGTTACCATTATCATCTTTAACCTCAAGTAAATTAAGTTGTCTGTTCTTAATCTTAAAGCTGAATGAAAGAATTTAGAATTACTGTCACCCTCTTTTAACCAATGTGCTCTTGATTTCTGCTTCTAAAAGATTTCCTCGTTCAAAGAAGCTCGATTATATGCCACGGTTGCATGCTTGAGATCTACAAACAGTTCCTTCGACCAACCTTGCTCCAACATACTCTCATAAGCCGAAATTTTGTCTTGCCACGTCTTCACTTCAGTAAATACATTATCAAACACCTCTCTATTCCAGGATTTAAGCAATAATCTAGTAGCCTTCAGATTATTTATAATTCGTAACAACGGGTTAGGGTGAGACGAGTTCAAAGTTGACCTTACCATGTCAAGAAAAGTAGAGTGGTTTATCCACATTCTCTGAAATCTATATAGGCGAGGACCAGTATAAGACAAATACGAGGATTCAAGAAGAATGGGACAATGGTTATGGTAAGCCTTTCAAGATGAGTAACACGGCCATTAAAAGAGCTAGAAATCTCCGGAGAAACCAATATTCTGTTTAAGTCTAGAATATATTCTAGTCATCCCAGACCTATTATTACAATGAGTAAAAATAGACCCATTTAGAGGAGGTTTAATTAGACCCGCTGATTGAATACAAGCTTCAAATTCCATTATTGCCGAAAGTTGAGGCTAGACTCTCCCAAGTTTTTCAAAACCCGAGTGAATTATATTAAAATCTCCTCCCCATATGACAGGCAAATTTGTGGTCTACATGACATTCAAGAGAGAATCTCATTGCTCTATTCTCTCAAAAGGAAAACAAATAGCATAAACTACAACCAATGATACTTTAAGATTCAACCGAGCCACTGTACAAGCTAAAAATTGTGGGTGAGATTGAATAAGATGAACATTAAGAAAAATCTTTCCAAAGAAGCCACACCTTCCCACCAACATCCTGATTAGACAACCATTTCTGCAACTTTATTTTTCTATTAATCGAAATCACGTTAGAATCATCTAGCCAAGGTTCAAGCAAGCCAACAAAAGACACCTAGAGGTTCTGACTATCCTTTTTAGACGAGAGAGAGTAGACGAATTTCCTATCCCTCTACAATTCCAAAAGAGGATAGAGTCAGTCATGACTAACATTTGGGGAATAATCTGAGTCTGGCACCAACTTGTTGAGGATGAGCACCCCCAGTTTTGGTACCTTTAGAAGTTATGATTAACTTGTATGAAGTTTTCTTGCCCACTATGAGCTTCAGATTAGTATCCTCTGGCCACTATATTTACTTGGGAAGACTCCGCATCAGAGAGAGATTGTGAAGAAGAACATGTGACTGGAGGCTTAGAGCTACTGGGAATATCATGCTTATTAGTGGAATCATGCATAATATGTGTGGGGCTAGGAACATAAGCAATCCCAAAGCCTTTCCCTTTTACTACTGTAGGAACAATCATTGTAGGGTCTGTAGCAGAAGGGATTCCCATTAAGATCAACCAAAGGTGCTTCTGTATTTGTAATTGAAACATCTTTGTCGTTGTGAGAAACTTCATGGATATTAATACCCTTATTTCTTCTCTTCCTTGCAGATTTAGAAATAGTTTTGTCTCCTTCTGGAATAGGCTCAGAAAGAGAATCCTTCCTCCCTTTATTCTGAGTGTCTTGTAACGCTTTTTGTTTTCGACAAACACCAAGAGAATGGCCTTGCATGTTACGAAAGGAACAAAAGGAAGGTAACCATTCATAAACTACTGCTTGGAAAAAACCATGCTCCTTTCCTTTCTAGATATGAGACAAAAGGTCTTTTGATAGATCCGCCTCTATACACACCCAAGCAGTGTTGAGCCTTGTCATGGTAAGAGTAGTACTATCTATTAACATAATTGTCCCAAGGGAGCTTACTATCGATCGTAACAGTTCTGGAACATAATCATTCAAAGGAAGTTTGGGCAGTTGAATCCACACGGGGGCCCATGGACGCATCTTGATTGAAGTTGAAGATCATATTTCAGCCATAAACACTATAATAGAATCCTGTAATCAATAAGAACCATCACATACTTACCCTCTAACCCCCACTCTACGTTTATGATTATTTGATCTCCTTGAGGGAGGGACGCCGTACTTCAAACTTCAGAATCACTGCCCTATTATCGAAAAGAGTCTCCCACGGAGCAATGGAAGATTTCGAGAAGCTAACAACAGGAACTCCATCCTTGAAATACAATTATGTTTCCACTTGAATGGTCGGGAATTGGGTAGTTTCTAAGAGATTTTCCTCTTAGGATCGCACAAATCCCGTTTTATTTGTCTTCTGCTAGATGGTTGTTGGGTTACACAAAATGTAACCCTAGGTGAGGAAGGACATGACGTGCGATCTTGAACAGAAAATAGTACGGACAATGAAAGAGAGGTAGGTTTCCATGGACTACCGACATCCGACACCGCCACTGGAGGCGGAGGAATAATCATGTGTGCATGGAGGCAACTAGGGTTGGGATTAGGCGGCTGTCTGTATAAAAATTTACTATACCTTATAAAAATTTACTATTACACAAATCACACTTATTAATGCCATTTTTACTTCATTTACCTAGCAAATATTATACAGTTTTCTTCCAGAAAATGATACAGTAATCTGTCATTGACCTCTTACGTACGCTTCTTCTACCAACAATTCTTCACGCAATGGACCAATATTTAGGTATACAAACATTGTATATACACACATTTTCAATCACAATTCTAACCCGTGATCGATCAGGCGAGCATTCACAGAACCGGACCAATATTATTCCTGTAAAAAGGCAATGACAGGGTTCCAAGGAAAAAACATGAAATCAAATTCTACAATTTCAGATTTGAGGATTTTACATTATCATCTCATCTGATTGTATACTCACAGTTTGACTTGTAGGTACTGATCCAACGTAATAGGCTTGGGCCCACCGAACCAATCGATCAAAAATATATTCTCGATTTCTAACTTAAAGAACTGGAAATTGTGATTCGCAGGCCATCCTGCATAAGATATATAAAATGAGAATAATAATAATAACAAAAGTACATTTCGTTTTGTATCCATTTCTATTGCTTTGTACGAACCCTTCATCTCCGAATGCTTTGAAAACAAGGCCTTTTTAGCAAACTTAGCTTCCTTAGCATTTTCTTCAATCACCTTCACCTGAACAAAAAATAGAAGTTCGATCCAAATTATCCAGAACATAAACAATAAGCTTAGTTTCTAGTAAATTCTACAAACTACACCTTTCCGGTCAGAGTGATTTTAGCGCAAGTAGGATTCTCGGGATCTATCTTTCCACAAGTACCGATTGGGTACTCACTAACCGTGAACGAAGCCCTAGCATCTAACATTGCATTTCTTGCAGTCGGGTCTAGAGTTGTCAAGTAGAAGTATGGGATTCCACGACCTTCGTTTGGTAATCCATCGCTAAATGAAACCACATTCCTGTTTTGTCACATGATAAGTAGTCTTAGCTGAGATACATTACTATCACATATTAATACAATAAACCTGTAAATGATAAGCATTAACGAGAGAGATGAAAACGTTACCCAAAGGGCGCTCCTCCCAAATCACTTGAGATAGTACTGCCAGATTAAAAATTGATGGGCATAAGCTTGATCCTTAGACAAATTTGAGATGTTACTAAACAAAATTTTTGGCAAAACCTAGGCCTAATCTACTAGGAGTCAATTTACTGAAAGAGTAGCCAGGAAGAAAATCTTCTGATATGACAAACAAAGAAAATCTCCAACAACAATCAAATATGTTGTGCGTCTCAAATGCCATTAAGATCCGATCCAAATAGGAGCAAGAATAGAATTTTTAGTTATAGCAGGGGAACTAGGGCGAAGGAAGGGAAAATGTGATCTTTAATTGCTTATTAATGTAGTCTAATTGTTTGATACCAATTCTGTCCTTCAAACGTGGACATTAACTATAACAAAGCCATATACACTCTTGAATTATGCAGGTCTTCCCTTCATATCATTAACAGTAAATATGACTTTCCAAAATCGATGGAAAATCTCAGAGAATATGAACACTCAAGAGTGGAATAGAGCAGAAATACTAATTCTACAAAAGCACAAGATTCTACTATAGACCAGCAAATTGCCCTATACACTATTTGAACAAAACATCAATAAACCAAAAGCCACACTGAATTCCAGCTACAAACTTCAATACGATAACAACAGCAAAGCTAGAAGACAGAGTATGGGACAGAAAATTTACTTACTTTAATACTCCCCAAGAATTCTGAGAGACCAACCAACGAGCTGTAGCAGCAGCCTCATCTGGGTCTGGTTTAGAAACTGGAAGCGACCTTCCCCCTACACAATTCTTAAAACCCACAAAAAGAAACACCGAATACAGAACACAAACTTTGATGATTCCCCTGTTCATTTCTTCTCTGTAAAACGCCTACCACTGTCGTGCAGAAGAAGAAGAAGAAGAAGAAGAAGAAGAGATGAGTTGAAAAATAGTTTTGGGCCCGTTATTGGGCTTTCCACTTTTTGTTTTCTGATTAAATAAGAAAAAGACAGGTTGTGATAAATATTCATGCATGACGGAAAAATAGGTAAATGCGAAACGCAGGAAGAAACTCGCTTTGACCATCGCTATCAGCCTAGCATCATCTGTTCCGAGACAAACTCCATAGCCGAAAAGCTCAAGAAGACAGAGGAAAGTTATTCAAATCTAATGGGATTTTTCACCTTCTTCACAGCAGGTAGTGGGCTTCTTCTAATCGGTGGATTCGAAGCTCTGACCTCATCGAATCCGAAATTCAAATCACCCAAAAAACCATCTTCATCTTCTTTCATCTATTTCTCCATCTCTGTTCTCGCTTTCTTCTTTGTCCTTAACTCTCTGATTTCCTTCTTCGACGCGTTAAACTCGCATGACCGAGTCGGCTCAGCCCTCCAATTGCAAGTGATCATGATCGCTTCTCTCTTCCTGCTCTATTCAATCGTCGGAATCTTAGTAAGTTTAAAGGACTCACTTGCTCTGCCCACTTCAATTCTGGAATTGATTGCTCTATTCGCATTTGTAGAAGAGTTTTTACTGTTCTATTTACAGAGGAAAGACACAAGTGGGATCGAAAACAGATATTTCGATCTGTTACTTGTACCCATCACAATTTGCGTCTTCTCCACAATTATTGAATTGAAATCATCTTCATCTGAATCGAATTATTACCCGAAATTGGCTCGTGGGGTTGGGTTGATTCTACAGGGGATGTGGTTTTTGCAAATGGGTGTGTCTTTTCACACGAAATTAATGGCTGATGGCTGCTATTTGCATGAGAAAAGCAGAGGAAATTACACTGTGAAATGTAAAGGGCATCCTGAATATCATAGAGCTAGAGCTATTGCTACTCTTCTGTTCAATTGTCATCTTGCTTTCCTTGTTGTTTTGGTTGTGGGTGTTTATTCAATGAAGGCTATGAGAAATGGAGAAAGTGGTGAGTTTGCAGCATATAGGCCGATTGGGGCAGAAATGCAGAAGCTTGAGAATCAGGGTCAGTTTTCTTTGGATGATGATGGTGAAGAAGAAGAAGAAGAAGATCATGGTAATGCGGTGGATCAAAAGCTAGCTATTGCTGAAGTGGGTGTGAATGGTCATACTTCTTCTCATCAATGAGGTTAAATCTTCTTCTTTTTTTATTTTTTGGTTAAAGGGTTAATTGGTTTTACACTTGTATAAACTGATAAGAGATCCCACCTTTAGTTGGTTTGATAGTTTGTGGTCATATTGAGATATATATACATTGGTTGTGTTTGCTTTTGTTCTAATGGAATTTCTAAGCTTCATGCCTCCTCTCTTTCTTTTCATGTGTTCATAATTGATGTTAGTGTTCTGTGGCTGTGCATTATTATTGAGTCTGTTCATCAGATGATGATAATTGCAGAAAGAGGCCAACTTGATTACCAAAAAGAAAAAATTATGAATCTTGAGGCCATATGATGGTTATATATGACATAAAAATTGGAGCTTTATTAAGAAAGGGAATAAAATAACCAAATTCACTCAATCCAAAGCTTACATCAAATTTGACAGATTCAACAGAAAACAAAAAAAAAAAAAAACAAAAAAAAGAAAACATCATACACAACAAGAAGCCGAATTCTGTAGTTTCAAAAGCTTCAAAATATCACACAAAGAACTCTTTTACTTGTAAAGAGCTCTAATCCCTTGAAAATCATTCAAATGCAATTTACGCCTAGTCCATTGAATCATAACAGTTAAGTACATTACAGCCCCTGGAATAGAGCTATGATAAAGCCGAAGAAGATGACCAATCTCATGCAAAGCAACAGTCTCCAAATCAATCGCATTTCTTATTGCACCTACAGCCCACCTCCCATCTGCATCTAAATGCATTCTTCCATCTCTTGGAGAAAATGCATGAGCAACATATGCCCCTGGACCGTCAAATGGGAGAGAATCTCCAGGGTCCCCTCTCTGAAAACTGATCTTAATATCCGCCTGTGTGTAATTTTAAATTAGAGTGAACTTGAAATTTGAGCTTTGTTCCCACGTTTTGAAACCTGGGGCTATTGGATCTTTCGCTGGAGCTGGGAATCTGAGTGGAAATGCATAGGTGAGACGGTATTTAGAAGCAGGCCATCTCGGTCTCGTCAGAAAGAAGGCGAAGTGAGAGACGTGATGGAAGGAGCTGCTTTTGTTATGGTTGTTGTGGGTTACTCGCATGAAATTAGTGCTGTTGATCATGTCTGCTTCTCCACATCTTTTGCTTTGTCATTAGAGAAAGTGTTTCAGGATCTAAGACTCCTGCGGTTTCGTTGGTTATGGTATGTTTCAGGATCTAAGACTCCATATCTGTTGATTATGGTTGTTGTGGGTTACTCAATTAAGATTGAAGTTTCGTTGGTATGTTTTAAGAGCAGTGTCTATGCAATCATCGAAAAGATCATCGTTTCTTGTACAATGGAACTTTAGATAACCTAGGTGTTTGAGGTATGTTTCGAGATCAACAATGCCTTTGATCTTATCTCCCTTCTTGCTTACCTGAAGATGTTCAAAAAACTCGATGCCAGTTGTGTTTTCTTCATGGGAGTTATGAGGCGGAGGGGAAAGAGAGAAGCAGGGAGCTATTAGGAGTGTCGAGAGAAGGAAGAATGTCAATGCTTTACAAGCCATGGCAGTTGTGAAACCTGCAAGCCAATCAATCATGTATTTATACGTGCATAGTTTGTTACAAGCCTCGTAGACTTAATTTAGAGCAAGCAGTTTATGTCTGCAAATTCCATTGTTGGCTTCTGGACAAGCTTAAGAAACATGTAATCAAAGTTTAAGATCTTTCTTAAAACCAACATCTCAACAACGGAAAGAAACTTGGTGTAGTTGACAAGAGGGAATGTCAAGAAGTAAACGAAGATCTCAATTCAAAACAGTTAGCATGTTTATTTGGGAAAAAAACAACTTAAAACAGATGTTAACTTGGCATCATTGATGTTATAAAATAGCGACTGGCCGACCATTTGATGCGGATTTAAAAGTGTTCAAAGTCTAATTCCTAAATGAATCAAATGTTTACTTAATTGTTAAGTGGATTTAGTTAACCCTTTCATCTATACATGTCTCTACCAATACTGGTGAGAGTGTATTGAATGGCTGGCTGTTTTTCGTCGTAAAGAAAGCAAAGTGAGACACTTTGATGAGGGAACCTGCTTAGCTCCATTTTTGTGGTGAAGAAATTATATGTAGTTAGGGTGTGATTTGCTACTTCACATGCAACATGGGGTTGACAAATAGGGAAGGTATGCTTGAGCTGCAGCCATGGCTATTTAAAGCCGGCAAGCAGCAAAGAGATCAAGATCTTATAAACCATGTATTTAGGGATATTTTATTATTTCAACTCTAGTTTATAGACTTTACAGTAACACTTTGTATACTTTCCTTAAGAAAATTAGACAAAAAGTAAAACCATAGGAAAAGCAAATTAAGGCATTCCAAAACTACATATATTAATGGATTTGTTACTATTATTATTATTAACTATAGAGAGCATTAATTCCTTGAATATCATCCTCATGCATGCTACGCCTGGTCCAATTAGCCATAACACTTGGGTACATTACAGCCATTGGAATAGAGCTATGTTGAAGGCTAAGAAGATGACCGATCTCATGCAAGGCCACAGTCTCTATGTCAATTCCATCTATTATTTCACCCACAACCCACTTCTTAACCGCATTGAAATGCAATATCCCGTCGGCCAGCAGAAATTCGTGAGCTAGAACACCCATTGTACCATCGAATGGAACTTATCTCCATGTTCCCCTACCTCAAAGCTGATCACAATATCAGCTATTGTGTAATTTGAGATTAGGGTAAACGTGAACTTTGAGTTTAGTTCCCATGTTCTTAGAGCATGTGCAATAGGGTCAATTGCTTGAGGTGGAAGTCTAGCACTTGGTATGAATGCATAGGTGAGTTGGTGGTGACTAGGTTGCCATTTTAGTCCTTTTTCGAAGAAAGGATACTGAGGGACTTGCATGAAATTTGTGCCATTGACGACGTCGGCTACTCCGCATCTTGGGTTGGACATTAGGGAAAGGGTTTCCTTATCTAACAACATTCCTGTTATCTTGAGATTGAAGTTTTGTTGGTATGTTTTTATGGCTGTCTCCAAGTGTTCATCAAAATTATAAAGATCATTGCCTCCCACGTAATGGCAGTTTCATAAGTAACCGTAGTGTTTGAGGTACATTTTGAGATCAGCAATGACTTCGACCTTATCCCCTTCTTGCTACCTTGAAGATTGTTGAAAAACTTGAAATGGGGCGATCTTTCTTCGTGGGAATAATCAGGTTGAGAAAGAAGAGAAAGGCAGGGATTACTTGTAATAGTAAGGAGTGTGATCAAGAGAAGGAATTCTAATGCCAATTGAGTTACCATGGCTGATAGAATTGCCCTAGCTCATGCAAGAAAAGATATCATCATCTCAAACTCTTATTATAGTAAAGAGTTCATCTTTTTTCAACTCTTGTACATTAGACTTGAATGTGACACTACTTTGTATACTTCACTAAAATTTTCATTAGTAATTTGGTTGGACGATGAAAAATAAAACTCCGTAAGAGAGAAAACCATTTGATCAAAAAAGTAAATATTAGAATGTTAATAATTCGTTCAAAATAAGGACTAGAAATTATAACATACTTTTATCGGCGAAACACCCACATTCTCAAATCTCAATAATCGTTTTTAGTGTGAAAACCTTGCCCCTTACACCGAAATCTAACTCCGCTACCGACTTTTAGTACTTGTTCATAAGGAATATACAATAAGGAACTAATACCAAAGTTTGAACTCAAATCCTTCTTAAAGTAAGACGAACAATCGTCTTAATTAAGAAAGTATTCGCCAAGAAATTAATTGGTAATTGTTTAAAAGTTTATATCGAGTAATAGTTTAACAATGTATATGATCATTACGTGCATGGAAAGTTCTTGAATAGTTAACAATTTTAAGGAGTACTTGAAGATTTGGATTTGACGTATTAACAACTTCAAAGCCTTAAACAACCTACATTTTTCTTCCAGACACAATGATATAGTAATTATCATCATCTGACAAGCTAAGATAAGATCAAAAGCATATGGGGTTCAACAATGGCAGAATATTTAACCATAGAGAGCAGTAATTCTTTGAATATCATCCTCATTGAGGCTACGCCTGGTCCAATTGATCGCAACACCTGGGTACATCACAGCCATTGGAAGAGAGCTATGTTTAAGGCCAAGAAGATGACCGATCTCATGCAGAGCCACAGTTTCTAAGTCAAATCCATCTTTTTCTTCACCCACAACCCACTTCTCACCCGAATCGAAATGCAATCTGCCATCGGTTGGAGCAAATGCGTGAGCTATGATTCCCATCGGACCATCAAATGGCTTTTTATCTCCATGTATCCCTTCCTCAAAGCTTATCTTAATATCAGCCGTTTTGTTATCTGAAATTAGGGTAAACTTGAACTTTGAGTATAGTTCCCATGTTCTAAACGCTTGTGCAATAGGGTCTTTTGCTTGATCGGATGGTAGTGTAAGAAATGCATAAGTGAGGTGGTAGTGACTAGGTGGCCATTTGGTCCATTTTTGTCTTTTTTTGAAGAAAGCAAAGTGAGGGATCACTTGCATGAAATTTGTGCCGTTGGAGACGTCAGCTACTCCACACCTTGGCTTTGACATTAGGGATAGGGTTTCATGATCTAAGATTCCTGTCATATTGAGATTGAAGTTTTGTTGGTATGTTTTTATTGCCGTCTCCATGTGTTCATCAAAATAGAGATCATTGCTTCCTAATTCGTAATGGGAGTTTGACAAGTAACCGTAGAATTTGAGATACTTTTTTAGATCGGCAATGGCTTCGATCTTATCCCCCTTCTTGCTACATTGAAGATTGTTGAAAAACTCTAAATGGGTCGGTCTTTCTTCATTGGAATGATGATTAGGTTGGGAAAGAAGAGAAAAGCAGGAAATAGTATTTGTAATAGTAAGAAGGAATACTAGGGCTAATTGAGTTGTCATGGCTATATCGATTGATCTATCATCAAACTCTTATTATAGTAAGGTGTACATCTTTTTTCAACTCTTGTACATTAGACTTGATGCTCATTGAGTTGCATATTGTTTGTCTTTTGGATACGCATAGAGGTAAAACTTAAAAGTAGTCCTAATTGAACTATCAAGTGGCTTTTGAAATTTGATAACATTTAACAATTCTTTTTGATTCGTGTTACTTGTAGAAGTGGCAATAGCAAAGAAGCCCCTACCTTTTAGGATAATCCAACCAAAACATTAGAAAAGAAAAGGAAGAAGAGAGTGAACCAAAAAAATGATAAATTTATGTAACAATTGAATTAATTTTATTTTTAGGATAAATGAAAGAGCTCTAGGAAGTAGAATTTTTTTTTTTTTAATATAAGAAGATATTCGGGAAAAAAAATTAAAAATTTATATTTTATAATTATTAAAAATAAAAATATATTATTTTAATATATCAAATTATATCTATATTTTAAAAATAGGCAAAAGAGTTATAGAAGCTCAATTATGTTGTGTGTAGAAGCAAAGTAATAGCTTACCCACCCTAAAACAAATCGTCAAATATTGACCGAAATGGGCACACAAGAGTTCGTTTTAGTTCTAGTTGAAATTTTCCACACGACTCTATATATCAAAGTTATTTAATATATGATAATTTCATATATATATATATATAATATATATATATAATATATATATATAATTAAAATAATATCAATTCACTATAAATATAATCTACGTAGAAACCTCACTTCTCTACATAACACATACTTCTAGAGCATCATGATCCATTCAAACTACAAGGTCAGTTATACAATTACTATGTAGATAGAAAAATATAAGAAAAATCAAGTAAAGGAGAGGCCGAGCATCGTGTATAGTTAGTTACCTAATTTCTAATGATTTTTCCTAAACAAAAACTCTATAAATTGTCTTCAAAACTTTTAATGGTTGTTCATATGCAACATTTTTTTTCTTCATCTCATCCAAAAATATGTCACTATGGCTTCAGATAACTCCCTTCCATTGCTCTTCATCTTGTTCATTACCTCTCTTCTCCTACTAACTCTTCTTCCGTCAAAATCTCAAGCAAACTCTTCATCTCCGCATTCCCACAACAAAACATCATCCCCGTTCGGATTCCTCGATCATCTCCGAGGATGCCATAAAGGTGCTCCATGAACTAAAAAAAATACCTTAAAACACTTTGGTTACTTAACTTACTCCAAGAACAATTCTCATGCCAAAGATGATGATTTTGAGAATCTCTTAGAGCAAGCGATCAGAACTTATCAGAAAAACTACGATCTTAGTGTAATAGGATCACTGGACACTACAACCGTGACTCAAATGCCAAGCCCCGTTGTGGGGTTCTCGATATCATCAACGACACCACATGGATGAACTCGGGCAAGAAAAAACATAACCATTGCCATAGCTTTTTTCACACGGTCTCTCACTATACCTTTTTTCCACGAAACCCTAAGTGGCCAAAATCAAAATACAATCTTACTTATAAGTTTCTTTTCGGAACCCATTGGAAGCTATAAATCCCGTTTACGAGCTTTCAACACGTGGGCAAAAACACAATTTAGGTTCACAATGGTTCGTAATCTAAGCTTTGATGCTGATATCACGATTAGTTTTAGACGTAGTGATCATGGAGAGGTCCTGACAGGACCCTGGTTCATGCTTTTTCACCACCTGATGGGAGTTTTCACTATGACGCTGATGAGGTTCGGACGGATGGCCCATTTCCAGGTGCATTTGACTTGCATACTGTTGATCTTATTGAAATTAAGCACCTTCTTGGACTCGAACATAGTTCGATTGAAGGGACTATTATGTGGCCATCTATTGACCAAGGAAGTACTAAGGGCTTGCATGCAGATGATATTGCTGGGATTAAGGCTCTATAGGATACTTATAACTTAGAAGAGTCCCATACCAATTTGATTTTTCTTGATTACTAATTAAGGATAATTATTTATGATTATCTCTTTTAGATAAATCATAAATGTACTATTTTCTCTTCTATTAGTGGAAAAAAAAAAGAAGAGAGAATAAACAACAGTACAAGTTCCGTTTATTTACCGTTATCATCACAATCTAAGCTAGCTAGGACTCTTTGTCATAACATCTAGACAAAACAACATAAACTAGTAAGCTCAAAGCACTAGGAAAACCTAGCTAGAAGCCAATACTACTTGTCTAAACGTGCCTTATTCATGTCATCAGAGATCCAACTAGGACTCTTCTTCAAGCTTGTGTACATGTTGTAAAAACTATAAAGATTGTAAAGGCTTGAGAGCAAATGCACAAAAACCAAACAAGCAGAAGAATGAAAGATTAAAGACTCTTGAAATAAGGACACAATGTACTAACTAATTATGAGCTAACACTTACCATCATGCTAACACTTAACAGGAAGGAAAGTATCGACTACTTAATGGGATTTATATCTCGTTATATCCAATTTGAATTTTCGATGGAAAACTTTTTATGATTAGTAAGGAGAATTTTCTTATGAATAGAAAGAATAAACTCATCATCATCATTATTTTAGCTAATTTCTTAATATGTTAGAGTCCGTTATATTAATATTAATTTTTCAAACTATATAATATTCTTAATATTAATATTTAAAATTTAAGATTTTTTTTTTCATTATTTTTATCCAAATTTTTAATAATCTATTTTTTATTTACACCCTTCGCCCACCTATCAATTTAAATTTTGTCGAACTAAAACTATAGATGACCTCCACTAGATATACATGGTCCGATAGACGTCTATATAGTATAACATAACTAGTAAGCTAAAAACACTAGAAGAAGCTAGAAGCCCATTATTCTCATTGATCATGTCATTAGAAAACGAGAAAACAAACTAGGACTCAGCTTCTTCAAGCTTGTGTACGTATATATATACATCTCAATCATACATATACAAAAAGCACTAAAAAAACTCCCCACCCCAAAAACACTATTATACAAGGTAAAGTCCAATAGCCCATTGTTCTCATTCTCACTGGAACTAGAACATAACATAACTCTTGCATGCCGACTAGTGACCAGAGTGAAAATGTCCTAAATACCAAACAAAATATACGAAGGAAGTAACCAAAGTATGCTTATGGTTATGTCATTCTTATTTCTCAGTTCTAGACTTTTTGTTTCAACCAAAAAGGTTATCAAGTCCTTAATTTATTGTTGCGGTGCACTAATTTTAGTTGAATTGATGAGGAATGAATTGGCATATTGAACTGATCGACAGATTTGTTCCTAATAATAGTTACCTAGCATATTGAACTGATCAACATATTTTTTCCTAATAATAGTTACCTAACTTCCAATGATCTTCCTAATCACAAAATCTATAAGTTCAAAACTTTAAGGGGTTGTTCATATGCAACATTCTTATTCTTCGTCTCATCAAGACATCTATCAATATGGCTTCAAACAAATCCCTTCCATTACTCTTCATCTTATTCACCTCTCTTCTCCTCCTAACTCTCCTTCCTTCAAAATCTCAAGCAAACTCTCCATCTCCAAGGCATACATCTCAAACTCTCCATCTCAATCCACATTACCACAACAAAACGTCATCCCCTTTTGGATTCCTCCATAATCTCCAAGGATGCCATAAAGGTAAAAAAGTTCAAGGCATCAAAGAACTGAAAACCTACCTTCGCCACTTTGGTTACTTAACCTATTCCGAAATTCATTCTGACGTCGGAGATGGTGGTTTTGATGATCATTTAGAAAATGCGATCAAAGCTTACCAGAAGAATTACAACCTCAATGTAACTGGATCCCTAAACTCTAAAACCGTGAAACAAATGTCCAAGCCACGCTGCGGGGTCCCTGATATCACCGACGGGTTAACAAGGATGAACTCAGGCAAGAAAAAGCTTAACCATCGCCATAGCTTTTTTCAATTGGTCTCTCACTTTACTCTTTTTCAAGGAAATCCTAAGTGGCCAACATCAAAATACCATCTTACTTATAAATTTCTTCCCGGAACCCCATCAGAAGCTATGGATCCCATTTCACGAGCTTTCGATACGTGGGCCGCAAACACACACTTTAGGTTCACAATTGTTCGTAATCCGAACTTTGATGCTGATATCAAAATTAGTTTTGCAAGCCGCGATCATGGAGATGGTAATCCCTTTGATGGTCGTGGTGGGATCCTAGCTCATGCTGCTCCACCACCTGATGGGAGATTTCATTATGATGCTGATGAGCTTTGGAGGGTGGGCCCGGTTCAAGGTGCATTTGACTTCCAGACTGTTGCTCTGCATGAAATTGGGCACCTTCTCGGCCTCGACCATAGCTCAGTTCAAGGGTCTATTATGTGGCCATCTATTGGAGAAGGAAGTACTAAGGGCTTGCATGCAGATGATATTGCTGGGATTAAGGCTCTTTACAATACTTAAAAGATACTATTCATTGGGCTTTAGATATTGTTACATCCAATTTAAATTTTCTTGATTAGTAAGGATAATTTTTTTTTTTTTCTGTTTTAGATTAATCATAAATGTACTATTTTCTCTTCTATAAGGGAAAATAAGAAAGAAAGAAAGATAAACTAAGTACAAATTAAGTTTACTTACCGTTCTGATATTCATCACAATCTAAGCTAGGACTCTTGTCATAACATCTAGACAGAACAACATAAACTAGTAAACTAAAAGCACTAGAAAAAGCTAGAAGCCAATAGTACTTGTCTAAACGGGCCACATTCAGGTCATCGGAAAACCAACTAGGACTCTTCTTCAAGCTTGTGTACATCTCAATCATAGATATCAAAAAAGAACTAAAAAAACTCCCTACCCCATAAACACTATTGTTCAAAGCAAAGCCCATTGTCCTCATTCTCATTGGAACTTGACTGTAGAAGAACTCTTGCATGCCGACCACGGTGAAGATGTCCGAAATACCCAGCAAAATATATTGAGGAAGCAACCAAAATATGCTTATGGTTGTGTCATTCTTGTTTCTCATTTCTAGCCTCTTTGTCTCAACCAAGGCAGCAATGACCATTGCTATGACTGAGAGAAACATACCAGCACCCATCCTTTGAACTACAGAAATACCCTTTTGGTTTTGAGTGATGAGCTTCGTGACTGGGACTAGAATCTTGTCGTATAAGGGCATTAAGCAGATTATGGAGATTGTGATTGCACTTTGTAGTGTGGCGGGTGGGACCATGAAGTTGCTTTGTCCGAGGTTTCTCTTCATTGCCATTCCTTGTTTTGTGAAGAAAGTTACTGGCTGCTGGAAAATCACTGCAAATATTAGTAGCATGGTCAATATTGGTAATAGTCGGACGACTACTTTAAAATTTTCTGACGT
Organism: Coriaria nepalensis; assembly: GCA_027186245.1. Lineage (NCBI taxonomy): Eukaryota > Viridiplantae > Streptophyta > Magnoliopsida > Cucurbitales > Coriariaceae > Coriaria > Coriaria nepalensis. The sequence continues at coordinate 9,301,120 of CP114496.1, read as the reverse complement.
TGAGAAACCCTTTTTGGGATTAATCTCATTATGATCTAAGCCTTCATCCCTCCCTCCAAACTTTTCTTGGGAAAGTTCTTTCTCTTCAAGCCTAGAAACGAAGAGAGTACTATCATTATAAATCTAGAACGTACGCTTCAATTTCCAATGCTTGATCATAAAATGTAAGAAGAATCTGGAACAAAATGTCAATTTGAACTTACTCTAGCTCCAAGACAGGCTTTACAGCTTCAGCTTTCTGATCATGATCTTGAATGGTGATTCTTCTATTAATCATTAATTTTGAAGCAGTTGCTTTAATGGCTTCCATCATGTTCTCAAAGGGGTTGTTTTTAACATGACTGTAATCATCATGATCAAGCTGTTTGTATACATAAATGCGGCTTCCACATGAGAATAGTGCAACAGAGATAACCATATCCAGCGTAGGGATAGCAAACCCGAGTACCCAACCAAAAGTATCTTGAATGTAGGACATAAACGCGACACTGATTAGGATCCCACTACAAACACCTACGTACCAACATTGGAAGAACTTGGTCTTGATTGATGACTTTTTGTCATAATCTAATGTGGTACAGTTATTGCAATCAGGCAATGTTTCATTATCAATCATGTCTTCTAGCTGATCTGTTCCAAATGCTTGCAAAGATGAGTTGAATCCACCTTGGCCTAGAGATATTAGATATAGTGACCATAGTCGAAGTGAAGAAGATCTTGTTATTAATGTTGTTGATGTCAATGAGATAAGTCCCTAAAATAAAGCCCAAATAAATGTGTAAGTTGTAAGAATCTAAGAGCTTATGATAATTTACAATAAATAATCAAGTTAATTACCAATATGTAGACGAAATAAGAGAGCAAAATGATGGAGTAGCGATCCCAAGAGTCGGCAAGAGGTGCGACCAATAGCGGCAGCATCCACGTGAATCCGATCCAATTACTCACAATCTTGGCTGCAGAAGAATTACTCATCTCCATAACATCTGTCAGATAAGTTACCAAATTTGCTGCCACCCCTTTGAATGCAAACCTCTCCATACCAGCTATAACTATATATGTACATGACCATTAATGCACCATTAACATTAAGCTAGATGAATTCTATGCAAAGTTGGATTGGTAGGAGCTTACCTATGAGGAGTATACAAGACTTGCTAAGGTGCTTCTTTGCTTTAGACATGACTAATGTTTGATCAGTTATTGAACGTGTGTGTGCTTAATAGTAGTAAGCATGAAAGTGAAACAGTTTCTTATATAACTCGAGGTATACTGACCTTTTCCTTTCCATCCAGAGAAAAAGAAAAGTAATACACAAATGCAAAGCCTAATCACTAAGCACCTACAACATCATGGCACTGTTTCAACTTTAGAAGAAAAGCAGGAAAGACATATGATCAGTCCTACGTCTCCCTCTTTCAGTTTCTTTATGATTTTGTACAAGTTAGTAATTCGTTAGCAAAAAAATGTGAAGATAATGTACGCGTTTGAAGATGTGTATCAAACTCTAATATTCTATAACGTGAAAACTCCAAATGATCAAGTTCACGATTGATTCGTGTGCGTAAGGGACGAGCTTCTCTCAAGTTGGAGATTAGTCAAGTTGGTGTAAGATTATTTTAATTATATTTAATAAGTTTGATCAATTTCTTACTATTCTCCAACTTGAAAAGACCTCCACCACTGTCTCAAATAAGGCTTAAGCTTAGTTATAGAATCTTTGGAGCTAATATGAGTTTTAGTTTAAGACAACGAAAATAATAAGATGAGACGAGATATACTTGAGTTAATACGTATGCATGTATAATGATCAAACATAACTATTATATTTATAAATCAGTTCGTTCGTGTTAATTTCGATAAAGTAGATATAAATACTAGCATTAGATTTATCTAACCGAAACAATCTTTTCAGCAAATAGTAGTTCTAGGAGTTAACCAACTTACCCACCCAAACTTTGTGTCCTGATCTTTTATTCTGTCTTGGTCGGAAAGAGATAAATGTCGACATTGTGTTTCGTATGATTATAGAGAGCCAATACTTACATTTTACTTTTGGTTGATCGATAAGAGCTAAAGCTACATGCAAAAAACCACACAAATTAAAGCAAAATACTAAAGCTTAGAAAACTCTCATCTTATCTTGGATTTAATTAGCTTGAGTGCGTTTCTAATCACTAGCTAGATGACCTCTTTGCGTGACGTTTTGGAGAGGTAAAAAACCCATCAACCGAAAAAGAACAATATTTGAAGAAGACCTTCATCAACTGACCGTGAGATATGAACAGCGGTTTAGAGAGACATGGCACCGCCACACACCTCCACGCAAAACACACATGCAGGCACACAGTAAACACAATTACAATATCTGATTGACTGGTAATAATGAAGCTTTTGCGATTTCTCTAAAGACTAACTTATATAACATATAGACGTATCATTTCGGTGGTTTTCTGAATCGGACACCACTTTAGTTTTGCTTTTCTGGGTACCACATTCCACTAATATTGGCAAAAATAATGTTTTTTAAGGAGAAATAATATATATGATCACATGTGGCATGGTTTGTATGGTTGATTGGTGGTTCTTTCGCAAAGTATGAATTAGCATCGCCATTCGCAGTAGATCAACACAAATATTTTATATGTTAATTAGTTAGTGGGCATTGTACGTAACAAAAGGGAGTTGATCACAACAAAGTACATTAAGGAATTGGAGAGGGAGTTGATATCTGCCTTCATTTGTATGCTTGAAACATATTTTCCCACACATATAAGGATTGTGACAATGAGACAATGACCTTCTCCTAACTCGTAATTAAGGTCTAGAAGATATTGCTTTTTTTTTTCTTTTTGCATGCTAAGTTCGATTTCATTAAAAAATACGATAGTTAAAGGAAGACACCTAAAGTTACAAAGGACATGAAAATAGGACAAAACTTGAAACTAAACGACAGATGAAAAGCATACCTAGTAAACCTAGATAAAATCGGCTATATATTATTATATAGTTATCTCATGATAAGAATTAGTAAATTAGTGCTTATTTTATTATTTAGATTCTTGTTTTTTTTTTCATCATTGAAAATTATGACCATTAAATTGGTTTTGTTATGAAAACCATGGTACTTTAATTTGGCTAATTAATTTGTCAAATCCTCTAGAGTCATAACTCATAATTAGGAGTTAAGACCATGTGTGATGAGTTGTTGTCGTTTATTTGAAAAGTTTACTATTTTAACATTAATTGATTCCAAATGTTAAAGTTTTAATATATTTTTTTAAATACAAAATCGGTAAATTACATGTTCTAATCCTTGCGGATATGTTTGAACTTTATGAGTACGTGCTCCCACATGCATGGAGTAAGTCAAACTTTATGGCCTATCATTTGACTTTTCATGATACATCAAATTGACCTAATTATAGTACGAGCTGTGTCCGAGCCCAAGAAGGTGTCCGATTTCATGCAAAGCGACGGTCAGATGATCATAAGCACCCGAATCATCACCTACAGTCCATTTCTCATCCGCATCGTAATGAAATATCTCATCAGGTGGTCCAAAAGCATGAGCTAGGGTTTGAAATTATATATGAAGGATTGATCTTATGCACATAGAATTGTAACGTTTTATTAAAGCTAGTGGATGTAGTTTTCTTGATCAATTTAGTCATACGAGGTGAGCCACGATATAATTTTCTATGTTTTTATTTTCTGCGTTTCTACTTCTATGATTCTATAACTCCCGGTTTGAATTGAAAAGAAATAAAATATAACTTGGATTAATGCAGTAAAGTCGCAACAGTTGATTTTCGGGTAGGTTAAGTGACCATAGTACTGAAGGTATCTTCTAAGTTCTTACTCCATTGAATCCTTCAACTTTGTCACCATTTTTGCAACGTTTAAGAAGGTTGCATAAACTCAAGTGAGGATGGAGTTTTGTCATTGGAATGTTGAAGAGGACGAGATGTTACTTGAGAGTTTAAGGTAATTAGGACACGAAGGCTCCATCGTAAGAGGTTTTGGAGCCATAATGAACATTTAAAATGATGATCAATGTTTTGTTTTTTTGTTGCAAAAAATCGTTTGTTCTTTGAGACCATTAATTATAGCCAAGATTCTGTAGATATATCTATCACTTTTCGTATCTATGTAATTATTTAAATGGATAATAATAGACTTAAAAAATCATAATTGGTGTTTGTTCTATTCTTATTAAGATTCTTGTTTTTTTATTGAATATCAAATGAAAAAAGTTTGTTTTAATTTCGGTATTTTAAAACATATAATGATGAATATATGGTTAAAGCACAAATGCATTACAATCTCTCTTTTAGTACAACAAATGCAAAACAGCACTTTGCTTATTCAACAAGATTCAAGTTTCAAGAAAACATACCGATTATAAATGAAGAACCCCCACTTAAAACTATTTAGTACCCTTCTTCAAGCTTTGTATAAAGCTTGAATCACTGAAATATCATCAGCGTCCAAAGCCAACTTGGTAACTCCTAGCTTGGAATATGGCCACATAATCGCCTGTTGACACGATCTATGTCCAAGCCCAAGTAAGTGCCCGATTTCATGTACAGCAATACTCGCGTAATCAAAAAGCACTAGGAACCGCTCCCACACTTCAATTCTCATCAGCATCATAATGAAATCTCCCATCGCACGGTATATTATAAATGGTCATCATCTACATTAGAAATGACAATTCGGGTCGGGCCGGCCCGAACCCGTTCAGCCCAACCCATTAAAACCCGACTCGCACTCACTATATGCGGGGTACGGGCTTGACCAGACCGTACATGAGTGTGGGCTGGATATATATTATATACACGCGAGCTACCCATGGGTGAACAGTATCATCTTGCTGCTTTACCTTAGGCTTTAGCCTAAGCGGTATATATTTATGACTCATATCTAGCATGTATAATTTCCTATCTTTTTATATGCTTGAGGCTATGAGGATGTCGCTGCCGACATTTCCACTAATATATAATTAGTGGTTTGTTGTGATTGTTGCAATGATTTTATATGACATTTTATTTAGAATTATATGTAGTCCTTTATGATCGACAATCAATTTTTCTTATAACTCGATAATGCCTCACTTTAATATTATGCATATACATACTTATAATTTTTATTTACTTCATAACATTAACTCTTTAAGTCAGAAGTATGAATATTGATGCATTAATCTTAATCGTGGCATGCCAAAATTTATATTATCTTTAAACTATCATGTTATATTACGTTCATACTAGTCATGATCTCATTTTATAGCATGTTAACAAAATAATTCCATTTCCACTTAACATCCTATATAACAATAATAATCCTAACGTTAATATTAATCTTAATATAATAAATATTATCTGACATTCATCATGCTTATTAACAATTATACTATCATCAAATCAATATAACAATCATTCAAATAATTTTAGCATCACAACAAAAAATAAACAAACAACATCCTTACATTGAATATTGATAAGTTAAAAACCCTAATTTTCCTTCCTTTTTCCCTCTTCTTATCCTCTTTTTCCTTTCCTTCTTTTTCTCTCTTTTCTTTTCTTTCCCTCTCCTCTCTATTTACTTTCACGTTAATTTTTATTTTTTGCTCGATGGAAACAGGCCTGCGGATCAGATGGCTATTTATAGCCAAAAAGGTGAGCTTAAGTCATTGACACCTTTATTCTTTACGTGTCTTATTTATATGTCTTTCCTTAAGCCATTTGTTAGTACTAATTCATGCATAATGACACCTACGTAAGTGTAATGACACTTGACATTTCAAATGCATATAAGATGTCTTGGCGCCACATCATTCATTTTATTATTTTTATTTATTTATTTATTTTAATTAATTAAGTTTAAGTTCTTTTTAATTTTAAAAATTATTAAAAAGCTATTAATTATTTCTATTATTAAAATCAAATATATGTGAGAATTAAAATTTACTAACAAATTTACTAATAAATCTACGTTAAATCTCTTTTTTCATTATTATGTGTAATTTCAAAATATTGGGAGATTGTACATAGGGGCTACAATGATATAGGAGACAAGTAAAAACAAGTTAACTGTCAAACTTGTGACGAGAATTCAAGCCGATTTTTTAAAGATATTAAGACACCGTGACACTGTGAGAAGTGGTTGCAAAGTACAATTAATATTACGTAATTTTAATTCAACATTACAATTATATTAATATATAATTTTATTTGAAACCAAATTTTAATGAATTGATTAGCAATATATCAACGAATATTTGTTATTGATCTAGATGCGGCTAGAAACCTATCCCGATTCATTATATTGCATTAAAATAAAGCTCATAATAATAATGGACGATCTTTTCAATGCGACTTTAATTGGGGTGACAAAGGGGCAACAACAAGTAGATGACTCATTGCTCATTAGTATATATGGAAATCTGATTTATGTAAGAATTTTGTATCTTAGATTTTTATTACTATGCCCTAGTATGATTGACTTTTGAGTTATAGTTACATGGTGGGAACAATACAATGGCCTACAAGCCCTACTTGGGAGAATATATGCAATATATACATGTTGTTCAACTTAAAAAATATGCATTGAGCGGCCTTATTCGTGGACTTAGATACCTAAACTTTATACGTTATGGATTCAAGAGTAGATATCTAGGAGAAAACTGAGGTTATACATATATGTTTGGCGTTATGTAAGGTCTTGCCTCAACTCATCTACTCGATACTCTATTTTAAGATTAAAAACTACGAGAATCGGAAAGATAGACATTTTGATTTACAAATGATGAAAAACCAAAATATAAGAAAGGAGGAGATTGTGGTGTTTATATAGAGTTTTATATGATAGGAATTTCATTGCGAGAAATAAATGATGATACAATTAAGTTGTATAGGCATAAGATGTATACTGACCTATATAGACATGTGCGGGATGTATGATAAAGAAAATATGTGTACATATTATTCTATTTATTTTATTTTCTATAATATATGAATAACATTCTTTCTATTTATTAAACTTTGCCCTTTAAACTTAAAGTTAAATGTTAAACAAAATTTAAATCCATATAAATATATTAAACAAAATCAAGCCATCACTCTGAAATCATGAAGAACATTAAACATTTAGAATTAAAAAAAAAAACAAAAACATCATGAAGAATATTAAAATTTTGAATAAAAAAAAGAAAAACAAGATTTTGATCCAAATTGGTCACAGTACGACAAAAAAAAAGGATTTCGGTTTGGACCAAAATCTTTAACATAAATCTTGAAGATTTCGGTCCAAACCGGTTAGATCCCGAACCGAAATCATAAAAAAAACACCAAAATCTTGATCCAAATGTGCCTGAACCGAAATCTTGATTTTAGGATTTTGGTTCGGGCAGTATGTTTCTTTTTTTGGGTTTTTTTTTTCTAATTTTCTTTTTAGAAATAAACATTAAAAAACTTAGTAACCATCTCATAAACATATCATACATGCAAATAAAGATCTCAAATAAACATAACTATTCTTACGAAATAAAATAAATATAACATTATGAAGTATTTTCTTCAAGTGCTGGTGGAATCGGATTCCGACAAGTCTTCCTATTGTGTCTAAGACATCTGTAATTTTCACATTTTCTTATACTCCATGTTTGTTCCCCGGTAGATGGTATATTCATTTTTTGGTCTTCCACTCTGTTTATGCACGATGGATGGTAGAACCACCATTGATCGGATCGCGTCCGAAATATTCCACTTATCATACGATGATACATAATAAATTGTTTCTATATATGCGGCCCTCCAATATTCAGTGGAGTAGAATGAATTACATAATGAGTATATACTCATACTTATAAACTTCGCAACAGCTATGGTATGTGGACACATAATTCTATCCAAATCAAACACTCTATGTAATGCCCGCCCTACTAGCTGTTTAGTTTATTAGATACTTTTCTAGGGAAACATATACAGCTAGTAGGTGCATTACTTTCTTGTCTTTATATAAAAATTGTGTTCTTAAAATTTTACTTTACTTTCAAAAGCGGTTTGAAGGATATACGTAATAATTTGAAAATACTGCGGAAGCTTTTGTCATAAAAAAGTAATCCCAAAACTTTTTAAATACTTTATTCTTTATTTGAATATACATATATGTACATATACATAAGAAGTGCAAATTTTCAAACTCATTGCTTACAGAGGTCAGGTCTCATATGTATAATCTCACGGACTGATAGCCTTCATTCCCTTGTTCCTTAGCTTACCACCTTACCTTTGTAATTTCCTACAACACAGAGTAGACATCTATGAGCTAGAAGCTCAGTAAGGATAGTGTCTTACTCACAACGCTATTCTTTTTATGATTATCGTGAGTTAGTGCTTTTATGACCTATATCTAACGTGCATAAATTCCTATCATTCTACATACTTGGGCCCTGCGGATGCTACCACTGGCATGTCAACTGATATTTAATCAGCGGTCCGCTTATGACCGTTGCAACAATCTACTTATGACCTTTGTTTAATATAATTTAGGGTCCTTTATGATTGACAAGAGATCCTTCTTTTGACCCGGCAGCACCTTACTTTAATATTATGCATGCTTATTCTTTTATTTAGCATAACATTAACTTCTAGAAATATGAACATATGCACTTAATGTTTAAAGTTTGTACTTTCCTTAAACCATCATGCTATATTATGTTCATTTTAATTATAATCCTTATTTCTAGCATAGTAATCATAGTATTTCACTTCTACTTAGCATGCCATAATTATAATCCTAACGCAGACATAACCAAGTCATCATGCTTAATAATTAATATTATCATAAATTAATATAATTATAATCATAATAATAAACAAACAATATTCGGGTGTTGCAGTGAGACTATACTTATAAAGGTTGGTTGACCGGAGATCTTGACTTTCTTCTTTTTCTCTTTCCTTCCCTTTCTTTCCTTTCTCTCCTTTTCCCTTTCCGTTCTTTCTTTCCCTTTCTTTCCTTTCCTTTCTCTCCTTTTTTCCTTTCCTTTCTTTCCTTCCATTTCTTTCCTTTCTCTCCTTTTTCCTTTCCTTTCCTTTCTTTCTTTTCTTTCCTTTCCCTCTCTTTCCCTTTGCTGCTGGTACATGCTGCGGATGAGCCTTTTATAGGCATGAAAGTAAAAATGCCTAGTCATTCTTTTAGGTTGAAATAGTGACAAGTGGGGGCCACATGTCTGGGTAATTTTTTCTTAAGGATGACTAAGGATCATTAAAAAAACGTGGCTACAGTAAGAAATTTTATTTATTTTTATTTTTTATTATTACACTTAAGCCCCCATTAAGTTTTGAAATTATTAAAATGTCCTTAATTATTTCTATTATTAAAATTAGGTATAGGTGGAAATTAAAATTTACTAATAAGTCCACTTTAAATTTATTTTCTCACTGCTATACCTAGTCTAGAGATATTTGGGGATTACATTCTGCCTTCCTTATAAAAATTTCGTTCTCGAAATTTTAGTTGTGCTCGAATGTTTCTTGCAATTACACCTGCATTATTCAGGGTTTCCTTTATTTAATACTAGAAGCGACATCCTTCCACTCCCAGACTTAAAATAGTTCTGGGTGTTTTTCCTTCATTTCGTCTTCCTTTTCCCAGGTAGCTTCTTCTGTCGTACGGCTTTTCCATAATACCTTCACTAGTGGTATGGCTTTATTCCTAAGTCTCTTTTCCTTGCGATCCAAAATATGTACTGGTCTTTCTTCATACGTTAAATCTTCTCGGAGTTGAACGTGGTCAATTTCTAATACATGCGAGGAGTCAGGTACATACTTTTTCAGCATGGATACATGGAACACTTTGTGTACCGAGGACATCTCTGGCGGTAGTGCAAGCCTGTAGGCAACTTTGCCGATATGTTCTATTATTTCAAAAGGTCCAATATATTTTGGACTTAACTTTCCCTTTTTGCCAAAGCTCATTAGTCCTTTCATTGGTGCGATCTTTAAAAATACCATATCTCCAACTTGGAATTCTAGAGGTCTACGCCTCTTATCCGCATAGCTCTTTTGTCAACTAAGAGCGGTTTCCATTCTCTGTTTAATTTTCGTGATTGCTTTTGTAGAGGTTTCAATGAAGTCAGGAGTCGCTAAGTTTCCTTTTCCAGTTTCGTACCAATGAACTGGTGACCTGCACTTTCGTCCATATAAAGCTGCATACGGTGTCATTCCAATAGTTGCTTGGAAACTATTGTTGTAGGAGAATTCTATCAGTGGCATGTATCGATTCCAAGCACCTTTAAAGTCTAGGACGCAGACTCGTAGCATATCTTCTAAGGTCTGGATGGTTCTTTCTGATTGGCCATCTGTTTGTGGGTGAAAGGCCGTGCTAAATTTCAGTCTCGTTCCCATTGCTCGCTGTACACTTTTCCAAAAGTTTGAGGTAAACCTACCATCTCGATCTAAAATTATTGACAATGGTACTCCATGTAGTCGAACAATTTCACGCACATAAAGCTCTGCTAACTGTTCTAGGGAGGATGTGCTGCGTATGGGTAGAAAATGTGTCGATTTGGTTAATCTGTCAACGATTACCCAAATTGCATCGTGTCCCTTTGTGGTTTTGGGAAGTCCAACGACAAAATCCATAGTAATTTGTTCCCACTTCCATTCTGGGATCTCAATTGTTTGTAATTCTCCAGCAGGATGTTGATGTTCTGCCTTAATTCACTGGCGTGTCAAACATTTTCCCACATATTGAGCTACATCCTTCTTCATTTCGATCCACTAGAAGTGCTCTTTTAGGTCTTTGTACATCTTGGTTACCCCTGGGTGCACTGAATATGGAGTTTCATGTGCTTCGGAAAGGATCTGGCGTCTTATTTTATCGTCCGTGGGAATGCATAATCTCCCTTTAAAATTAAGGATTCCATCCTTAGATATCTTAAAGTCAGACTGCTCATCTTTTCCCATTTCTTGTTTGATTTTCTTTGTTCCTTCATCGAACTCTTGTGCACCTTTGATATCCTCAGGTATGCTTGATTGGAGGGTTAAGGTTGATAATCGTCTTATCACCAACTCGATTTTTTCATTATACACTTCTTTTTGTAATGACATTGGTAAGGCGTGTAGGGCAGCAAGGCTAGTTGGAGATTTTCGGCTTAAAGCATCAACAACTTTATTTGCCTTCCCCGGGTGATACTGTATTTCATAATCATAATCTTTGACTAATTCTAGCCACCGTCTTTGTCTCATGTTCAATTCTTTATGTGTGAAGAAATACTTTAAGCTCTTATGATCGGTATAAATTTCACACCGCACTCCAAAGAGGTAGTGTCTCCAAACTTTTAGGGCAAACACCACCGCAGCTAGTTCCAAGTCATGGGTTGGGTAGTTCTTTTCGTAATCCTTAAGCTGTCGTGAAGCATATGCGATTACTTTCCCATTTTGCATCAATACTGCTCCTAACCCCAATTTAGATGCGTCGATGTATATTACGAATCCATTCTCACCTTCTGGGATGGTAAGAATAGGTGCACTCGTTAATTTTTCCTTCAACTCTTGAAAGCTTTTCTCAGTTGCTACGGTCCATTCAAACTTCTAGTTCTTTCGAGTAAGCCTAGTGAGTGGTGTGGCGATTCTGGAAAACCCTTCTACAAATCGCCTATAATATCCGACTAATCCTAGAAAACTTCGTATTTCGGAAGCATTCTTAGGTTTAGGCCACTTGCTTACTGCTTCAGTTTTAGATGGGTCCATGGAAATACCATCCTTAGATATGACATGTCCAAGAAAAGCAACTTGATCTAGCCAAAATTCGCACTTCTTAAATTTGGCATAGAGTTGATGATTCTTCAAGGTTTGCAAAATCACTTTTAGATGCGTCACATGCTCCTCCTCAAATTTTGAGTATACCAGAATATCATCTATGAAAACAACAACAAATTTATCTAGATAGTCTTTAAATACCCGATTCATTAAATCCATGAAAGCGGCTGGGGCATTGGTCAAACCAAACGACATGACCAAAAATTCATAGTGGTTGTACCATGTCTGACAAGCTGTCTTCGGGACGTCACTTTCTTGAATCTTTAGTTGGTGATATCCAGATCTTAAGTCGATCTTCGAGAACACCGACATTCCTTGCAGTTGATCGAACAAATCATCTATCTTCGGAAGAGGGTATTTATTCTTTATAGTGATCTTGTTGAGTTCTCTATAGTCAATGCACATTCTCATTGACCTGTCCTTCTTTTTCACGAATAATACTTACGCTCCCCATGGTGAAAAACTAGGACGAATATATCCTTTGTCGAGCATATCTTGCAGCTGTAGTTGGAGTTCTTTCAATTCAGCTAACACCATGCGGTACGGAGCTTTTGAGATTGGTTGTGCTCCCGGTATTAAATCGATTTGAAACTAGATTTCTCGATCTGGGGGCAGTCCTGGTAATTCTTCAGGAAATACTTCAAGAAAATCGTGGACTACTGGAATGTCTTCAGGCTTTAGTGGTTATTCCTTGTCTGTATCCACTATGCTGGCAAGGAATCCCTCACAGCCACCTTGTAACAATTTTGCTGCCTTAATAGCGGATACTAATGGTATCTAGCTCTTCTTTGAATTTCCAATAAATTCAAATTTTTCTTCTCCCGGTATGTCGAATATCACTTTCTTCCTTCGACAATCTATTGTGGCACTATATTTTGAGAGCCAGTTTATTCCTAATATAACGTCAAAATCTTGCATATCTAATATTATAAGATTTGTAAATAATTCCACATTGCCTACTTTAATTGATATGTCTCGCAACCAATGAGTTGATATTAACATGTTTCCTGAGGGTAGTGTGGTACTAAACACCTAAGCTAGTTGGTCTATTGGATGGTTAATTTTTCTAATAAATGTTGGTGCAACAAAGGAATGTGTTGCTCCTGAATCCATTAAAACAATAGCGGAAATTCGAAAAATAAGAAGCTGACCTATTATAACGGTAGATGGACTTGCTTTAGCTTCATCCCGGGAGATGGTAAATACTCTGGCATTAGTCTTTCCCAGCTGCCCTTCAACCTTATTTGCATTATTGCAAAACTTCGCAATATGTTCCGATTGTCCACAGTTATAACATTCTTTGGTTCCAGCTCTACATTCACCAATATGACCCTTGCTACACTTGCTACATTGGTTATAAGGTCTTCCCTGTGCCCACGAATCTTGAAACTCATTTTTCTTGGGTTGTCTTCCTTCTTGACTTGAGTCGACATCCCTATTGTCTAACCCTTTCTTATTATTCCATCGAGGTTTAAAACCTTGCTGGTTTTCCCGGGCTACGGGTGCAGAGGATTGGACATTATTTTGGGTTCCAGGGGCTGCTCCTCTGACATGCTTTTTCTTAGCAGTTTCCTTCTGTTCCTGCTCCTGAATCGCTGGCGCTCGATCAATTCTTATTGCTTTATCTGCCACCTTTGAGAAAGGCGCATCATTTAAATCTTCAATTTTCAGGTCCTTACGAGTGTTGGAGTCAAGGACCATCTTGAAGTGTTTCACCTTTAAGGTGTTCGTAGCCACCATATGCGGTGCATATCTGGATAGCTCGTCGAACTTTCGTAGTAATTCTTCTATTGTCATGTTGCCTCTTCGCAGTTTTAGGAATTCCCTTTCTTTTTCTTCCACTAAAGCCACCGTTACATATTTTTTTTCTAAACTCAGCCCAAGTCATGGTTCCAACATCATGAATACTTGTCATGGTGTCCCACCAGTAACTCGCGTCGTCCCGTAATAGACATGCTGCACAATGTACTTTTTCTCTATCTAGAACCTTTGCATAGTTGAAGAGCCTTTCTAGAGTTTCGATCCAATTTTCAGCTATCCTTGGATTATAACCACCTGAGAATTCAGGTGGTTTATACTTCATAAATCTCTCGGCCGTGGAACTTAGATTTTCCGCTCAATAGGGTGTCGGTCGTTCTAGCATCTCCTGGAGTTGTTGTTGTTGTTGAAGTAGCGTGTCTATCATTTCTCCTTGTCTTCAAGTTAGGTCTCATAACTCGCTCGTCTCTTGTTGACTTGGGTCATCGATCGGACTAGCGCGACGTCCAATAGAGGATACACTAGCAGTACGTCCTCTTGTCATGCTTATACTTGGGCGGAGAGCGATTGATTTCCTAGAAATATAAAGTATGAAAATTTTTCTTTTTCATACAGAGATAAGTTTAACTAAAACATATATTTCATATTTATTTATTGATCGTCATTTACATTACAAAAATTGATCATCTATTGCCCGAAACGGACTAGGAAATTTACATGTCAAACCATCATTTTTTTTTTATACAAAAGGTTCTAGTCTATATTAGTCGGACTACAAAAGAAAATATATTGTCTGATACTAGTGGTTGTGAGTGAGTCAGCTACTTTTCATGGGTGGATTATCATTATCTCTGGTTCTTCTTCCGGGGTTTCGTCCAGTTCTCCTGGATTAGGAGGTGCGAAGCGGGCGAGTATCCTTACCCCAAATTCAATCCACGCGACATCTCTAGTGTCTATGTTTGTCCCGTGCCACCATGTCCTGGCCTCACCTCTTAATTGGCGTATAGCCAATCTAGCCCATACATCCTCCATCACATCCGCTCCTATACATATGTCTTCAATCTCATAAATCTAGTGGTGTAAATAGTCCCAACCTTCGTATCCTTCGAAAGTGGGCGGAGCGGCCATGCGGAATGCAGCTACCAATTCCATCCCACGTTGCCCTTTCGTGAGTTCTTGGCATATTGCCATATAGGTAGTGGTGAGAGTATTCATTAATTCCTCCATAGTCTAAAGGATACGTGTCATTCACTAATTATTTCGTATATATTTCAATATAAAATTTAAGTAAATCTAAACTCATACTTACAGCGACTGAAGATATCACTTCCGTGACTTGTACATATGAGGATTGTCTACAAGACTGTTAGGCTCTGATACTAAACTGTAATGCCCGCCCTATTAGCTGTTTAGTTTATCAAATACTTTTATATGGAAACATATACAGCTAATAGGTGCATTACTTTCTTGTCTTTATATAAAAATTTTGTTCTCGAAATTTTACTTTACTTTCAAAAGCAGTTTGAAGGATATACGTAATAATTTGAAAATACTGCGGAAGCTTTTGTCATAAAAAAGTAATCCCAAAACTTTTTAAAAACTTTATTCTTTATTTGAATATACATATATGTACATATATAAAAGAAGTGCAAATTTTCAAACTCATTGCTTACAGAGGTCGGGTCTCATATGTACAATCTCACGGACTGATAGCCTTCATTCGCCTGTTCCTTACCTTACCACCTTACCTTTGTAATTTCCTACAACACAGAGTAGACATCTATGAGCTAGAAGCTCAATAAGGATAATGTCCTACTCACATCGCTATTCTTTTTATGACTATCGTGAGTTAGTGCTTTTATGACCTATATCTAACGTGCATAAATTCCTATCATTCTACATACTTGGGCCCTACGGATGCTACCACTAGCATGTCAACTGATATTTAATCAACGGTCCGCTTATGACCGTTGCAACGATCTACTTATGACCTTTTGTTTAATATCATTTAGGGTCCTTTCTGATTGACAAGCGATCCTTCTTTTAACCCGGCAGCACCTCACTTTAATATTATGCATGCTTATTCTTTTATTTAGCATAACATTAACTTCTGGAAATATGAACATATGCACTTAATGTTTAAAGTTTGTACTTTCCTTAAACCATCATGCTATATTATGTTCATTCTAGTTATAATCCTTATTTCTAGCATAGTAATCATAATATTTCACTTCTACTTAGCATGCTATAATTATAATCCTAACGCAGATATAACCAAGTCATCATGCTTAATAATTAATATTATCATAAATTAATATAATTATAATCATAATAATAAACAAACAATATATGAGTGTTGCAGTGAGACTATACTTACAAAAGTTGGTTGACCGGAAATCTTGACTTTCTTCTTTCTCTCTTTCCTTCCCTTT
The DNA here is from genome assembly GCA_027186245.1 of Coriaria nepalensis. Taxonomy (NCBI): domain Eukaryota; kingdom Viridiplantae; phylum Streptophyta; class Magnoliopsida; order Cucurbitales; family Coriariaceae; genus Coriaria; species Coriaria nepalensis. Next base: position 9,285,099 of record CP114496.1, on the reverse strand, counting down.
CTTTCCTTTCTCTCCTTTTCCCTTTCCGTTCTTTCTTTCCCTTTCTTTCCTTTCCTTTCTCTCCTTTTTTCCTTTCCTTTCTTTCTTTCCTTTCTTTCCTTTCTTTCTTTTCTTTCCTTTCCCTCTCTTTCCCGTTGCTGCTGGTACATCCTGCGGATGAACCTTTTATAGGCATGACAGTAAAAATGCCTAGTCATTCTTTTAGGTTGAAATAGTGACAAGTGGGGGCCACATGTCTAGGTAATTTTTTCTTAAAGATGACTAAGGATCATTGCAGTAAGAATTTTTTTATTATTATTACACTTAAGCCCCCATTAAGTTTTGAAATTATAAAAAGGTCCTTAATTATTTTTATTATTAAAATTAGGTATAGGTTGAAATTAAAATTTACTAATAAGTCCACTTTAAATTTATTTTCCCACTACTATACCTAGTCTAGAGATATTGGGGGATTACACCCTACATATGCAACTCTTTTTTTGTATGTTGACAACAACTCTAGTATCATCTTGTGTCACTTCAAACGTATCAGCATTCACACTATCAACCTTCATTGTCCAACATTCCTCGTGTCTTTTTTTGAGCAATTTCACTACCTTAGGAGTGCATCACTCGACATGCTGACTCGCTTCATTCTTTTAGTATTGAACCAAGTGTCATCATCTTCCTAATACTTTCGAGCAATACTACAATTAGAAATTCACGCATATTCTTCAATGCAACATTATACGATTCATAATTATTATTTATCATGATGGTGTATTTAAGACTCTGGAAATGAGCTCTTGACCAATGTTTGGAACCAATATCCTCCACGTACGATGTCATACCAGGATGCGCTCTTCTGATATTAAAAAAGTATTTATTGAAATCTTCTATTGTATATGTTTTCACTGTCACCTTGAATAGAGAGGTCATTTCACCGCTCATAAAATTTGAATTGATATTTTGCTAGATGTACCAAATACATGTACAATATTTTGAATTTGGGTAAACACTTTGTATAGCATTTCTAATACTATGTGCTTGATCTAAAACAATCATTAAATTGAGGGTATCAATTATTATTTCTCAAAGCTTAATCAAGAACCAATCGATGATGCGTCATTCTTCGAATCGACTATAGCTCATGCTAACTGATATATTTGCTTCTTACCATTTTGTACAGTTGCGGTTAGAAACGTCCATCTATATTTACACTTCAAAAAGGTTTCATCGATACCAATAACATTTCACATTAAACGGAACCCCTTAATAGATGTTATAAAAGTCGTGAAAAAAATAAAGAAATCTTCCCTCTCCATCTGTATGAATTGTAGTTACAGTATCCAGACTCATGAATTTCATCACGGGAAAGTAATATGGTAACCTTGTGTAGCTATCTTCGATCATACCCCGAACAAGATCACGTGCAATATACCTTACTTTCCATGCCTTCAAATAATTAATATTTACCCTTATTTGTTAATACATCAAAAATATCGGATATGTGTCACATGTTGAATGGGTCGTATCATGAATTTAATGTTAATCATTTGCATTTAAACCCGATTAAATTGAGTTTAAGAATTAAATGCTACTATTAAAACGGTTAAGTTAATTAAATCGAATATTAATTAATCTTAGTTAGCCGAATAAATTTATAAGGGTGAAATTCAGATTAATTGCAAGATAATTAAGAGTTTCACTTGGATTAATGACATGGCACAAGAAATGAGCATTGATCATATGGACAAAGATCATCCAAGATGTGATCTCGACTGTTTGGAGAAAAGACAAAAATCCTCTATTCACATGAAGTTTTGCCCGAAATTGGAGAGGGGAGAGAGAGAGTTTTAGCTGGTTTGAGGGGGAATCTGAAAATATTTCGAACGAAATCTTTCGTTTAATGGAAACAATTCGCTTTTTCTCAAAAAGTGATTAGAAATCATATTTTTCTCACCCAATCTAGTTGGTGGCTGAAATTTGGGGGGAAGTGTGGAGTTTCAATCAAATTTTAGGGGAAAGAGAGAGAAAACTATTTGAATGAATCTAGACTCCATTTTGACCAAATTTGATCGAAACTTAGTTAATTCCACCCATAAAAAAAAAATGCAACTGGGGCTCACAAAGTGGGAGGTGGCGCTAAAAGAGAGGTGGCGTTGGGATTTCAGGTTAGATGAATGATGATCGTGCCATCAACCATTTGTCTTTATATAAGGTACTTGGAATGCAAAATTCATCATAAAAGCATACAACAAATCAACCGATCATCACAAATCATCGTCAAACACTTATCGACAGAAAATCAAACAACACTCGTGATTTTCTCTATACTCCAGCTATTTTTAGACATATGTCGTTTTCTTCTGGTAAAATATGTATTTGATTTCTTAAGATCTGTTCTTATGAATAATGATTAGAGCGTTGGATTCTTATTCAAGCGAAAGTCTCGATCCGTTATTCATGAATGAGATATTTTTTTCTCTTTTCTTATTTATTCCTTTAATTTATTACATCTTAAGAGTGTGAATAATATATCATTTAATTTTTGTATTATAGTGTATAGTTAAATTTCAATATATCAAAGTGTTATTTCATTAATCGATGTTATCTTTTAATTTTAATTCGTTAAGTGTTTTTTTTAAATATTTTTCGTTCATTTTATTTCAAGCTTTGGTCATATTAATTTATTTTAGTAACAAGCATTTATTATTTTTAAAGTTATATATTTCCATAGTCATTATTTATGTTGTTTAATGTTTTCAAACTTCATTTTCGTAATTAGAGTGGTAGTAAATATGTCAACAAAAAAAAAAGACTTAGATTAATTTTAAATTTTTCATATATTTATCATAATAATTAGATTTAATTTTTTTAACAAAATAACAATATGTTTATAATTGATATTTAATTTTTAATTAATAATATAAATTTATTTTAAATTTCTAATACACTCATATTTATTATAATAATTTATTTATATTTCTTAATTAAATATTTATAACTACATAATTTTCAAAGTCATGCGACGAATTTTCGAACGTCAACAGAGTCATACTCTAAATGAATTGCTCGTCTAACCACGAGGCAGGGAATGCTATTTCGTGGGCCCCATAAGATACAAACCAAGTGGCAAGTGGCAAGTGAGCCCAAGAAATTTAGATGGTGGGCCTCCTCAAAGCAGTCCGAATAAAGACGGTAGGTTGTTGACTTGGGCCTGGTCGGAAAACTATTTACTCCGTAGATGAGAGGAAAAGTATTTTCCGCAGGGATTATCACTTTCCCTTCCATCACAGCCTGAAAAAAGCTCGACAGATTTAACAAGCCAGCCATGGCAGATCACCACCACCATCAACACCGGCCGCACCGAATCTCAGTCCCGCCACGCGCCGCCTCACACACAACCACAAGAACAGCAACACCTTACCCTCTCCACCCTTATCAATCTTCAACCCCGACACCAACTCCTTCTAAAACACGAACCTTTTCTTCCTCGATTTCCAGACACTGTAACAACAACAAAACCTCCATTTCCTTCCTCCTCCTCCTCCTTCTCTCCCTCCGCTCTTTCTACTCCATCCTCCCTTTCCTCCGCTCCTCCCCTTCTTTCTCCCTCTTCCCCTTCTCCTTCCTCGTCTCCCTCTTATCTTTCCTCCTCACCCTCTCTTTCTCCCTCTTCACCTCCTCCTCGTCGTCCAAACGCCCCTTCAGCTTCATCCCTTCTAATAAGCAAACCAACCTCGTTTCTTCTCTCGCTTCCATTACTCAATCCCAGTTCAAAACCCTCTTCACCAAATCGATTCTGCTCGGTATAGTCTTTCTTCTTCGATTTCAAGGTCTTCGTTACTGCGGCACAGCAGCTATGATTCTAGCTGAATTATCAGGAAACGTGGCTGCTCGTTTCTTGGTCGAGGGTCGAATTCAAAATCCGGGTCTGTTGAATTCAAACCCATATTCTAAATTTCGTGGCTTTTTCGCTCTATTTTCTGGGTTGTTTCTGTTTTCTGTAAGTTGGGATCGAATCGAATGCTTCCCATTTGCTACCTCTTTTATTGAAAAATGGGGCTTCTCTGTTTTTCCAAGAGAGAACTGTCTCAGAATTTGGCCAATGCTGCTTCCATTTCTCTCTGGATTCATATGTTGCTATGAACGTGTTTCCATCAACTGGGGAACAATCAAGCAATTGGGACGAAAACAGGTCCGGTTATTCACTCTTTTCTTCACTACCCTTCTCCTTTTCATACCTGCTCTAGTTAGCATTCTCATGTTTGAATTCGAAGTTGGTAGCTTTTCGATCGGAAATTTTGTTTGGCCTCTTGCAAATACTATTATTTTTGGCGTACTTTTGAGCGAAAATTTCAGTAATGATAATTCAATAAACTCTAAAAATTTTCAAAATGAGTTTTTCCTCACCTTTGTTTGTACCCTTGTTCTAGAGCTCTTGTATTTTCCTGAGCTCTCACTTTGGGGATTATTGCTATGTGGGTTACTACTCTATATTGCCGTAAGGGAATTAGATCCGGTTTATGCCAGTAATCTCAAATTAGGCATGGACCCACATTCTGATTCATTCACAACATTGATTATGAAACCACTTCTTCATATTTTAAGCGAGAGAAAGTCTCGAAAGATTGCTCTTTTCCTTCTGATCAACACGGGCTACATGGTTGTTGAATTTGTGGCTGGGTTTATGAGCAATAGTCTAGGGTTGATATCAGATGCCTGCCATATGTTGTTTGATTGTGCTGCTCTGGCTATAGGCTTGTATGCTTCATATATTTCTAGGTTTCCTGCAAATAGTGAGTTTAATTATGGGCGTGGAAGGTTTGAGGTTCTTTCGGGTTATACCAATGCTGTGTTCTTGGTCCTTGTTGGAGCTCTTATTGTGTTGGAGTCACTTGAGAGGATCTTGGACCCGCAAGAGATTTCGACGAATAGTTTGTTAACTGTTTCGGTTGGAGGTTTAGCTGTGAATGTGGTTGGTTTGGTGTTTTTTCATGAGGAGCATCATCATGCTCATGGTGGGTCCGGATCTTCATGCTCGCATTCTCTTTCCCCCAAAAAACATTTGGATCATCATCATACCCATGTTAATCACCATGACCAGGCCCACGAGCATGATAGCCATGACCATCACAACCAGGTTTATCATCCTGATCATAGTCACAAGCACGAAAGCCATGACCATCACGAGCATGAAAGCCATGACCATCACAATCATAATAGTCACAAGCATGAAAGCCATGATCATACACATTCATGTGCTCAACATGACCACCATGATCATGACCATGTACATCAAAATCTGCATCATCAGCATCACAAGCACGGAAGCCATGACCATAGTTACAAGCATGAGAGCCATGACCATCATGGCCATGATCATACACATTCATGTGCTCAACATGACCACCATTATGATCATGATGACCATGACCATGCACATCAAAATCATCACCATCATCATCACATAGACCACAACATGGAAGGCATTTTCTTACATGTTCTAGCTGACACATTGGGAAGTGTTGGTGTTGTAATATCTACTCTCCTGATTAAACACAAGGGGTGGCTCGCAGCTGACCCCGCTTGCTCAATATTCATTTCAGTGTTGATCGTATCTTCGGTTATCCCTTTACTTAGAAACACCTCCGAAATTCTGCTCCAAAGGGTCCCTAGAGCTCATGAAGGAGAAGTCAGAAAGGCCGTGAATGATATTATGAAGATAAGAGGGATTCGTGGGATACAGAACTTGCATTTTTGGAGTTTCACAAACACGGATGTGGTGGGGACACTTCAACTCCATGTCTCGACAGAGATAGACAAGCCATCTGTAAAAGCCGAGATTGGACGTTTACTGCAGGATGTTGGGGTCAAGGATTTGACTTTGCAGGTGGAATCCGTTGGCTAATAAACATATTTGTGTAGTCTTTGACATAGACTTGTTTGAAAGATGCTGTCTGCTTCTTTCATGGGATCTACATCGAGTAAATTATACTTGTACATGTTATTCCAAGCTTTTAGAGATTAAGGTCTATAGATTTCAGATTTCAGGTGGGTTTGAAACTCGGGTTTGGCGATTTTTTTCTGAATGTAATTTTGAGATTTTTTTTTCCTTATTGCTTATCAAGTCCTTGAGCCTGTTACTCAGAAGCCAGAGCCTTGAGGGGATGAGGCTTTTTTTGTCGCCTTCTAGAACCATTTTTCCTTTTACAGATCTGTAAAGGTGACTGTTTTACTGAATTCCTCATTATTACAATATCTTAGATACTTCATTGTCTTAGTTGTTATAGATGGTGATGAATTATCCGATTTTATGTCTGTTAAGTTGTTACAGAAATCAACTCAATTTCACGCTCATTCTGTCTCGCCGCCGGCCAGCTGGCCCAGGACCGATGAATGAATGAGTGCAGTTGAGTTTATTTTGAATTCGATCCCCCTTGTATAGAATAAAGTTGATGATGAAATAAATCAATTGAATGCGACCTAGAAATGAAATTACTCTTAACCAAAATCACATAAATAGTACCTAGTACATAAAGACCATTTTTTGGCCCTGCCAGGTATACTTCAAAGCTGCAATCTAAATTTAGACCCCTCTAAAGATGCGGCCTCACAATGCTGTAATCTCGACGAATCTCATATGTTGTAGACAGCAATTGTACAAATAAAGAAACCGAAACACACGGACAATTCCATTGTCAACCTTCTAAAACATGCTCGGTTTTTCCGGAAAAGAAGCAATATACATTGATCTTCTGTGCTACTGCCAATCCAGTACTTAGAATTCAGACAAACCTTAGAATTCAGACAAACCCATGTATCGGATTTCATTCGTGTGGCCATAATTCCATCTTGTAAGCTTGTATCTCCATGGGAGAGATAAGCACGTGCCCTTCTTGAACAGCATCTCCAAGCTGCTCATTATACCCAAGCATCTCCGTATCTTCATGCAAGAGATTCAAAGATGTCGCTTTCACATTTTGAACCGAAACATCCTTAAAAATATTGAACAAATTCACATCCTCATTAGCAACACTAGTACAATTTGATCCACCTTTCGGACAAAAAGATCGGTCCCAATAGGGCCTTTGTAATATCAGAACAAACGGTGAGTCTCCAGCCTGTCTTTGAGAATACTTCAAAAGTCGAGGAACCTTAAAGTTGACAACATGCAAGTCACATGGAAACGGAGCGGTCATAGGAGAGAAAGATCCCGGAATACCTGTCTGTTTAGATATTTCAAGCGGGTCCTGGGCGATAAAAGCGTGTAATGGGTAGTTCAAGTTGTTCCCGACTCGGTGGGAAAGAAGAGAAGGGCTTAAAGGAAGCGGGTTAGAAACCGGGTTTGATGTAGAAGAAATGTTGGATTCAAATAGTAAGTGGAAAACTACATTCATTTTCCGATTGTCCGTCACTCCTTGACCTAGACCTCTTCCATCATCTCTTACCAACCTACGGTCTAGCATGATCTCTAACCATCCATCTTTGAGGCTTGCTACTCCTAGAGATTGCCTTGAATTGACAGAAAAACGTTGACCGTTTGACCCTTGAATGAATGCTAGAGAAGGCATTGGGTAGTAATTCCCCTGAATTGGGATTTTATCATAAGTCTCTCTACGGCTCGTTTGGAAGCCGTTTAGATCGGAGTAAAAGATCCTTTTGTTGTTTATATCAGTCCTGTATCTAACTATCAACTCCTTGTCATCAAATTCATCGCCTAGAAGCTCCACATGATATTCCTTCTCAATAAGATGCTCTTGGACCGAATTCTTCTCTTCATTGTATAAACGGGTGCTATGAGAGATTGGAGATTTATCCCAACGTGTTGATGGATAAGAGAATAGTTCTTGCATCAGAGGGCCCACGGTAATAACAGCCAACCCACCGGGTTCGATGATTGGTTGAGCCTCACCTAGCGGTTTGAACAGGTAGGCCCCACCAGAGCTAGAATACATGGCAATTTCTTCACCCACAATGTTATTTGAACCGCTTTTATGGCTTACCTTCTGCAACAAACCATGCTTGAGATCAAAGGTGAGTTTTTGGTGGTTGTTTTCGATTTCTGCCATGTCACTTTCTTCCAGTTTTGAGCAAGCATAATGAGGTGGGCAATGTAAGGACATACTTTTCGAGAAAAATCTGACCGATGATGGTTTTGCCTTTTCACACCCAGAATAACCGTTTGCAATGTAGTACGTTCGCAACCCTAAGGCTGGAATCGAAGCTCTCCAATGAAGACGATGCCTACCTATAAAAACCTTGTCTTTTTTGTTTTGAATCTGAAATTCGGGGGAAATTTGGCTTTGGACACAAGCCAAGTCTCCATCTAAAACCGTAACATCTGGATTAGTAACTATCACCATTACAACTTCTTCCCTAGTTTGCTCCAAAGGATTATAGAACACGACAGATTTTTGGGTTCCTTTAGGAGCAGTTATTGCTCGGCGAATAGGCTGAACATCGTACTTCGATCTGAACTGTTCGGGTTCAAACTGACACGGTTTCTGGTCGAATTTCTCATGGCGAATACCGAGCAACACTTCAATACCTTTAGACATGAAAACTTGCAAGTCAATCAAAGAGGTATGCATTCTTGTCCCATAATCTCTTACCACGTGATCTTTAGCTGTTCCGGTCACTCCATCATGGTGTTGGAAAAGAGCCAAATTTCTTCTTGCAGCCGTCAATTTGTAAGAGAAATCTATTGGTAATTTTTCGCATTGTATTCTCTCACAATACCCAAGTAATAATCCTATCATGATTTCAGTCGCTCGAAGAGTTTGTTCTAGAACTCGATCAACAGCTTTAAAGAACGGCCTAGAGACATAATACCCACTCCAATAGTCTTGTTGCCTATCAGCATAAGTGAAGAAATCGCCCGATAGAGAAGGGAACCCACTAAGCTGACCGGACCCCACCTCTCCTGGATGTGAATAATTCACCCTCTCTGCTTCTTCTCTAATCGTTTTGAAGTAGTCTTCCAAAGTACCAAACTTTGCCTCAGCCTTCAAACCCGGCTCAGAATTAATGAAATCGAATATCATCTGGTAGTTCCGGAACTGCGCCTCAGCCTCATCGATGCTGATATAACGGAAATCATCTCCAAGTGGGACGAGAAGGGTATTGGTCCGGTATAGAGTTGATTTCTTCCTATATTGATCTAATAGCTTACCTGCCCTTTCTCGGACATTTTCTTTGTTAGTCTCAACTGGGTCTTCCTTCCAAGGACAGAGCTCGTACATAAATCCACGGATTCGGGCGAAGTCAAACTGACAACAGATAGCAGGCTCAGGCCCACAAGTGTGCGGAATGTCATAAGAGTAAAAGGGCATCATGTGAACAAAAATGTCTGTGGTTTCTTCTACATCCCAGCTTTGACGCCAAATGTATTCAAGGTTTTTGTGTAAGGCCAGCTCCTTCTTCAGCTCGTAGTGGGTCCGTTGGATAAGCATATTTTCAAAACCCATTCTTCGAAGAAGGTATGCCATGGTGGGAGAGTAGCCAAATGGATCTATTGCCCATGAATTTTTTGGAACTATGCCAATTGTGTCATTTAACCACATATTTCCCTCTGCTATCTGATTTAATGTCGAACAGAAAACTGATCAAATCAAGGCAGTTTCACAAGATGACAAAGATATTACGACATAGAAATGAAAAAATCAAGCATACCTGCTCGATTATTGCAAAGTAATGTGAATTAGCCTGCATTAAGGAAATAGACCAATAGGGCATAGTATAAATTCATTTGTTCTCCATAAATGGGGAAGAAGAAAAAAAGTCAAATTTTATAAGATTATGAGTGTACCAACCTCATCATTCATAACCCAGCCACCTCCAACAATTTCGAGCTGTCCATTCTTCACTAAATCCACAAAAGAATCCCTTTTACTCTTTGAAGAATCTCTCCACCATCTCTCCAGATAAGACATTTCTTCCCATATAAATTTTCGCCTAGGATCCTTTACATACATCAAACACATATCAATACCCAATTTGATAGTGAACTACATTTTCAAATGCTGAATCAAACTCCCCACAAATTTGAACATATATATGACAGAATTAGAACATAATTACTAAGACTAGCACATAACTAATCAAAAAACGAAAAACCCACTTCACCTTGGAAAGAGATTCAACAATGGTGTCAAGAATATGCCTCGATTGCATATCATAATATTGATCAACAGTGAGCTTCCATCCCGGATCATTATGCGAATGAGGCACCACGAAAATCTTCAACTTCTCAGAATCCCATTCATTCCCTTTATAACTCACCGACCAGCCCTGCTTCCAAGCTCCACCATCGACATCTGAAAATTTAATCTTATCATACAACTCCTTTGTCGTAATATCCACATTAGCTCCAGAACCCAGATCGCCATTGACGGGAAAAACAGTCTGTTTGCGGGAAACGGGCTTTCTGGGTTTGGGAAAACGGGTTCCGGTCCGGGTCTTAAAGTGGGTCGAGATGGGTTTTGGAACGCCGTAACAGACAACGACGATGAGGAAGAAAATGAAAGAGATCGAGAGGCCGATTGTGAAGAAGTTGGCGAAGATGAAGTCGCGGAGAGCTAATCTCCTACGGGGTTTTCTGGTGAGCTTGGATTTAGGATTTGGTGAAGATGTGAAGGGAAGAAGAGAGTTGGCCCAACCTCCACGGCGGGCCCCGCCGACATAGGAGGAGGAGGCCATTGTTGCTTATTTTCGCAAATTCCAATTGGGTTGTTTAGATCATGTTAGAAAAGAACAACTTTTTTTATTTGGGGATTTCGAAATTTCGCTGGATTGTAAGAGAATCTAAATATGTTTTTAGGTCGCCATGGCTGAGGAGATTTTTTTAAGTCTCCTATTGGAGTGAGGTAGAAGTTCTACTGTAGAACTTAAGAAGATGGTGATCCATGATGAAATGGGAAGAAAAGATTGACTTTTTCTTTGACAAGTCAACAAGTTTTGAACCGTCCGATCATACTATTCATGTGGGTTCCAATGAGCTCGGAATTTTTTATTTTTCTTAAGAATCTATATTATCTTTTTTACCCCTTTATTATTATTATCTTTTTGCATTTTTGGTTCTTTCAAAAAAGAAAAGAAAATTGCAATCAAGTCAGTAGATAAATGCTCAAAGATAACACATCATTCAATCTATTTTGCACAAAATGATTCAAAAAGTTCATTCCTCATGATCCAAGTCTAGTCGTCGGATCTAATTCTCGAAGCAGATAATTCATGAGCTAGACACGAAACAATTTCGTCTGTTACTCGGTTCTCTGTCACTTCATCTAGCAATTGGATCGAAAGCCGGCACGGAGTATACATCTGCAGAATCAAATCCGAAAAGATCAAAAACCGAAAAACATGTGATATGGACTGAAAATGTGAGAGAAATAAGGTACTTACGAACTTGAACCGGTATATATCTTTCTCTTGCAGTAAAGCTCTAACATTGGCAACATAAACTGATTCTTTCAACTCTCCGCCTTCCCGAGAGTTTTCGTTATTGTATAGTTCGACGAGCATAAGATCCTTCTTGTCTATTGTGACATGAAGAAGCTGAATGCAGCAATAGACAAGAGTTAACCAAGTACTCATATTCACAAGACAGTTAGTGTAAGAGACAAGACAGATCATTGAAACAGATCGGTTATTTAAGCAAACCTGCAGAAGCAATCTATATGCTAACTTGTCCCATATGAATAATGCGTAAGATTGACTCCGGAAAAGATCTCGAATCCCATATTTGAACTTGATATTGTTTGCCGATCCCTTCATTATACCGTGGAGCAAGCCAATAAATTTGGCATACAGATTGGAACCACCCGGATCCTTTGAATTCGATCTGTCAGATGAAATGATTTCATATAGAGCCTGCATCACATATTCAAAGATTGTTATATATGTATGTGAAGAAAGTGAGAGGAAAGACAGAGAAATCAATGATATTATTGATTTGTGTATACCCGATGAAACTGAAAAAACATGTAGAAATCGTGATCGCCAAAAAAAACCCGAGAAGGTTTCCTTTCTTCATCGTGAAATTGATCAGAAGGGTTAATCCCAAGGATAGGATGTAAGAAGGTAGTCCAAAAGCTCATTGATTTATCAATTTGTTCTCTGCTTCGCCATATTTCCTCAAGACCGGATTGAACAATTTTATGCAAGTGTTCATGAATGCTAAAGTCACAATATTCATATTCCGTACAATGGCAGTTAAGGAAGCTGCTATGGTGTGCTATTGCATTATCAGCATAAATTTCAGCCCAAGCTTTGTCAAAATCCACAATACATCTTCTCAACTCCAGTTGTCTTTGCTTCAGGCGCTCGAGAACGTGATTCAAACCCAGAACCGGATAGCTTCGTGACTTGTTCATCCAATCAAGGAAACGATCACCATAATATACATTCATACAATTCAAAGCTCCAGCTGCAACATTAACAACAAAAATTGAATATGCAGCACAATTAATAATCAGATAATTCACAAATGTAAATCATTTCTAGTTACGAACTGGTAAAGTATTCTTCGATCCTGAATGGAATTTCGACTTCAATTTGCTTCTCCTTAATACTGTCGAGTAAATCCTCGGCTTCTTTGGAAAAAGATCTCACATCTTGCAACATTCTATCCAAATCACATCTATCATTGTCACGTTTTAGAAAACCTACTTCATACCAATCATTTCCAAGCATCTCCTTCAAAGCTTGATCAACATCTATCTTATCTTGATATTGTAGGATAATATTGAATCCGGAGATTAACTTGGGACGGCCTGCTAGCAATTCCTTTGCTTTTGCCATGGTTTTGTGTCTGTCGACTCTACAATAGTGATGGAAATCATGGCAGGAATTAATCGATCCATCACACTAAAAGCAATTTATCCAAAAAAGTTGTAAGTTCTATCATATGCACCTTTTTTCCTTGAAATCTTTCACAATTTCAAGAAACATTGCAAATTTGTCTGTTTGGTCCGGATAAAAGGCATCCTTCACTTCCATTGCAAACTTTACGCCATCATTTGGTGGTGTCGGTTGTTCCGATCTCTCGTCGCTTTGTAGCTCATCGAATCATTTCGAGATTTAATCAGATTTCATTGTAAAGAAAACAAGAACACAAATATTTGTATTCATATTTCATTGGTTGCTTCTGGCGCAAGCAATAACCTTTGTAACGATTCAAGAAGAGGGATTTTTAAGTATGAACTAAAAAAATTAACCAAAAACCAAAATCAAGAAGGATCATGTTTAAGATAGGAAAAGGCAAAAAGAAAAGAGAAATGTACTTACACATAATCGGAACTAGATGGGTTGGATTGAGAGCTGATGATCGTGTTATCATCATCATGAGACGCCATCCTCTCTGCAGAATAAAGAGATTGAACATATACTCAAGAACCAAACAGAAAACAAGAAGAAATCAAATAAACAAAAAAGGGGAAAACGACCATTTTCTTGCTCAATTTTACTTACCAGTTCTTTGTCTCTAGGAAGAATGCAAGCTAAGATCGGAAATTCGATTAGAAGAAGGAGAGATTCAATTGAACCAGTGGGTTCAGTTGAAAGAGAAGAAAAATGAATGGAAGAATCATCAAATTTGCCTTCTTATATTCTGAAGAAGAGAAGTTTTGGAGGGAAGTTCAACGGTTTACATTGGTCCAATAATAGTTTTTAACAGTTTTTTTTTTTCCTTTTAATTCTAATTCATACGAACTTTTTCATCTCTCGGAAAACTTCTAAAGTAGTCCGATACCCCCAACAACAGTTCGAGTAGTGTAATGTCGTCATTTGAGTATGTTAGTGACAATAGTGATAAGCAAAATAGTAAATGGCAAAACACAAAATAATGGAAACCGCTGAGATACATAGATCGATGTTACTTAAAACTGCAAAAGAAAAACAAAACAAGTTTCCGGACCGAGCATGGATGACAAGCCGGTATGGAGCATACATCGGCAAAATTGAACCCGATAAGATCAAAAAAGGGAAACGTATTTATGAACTATTTATGGATTGGGGTAAACTACTTATGAACTGAAAATTTGAGAAATAAAATGTACTTACAAATTCAAATCGAAATATGGCCTTCTGATGAAGTAAGGCTCTATAACTTTAGCAAAAATAGACCGATTTGTTCAACCCTTCATGTGTAAAAGAATTTGCGTGATAAAATGATTCAATGAGCTTAGGATTGATGTATCATGTCTCTATGTGTGATGATTGCAAGCTGCAGCAAATAAGCTGGAGTCAATAAGTACTTATTCACAAGACCGTTTAATGGAGTGATCGTCCAAAAAGATTAATTGATTTTTTTTCTTTCCTTCTTTTTTCTGAACCTGTAAAACCAATCTATATGCTAACTTGTCCCATATGAATAACAGGTAAGATTGATTCCGGAGAAGACATCGAATTTTATCTGTGAACGTTATATGGTCGATCAGTGAAGAGAGATCAAGTAACAGAATTAACGCCGATCAGTGACGTGATAATCATGATCATGATCATGATCGAGGCTTCCGCTTCTGTAAAAGTAACAGAATTAACGCCGGCATTAACTGATCATGAAAATAATTATATAAATAGTTGAAGAAAGATTACGTATATATATATATATACCCTTTTGAAGTGATATCTATCACAACATCGCGAAACATGTTATATTTTCTCTTTTGATTTGGTTTCAAGGTCTTGTGCACTTTTAGCATATACATTCCGGCTTCCCTGGATGTTTCTTCCGCACCGGCTCTGAATCCTCAGCTTTGAGATTCCCCGTACCTTCCAAATTGAACATACAATTTAAGATTAATCAGATATCATACAATTTTTCTTTTTCTTTTTTTCTTTTTTTGTGTTAAATTATAGTCCAAAATCAGGCTTAAGCAAGCAACACCTTATGCTAAGTTCTAACCACTTGTTTCCATGAAAACAATAAGCATATATGAACAAAAGGATCAAACAGAGGAAAAGCATAGAGAAAATAATTACTTACTATCGTTTAAGCCGAACCCTGCCGGTATTATCATCCTGACAATTCTTCATCTCTGCTAATAATTCTCAAGCAAAGGCCACTCTACTATATTTATAGAAGAGATAAAGGTAGAGATGTAGAATCCTAGTAGATATATAGAATTGAAGAGAGATTTAGTATCGTGTGGGCCTAAAATACTTTTTAAATTTAGTGAGATTATCATCACTCCGGAAAATTCTTTACCCTCACGCCATCCCATCAACTGAATTGAAGGCCAGGTCGGAGCAGACTTCTGAAGAACGTCTCAGAAAGATCAGAAACCATAAACCAGAAAAAAGTGCAGTACATAACCTTATCAACCAATCAG
Source organism: Coriaria nepalensis (assembly GCA_027186245.1). Taxonomy (NCBI): domain Eukaryota; kingdom Viridiplantae; phylum Streptophyta; class Magnoliopsida; order Cucurbitales; family Coriariaceae; genus Coriaria; species Coriaria nepalensis. The sequence continues at coordinate 9,269,782 of CP114496.1, read as the reverse complement.
TATGTTAACTTGTCCATGGTGAATGAAACATGAGACCGATTTTCGATGATAGCTTGGAATTCACGGGCGAACATTGCGTCATCAATGGATTCATCCAGCAATTGGTCGAGAGCAGTCTTAAATCTTGCACAACATTAAGGTCATAGATTGAACTTGAGTTACTATATATCTTACATTGCACACTAAACATAATATTGGGATTAATGTCATGTCTGCACCTTCTGTATTCGATTTTTCTGACAAAACTCTTTTCATATAAAACCTGTCAAATTCATAGTTTATGACCTTTTATGTTATGTCCCAACTCCTACTAGAAAATAGTGACGAACAAAAAAAGGACAGAGAGAAAAACATCTTCTCATACTTGATGTAACCGAAAAAGCTCATAGAAATCGCCATTGCCAAAGAAAAATCGCTCGAGAAGATTCACCTAATAAAGGTTCCATTATCCATTATTCATAATTCCAAGAAACATGCGATATTTCTCCTCTTGGTGTGGACAAAAGGTCTGCTTCACTTTAGCAGCATGCATTAAGGCAGCAAAGCGTCCGGATTATACTCATTGCTTTTGAGCACAAGAACATAAATTATACTCGGAAATCAAAATTCCGGATTCGTGAGTGAGCGACAAAGACCAGATGAAGAGGAAAGAAAGAAATGAAAGGGAACGTATCGTAATTTACAAAGAATCAGACGTTTCCATATCTGACAAACTGAACACAGAAAATGACAAGAAATTGGAGAACTAATGTGAAGACCCCAGATCAGAAAATTCTGAGAAATTCAAACACTCTTTTTCCTCGGAAAGTAGACAAGAGGACTGGAGCGGTGAGGGGATTTTGATTGCTTAGAGAGCAAGAAAAAGAAAAATGAATGGAAGAGCCCAACTGGATTTGCTTTTCGCGGCAAAATGGAATAGACCGTTTGTAATATGTTCAATGTAAGCTTTATTGGCCCAAAAAATGTAAGCCCAAAACAAAAAGGAAAAAATGTAATAAATGAAGCCCATCCCACCTATCCAATTGGGCCTAAAGAGATTAAGCCCACAAGAAAAGTTGAAAAATGGGGCACATTTTGAAACATGATGTACAAAGCCCATTCATGAGACATCAACAAGAAGAACAAAAAAGAAAAACCAAAATAAAAAACAAAAACAAAAATTAAATAAAAAAAAATGTTAGAACTTAATATTCTAATTAGGTAGCCTAATATAGTTGGCCTAAAAATATTTAAATAAATAAAATTATATGAGAAATTAATTAAATATTAATAATTAAAAATATTTCAAATTAATTTAAATATCCATTTCCGAAAATAAACAAAAAAGTTACTACTGCATTTTACAATTATACATCAAACAAGCCTTATTGCTTTATTTAGCTGTTAACATGATTAGGGATTAATCCTTAAAAACTTTTAATTATCCAATCATACTTTTATACGTAAAAAAATATAAATATAAATATATTTATAAAAAAAAAAAAAAAACTATTTAATTTACTCTTGGGTGATGTTGGCATGGTTCCTTTGGAGACTAACCAATGAGAAATAGGCACCTGTGGGTCCTTTTGCCAACAAGGCCGAGTGGGTCCCTTTCTCCATCACCTTCCCTTTGTCCAACACAGCAATCATATCACAATTCTGAATAGTACTCAATCTATGTGCCACAACCACACTTGTCCTCCCGACCATCACGCGCTCCAGCGCATCTTGCACCACCTTCTCCGACTGACTATCAAGAGCACTGGTCGCTTCGTCTAGCAACAGTAATGCAGGATTCTTCAGTATTGCACGCGCTATTGCAATGCGTTGCTTTTGCCCTCCTGATAGTTGCACCCCTCTGTCCCCACACCACGTGTCATACCCTTCTTTCAATCCCGCAATGAAATCGTGAGCGTTGGCTGCTTTAGCGGCCACCATGATCTCTGATTCGTCGACCGTGTCATCGGACGCTCTGTATACGATATTTTTTCTGATTGTTCCTGCGAATAAGGTTGGTTCTTGACTAACTAATGCTACATGTCTCCTTAATGATCTAAGATTATATGATCTGATATCACGACCGTCTATTTTGATACTTCCTCTCTGTGGGTCATAAAATCTCTCCACCAATCCAATAATAGTTGACTTACCCGACCCACTTTGACCGACCAATGCCGTTGATTTTCCGGCCTCGATGTTGATTGAGAAGCCCTTAAGGATCGTAACGTTGGGTCTAGCCGGATATGCAAAGTCCACGTCACGGATTTCTACTCGGCCCGTGATCTTAGTCGGCTTGAACCCTTCTGGGTCATCAGGCTCGATTTTGGTATATCGGTCCAATACGGCAAAGACCGATCCAACAGCATCCGAGCCTTTGGCGATGTCCGTGGTCATACTTCCGGCATCCGCAATCACACGACCCGTGCTTATTAAGATCATGAAGGTCTCAAATAAGGCCTTTGCGCCAATGTAGCCTTTGCTAATAAGCTTGCCACCATACCAAAAGTCGAATGCCCATGTGCAACTTGCAAGGCTATTAGAAATGCCGAGTCCAATGCCGGCATACCACGATTGTCTAATACTCTCGCGGCGCGGGCCTTCAATGGCCTTTTCGAGCATTGTTAAGATTCGATCCTGAGATGAGAATGCGGTAATGGTTCGAAGATTCGACACGGCCTCCGCGGCGAGCTTGCTGCTTTCATCTTGGGCTTTGATGGCCTTTTGTGTCAAGCTTTTCAAAAGGACCCGTCGAAAATAGAAGCAAGCAATTACAAGGGGCTGAATTGCTATCATAACTATAGCCAGTCTCCATGCAATGACCAATCCCATTCCAAATGCTACGGTCACGGCTGAGATGGTTTGGACCAGAAGAGCCATCCTATCACCCACTAAAGACCTCACCTGTCAAAACCAATTCATAGTTGTTAGAATCTACAGGTGCAAATGATCAAGCCATGAGCCATTGTTAGGCCCAAGATCATGACATAAGAAATAGAGGCTTACCACATTGGCATCTTTGGCAAGTCTAGAGCAAATTGCACCACTAGAGTTCTCATCTTGATCAAACCATCCAACTTCAAATGTGAGTATCTTAGAAAACATTCGCTCTCTAACTCTCTTGGTCAAGTACTCCCCCATGTAAGCAAAATTGTAGTGCTGGATTACATTGATGAGCAAGGAGAACACCGCCAATGCAAGAAAACACAAAGCATAAGTCATTGTCTTGTCCTTAATCTCGTCGTGACTTGTCAGAAAATAAACCGATATCATAGACCCCATGGCGAACGCATACAAAGGTTGCACCGCACCGAATAATGTTGCACCTGTACACCCCATCATTGCCTCCTTCCATTCTGGCATATTCAAAGCTAACAATCTTCGAAACGACGGTACAGGGAATTTCTGTTCTTCTTGATCCAAAGTGATCATTTCTTCATTTGTCAGTGAAAATCGTCCCGATGCTAGTGAATTAGCCGAACTTGACCGACTAATCACCAAGGATTGCCTGCGACTGCTTGTGTTGTTCCTATCGTTGTTTGATATGGAAGACGGGGGGATGTATGCCAACTCTTGTGGGGTCCGCTCTTTCTCCGATTGTTGGAGACGGATAAGTGCAGTGTAAAGGCCATCCTCACGTTCGATAAGCTCGTTATGTGAGCCCGTTTCCATGACTTGGCCATTCTGGATGACGGCTATGACATCAGCATGTCGAATCGTTGATAATCGGTGGGCAATGACGATGGTGGTGCGGCCCACGGAAGCTTTGTCGAGCGCTTCTTGGACTATTCTTTCGGATTCGGAGTCTAATGCACTCGTGGCCTCATCCAATAGAAGCACTCTCGGTTTCTTGATTATAGCTCTTGCAATGGAAATTCTTTGCTTTTGTCCTCCTGACATTTGAACTCCTCTCTCACCAACCTACGCACACATACAAATTCAGTTTATGGGCATAATGTATATGGGAAAAACAAGATACCGGTTCTCCGGTACTGTCTCCGCAGGAGACTTGAATTCAAATCCTGAAAAGTAATAAATTCAAAGAATATTCTACGTACACCACTAGCTATTACATTAATAGCAAAATACTTTAGGAAAGCATAACAAGTATAATATTTATAATATACCTGAGTATCATATCCTTGAGGCAACTGGCAAATGAAGTTGTGAGCATTTGAAGCTTTAGCAGCCTCAATAATATCTTCAATGGAAGCATCTTCCTTCCCAAAAAGTATATTCTCTTTAATAGAGGTAGCGAAAAGTGCCGGCTCTTGGCTAACTAAACCCATTTGTGACCTTAACCACTTGAGTTGAAGCTTATCAATGGCCACCCCATCAAGAAGGACCTGACCGCCAAGTGGGTCGTAGAATCTTTGCAAAAGTGATATCACGGTTGATTTTCCGGACCCACTACCTCCAACCAAGGCGACCGTCATGCCTGCTGGAACTTTGAGGCTGAAATCTTTGAAGATTATGCTTTCAGGCCTTGATGGGTATGAGAATTCAGTGTTCTTGAATTCAACTTCTCCTAGAACATTCTCCAGCACTTGGCCTTCCATGTTGTCCGAATCAATCTTCGGCACCCTCTTTATCACTTCCATTATTCTTTCCCCCGCTGAAAATGCTTCCGAGAAGTACTTTAAGTTGGATAAGCCTGATCCTAATGCTCTGCAGGGCATCAATTAGAATGTAAGAATCTCAAGTTGTACTGAGTTGTCACAGTCCTATAACATGTTTGTAAAAATGAGTTAATATATAAAAAGTATTGAATGCTTACAAGCCACCAACTGCAATGGCCGCACCGACGGCAAAAACGGTCCCACCTTTAGCCCCATGATACATGACCATTCTACTACCATACCAAGACATGAAAGACCAAATAGCAAAAACGATACCGTTGCTACCAATTGCCAAACCTTTAGCCAATCCTTGCTTCAAACCCAACTTAACAGACCCATTTAGAGACGAAGAGAACTCGTTCATTGTATTGTTTTCTCCCACGAATGCATACACCGTCCGGATTGAAGATATAGCCTGCTCGGCTATTGTCCCTGCCTTATTGTACTCTTCCCTTATCTTTCTTGCTAAACCCATCAAAATTCGTCCATACATCAAACCAGGTATTACTAGAAGTAGTATGAAAGGCAATCCCACTATGGCTAATCTCCATAGCAATGCAAACGCCGCGACGTAGCTTCCCAGAAACATGGACGCATTTAACATGAAATTCGGTATCTGAAAAAAAAAATAATAATAGTTATAATAATTTATTTGCTTGTTCGATAATGAAAAGAATATGTAAAATAAAATATCTCATACAACTATTACATATGTCACGTTATTTAATACAAACGACATTGAAGGTCTGGATCTAAAATGAACCTTTTCGCTAAGAACATCTTGGATTACAAGAGTATCATTGGAAACGCCAGTTATTACTTCGGACGTGCTTGTAACATGCAAATCAAAGTAACCAACGTCCTGTCTAAGAACAGCTTTTAGATATCTAGCTCTCATTCTTGTTGCTTGTCTTTCTCCTGTTCTTGTCCAGCAGTATCCCTCTGTAAAGCCACAATCAAACGAAGCATAAGAAAACGACAAAGCACAAACAGAATCAAAAAGAAAAAGGAAGTAAAAGTTTGTAATGCTAATGAAACCCACCTAGAAAACAAGCAACAAATGACCCACAAGCGACGTATAAGAGCGCCACTGCATTCTGTCCACCACAAAAGTAACGATCAAGCTCACAACTTATTACTTCAACTTTTTTACTATTCACCAAATGTTTTTACTATTCACCAAATGTTTTTACTATTCAGTAACTTTCTTGACACACATATATATGTATAGGACTATAGGAGACATTTTAAAGTGCTCGAGGATTATGTAATTATGTATTCCCGACTTTCAATTTCGCCGTATCACTATTTTGGGATGATATACCGCAAATCAGACCCCCTGGATTCTCATATATATATATATATATATATATAATTTTCTGCTATATATGATAGAAATTGACTTATTTATAACGTTTGAATAAGATAACTCTCATTTGAATATGGAGTCGTGCTCGTGGTGGAAAACTCCATGTATCTCAATTTGAAATTTAATTTTCAACCAAAAAAACGTTTAGAACAACATCTAAAACGAACTGACGTTTAGACCAAACCATATATAGATAGCTACAGAGAAGAGATAGAGTACCTTATTGATGTTATGTTGAAAAGAATCTCCTACGTTAGATGAATCGAGATTGCCTATATCGTTCATCAACCGGCTAGTAATAAACAAAACAAGCGGCGTGGTTATCCCGTCCCCAATAGCTCCAGCGAGGCCGAGACTCATCAACAGAATATCAACACCATCTGCATGCATAATAATCGACCTAATAGACCAGTTACTATTCTTCTTCTTCTTAATTCCAACACCATCTTTCCCCCCTTCCATTCCGTTTTTTCCCCCTTCTTTCTCGGGAAACATGCAAGTTTCAGTTTCTGCTGTGTAGTGTTTTGGAAAGGAACATGTAATAAGATGTAGTTAGGAATGGAAGGTTAAGATGTATATATATATATATTTATATATATATGTAGAGAGAGAGTTATGAGAGTTTGAACAAAAATTGAGGTGCTTTCTTGTGGGGATTGCATGTGGTCAGGTTTATGTTATTGCGGGAACGTGATTCATATTTAGATGCGGCACAGTTGACCGTCTATGATCAAATTGTTAATAGGGTCACTAATGACGTTGATTGGCTTAGTGGGTCCCATATATGGATGCTTAAAAGTTAAAAATACTCCCCTTTAAAAAAGAAAAAAAAGAAAGAAAGTTTTTTAGGAAATTTGTGGTCAAGCGGGTTTAAATCATTTGATGTTGCCTTTCCAAACCAAAATAATAATAATAATTAATTAATTAAATTTACATTAAATAACACTTTTTTATGAACTTATAATGAAAATATATAAATATATTACGTTGTATAAAAAAATTATTTTTGCATCAATTTCAAGTCCCGAAAAAGATTTTATAAGATTAAAATATATATATATATTCAATAAGTTATAATAAATCCGAATAATTATCCGTGACGAACTTTTAGATCATAATTACTCTAATAAATAACTATATGAAATAAATAAGAGAGATATTAGAAAAATAATTTAAGTATAAAATAAAATTAAAAATTAAAAAAAAATTTCACTTATTTAAGATTTTTTTTTATAATCTTAATTAGAAAATTTAATATTATTATATTTATCTATTTATTATAATTTTATATTTTTGTCGTATTTATTTTGTATTTTGATCTTTTAACTTTAGATGAGGAATCTTAGCATTTTGCAAACTTAATTTATAATTAAGATAATGCAAATTAGTAAGTGATGATTGATGCGTTATTGTCAAAGTGCGTGAACTTATTCCTTCCGATGCGTTCTCTGTCGAAGAGAATTTATGAGATTTGCAAATTTTTGTGAAGATGAACTAGGAATTAGATTAACGACGTAACCCAGATTAGTATTTGATATATAAATTGTTTTATGTATTAACGACGTAACCCAGATTAATAAAGAAATTGTTCCACTTTCTCTCTCCAACTCACTCACGATCTTCAAATAGAGAAATAAACAGTAACCTAGCTTCATGAATTCAATCTTTATTATCATCTTCTTCTATATCTCTTTTCTTCTTCTTCTTCTACTTCTTTAAAATGTCTCGTACTCGGAAGCGAGACAGTGAGAAGAAACGACATCATTCTTCGTCGTTAGAGGCAACATCAACTGACGGAAAGAGAGTGAGGACAAAGCTGAAACCAATGGTCGAATACTCATCCAATTCACTGGTACATGTATGTAAATAGGATTTTCTAAAAGTTAGGGCTTTTTTATTTCTGAAATTTATAAAATTTAGAGTTTAGGGGGTTGTTTCTCAAGTATGGGGCCTAAATTGTGTCTGTTGAGTGAGAAATGTTAACATGATGGCTTTGAACTAAAGGCATTATACCTTTGAGGGATTTTTCTGAATTCTGGTGAACTCCCAAACTCCTTCATTATCTGACGAGCCAAGTGCCAGTGAAGTTAGGAGACTATGGTGTATATAGAGTACGACCCTACATTTGATTAATAATAAGAATATTTCACTATTCCGTAAAAAGATAGCAATAGTAATTTATTGGCAATATTTAGACATGTGTTAGTTAATCACTTAGTTATTTTGATTCTTATTCTTTAGACATGTGTTAGCTGGTAACTAATAGTTGTAAAATTGACATTTTGTTATGATTATAAAACATGGTTGTGATTTTAATTGTTGCAGTTGCAAATAAACCTCTATGGTTGAACATTTCTATGTTTTGGATGTTCTTATGTTTTGCACTTGGATTTGGTTTAATAGATTTTGATGTGGTTGTTGAAATAGAAGATAATTTTACAAGTAGATACTTTAAAGTATGTATCGACCTTTCTCAATTGCTCAAGAGTTCTTAATTAGGAGTCATTGAGCAATCGGATGATGAGGATAAATTTTTTGAAGTCTTTGTCAACCTTTTATGAATACTCAATGGTTCCTCATTAGGAGTGATTGAGCAATCAGATGAGGTGAATAAAGATTTTGAAGTCTCTGTCAATATTTCTCAATTCTTCAATAACTCATAATTATGAGGCCATTGAGCATTTGGGTGAAGAGGACAGAGACTTCAAAATCTCTATCCACTTTTCTCAACTACTCAATGGTTCAAAATTAAGTAACCATTGAGCAATCAAGTGGAGAAAAAAAAACTTGTAAGGTTATACTTTTGAGAAACGACTCTTAGTGATAGAGAAATCGGGTCATAATTTAAGGTATAATATTTAGCTTTAGGTCTAAGGTATAACCCTTATGTCTAAAACTAACCCTTACGTGCAAAGTATAACCTCGAGATCTAAGGTATAAGGTTATACATTAAACCATAACCTTATACATAAATCTAAATATTATACCTTAGATCTAGGTCTAAAGGTTATATCTTATATCTAAAGGTTAGACTTAGATCTAAAATTATACCTTAGACCTTAAATCTAAATGCTATACCTTAGGTCTAAAAGTTATATTTTACATCTAAAGGTTGGACTTAGACATAAATATTATACCTTAAACCTTTAACCTAAATGTTATACTTTAGGTCTAAAGGTTATACCTTACATCTAAAAGTTAGACTTAGACCTAATGGTTATACCTTATACCTAAACTTAAATATTATATCTTAGATCTAAGGATTATACTTAGACCTAAAAGTTATACCTTAGACCTAAACATAAATATTATACCTTAGGTCTAAAGGTTATACCTTACATCTAAAGGCTAGACTTAGGCCTAAAGGTTATACCTTAGATCTAAATATTATATCTTACATCTAAAAGTTATACTTAGACCTAAAGGTTATGTTTTAGACCTAAACCTAAATGTTATACTTTACATCTAAAAGTTAGACTTAGACTTAAATGTTATACTTTATATCTAAAGATTAGACTTACACCTAAATGTTATAACTTATATCTAAAGTTATACCTTATATCTAAAGGTTATATCTTACATCGAACGGTTAGATTTATACCTAATGGTTATATCTTAGACCTAAACCTAAATGTTATACCTTAGATCTAAGTCTAAAAGTTATACCTTACATCTAAAGGTTAGACTTAGACCTAAATATTATACCATAAACTTTAAACTTAAATATTATACCTTATTAGGTCAAAAGTTTATACCTCAAAGGTTTAACCATACAAGTCACTTTCCTCTCTACCTAATTGACCAATGACTCTTTAATTTGGAACCATTGAGCAATCAGGAAAAGCTGACAGAGACTTCAAAGTTTTTGTCTATAAAACCATCATCCCTTTCCACAATCATATCAAAACATGTTCAGTCAAATCAGAATATATATATTCATGAATATCCAAAACCAAATCATGTTCATTCAACTTTAAGGATATACATCAAAAATCACATTCATAGTTCTCTCAAAAGATGACTACATCAAAAATCACATTCATAGTTCCCCCAAAATATGACTACATCAAAAATCACATTCACATTTACATCAAGCGGGATCACTATAAATAGGGAGGATATGAGGCTTGGGGACGATTAGAGGCTTAAGGGCTGTATGTAGTAGAGAAATTATATTCCGACATATCCTCTTATTATGCCCAAGGACGCCATAGTAGTTCATTAGTTAGTATGTAATCTACTTATCATAATTCTCAATAATTCTTGCTCTCTCAAAGTGTTCTTCCCCATACTCTTAATTCACAACATTTCCTTTGTTGTTGTGATGACTGAAATGTTCTTCACCAACTCTTTCACCTTCTTCATTATCAACATTAGGATCAACATCAGCATCAACATCATCATCATCATCCTTAACATCAAACTCAATTTCATCCACGTCCATGAAATAAAAATCATCATCCTCATCCAAAGCCTCATCATCATTATAATTTGTGTCACTAACGTGATTATAATCATGAAAAACCTTGCAATTCTTATAATTTGGTATGTCACTAAGGCAATCATCAGGAACAGTAGGAATTTTAGATTATTGACCATTATGCTCACCATATGAATGTCTCCGAGTCTTCGGAATCAACTTCACGTACAAGGGAGATTTTTCATAATTAGATCGTAAGTGGCATAAAACTTCCTTCACGTTTTTGTCATTTCTTATAAATAGTGATGAAGATAACATTTTACTCATATACGACAGTTCCAACTAAATTCATTGCAATCAACATTTATAGAATTATATACAACTTCCAACAGCTAAATATACATCACATTAGATTCTATTGAAACTCCAGTTGCTCCATCCGTGATATTTTGATGCCAAAACAACGAATTTTTTTTCTCATGTAGGTTCACATTCTTCTCATTCCATTTACTATTGAATCATATAATAACGAAATAATTTTGTATTTATGTAGAAGAAAAAATAATAAAAAAAAAATTAGTATTCTTAGTTGCAAAGTTGAAAGTCTATGTTGTCTGATTGTTCAATAGTTTCAAATTATAGAGTCATTGAGCAATCGGGAAAAATAAATCTTTTTCCAGTGACTGCTCAATGAATCTTAATTATGGAGTCATTGAACAATCGGGCAATACGAACATAATTATTTTGCATATTTCTATATTTTCTACATTTTCCATATTTTTATATTTTCTACATTTATCATATTTCTACATTTTCTAATTGCATAACAATTCGAAAACACAATACAAATCAAATGAAAACAAAATAAATCCAACATATCTTAATTATTTATCAAATATTAAAAGAAAAATCAAATACAAAAGTTTGAAACTTACCTAGATGATATATCTATTTTCAAACTTTTGATAGTCGATTCTAAAGTTTGAAAATGAATTTAATTCACAAAATAAGGTAAAATAAATTAGAAATAATAAAAAAAAATGAGATTTTGAGCAATATAATGAAGGTAATTTTATCATTTCAAAAGTTTTGCTTTCATATTTTTTTTTTTCTATAATCCTTACAAAGATGTTCATTTCTATAATTTAAAAAAAAAAAAAAAAAAAAGAATAAGAGGAGATGATAACGCACTTGCGTTCGTGAATAGAAATGAGGACGAGAGATAGTTGCATACGACTATTTATATATACAACTTACTAATTTAGTTGATTAGTGATGTAGTAAATAAAAAAGGAAAAGGTAGTATGCCTATATAATTATATATATAATTAAAAAAAATTGATTCAATATAAATATATTTTATATAATAATTTCTTTTGATCTTATATTTATATCAATAATTATTAAATATTTTTTAATTTTTATTTGTTTAAAAAATACATGACATTACATCAAAAACAGTGACCATAGTCGTCGAGCTAGAAAATAACCTCTTATTATTATTATTATTATTATTATAAATTTATGTGCATATACTAATATATGGGTCATATAGACATTTGGACTATGAGGTGTTCCAAACATTTTATTATAGGTTGAAGTACTTAATATAATTGTTAGTAATTCTAATAGGATTAGTCACTAATCAATACTAAGCAGCTGATTACTGACCTGATTAATTATGATACAATCTTAGTACGTAACAGAAAACGGAAAAAAAGAGATAACTTAGTGAATATATAATCTCGGTTTCTAGTATTAATAATCATCGGATTGTAATTCAATCACATATACAATAATAGCATTGGGAATATGTATGTCTATACGTCAGTGAAGTCCACTGGCCAGCCTATAAAAACATTGAGTCCTATACAATAGTTTAAATGTTTAAATTACCAAAATATGATGTCACATCAGCCTCAATTAGCGTTAAATATTGACTAAAATAAGAAGATAATGATATTAAACATCATAAGATATGTTATTGATGCTACTTTAAACATCACATTTGTCTCCCTAATCACGATCCTTTTTACAAGTAGAACTTGACTCATGTGGCAAGGGTTTTGTTTTGTTTTTGTTTTCCTTGGCCAAAAGAGTTGGATTTCCTTTAAGAATAAAAATCAAAATGAAAATGAAAATAAAAAGGTTTTTTTTTTGAGTCTATAAAAAAAAAAATAGAACCAAACATACCATAAGATTTAGTATTAAGATTTTAATCGGCAATTAAAAAAACATGATGGTTTTGATTTGCATTAGTAACATGGTCTTAACTTTTAAACATGGGTTTAGTATAACATTGGTTTAGCATATGCTTGGTCAGACTCACTACCTAATTGGGAATCTCTAACAACATCCATGACATGAAATTGATGGATGCACTTACTTAACCAGAGTGTTAGTTAGAGACGTTTAGGTCTCTACCATGATGATGATCTCAAAATGAGCTCGTCACTAAATAATTGCTACGAAGATGGATGTGTTTCAACTTTCAATCATGTGATTTGCTAACAATTGCTTTTAATTATATGTTCATTAGTTGGACCAACAATCAATGAGAGAGTAGAAGACAAAGACAAATGAATTAGGCTAGTTTTTTTGATCCATATGGGAATTATATTCACCCAAAGGAATATTATCTTTCGAAGAAGAAGCAAGAAGATGAAGGTAAAAAATTTATCATTTAATTTTATTGTCCTGCTGTTGTGAGATCACACGACTCCAATAATTCATAGGACACTCATGACCCATAACAAGATTCTACTTTTTAGAATTCTTACCCGAAAGCTTTACAATTCCTTTGTAGATTAGTTGTATTAAAATAGCTTTTTCAAAGTCGGTTTGTTTTTCTACACAAAAAGAATCTTATCTCTTCACACTTTTTTTTATGAACCTGCATGAAGAAAGCCTGCGAACTCCTAGTTCTTAATCTTTTGATTTTCCCCTTTCATAAACCTTGTAAGAATTTTCATTCATAAATCTTTGGTGACTCTTTCTCCTCTCTAAGTCGTACTAATCATGGGAAGGTTTTTAGAATCCTACAAGTCACATTTAGTTATAGCCGAATGAAGATGTTGAAAACCTATAAATTGTTGACAGTGCATTATTAACTCCGATCAATTTAATGGCAAGTATACTAAAAAGGTTTTCTACAAGAAAATCTTCTTCTCCTTCTTTCTCTTTTATCTCTTCTACCTCTATTATAACTTCGTCTGTAAATGAGTTCTCTTCATCTTCGTCTACCCCAAACTATGTTTCAAAAAATAAAGTAGAAGTTTGAGCAAAATACATCAAAGAAAATGAGCTAGATTTGGAAAAGTGATACACCCAGATATATTAGCCAAAGAGATAGAAAAATGGAGGAATAAGCCAAGAATCAAGATTTGCTATACGGTTTGTTGCAGATTCTATCCCGATCAAATCTGCACAGGAATGTTTTTAATTTCCATCTCAGCCCTTACTAGATGAATATATAAAAGATGGATATAAGTTCATCCATCTCGGTCTAGTGTAGATAACAATTAAACCCATAACCCGGTTAGGATTAGTGGTTGTTATTTACTTAGCACTAATAGACAAAAGGCACCTAAGGTATAATGACTCATTATTGGGGTTGGTGGAATACATTAATCTATGATGGTCCAATTTATTTTGAATGTTTTCAAAACTTTTCGTTATCTCTCATAGATCCTCATATTATGAAGGGATTATCATTAAATCTTCGTATGAATGGATTTAATAGGGAACTTTTATCTCATCATATAGTACTCATTTATAGAATTTGCTACCATGACTACTCTCATTCCTGAGATGCGTCCACTACGTGAAACCATAAAACTAAAAGAGACTATTTTGTTTCTCATAAATCTAGAGAAGACGACAATAATGGTTTCCAAAACCATATCTTGGGAAGAAGTGAATATCCCAATGAAAATAGTCTCTAATAAGGTAGTTCTAGCTGCAAAGCCTCCAATTCAATAATTATAAGGGATCTCATAAATTGGTAATGGAAGTGTGGAAATAACATTCTACAATAGAACAAAAATTTATGCCAGAAGATGCTAAATCTAGCTTCTCAGAATCTAGACCCTCAATTTAAATTCTAGATCGGGTTAAGAGCCTAACAAAGATTAGGGATTTATACCAATCTCATTATAGAGTGGATACTCTAACTACTCCAACAACCACCGAGAAGCCAACCTCACCAACCTTTTTAAATATGGGGTATGGTTCATCCCAACGATATATTTTGGTCTTAGAAAAGGGTAAAGAGAAATCATACCTTTGGCAAAAGATAGAAGATCTATATCTTAAAAATCATAATAGAGATTACAGATTCTGGTTAGAGAATATACTCTTTAAAGAAGAATAATGGTACTGGAAAGACAAGTTTAACCAATACGTTGAAAAATTTGGAAAGACTAAAGGTGCTCAATAAGTCAAATAAATTTGATTTTTTCGTGTAGCTTCCAAAAGGGATTTCAGTATAGAAATTTATCCTATCTTAATCTGGAGCAAGGCATTCAGATTTTTGAAATTATCCAACATCTAGAAAATGAGAATTTTCTTTCTCAATTTAAAGCTCCAAAAAAATCTAACGATTATTGCCTCATGACTAGTAATGTCTTTGAGACCTAGAAGACTCAAGGGTCTAAAAAGGACATCCAAGCCATACATCCTTCGACCAAGAACCTTGATGTACTAATGAATTAAAAATATTAGTTTTAGCCACTTTGTTCAAAGCCGAAAATTCAAATATGGAAAAATGGGTTAATAAGATTATAACCCATAACAACTACACAAATTTATTTATGTAGTCTCTAGGAGAACAACAACAGGAAAGGCCATTCATAAAAAGGTGGAAAGACAAGTAAAAGATTTGCCCTTTGACATGCCACTTACAAAGGTCGAAATGACTCGGCCTTCTAAAAAAGTTACCTCATATATATTCGAGGAATTAACATCAAGACTAAAATGATTAAGAATTAAAGAATCCCAAGTTCAAACGCTAGAAACATACTCTTTAATTTCTGATGAAGAAGTGAGCCTAGATGGTTATGTCCTTAAATTGCTAGAGTCAGTTTGAAAAAACCAGCCGAACAATTCAACTCGAAAAGATATTACCATAATCTTACTTCGATTGATGTGTCCTATGAGGAAGACTACCATTCTTCCCTAATGATATTCAATGGTAAATCCATTCGAGAATGGAATATAGAGGCTTGTTAGAATATCAGATTTGGCAACAAGCATATTATATGATAGATGATTTATGCAGAAGCATGCTGGATAGCTCAGAAAGAGGTCCCAAATCATTAGATTTCCTAAGCCATCACTTGTGAATTTGTCGGAAACTAAAAAACTGGTGGGACTATGCCCTAGTAGAGTCAACTAGAGGTGGAATTTTTTAGTGCCATAAAAATGGAAATTAAAATTGAAGGGAATTTTCAATCCATGGTGGTTGTATATGATGTTGTTAACTCCTTAATCTATTCAATGACCTTGTTCTTTTGCGAAAATGCTGCAAATATATATAATAAGGCTTATGAGCAATTAATGAGATTAAGATACCTTGATTTATCGCAATATAAGTGACACAATGATGTATTTATGATCAAAGTACTTCAAAGACTTGACAGTAATATTGAATAATAGAAGCAACATTTTCTAGTGGGATGGCCCAACTCTTTTCCGAAAGAGTAATAGAAGAATTGAAAGTTAATGGAGTTGTCCCATAGGCTAACTATACCTACAGTGAAATTTCTCAAGTCGTTGAAGAGGAAGTAAGAGAGCGTTAGGAAACTTCTACGAGCAAATGAGATTAGACCCATTGTTGAAGCCAGGAAAGCATATAAAGTCTTTTGAGAAAGAGAAGTTCTTTTGAAAGGCTGAGAAGGAGGATAATTAGCCCCCCTACAAGAAAAGAAAGTTTAGGAAATTTACACCTAAGAAATTTATAGCTCAACCCTCTAGAGGGAGTACGATCCATGTTTGCTATAAGTGTGATAAACATGCTTATTATCAAAATAAGTGCCAGATGAAGAGCAAAATTAACGAGTTTTCCATTGACAAAGGATTGAAGAAATCTCTTTGTCATATTTGTTTAATGAATCATAAGATGAAGAGGATATTATGCTTCTCCATTAATTCAATAATGGGAATCAACGATCTTTGTATTAATGTACTAAGCTAAGAAGAAGACGACATGCTCGAAATCTTTGATAATATTCCAAATCTAGAAATGAATATATAACTAATAAAAGCTTTGATGAAGTCCAAGCTAAAACATCATGAAAAGAGTAATTTCCAGAAGAAAATGGAAGAAGGAACTTCTCAATACTTTATTTTAAAGATCCAGAGAAGATACTTTGAACAAGAGAAGACACTCTGAACAAGGGAAGAATAAAAGGGAGTCATCTTTGGAAGACTTAAAGTTCAAAGTTAATCTCCTTTAAAATAAGGTTCAAAATTTAAAAGTTAGGGTTTTTGTTCTAGAGACCATAAACAATATGAAGAACTTTGACAGCACCTCATCTTCCCCCAAAGGAGGAATTGCTACAATGGCCTAACCCTCCACTAGCAATATGCACTTCTCTTCATCCTGTTAAGCAAAAAATTCCTATAGAAAATACCAAAGTATTAAGTCTTCATTCAATACCCAATTTGATATGGATAAATCAAGTTTAGAGGATAATTTCTAAAAAAATTGTACTCTCTTGTTATAATTATGGTCAATAAGGAATATACCCTAAAGCTAAAAGCTTTAATTGATTCTATAGCCGATATGAATTGTATTAATGAAGGAATCATACCTTCAAAATACTTTTCAAAAACCACCAAGGTTGTTAACACAGCTAATATGGCTAAGTTGCTAATTGAATACAAGCTTTTAGATGGTATAGTCTGTAATAATGGAATTTGTTTTCAAATGTCATTCATTATGATGAAAAACCTGGTATAAAGGGTTATTCTTGGAAATCACTTCCTGCCTATGCTTTACCATATCCACTAGATCGATGATAAAGGGATTATAGCATAGATACAAGGACATAAAGTGGATTTTAAAATTTCTTAAAGACCTAAGTATCATGATGTGAATCTGGTGAAAACTTAGATTAATCATAAAGAATGATTTTTTGCTCTCGTTATAGGAGAAAATTAACTCCAAAAAATTGAACATCCGAGTCTCCTCAAATAAAGAAAATAATTTTTGATCTTGAAAGAAAATTTCAATATGAAGTATGTGGTGCAGTCCCTAATGCCTTTTGGGATAAAAAAATTACACGTGGTGAGATTACAATATGGGCCATCTTTCTTTGAGAAAGATATCCCTACTAAACCTATACCGGCATCTATGAACTCTGAGTTGCTAGAAATTTGTAAAAAAGAGATTCAATGCCTTCTTAAGAAGTGGCTAATTCGAAAAAGCTATAGTCCTTAACGTTGCATTGTATTTTATATCCAGAATGAAACCGAGTTGGAAAACAGAGTATCAAGGCTGGTAATTAATCACAAGCCGCTTAATCAAGCACTTTTCTTGATCAGGTACCCTATTCCTAATAAAAGGGATTTCCTACACATATTATTTACCGATAGAATATTTTCAAAGTTTGATATGAAGTTTGAATATTGAAAAATACAAATCAAATATAAGACAACCTTTATATTCCCTTTTAGTCACTAAAAATGGAATGTTATATCATTCGGCTTAAAGAATGCTTTGTCCGAATATCAAAATATTATGAATGAGATATTTAATCCTTATAGGGATTTTACTATAGGTTATATTGACGATGTATTGGTATTTTTCAAATTCCATTGACCAACACTTTAAGCAATTAGAAATATTCTTAAATGTCATGAGAAAAGCAAGTCTTGCAACTTCATCCAAGAAGATAAAGTTATTCCAAATAGAAATTAGGTTTTTGGGTCATAAGATAAAAAATAATACTATTGTCCCAATTCAGCGGGCTACAAAGGTTGCTGATAAATTCCCTAATGTTAATAAAACCAAGACCTAGCTTCAGGGATTCTTAGGAAGTCTAAATTCAGGAATATAAACACTTAGCAAACGATAGTAGGCCTTTGTATAGTAGACTTAGAAAGAATCCTTCAAATTGGATCTAGGAATGTACAAATGCAATCTGTAAAATTAAGTTACAGGGCAAGGAATTGCATTGTCTTAATCTAGCCCATCCTGAGACCTTTAAGATAGTGGAAACGGAGGCCTCCAAATTGGGTTTTGAGGAATTTTAAAATAACGACTGGATAATAAGAACCAGTTAATCTGGTTCACCTCAGGTGATTGGAAAGTGGCTCAATAGAACTACTCTATAGTTAAAATGAAATCTTATATATTATACTGTGTATAAAGAAATTCGAACATGATCTTATAAACAAGCGATTTCCGATCATAATAGATTGTAAAGCGACCAAGACTGTAATCCCCCAATATTTCTAGACTAGGCATAGTAGTGGAAAAATAAATTTAAAGTTGACTCATTAGTAAATTATAATTTCCACATATACCAAATTTTAATGATAGAAATAGTAGGGGATCTTTTTATAAATTTTAAGATTTAACAGGGGCTTAAGTTTAATTAACAAAAAAAAATTTATCAAATGCATCCACGAACATGCTTAATGTTCATTAGTCGTCAAAACTTTCCTTAGACATGTGGCCCCCACCTGTCACCATTTCAACATAAATGGATGACTAGGCTTTTCCTTCCATGCCTATAAAAGGATGCATCCGCATTTCTTTGTTGCACCAACATTTCTTAGAAAAATTAACCATCCAATAGTCCAACTAGCTGAGGTGTTCAGTACCACAGTACCCTCAGGAAACGTGTTAATATCAACTCATTGGTTGCGAGTCATATCAATGAAAGTAGGCAATATGAAATTATTTGCAATCTTATAATATTAGATATGCAAGATTTCGACGTTATATTAAGAATGGACTGGCTCTCAAAATATAGTGCCATAATAGATTATCGAAAGAAGAAAGTGATATTCGACATACCGGAAGAAGAAAAATTTAAATTTATTGGAAATTCAAAGAGAAGCCAGATACCATTAGTATCCGCTATTAAGGCAGCAAAACTGTTAAAAGTGGATGTGAGGGATTCCTTGCCAGCATAGTGGATACAGACAAGGAACAACCACTAAAGCCCAAAGACATTCAAGTAGTTCGCGATTTTCTTGAAGTATTTCCTGAAGAATTACCATAATTGCCCACATATCGAGAAATCGAGTTTCAAATCGATTTAATACCAGGAGCAGCGCCAATCTCAAAAGCTTTGTACCGCATGGTGCTAGCTGAATTAAAAGAACTCCAACTACAACTGCAAGATTTGCTTGACAAAGGATATATTCGTCATAGTTTTTCACTATGGGGAGCGCCAGTATTATTCGTGAAAAAGAAGGACGGGTCAATGAGAATGTGCATTAACTATAGAGAACTCAACAAGATTACTATAAAGAACAAATACCCTCTTCCGAGAATAGATGATTTGTTCGACCAACTCCAAGGAATATCAGCGTTCTCCAAGATCGAGTTAAGATCTGGATATCACTAACTAAAGATTCAAAAAAGTGATGTCCCGAAGACAGCTATGCGGACACGGTACGGCCACTACGAATTTTTGGTCATGCCATATGGTTTGACCAATGCCCTAGTCGCTTTCATGGATTTAATGAATCAGGTATTTAAAGACTATCTGGATAAATTTGTTGTTGCCTTCATAGATGATATTCTGGTATACTGAAAATTTGAGGAGGAGCATGTGAAGCATCTAAAGTGATTTTGCAAACCTTGAAGAATCATTAACTCTATGCCAAATTTAAGAAGTGTGAATTTTAGCAAGATCAAGTTGCTTTTCTTGGACATATCATATCTAAAGATGGTATTTCCGTGGACCCATATCATATCTGAAGCAGTAAGCAAGTGGCCCAAACCTAAGAATGCTTCCGAAGTACGAAGTTTTCTAGGATTAGCTGGATATTATATGCGATTTGTAGAAAGGTTTTCCAGAATCGACACACCACTCACTAGGCTTACTCGAAAGAACCAGAAGTTTGAATGGACCATAGCAACTGAGAAAAGCTTTCAAGAGTCGAAGGAAAAATGAATGAGTGATATTCTTACCATCCCATAAGGTGAGAATGGATTCATAATATATAGCGATGCATCTAAATTGGGGTTAGGAGCAGTATTAATGCAAAACAGGAAAGTAATCGTATATGTTTCACGACAGCTTAAGAATTACGAAAAGAACTACCTAACCCATGACTTAGAACTAGCTGTGGTGGTGTTTGCCCTAAAAGTTTGGAGACACTTCCTCTATGGAGTGCGGTGTGAAATTTATACCGATCATAAGAGCCTAAAGTATTTCTTCACACATAAAGAATTGAACATTAGACAAAGATGGTGGCTAGAATTAGTCAAAGATTATGATTGTGAAATACTGTATCACCTGGGGAAGGCAAATAAAGTAGCTGACGCTTTAAGTTGAAAATCTCCAACCAACCTTGCTGCCCTACACGCCTTACCAACGTCTTTATAAAAAGAAGTGTATAATGCAAAAATTCAGTTGGTGACAGGACGATTATCAACCTTAACCCTCCAACCAAGCATACTTGAGGATATTAAAGGTGCACAAGAGTTCGATGAAGGAATAAAGAAAATCAAACAAGAAATGTGAAAAGATGAGCAATCTGACTTTAAGATATCTATGGATGGGATCCTTAATTTTAAAGAGAGGTTATGCATTCCCATATACGATAAAATAAGACGTTAGATCCTTTCAGAATCACATGAAACTCTGAATTCAGTGCAACCAAGGGCTACCAAGATGTACAAGGACCTAAAAGAGCACTTTTAGTAGACCGGAATGAAGAAGGATGTAACTCAATATGTGGGGAAATATTTGACATGCCAGCAAATTAAGGCAAAACATCAACATCTTGCTGGAGAATTACAAACAATTGAGATTCTGGATTAGAAGTGGGAACAAATTACTTTGGATTTTGTCGTTGGACTTCCCAAAACCACAAAGGGATAAGATGCAATTTGGGTAAACATTGACTAATTAACCAAATCGGCACATTTTCTACCCATACGCAACACATCCTCCCTTGAACATTTAGCAGAGCTTTATGTGCATAAAATTGTTTGACTACATAGAGTACCATTGTCAATAATTTCAGATCAAGATGGTAGATTCATCTCAAACTTTTGGAAAAGTGTACAGCGAGCAATGAGAATGAGACTGAAATTTAGCATGGCCTTTCACCCATGGACAGATGGCCAATCAGAAAGAACCATCCAGACCTTAGAAGATATGCTACAAGCCTACATCCTAGACTTTAAAGGTGCTTCGAATCGATACATGCCACTGATAGAATTTTCCTACAATAATAGTTTTCAAGCAACTATTGGAATTATACCGTGTGAAGCTTTATACGGATGGAAGTGCAGGTCATTAGTTCATTACTACGAAACTGGAGAAGGAAACTTAGCGGCTCCTGACTTCATTGAAACCTCTACTAAAGCAATCAAGAAAATTAAACAGAGAATGGAAACCGCTCTCAGTCGACAAAAGAGCTATGCGGATAAGAGGCATAGACCTCTAGAATTCCAAGTTGGAGATATGGTATTTTTAAAGATCGCACCAATGAAAGGACTGATGAGGTTTGGCAAAAAGGGAAAGTTAAGTCCAAGATATATTAGACCTTTTGAAATAATAGAATGTATTGGCAAAGTTGCCTATAGGCTTGCACTACCGTCAGAGATGTTCTTAGTACACAAGGTGTTCCATGTATCCATGCTGAAAAAGTATGTACCTGATCCTGCACATGTATTAGAAATTGTCCCCGTGCAACTCCAAGAAGATCTAACGTATGAAGAAAGACCAGTACAGATTTTGGATCGCAAGGAAAAGAGGCTTAGGAATAAAGTCTTACCCCTGGTGAAAGTGTTATGGGAAAGCCATAAGACAGAAGAAACTAGAAGGGAAAGGGAAGATAAAATGAAAGAAAAACACTCAAAATTGTTTTAAACTACAGAAATGTATATGTAAAAAGGTTACCATGTACACATGTGAACGTGAAACATAGTATGAATAGTCTATTTAAGGATAGCAATAAAGTACGAATAAAAGTTTAGGAGTGGAAGGATATTACTTCTAGTATTAAATAAAGGAAATATTGAATGATGCAGGCATATTGGCAAGAAACATTCGAACCTAGCTAAAATTTCGAGGACAAAATTTTATAAGGAATGAAGAATGTAATCCTCCAATATTTCTAAACTAGGCATAGTAGTGGGAAAATAAATTTAAAATTGACTCATTAGTAAATTCTAATTTCCACATATACCAAATTTTAATGATAGAAATAGTAGGGGATCTTTTTATAAATTTTAAGATTTAATAGGGGCTTAAGTTTAATTAACAAAAAATAAAATTCTCTGCTGCATCCATGAATATGCTTAATGTTCATTAGTCATCAAAAATTTCCTTAGACATGTGGCCCCCACTTGTCACCATTTCAACATAAATGGATGACTAGGCTTTTCCTTCCATGCCTATAAAAGGCTGCATCCGCAACACATACCAACAGCAAAGGGAAAGAGAGGGAAAGGAAGGAAAAGAAAGAAAAGGAAAGAAAGGAAAGGAAAAGGAAAAGGAAAAGAAAGAGGGAAAAGGAAAAAAAAAAAAAAAAAAAGAGGGAAAAGGAAAAGAAAAGAGAAAGAAAGGGAAAAAGAAAATAGGGAGATGGAAGAAGAAAAGGAAGTAAAAGAATATTAGAATCATCAAATTTCGTAAAGCTCGTTGTAAGTATAGTCTCACTGCAATACCTGGATATTATTTATTTATTGTTATGATTATAATTATATTAATTGAGGATAATATTAATTATTAAGCATGATGACTTGATTATGTCTGCATTAGCATTATAATTATAGCAGGCTAAGTAGAAGTCAAATCCTATGATTACCATGATAGAAATATGGATCATAACTAGAATGAATATAATATAACATGATGGTTTGAGGATAGTACAAACTTTAAACATACTATGAATAAGTGCATATGTTCATATTTCCAGAAGTTAATGTTATGATAAGATAAATAAGAAGTATAAGCATGCATAACATTAAAGTGAGGTGTTGTCGGGTCAAAAGAAGAATCGTTTGTCGATTATAAAAGACCCTAAATGAGGCTAAAGAAAAGGTCATAGGCGAATCGTTGCAACGGTCATAAGCGGACCGTTGATTAGATATTAGTTGACACGCCGACGACAGCTTCCTCAGGACCCAAGTATGTAGAATGATAGGCATTTATCCATGCTAGATATAGGTCATAAAAGCATTAAGTCACGATAGTCATAAAAAGAATAGTGATGTGAGCAAGACTCTATCCTTATTGAGTTTCTAGGTCATAGATGTCTACCCTATGTTGTAGAAAATTACAAAAGTAAGGCAGTAAGCTAAGGAACAGGCGAATGGAGGCTATCAGTCCGTGAGATTATACATATGAGATCCAACCTTTGTAAGTAATGAGTTTGAAAATTGGCACTTCTTATGTATATATACGTATATATATATCCAAATAAAGAATAAAGTTTTTAAAAAGTCTTGGGATTACTTTTCTATGACAAAGACTTCCGTAGTATTTTTAAATTATTACATATATCATTCAAACCACTTTTAGAAGTAAAGTTATTTGTTTAAGGAACAAAATTTTTATAAAAACAAAAAAGTAATGCACCTACTAGTGGTACATGTTTCCCTAGAAAAATATTTGATAAATTAAATAGCTAGTAGGGCGGGCGTTACAAAGAAAATTCTATTTAAAGACATTAAAACCTTAGTATCGAAGCAGATCTTTACAAGGTGGTAAGGAACTCTTTCAATCTTCGATTTGACATCAAGTTTATTAAAGAAAATAATAACTATCTCCCAGATTTTCTAACTTGAAAATTTTTACAATCCCATAAAGAAAGTAAAGCGAAAAACATCTTTTTACTCCAGCTTAGCTCTTCCCATGAAGCAGCTTTTGGATCTTAAAGCTTTAGGATCTAAAAAACGAACAGAGAAATCTCACTCCTCTAGCTCTTCCTCTTCTTCCAAAAAATGTGTCTAAGAAGAGTGATCAACTTCATTCTAAAGAAGCTTTAGAAACCGTGCTTCATCCTCAATTAGATAGTGAGAAGAAATTTTCATATTTCAGAATATGTGAGGATTATCCTATAGAAGATGATGACATCCTAGAAACGGGGACTATAACTCTGAAACAGGTTGACTGGATCTAGGATTTAGCTTGGGAATATCGTCGCGAGCATATTAAGTTGGGGGCTATATCCAAAGTCTTGGATTTGGTTCATCTCTATTCTTGAAAAATGAGGGTATATTTCTATGGACACCGAATTAAAAATTAATTAAATAGTTTTCTCAAAACTGAGTTTTTTAAGGATAATTTTGCCTACCAAATGGTTCAAAGGAACCACTTGGAAAATTAGGTATTGCAAAATAGAACCTAGAAAATGAGTCTACTATGACTACATGGCTGCCTAAAATCAGATTTTTCTTATCTAGAATAATAAGTGGAAATATAGTTGGTAGGTCTCTTTCTATACTGATTAGATAAATTATCCTTTGTGATTTCAAAAATAATTTAATAATTTCGATATTAAAGATTTCTATTACCCTATTTATGTCTAGAAAACTTATATACAAAACAAAATTTCATCTTCTTATCTAATCTTGGCTCTTAAATTCTAATATATTTACCGGATGAGGTTAATTATTAACATGGTTATTACACTTAAGGTATATTCGATATGCATGATCAAGTTGGATATATATTTACGTCATGAATCATATCTATGTAGGTTAACTATTTCCTTAATCTTAAATGATATCGTATTAAAAATTCTCCTTATTTTTCGGTTTTTCTTCTATAGATATAATACCATATGCTTTCTTTATACATAAGTAAAGTGAATTGATGGTACGTAGTTGTATCATATCATAGGCTTAATGGGAGACATATTTCTTCATACTCATGATTCATTTCATTTGTTGTTAGCATTGGTCCAGAATCCATCATTTCTAGGTCAAGACTCGAACTTGAGATAAGTGAAAACTACGTACCAAAATGGAACAACTGTTCAGAAAGACTGTGCTGAGTGCACGCTTATAGATCATTGCTTTATATATATATAACTTGTTGATTTCAAGTTGTGTCATTGATCATCGGTGGTGGGTGAGCTGGAAAGCTTATGATTTTCCCTTGTCATGGAAGTGCAAACATTTTCAGCCGAGCGCATGTTCTTGCAAAAAGGGTTCCTTTTTTTGGCTTTCTAGGGATTTTTCTATTGTGGGAGGTGTAAAATAAAAAAGCTATGGTGGAAATTCAGACAGGCTCTCTTTCTCAGGTCCTGTCTTGTTCCTTTGCTTTGTGATATCACGAGGAGGACCCCCACCAGCACAATAGTTGGATTATACAGAAGAAGCACAATTTTCCCTCCTCTTTTTTTTTTTTTTTTTTTTTTTCTTTCTTTCGAATCACTCTTTCAATCATGTCAAAAGTGATTAAGTAGGTAGCCAGACATGAGTGAGATGATAGTTTACTTAGTGATATTGCGGAATTGACCTATGTGTCGGCCAACTTATAAAACCTTTTTGGATTTAGGTGCTAATTATCCTCTAATTACAAATATTTACCGTGACTAATTGCTTGATATTTGATCTATAAAGTGAAAAACGATTCCCACTAAGAGTAGATCTTTAAATCTATAAATATTTGATATAATATTATTAACGTGATTCAAAATCGAGATTTTAATTCTTATAATATATTAGTATGATATTATTATCATTAATTTTAAAAATTTGAATTAATTAATAAAAAATAATGTAATAATAATTCAATATATGTAACTAAATTATAATTAAGCAAGTAATTAATTGAATCATGTAATGATGAAATCCGATTACACTCATGGTGTACTACTGTAGAGTTGACCCAAAGTACTCAGTTCATAGTGTTGACCAAATTATTGATAAATCATTTGATACCCAAAATCGAATATAAATCCAATTAATTAAATAATATTTTGAAATTAATTTAAAATAATTTAAGATAATAATTAAAAAAATTAAAAAATATGATATAAAATATTATAATTATTTAAGCGATTTAGAGTACTTCAACCGTACGTAATAGTTTGGTGATGTCATAGGGTGGACTTCCCAAAGCCGGTTTCATTATGATCTCTTGCTAGTGAAGATGTGGTTTCTGTACACATGCTGCCATGGACCGTTCTTTATCTGAAAATTATTGCATTATAGTAACCAGATATCTTGCTAAAAGCTTTTAAATTCAAACACCGATCGAACACTTAGTTTCGTGTTGAAGATATTGAAACAGTACAAAGGAACCTGATTTTCTTAGCAGAAATTCATGATTTCGGGTTGATAAGATAAGATAAGATCACCCTTTTATGCTGCTTGCTTACAATTATTTACCGGATAAACTAAGGCATCAAAATGGTATCAAACAAGTTTTGAGTAGATTCGGCTTATCGTAAATCGAATAATTATAATCGTATATAAAATCTTATTTAATAATATATAAACCGGGTTTATTCATGTTACTAAAATATGACAAATATGAAACAAGAGAATAATGGAAAGGAAAAGTAGTAAATGACTCAATATGATCATGTCAACTTGCTTTATATATGCATCGTCAAGCTCCACCACGACCAGTAGTTATGTCGGTTAATAATTTGTTATTCTTGACATCACCATTCTCTTAGGTGTACTTAAGGCTGTGATTCCCTTCCAATGCTAGCTTTTATTCCTCACCAGAATTCATTGCTGTGATTCCTCTTTGCTAGCATTTCATAACCCCTAATATTCCTTTCTTTTTTTCCTTAAAAAAGAAATCAATTATTCATTGGGAATTAGCAACATGTTAGCAAAATTCACTCGCAATCATTGGGAATTAAATTGCAAAATTCTGGCCCTTTTATATTTACGGTATATTAATTTATTTTAATTTTATATAAAATTAATATAAATAAATTTATCATAAATATAATCCACCTACAAATTTTACTATAAAAAATTCGAACAAAAGTTTATGATCCAATTTCAACAATGATTAAGACAATATTGCGAATTAGGAAGAAAATTGCCTTTTTTTTAGTGGGGATTTATGTCGGCTTTATGGGGGAACTAAACAGGTTTCACTAGCCTTGTTAAATTTCAAGTTGAGATGCAACTACAACTCCAAAGAGACCAAGCCCATATGGGAGTGTTTTTTTTTTTTTTTTTTTTCCAATTTTAGTTAAAATATTTAGGATTGTCACTAATATGGATGTGTTCTAGCACTAGCTATTATCAATTAAGACAAAAAAGAGATGGTCAAAAAAGATAATAATGAGATTGATGAAATTTGTTTATGCATTAGGAATGTGATAAGGACACAACTATGATATGCTTCTTCTCTAGTGTTACAAAGTCTTTCCAAAATGGATTATCATGCACAATCACCTTCTATAGATTTACAAGTACATATATATCTTCTAATTTTTTTAATTAGCATGTATGTAAGCTTTAATAAAGTTTACTCGAATGGAGTTGAAATGAGAAACAATTACGTACTTCCACTCCTCCAACAAAAGATTTGAGTCCAAATGTCATAAGAGGACTAAAAACTTTGTCCTACTCCCCCCCCCCCCCCTTCTGTATCTTTCCTTAGAGCAAGAACAACTTCGGCCCCAATACATATAGGCTGTGCTGCTAACTAATAGAGCCCAAGGAAAATTAGCCTTAAAAAATATAGTTGGTGCAATTGATATTTACACAATCACATATACCTACGTGATCCAACAGCAAATAGAAACATATGTAGCAAAATATTGAAAACTGTCTGCACATGATATGGTAAGCTAATAGCATTCAATGTCTACACAATCACATGCCGCTATTCTTTGTTCATATATTGTAAAGATATTATTTGTTATTATATGCTAGTGCTACATCTTGTACAGTTTATAAATATGGTATGGCTGAAAGCCTAATATACGATTGAGCTATTTTTCATGATAAACATAATATTTATGTAGTATCGGAGCTATTCTTTAACTCATTCATTTCATGACACGTATTTTTCTAGATTGATAATATCGTATATTTATTTATGTAGAATATTTCATACAATAACATACTTGTATTATGCATATATATCACTAAAAAAAAAATTGATATGGTATATCCCGGCGGCGACCAACGGGTTTGAAGATGAGTTTTGGATTGAAATGGTTAATGCAGAGTTGGCTAGGACGTCGGAAAATTGATCACTGAATCTAGAGAAAAAGATAAGTAAGCCCTAAAGAAAGAAAGAAAGTTCAGAAGGTCAAGGTGTCAAACCCTAACGCAAAGATAGATAGATAGATTAGATTACATTAGATATGCTGCAATATGCAAATAAACATTGGACAACGAGAAAAGTTAAAAGATACTTTAACTCAAATGTGGTGGACCAAAAATCCGTATATACAAAAAAAAAAAAAAAAAGGCATTTGTTTCGACTGTCAAACTGGCTTCTTTCAATTATGTAATATCAACCTCAGAACTCTCTTTGTTTCTCGAGAAACAAACACTTTCTTTTATATTATTATTACTTTAATCTCATAATAACTATATCATATGCTTTTAAAATAAATTGTCTAAGCTTATCTGATCATTGACAAAAGGATTGTCCAGAAAGGGGCAGTTTCGGAAACCAATTATGAGCTGATAACACATCTCCCCCCTTTATAATAGAAACGCCAACATCTTCTTCCTTTGCCTCCTTCACCAAAACAGCCCACAACTTTTGTCTTTCTGGCTAAATATAGAAACAAAAGAAAAAAGATGCTCTCACTTTGTCTCTAGCTACCACAAACATGGATCCAACGCCTTCACTTCTGGCTTCTTCAAGTGGGACCCTCGACAGATTGTAGTAGGACCACCCCAGCCGCCGCTGCAGCAGCCTCTGCTGACGGACCCACCTCCGTGTTAGAAAAAATTAGCATATCAATATATTATGTTTATGGTCGATTTTGAGTGGGGCTCATTTCATGTAAACAAAATGTTAAAGTTAATTCGGATTCTGCTATGTGATAACTTCAAATCGGTATATATTATGCTCAAAATGATTAATTGGTGAATGAGAAATTGAATCTCAAAGTGCAACCATTGAAATGGTTTAAATGAGAAAAAATATTGGAGGAAAAATTTTATCCCACATTGAAAATGAGAACAAGTGAGAGAGTATTTATATAGAATTGCACATTTGTTAATGAGTAATAAAATATAATCTAGGGGGTGCACATTTGCACCCATGTAGGGGTACAATTCCGGATTGGATTGAGCTTGACTCGTGTGTGCCCGCACCTGAGCACGTCAAATGTTAGCTCGAAAATGACCTGATTTGCCTTGACCCACTTTTGTTTTCTTCCTAATTTTTTTTTGTCTCTTCATCTTCTTTTGCAAAAATGTATGAAAATGAAATGTTATAATTTAATCAACCAAATTAAATTTCAGATTAATTCTCATTAATCATATCTCTTCTCATGAGCCTATAAATTGGCAATTTCTTTCCATTTGGAAAGACACTAACAAAAACCGAAAGCTCTCTCTTTTCAATCCTCCCTTTAGAGTTTTAAGTTTCCAGTGCGATAGAGTTCGAGCTACTGTTTGAGTTCGCCAGAAATAGTTTGGTGGTGCGCCGCTTCTATTAGTCTCCGTTGAATCTTGGGAGACAGATGCCGTTCAACCTTCTACATTGACGTGAATGAGCGAATCTATTTTAAGGAAACTATTATATAACAGATTTTAGTTTGATTTTCTGTCTCTATTTTATTATATCCTTTCAAATTCTACTCTATTCTATTTTTTTTTTAATTTTGTTATGTTTTTATAGATGCTATTTTATTTTTTATAGATTATATTCTATTTTATTTTGTTATTTTATTATATTTTTTATTTTTTTTATTTCATTCTATTTTTACGGATTCTATTTTATATATTATTTCAGTTTACTGCAATTTTCGTATTTATAGTTTATATTTACTATTTACCATATTCTGTTTACATATTACTACACTTCGTCTACGGCCACTCAGCCAGGCAGTCAAGAGGCCTGGACAACTTGTTCGAAGCTTATGGCATTAGATACTACACTGTTGTGAAGATAGCGGAGCTAGGGTTTACTATGAGCAAGCTTCTGAGCATGAAAGATGAAGAGCTAGACGAGATGATGACTAGTCTCTCTCAGATTTTCAGGTGGGACCTACTCGTCGGAGAGAGGTAAGGCGTCAAAGCTGCAGTAAGAGCTGAGCGGCGTCGCCTTGAGCTTGATCAGCTCGACACAAGGCGGCGCAACCACCACCTTCAGCTTCTTTCCTCGAGCAATACTACAATCAACGCTCTGCATGATGCGCTCTCTCGAGAAGGTTCTAAATAGTTAATTCACGGCTGCTTTAGAACTTTCTGCAATATTCTTTAGCTAGAAATATGACTTGATAAAATTATATGTGTTTACGTGAAATTATACTACAATCAATGTTAGGGTTGTCGGAGGAGCAAGGGTATGTAGAGAGGGAGGTGGTGGGGAGCGGAGGATGTGGGACGATGGAGGCGGTTTTGGCGGTGGAGCAAAGTGGGAGGAAGCAGCGGGAAAAGAAGGTGCAGAGGAAGGTATTAGTGGTAGCGGATTCTAATCAAGAGGATGAAGACAATCATGATCATAATGGAACAGGAATGAGTGAGAGACAGAGAGAGCATCCGTTCATCGTGACTGACCCAGGAGAGGTGGCGCGTGGCAAAAAGAACGGCTTGGATTATCTTTTCAATCTCTATGAACAATGCCGTGAATTCCTCATTCAAGTCCAGAACATCGCCTAAGAGCGTGGTGATAAATGCCCCACCAAGGTATCATAATTCCCTCCTTTCTTTCTCATCTTCTTCTTCTACGTGCATTCCTTCTTCTTCTTCTACGTACTTCTTCACGTAATTGTGTTAAAATATCATTAAATGATTACGTATATTAACTAAATCCTAATAATTAGTATTGTGATATTATATCAATAATTTGAAACACTTCAAAAAATTAGTATGTAAAAAAGATGTGAGACGCATTACCAGTCACTAATGTAAGAGAGAGAGGAGTTAAGAAGTGGGCCAGGGAGAAGTGATGGGACCAACCCTAAGGACTTCTTTGTGGATAACTCTAAAGCTGGTTTTTTATGATAACGATTAAATATGGCATAGGCAGGCTTCTCTGATAGTTTTTGTCCACAACAACAATATGGCATCTGACTTTCGAATTGTCTTGTTCATTGTACCTTTCTTTCAGTTTTTAGGACGTACATGTCCTGAAGCATGAACCAAATCTAGAGCAAGATTATAATTAGAACTGGCTTTCATTAAAATTTGTTTCATTTAGGTTTAAATTTGATTAATCCGGTACATAATTAGCATCTAAGTAACCTACCTAGTTTGATTCGATTGTAAGAAAGTACCATGTCTAATGTTATAGAGCTGTGTTAGATAGGGAACGGTGTGAAATTTTGTTGATATTCCATATGTACTACATATTTGTGTTCTTTACAGGTAACGATCCAGGTTTTCCAATATGTGAAGGCGGGAGCGAGCAACATAAACAAAATAATAGTCCTTATTTATCTATATTTGTAATAAAGTGATTAGATTATCTATTAAAAAGGTAACTATTGAAATTAATTTTTATTTAATTTCAATCATGAGTCTGGATCGGTCTGGACCCGTACGGTGAATCCAAATCCGGAGTTAAATGCCAAAAAAGAAATAATATATATGCTGCTTCACTCGATACATATATATATATAGATTTTCAGAAAGCCATACCACACTATACAGAAAAAATTAGCAGCACACTAAGTGATTAGTTTCCCATAACAAATTCTATGATCATCTTCTTCTTCTTGTTCTATAGTTTTGGACATGATGTCTTGGTGACAATATTTCTATATCTGTCTCTATTAGTGACCTCTATGTGCAAGGTGTTGTGTCTCCAATATTCATCTTTTCCCTAGTGGGTGTGGGTGGGATTAACTTGGCTGAAAGCAGCAACTCTTGGATTAGTAGACTTCAATAGTTCAATGTGGATGGAGAACAAGGCTGGAACGGGCCTATGATCCGAGAACTTGCTTTCACTTCTGAAATAAGAGATTTGCTTCACCCCTTTACCATGCCACAAAATCCTGTCACACCCGCAACATTGATCAAAGAAAACTTAGATAACATAGATGATGCCTTAAGAAGTTGGGATTGTAGGTCAAAATAAATACCGCAAGGAAATTATTTGCTTTTCTCCTGTTATTTTGAAAGGGCTGCCGGAATATCTATTGTCGTTCAACATGTAGAGTACTTGTAGGTAGGGGAAAACTCGATTTGAAAAACTCCATCTTCTGATTGCTCTCTTCTAAGTTGATCAAACTCTTGCAATGCACCCCAATCTTCCTGCATTATCAACTCCCTTGCCAAATTGTCCTCTAAGTATAGCCGGTAGTTCAAATCCCCAAACCAGAATATACAACTGTTCCGCGACATATATATAGTTAAATAATCGTTTCGGTTAATGGAAAGAGTTAAAGAAAAATGAATGGAAATGGGTCCTACTTATGATATTTGTTAATATATGGATGATTTCTAGGAGGATAAGTAGGGACCACTTACTCATGTCCTAAGATGGTAAGAAGACGAGGATCATCAACATCATCTTTACAAAATGATTGAGCGAAGAAAGTTCTTTTGAAAATGTCACAAACTTGATAGCTCCTCCTTTTCTCATCACCTTTCTTCTCACCAGAAGCCAAATGTGCCATGACAAAACAAAAGCTCGTCCCTTCAATCGACATGCTCACCGAAACCGAACCTTCGTTTCCTAAACAACCCATTATCCCACAAGCCACAGAACTCACTTTCACATTTGATATGTAATATCTTCTCACCATTTCTTTCTTCATCCAAACACTCCCACCATTTTCTTGCTCGCCAAAAGCACATATCTACTTCCACCCATTAGTTTTGGGGTAGGACTAGTACTAATAGTAGAAGCAGTAGTAATTCTTGTCGGAGTCAGTTACCCCTATGTAGTCATCGCCCGAGCTAGTATTCATCATAGGTGTTATCCATGGACATCCGTATTTGTCATTTAGAGTCTTCCCAATTAGCAAGTTCCATTTTGTTGCCTTGCTTGTGTCTTCTACACCTATTACCGCTCTTGTCTTTAATGGCACAATCTCTTCAAATCTGCACCCCAAAATGAATTAACAAACAAATAATTAAACAAAATTAAATGTTTGTGAGATTTATGAATTAATGTTTCAATTTATATATATATATATATATATACCCAAAAACATACAGATCGGCAGCATCTTTAAGATTTAGCCAATCATCCAAATCTATGACCAGGCTTCCCGTCGGCGACCTTCCGGCGACATTCCACGTACCGACAAAAATTCTTCATTTTGCCAACAAAATAAAGATAGAAACACATTCATGGTGATTAGTGGTTGACTAATAAATTAAAAATCAAAAATAAAACGTACCTTAATTCATTAGAGGAATTGCAGCCGGATGAATTAATCTCTACTGATCGAACGAGAAGTTTTTCCATATAACTATTATTAACTTTCATCTCCCATATCCCCATCTGCAATCAAATATTTTTATCAAATCTAAGAAATTCATGATTTCTCTTTGAAATTAATCAACCATAATTAGTGAATTAATTAATCAATTAATTAACCTGAAATTTGATCACGTGAATGACAAGGGTCTTGTCTCTTTTGCTTTCTGATCTTAAACCAATTCCGAAACCCTCGACCTTTGTTCTTCTCCATTAATGCATGCTTCATGCAGATGATCTCGATGACATCAAACTACAATAAAACCAATTGCAAGTTGTTATTTCTTTTTGTCTTGTTTCTTTTTGTTGATCTATCTGCATGAATCATAGAGCTAATCGCTCTATCATGAAACAATGGAGAAATGACCCAGAAACATCTATCGTAATCGATCGGCTTCATGATTTGGATCCAGTTAGGTTAGTGCTTGTCAAGTCTTTCTTGCTAAATATTTAGGGGCCAATTTGTAATATCATGGACATGTGAAAAGTCAAATTTTATATGTAGTTAAACTGTTTATATTTGTCAAATTTTATATTTAGAGCACATAACCGAAAATATGAATATCACATTTTTGGTAATATAATTGATTATATCTTTGATCTCATTTCTTATTTTTCTTACAAATTATTTTTATATCAAGTATACTTTTTTATCGAATTAAACTTTTTTCAATTTCATTTTACTTTCGAATATACTTGAGAGCAATCTCAAATCGATATACATACATGAAAAGTTTACCTAACTCAAATCCATTTTCCACTTTATGAAGAAGATTGGTGCATTCAACAAGATGTAGTGATGTACTTATCAAGCTTAGGTAGCATAAAAAGGTTAAGAAGTTAATTAAACCAAAACTTGTTACTAATTACACAACAAATCATAACACACATAATGGATTGCATGTTTATTAGGTTTTTGTCCACTTTCCAAACAATCCTATCCTCAGGTTTTGAATGAAGACCACATCTCCACCATAAGGGTTCCAGCTCCTTCATCAAATGATATGGTTGAATTGAAAGCTTTTTATTCAATGACATACTATGTAATGAATGATTGGATTAAGTTTTGGATCTACTCTCACACCGTATATTCAGTTGAGTTTAAATTCGCGGTTGTCCGGATTCTCTAAAAGATTCCACCGAAGATCTATACTTAGGAAGATAAATCACATAATTAAGCATAAATAATATGTATTGCGATGCCATAAAAAACTATATCCATAATTTCTAAGTGACATAGAACTTAACAAAACATAAAAAAGAACACTTCATCATTTCTCTTCTCATAGAATTTGCTTTCTTACAACCAACCCTGTTAACTAACTACATCTTCTTTGGCCAAAAATAAAAAAATAAATAACTAAATACATTTTCTTGCATCAGAAACCAAATGCTGCTTGAACCAAACAATGAAAGCCTCTGCTCTCTCATTCAACTCCTCCATTGTTAATATACATTCCTCCTCTTGAACTTCAACACAATCCATGAACTCTTCTTCTTCTTCTTCTTCTTCTTCTTGTTGCTCTTCATCTTTCTGTCCTCCTTCTATTTTCTCTTCTTTTTCTTCGTGATATTTCCTCTCTGTAATTTTCTCTTCTTCACTACACTCTTCTTCTTCTCCGTCACATTTCAATGGTTCGTTGGAATGTGCGTTAGTACTAGAGGTGAAGTAAATGGCTAACAAAACAAGGTTTACAAGGAAGAAAACCCAACAACGCCATTTCTCCACTAAGATCATAAACAAAGCGTGTTTCACAAAAACAGCCATTAACAGCACGGTCCCTGATGTGATCAAAACTGCAGGCAAGATCTCCTCATCTGCATACTCTGTTTCACGATCTGTTTTCTGCTCCATCGAAAAAAAATATATTTTCTTTTTCTTTCGTGTGAAAAAAATTGAATCTTTTGCAATGGAATGGTAAGATGGGTCGGTTTGTTATGTTTTATAGAGGCGAGGATTTGAATTTTGGCTGGGTGGAGGCAGCTTTGATGGTGAAAGTGACAGGAATGGCAGGGGTTGCAGCTGATTGGGAAGACAGGAAGACAAGAAGACATAGTAAAAAGTAGAGAGAAAAAGCAAAGCCTACACTCTATTTTGTTGTGTTGTATCTTCTTATGATTGCCATTAATAAGGCTTTAGGGATTTCCTTTTGCTTTTTAGGTGTGGAAGTTTGTTCATGTTTTTTCTTAACACTTTCTCCATTCTTTCTATTGCAGTTGATACCATTTCATTTTCTCTTACTCTTGTCCTTTTTTTTTTTTCTTCTAATACAAATCTTTTGGGCTAATTACTAATTCATCTTAATATCAACTTAATCTATGAAAAGAAAAGAAAAAGGGAATAAGAGATGAGAAAGGGTGGAAGTGGGTAAGGTGATAAGAATGAATCGAGGGGATTAGGCAGAGAATGGATTCCTTCAGTGTTTAGGGAAGAATTTAGGCCATTAATTTCTCATCGAACGGAAGTTTGATTTCTATCGGACTTACGTAACGCATGTTTCTCATCCATTTGATTAGAGATTAACGATCTAAATTCCTCCGTAGGTATCAATGGCATGCATGCCGGTGGACACCTAATCCATTCTGGGCCATGCTGTTTCAGTGTTTTGCATAAGAAATAAAGGTCACAATGTGTTTAAAATATAACTAATTATATTTAGTGATTATTTTTTACTTAGTTTTAAATTTTTATTTGTTTAAAATAGTAAAAATAATTTTCAATTTTTTTTTTAATTAAAAATAAATTTTTATAATTATTATACAAAATAATTATTTTCATTCCAATTGGGCCCTCAATTTTGAATTGAGTTTAAAACTCCAGTTTCAAGAACTCATCTAAAGACAAACTTAGTAGTAGCGTGCGTACTTCTTAGTTCTTACTTAGTAGTAAAACCCACCGATTGATATGTCTCTCTGTGTTATATAGCTTAGGCTCTAGGAAATGGAAAAAGCTTCATTACAACTCGAGTTTTGGAATTGTGTTTGCTGCATGTCAATGTCATGTGTTTTGCGTGGAGGTGTGTGGTGGCCCTCCACTGGGGGTCCCTGACGTTGTCAATGGAGAAACAAGCCATTTTATTAGGCTTGAGTACGCTTCCAATGAAGGAAAACCTAAACGGCCCAAAAAATTTATCACTTACCTAATGTCCCATTCGAATCTGAAGTCCCTATTATGAATGCTTTCCACACATGGTCCAGCAAGACTCCTTTCAAATTCTTTCATCTACCCTATTACAGTTCTTCTCTGGATATCACAGTCGGATTCTAGTATCGCGACGGTCCTGGCAGGGTCTTGGCTCATTCCTTCCCACCAACCATCGGGAAACTTCATTTTGATGCTGATGAGAGCTGGTCCACTTGAACATCGACCTGAATATGATTATGAGAGCGTCGCCCTCCATGAAATCGGGCACATCCTCGGACTCGGTCATAGCACATATCGAGCAGCAGTTATGTACCCAGATATGGAGCCTGGTTCTGTGAAACGTACTCTTTTAGAAGCTGATGCGTTTAGCTATTCCCGCTTTATATGATATTACCAATTGAAGATGTTTTAGAGATCGGTGTTTAGTGTTTTGTTTTGATCGTAAAACTAGATAGTAATAGTACGGAAAATAGTATGACACAATTAATGTTTATTAGTGTTTTGATTTGATCCTACAACTAGTAATAGTAAGGAGAAAATTATTATCTTACAATTGTTGTCTCGTAACGGTCCCATGTCTAGTATAGCATATGGATCAGATTTCCCAACCATATCTTTATTTGTCAACTCCAAGGGCTTGCACATAATCTATTAACAACACCTCGTCCGTTACGTTCCTCATTTGATTCAAAGAATATCTGTTCCAGAACCGTACTAGCTTCATTTCCAAGTCATTGAACAACACGAATCTATTGCTCAGCGGGAAGCATCCAAAAGCAAACCTCCATTAATTTTGAGAGCAAAATTTTACAGCAAGTTTCCTACTTAGATTTTCAGCCAACTGCAAGACTTGATAAAAAGGGAAGCACTAAGAATGCTTGATAAGAGACTAGACTAAGAAATAAAAGAATCTCTCTCTCTCATCGTCTCTCTCTCTCTCTTTATCTTTCTCCGTGCATCCATATCACCATCATCTTCCCGAATTCCTTTAGAAAAAGGATTATCTTAAGCATGACTTCAAGATACACTAATCCTGCTAGCCAGCTTTTTCCCTGCTAAGAAAGCAAAACACGAAAAAACATATATTATCGAGCAATTAAAAGCAACAGATACTTATAATTATATAATATATAAGGAAAAAAAAACTCACATTGTTCCGGGATTAGTATTTCCATCAGAAACAGTCATAGAATCCTTCTTCCGTTTCCTCTGAAACGTGTATTTGAGAAGTCGGTTTCTATCTGCTTGACAAGGAGGAGGTTCTTCCCTTATTTCAGATTTCTTCTCCTCTTGTACATTATCTTCTTCAACATTCAATGCAGCACTTGGTTTACTAATAGCCTGAATGCTAATGGTAGTAACACAATTGGAACCCAACATAGAATTCACATCACTTTTTATCAACGTTAAGCCCGGATCCAAATGGGGAAATGGTTTGATCTCAGACTGATCTTCAGTGGATTGAATACTACCCTTGACTCTATACGACAAGGTCTTACAAGTCAAAATAGTGGAAGATGGTTCACAAGTCAACTTTGCGCCATAATTTTTTACTTCAGCATCTTGAGAATTTTTTACTGTCTCCTCCTCAGTGTTATTATTAGCCTTGAGAGAGAACAATCGGCAAAGAGAAAGAACAGAAGACGGGTTGCAAGGTCTAAGCAGGCCCATTTTGGATCTCCTATATCGAGACTTTCTTCTTCGTTTAAACATCCAATTCTTAACACTCTTCTTCCATATCATGGCACGCTTCTCTTCTCCCTTCTTCTCCTTCTCCTGTTTGCTTGTAGATTCATCTTTTACTACAATGCACTGTTTGTCAGAAAAACATGGCTGTTTGGTCTGGTTTGTTAGAATGTTATCCCTGTCAGAAGCTATGTTAGGGAATTCAACTTCTTGATTTAAAGGGTGTACTTGGTTATTCTTCTTTATGGTTCGTAACCGATCTCTTGCATGGTTTAACTCCGTACGAAGATCAGTTACTACATCCTCTGCTTCACAGAGCTGGGCTTCGAGTTCTTCAATCTTTCTTCTTTGCTCTATTGATGTCATCTCTACTTCATTGGTCTTGCAATTAAAGATACAAGAACTCAACAATACTCTCTACTATATATTGCTATGAACCCTAAACCCTAAACACACTATAATTACTCAAAATTCTCGAAATTGGTTTCCACTTGCACCTGCTTAGTTTTCCAATTACCACACAACCAAATTTGTCGAGATATCAATTGCAAGGGTGAGATGATTTATACGGAATCAAACTATCACATTGGCAAAGTTCAATTTTCTCATCACCATATTATAAATTAAAATATCTCCTAATACATATTCACTATCAAACTGAAATTTTGAGCTCCCTGTTTGATCGAAGGAACTCAAACCCAGATCAAGAGCAATAATGCCCAGAACAGAATCAAAACGTAACTAAATACAATGAAAATCAAAATATAATTTAAAAAAAGGGGTACCTTGGTATCGATCATATGCTTCAAGCGGAGAAGTAGCTGAAGAGCTTCGTTTTTGGCGGAACACAGATCCTGCTGAAAGCGAAAAGCTTTCCGCTCCGATAACATTATCCTCGCCGCCGCCTCTTTCGCTGTGTTCAGAATTATGTCGGCGTACGCTCTCTTCAACGCCCCAGTTTTCTATAGAAAAAAAAAAAAAAAAAAGAAAGGGG
The DNA here is from genome assembly GCA_027186245.1 of Coriaria nepalensis. Classification (NCBI taxonomy): domain Eukaryota; kingdom Viridiplantae; phylum Streptophyta; class Magnoliopsida; order Cucurbitales; family Coriariaceae; genus Coriaria; species Coriaria nepalensis. The sequence continues at coordinate 9,229,832 of CP114496.1, read as the reverse complement.
AAAGCATACATTGTTCAAATGACAAAAGGGAAAAGGAAATGTGAAATTTTTTAAGAAAAAAACAGTGATCGACATACCTGTTCTTCCTCTGAATCCATGGCGGGGTGGAATTTTTTAGGGTCGGGGTAGCGAAAAGGAAGAAAAGAACGAAGTGGAATCTGAAACACAGAAACTGAAAACTGAAAAGTGTTTTGTGTTCTTGTCAATTACGTAATTACCTTTGGTGTCGCCGTGTCGGATTCTGGCGGAAGTTTTTCGTTCCCTTGGTGGGGAAGTCATTTATGAGAGCGTGTCGTTTTACATTCAACTACGTGTCGTCTCGACAGTGCCATTAAAAAAAAAAAAAATAGCGTCTTTAATCCATACAAAGTTGATTATGGCAATGAAGATAAGTATAAATTTGCCAAAAAACAATGCGCATATAAAAAGTAGTGGGTCTGTCCTGTGGGTTATAGTGACCAAATTGGAGGAGTGACTTGGTTAAAACAACTTTTATCTATATGTGCTATAAATAACTCAGACCAGATATCTTTATACGTATATTGTATATAATTACGTATTATATTATATTTTATTATAATTATAAATATAAATACAATACTTTTATAATTATAACAAAAACACTTACATATATATATAATATATAGTTCTCGTGACAAATGATGAGCATATTTATTAGTCCTAGCAAATTCTAAACAAATGCAAAGAATCCAATGCTAGTGCAATATACAATTGGGTCACTTCATAGATTTACTTTATTCTTGTGGACAAGACTAAAAAAGGCATTTGGTCAAAAAAATGCATAATTTATTACTCCCTCCTTCCGACATTAACAAAACATGGTCAAACCACAAATCTAATTATCAATCACACACCGCCAACATTCAATATCATCATATTAAATAAAATAAAAATAAAAAACCAAATTTTTATCACAAAATCTTAAAGCAAAGAGCTAGATTCTTCTCTAAGCATTGTTTTTTTTCTTTTTAAATTTTGAATCATACTTTGTAAATTGTAATTTCCCTCGTACAATGCAGAGAGAATCCCACCTATGGGCTATGAACATTTTCCCAGCTGCCAAACAAGTTCTATAAGCCACCACGTGGATAATTTCCAATACCCAGAATCACATGTCGCTTCACCATGAGGAAATCCAGCTTTTTCTTCATTTGGGTCAATCTGTTGCTTCTACTTCTTCTATCTTCATCTTTACTACTTGCAGAAGACGACGTCAAATGCCTTCAAGGCATAAAAAATTCACTAACCGATCCTCAAACGAAACTAAGCTCATGGAAATTCGCCAACAAGTCCGTCGGTTTCATCTGCAACTTCGTCGGCGTTTCCTGCTGGAACAGCCGTGAAAATCGCATAATCAGCCTCGAACTACGAGACATGAAGCTTTCCGGCAAAGTTCCGGCCGACCTCCAATACTGTTCCAGCCTCCAAAACCTCGATTTTTCTGACAACAGTCTCTCCGGCTCAATCCCCGCCGATTTGTGCAAATGGGTTCCTTTTTTGGTAACTTTAGATTTATCAAACAACGATTTTTCAGGTCCTATACCTGTTAACCTCTCAAAATGTTCATACTTGAACAAATTGGTTTTGTCTAATAATAAGCTTTCTGGGCCTATTCCGTCTGAAATTTCTAATCTGAATAGGCTCAGTAAGTTCTCTGTTGATAATAATGAACTTAGTGGAACTATTCCTTCATCTTTTGGTAAATTTGATAAGGCTGATTTTGAAGGGAATAAGGGGCTTTGTGGGGGCCCACTTGGATCAAACTGCGGCAAGTTGAGTAAGAAAAGCCTTTCAATTATCATCTCAGCTGGTGTTATGGGTGCTGCTGTTTCCTTGTTGGCAGCGTTTGGGTTGTTTTGGAGGTATCATATGAAACAAAGTGAGAAGAGGAAGAAAAGAGGATATGGATTTGGAGACGCACAAGAAGCCGAATGGGCCGAGAAATTGAGGTCTCATAAACTCGTTCAAGTTACATTGTTTCAAAAGCCTATAGTGAAACTTAAACTGTCCAATTTGATGGCTTCCACGAACAACTTCAATCCCGAAAACATAATCGTTTCGACTCGAACGGGAACAACTTATAAGGCGGTTCTGCAAGACGGGTCTTCACTGGCTATAAAACGGCTTAATAATTGTAAGCTAGGCGAGAAGCAATTTTGGGCCGAAATGAACCTATTAGGACAACTTAGAAGGCCTAATCTAGCACCCCTTTTAGGATTTTGTATCATAGAAGATGAAAAGCTCTTGGTATATAAGTACATGTCAAATGGGACTTTGTATTCTTTGTTACATGGAAATGGGGAGAGGTTGGATTGGGAGACTAGGTTTAAGATCGGACTAGGCGCGGCTAAGGGTCTTGCTTGGCTTCACCATGAATGCAAACCACCCTTGATGCATCAAAATATATGCTCTAATGTGATACTTGTAGATGAAGATTTTGATGCTAGGATAATAGATTGTGGGTTAGCTAATTTGATGAAGAATGACTCAAATGGGAGCTTTGTTAATGGGGATTTAGGAGAACTTGGATACATTGCGCCGGAATATTCGACCACTATGGTTGCCTCATTGAAAGGTGATGTTTACGGATTAGGGGTCGTGCTTTTGGAGTTAGTAACGGGCCAGAAGCCACTTGAGATTGACCAAACGGAGGAGGAGTATAACGGGAAGAATTTGGTGGATTGGGTTAATTTGTTAAGTGGGAGTGGTAGAGCGAAAGATGTTATTGATAAAGTGCTTTGTGGGAAGGGAAATGATGAGGAGATTTTTGAGTTCATGAAGATTGCTTGTAATTGTGTTCTTCCTCGACCGAAGGAGAGGTGGTCTATGTACCGGGTTCATCGGGCATTGAAGAGTTTGAGTTCGGGCCGGAATTGGGCAGAACCGGATGATGACTTTTTTCTTGTGGAGGGAGGGGAAGATGGATGGCGGTTTGATTTAGCTTTTTGAAAGGTAGAGATGGTGTTTTTAGGAACGTTGGTTGGTTAAACTAGTAATGAAACTTGTTGGGCTTTTGATTTTATGTAATAAAATAACAATTTTTTGGGCTTTTGTAACTTTGCTATGTAAATTAAAGAAAATGTAAGCCCAACTGTAATGCTAAATACTTTTAAAGTCCAAGAACGAACTAGCCCAATAGCCCAGTTAAGATAGTTATTGTCTTAACAACAACCCATTACCCACGTAGGTCTCAATCTGTCAGGAACACATGAAAAATTGTACACACCAATGGGTCCCATTTTGAATGCGGCGGAATGAGCCTCGCCGACCTCATCTATTTAAAAAATAAATTTAATTTTACAAAAAATTAATTATATATATTTTTTTAATTTTTTATAATGAATCATATTTATTTAAAAAGAATTTATTTTTAGATCAATCTGTTATATAAATCACATTGCCGTTTAAAAAGTTCGCTAAAATAGAAATCAGGCGGGACCCACTCCACCATTCCGGAACCCCACGTACGGAGAAAGTGACGCCGTGACCCAAATCTAACAACAAATCGATCTAAGATTCCGAGACGTTTCCGATTCGCCGAAACTTTTTTTTTCCTTTTAAAAAAAAATCCAGATTAGTCGGCGTGACGAAGACTCGATCAATCAACGATTTTCTTCTCGTTCTGGAGTAGTTGTGATGAATCAGGGAAGAAGTTGTGATAACGATCTGATGCTACGATCCAGTTGATTGTGATCTCAGTGAGAGAGAAACGGGTGACGAATCGGAAGAAAATGGGGATTTGTGGTTCGAAGCCGAAGGGATGTGTCGGAGGAGGAAGGTTACGGCTAGCGAAGAAGAAGAATCAGAGAAGAAGAAGAGGTGTTAGAAGGAGAGTCTCGTCTAGGAAGTTCGATTGCTCTACCGCTTCCGATCGCTCTTATTCCAATCCTACTTTCCAAGGTTTTACCTTTTTTTCACTTCTCGCCTTTTCTTTTCTGTAAATTTTTCTCTGGTTGGAGTTTTTCCTTAAATTTTTTTTCGGATTTGATTTAGCTACAGGGAGTCTAGATGCAGCTTGGTTCGATTCTACTTCAGTCCTTGATTCTGAATGTGACGATGAGTTTTACAGTATTCGTGATGGTATGCTGATTTATCCTCTTTGTTTTAGATGAACATTGGATTTGAAGTGAAATGTAGATCCAAGTTAGTGATGATTTTGATTTTATTGCAGATGTGATGTCGCTAAACGGCTCAGAATTTGGACTCAGAATGAATGTTTCATCCCCTAAACATCTGATGAAAGATCATGCAGATAATACTATTTTGATTCTTGCCCCTGATCAACAGAATAAACAGAGGGAATTGAAACCGGATGAAGTTTCTAGTGTTTGTGAGGGGGATAATGTTAGTAGAGGGGTTGAGAAAATAGCTGACTTTGATCATTGTGGGCTTCTTCCTAATACTTGCTTGCCGTGTCTTAATACTTCTACTAGCTCCTCGGTTGATAAGAGAAGACCGTTAAGCCCGGGCCAACCAAGTTTAAGGAGGAAACCATTGTCAAAACTGTCGTTTAAATCGAGGGAAGGACAGGCTGATCCGACTTTATGTGAGTGTTTCTCTCAGTTTTAGCTAGCATTATTATTTATTGCTAATCTAGGAGCTATACTTTAAGAGTTGATTCATCATGAGTTGCTTCCCTTAGATTTCTAATATATTTGTTTCAGTATCACCCAAGTCACTTTTGAGGAGACCTTTAGCTGGAACTTCAGTTCCATACTCCCCACTGGAGAAGAAAATGGCTAATTCTTGGTCACCTATTGATCCATGTACTTTCAAAGTCAGAGCGAAGAACTTTTTTAAGTGAGTATTTTGATTTCTTTTCTTCCATCCCACCCCCCCGATTCATATGTTTACCTTTTTGTTTGCTTCCACTATGAATTTTCCTGACAGAGACAAGAAGAAAGATTTTGCTCCGAATCGTGCTGCTTTCTACCCTTTTGGTGTTGACATCTTCTTATCTCCTAGAAAGATTGATCATGTTGCTCGATTTGTGGAGCTTTCTGCAATGACTACATCTGGAGAAGTTCCTTCTATTCTTGTTGTAAATGTTCAGGTAACTAGTATTTTCATTACTCGGTTCCTTTCTCTCCTTTCTTTTTGGTATAAACTATGTGTTTTATATTTCCTTCATTTCTAACATGGTTTGTCCAATGGCCTATCTCTAGTAATCAGACACATCCTCTTTGTTCAGGTACCACTTTATTCTGCCACTTTGTTTCAAAGTGAAAGTGATGGTGAAGGAATGAGCTCGATTATGTACTTTAAATTGTCTGAAAATTACTCGAAAGAACTTCCATCTATTTTCCGAGAAAACCTCACTGTAAGATGGTTTATGCCTTCTATTTAGTTTGTATTTTTCCATACTACCAAAATAAAAGAAATTCGAGTTCTTTTGGTTGGAAGGTTACTGCCTACCATAAATTAAACATGTCAAATCATTCCTTGGGCAGAGATTAATAAATGATGAAGTAGAAAGAATAAAAGGCTTCCCTCTTGATTCGATTGCACCCTTTAGAGAAAGATTGAAAATCTTGGGCAGAGTGACAAACATAGAGGATCTTCATTTAAGTGCTGCTGAAAAGAAGCTGATGAGTGCTTACAATGAAAAACCAGTCCTCTCTCGGCCTCAACACGAGTTTTACTTGGTAAAAATATTACTAAAAAAATCTTCCATAATCTGCTTCTTTTTAACTTTCTGTACTTTTTTCCAATCATATTTGGTATTATATTGTTTAGTATCATAGGCTTGAGGAAATTCTTGCAGGGAGAAAACTACATGGAGATCGATCTGGATATGCATAGATTCAGCTACATCTCTAGAAAGGGTTTTGAAACCTTTGTCGACAGAGTAAAGCTATGCATTTTGGATTTTGGTCTGACAATTCAGGTAACTCGTATGCGTCATCAAATATTCCGAGGAAGAAAGAACATAATATGAAATTTGCTGATGTGATCTTGTAATTTATGGAACCAGGGTAACAAGGCAGAAGACTTGCCGGAGAATATGTTATGTTGTGTTCGATTTAAAGAAATCGATTACACCAACTATAACCAATGAAGTTTTTGAGTCTCAAATAACCTTCAATTGCAGAGATCAAGTTCTCCATTTATGAAGAGAAGAAGCAAGAAAGCAATACTTTTCAGTATCATTGCATCCATGATCCATTAACCTTTGATGTAGTCTCTGATGTAGATTAGAATTATTTTTTTATTCTTCTTTTTTTTCTTCTTTTTTTTCCTGAGTCTTGATACATATCTGATGAAGACTTTGAATGTTCAGTTTGGGCAAACGGAAAAAGGAAAGAATTATAGAATGAAAAATGAATCATTTTTGTCATCACTTTTCATGTAATCAGAATCTTATACTTTTTAAAAAAATATATATATATACATAATTTCATGTGTAAATTCTTGATTGAAGGATAAAGAACAGGAGAACATTGTCTGTCTCCAACCAAATAATTTGCAGCGTATGAACAAGAGTCGAAATAAAACACTATATATACCAAATACCAGCATCCGATGAGATACCTTTTGTGCATGAACAATGAAACAGGTTTTTTTTTTTTTTTTTTTGGGCTTTTCCATAAACAAAAACTTTAAGAAATGAAATTTAAGAATCGTGAACTAGGCTGTAGTAGACCCCAAGCATCTTCCAAGGAGGGAAGAGAGAGAACAGCCATGAAACTTTTGTTTATGTTTAGAAGAAAAAGAAGAAGAAGAACGAGAAGCATGGTTGGCCATATTTAATCGTCTCCTATGTTCTTCCTGATCAACTTCATTCCTTCCTTGAAAATCCCTGGACAGATTGAATTCCTGTTTGTTATTATAGGTTGAAAGCGGGGCCGAATGATGAACGTTCGAACACTTCCTCTGTTGAATTCCATGAGGAGGTCCGTTCTCCCAGATACGTCCAGACGAACCCTGCCGCCTGAACGACACATTCGATCTCTGCAATGTCGTCATGATTCCTTTTCCTTATTTTTTTTCTCTTTCACCCCCTCTACTTGTTGTGTTATGAGAGTCTCTCCATTTTCATTTTAGTTTTTTTGCATAACTGTTTGTTGGTTTTTGAGGTCGCTGTTTTCTTTCGTTTTTTTTTTTTTCCTTTTTGGGTGTTGTTGTGTTGGTTGTGTGATCACAGGTCCTATTGTTAATTTGTTCTTGTTTGAGGAGAGAGAATGAATGTGATTTAGTTGGATATTTTAAGACAGATGGTGGACTTGCCGGACTTGTAGATTGTTTGGACTTTAGATCAAGAGGATTTGTCTCCTTACATCATGGGATTTTTAGTTGTCTTTTTTTTTTTTTTTTTTTTTTTTTTTTTTAAAGCTCGTTGTCGTTGATCATGTTGGTTGATAAATTAATCCACAGCTAGCACTATTATTAGCAACTAATCAGAATACTTACATTGAAAGGGCATACAGATCATCTTGTCTTATCTCACAGTGATTAGTAAGGTCAACAAGGCTTACACCTTCCCTTGGTTTTTTGTTGCATGTTTCTTCCCTTTTTTGCCCATTCTTCACAGTGATTAGATGAGATGCATCTCATCTAAGGCCTTGCGTCTTTTACTATTGGACTAACTAACGCCTTGTGGATGTTTCTTCCTTTAGATTAGTGCATGTAAAGATTGATTTTTAATATGATAGAACCTTGCCTCCACCTTCCCAAAAAATAAAGATGTAACAAATGCCAGAGAAACACAAATTTGTAATATTGATTACCCAATTAGTATTCTCATATGTACATTATTACAAAAGAGCAACGTTTTCGCCGTGCAAAAAGGATCACATGTAAAAGGAACATGGACTTAAGACATCCTAGGTTGAACATGGGTCGCAACTCTTCCTACATGAACCGAGCATGTAAACCGGGTTCTTTTTGCACTCACTCCTCTTAGCCCACATCACACAATTATCATCCTCATCAACACACAACCCGGAAGCAGCAACGGGCTTCTCAAAGGACCTTACGTGGATCCACTTTGTCGCAGAACACTTCACACACCCTCAATTATGGGATAGCTTCCATGTAAGCTCTTTGAATCCGTAGTAGCATCCCGTCCTTTACATTTTGTGAAGAGAAAATGTGAGGAAAAAGAACAAAAAAAAAAAAAAAAAACCTAATTCATTTCTTTGCTGCTCGATGCAGTTTGGGCAAACGGAAGGTAGATCGAGTGTAAACAGGGAAGAAGAAGATTAAGCATAAAAATGAGAGAAACTATCGAGAATCCATAGATATTATGAATATTAAGAAGATATTATGTGAGGAAATTTTCCTATTTGCCAGAAAAGAAAATGAATGGCAGGAGGAAAAAGGTAACATCTTTGACGTGAAGGTTATTGGGTTTTTTTTTCTTCCTTATTTAAGACAAGAAAGTAAGCACATGCGAATAGGTTATTGATACACAATTCTATATTTCATTATTTTTATATTTTTTTAATATCTAAAATTTTATTAAAAAATCTTTAGTCGAATCCATTTTTATTTCTTAATTAATATTTTCTTCGATCCAACTAACTTTTCTTATTTTATTTTCTTTAATATTTCTCTTACTTTCTAAACATTAATTCTACGATGAAACACTAGATATCTCACTTTTTGTATCTCAAATTTCTCTAAATATGACTTAAGTCTGTAGTTTTCTGATTTCTAATTTTTCCTATCTTAAATATATTTTTTTTTTCTTTTGTACCTAGCCTATTATACAAACCATCATATGCTCTCTTCTTAACACCTCCTACTACTTTATTATTTAATCACGTAACTTGTTTATAAAACTCATACGCCCTTGGTCTTTATCTTTTTGCTAATTTTTAAACCGTATTTTCATTTCCCTAAGTGTTTATTGTGCCTCAGTGTTCCACCACTATATCACATTATCATATCATCTCTTTCCTTTAGCCTCTCCAAGTAATTTTCTCACCTCACTCTTTATCTTATTAGCTATGTATTCAAAAAAACTTAGAGGTATCAATATTATCTTTACATCTCATGTTTTGACATTCTTCCTAGACTAACTGACTAACTGATTATCTAATATCTTATTTCTAAAAGTCTAGCATACATCTTCCTTCATAATCTATTATTTAATTCTCAACATAATTTGACTTTTATATACTCTATCTCGATTTATTTGACAAAAATCAAAGATTAATAACCTATGTTGAGTCATTAAATACTCTCATAGTATAACCTTACAATTTTCACAGTTACCTAGATCTTGTCTCCTAACTAGAAAAAATAATCAATTTGACTTCAATTATGCATACTTGCAAAAATTACTTAATGATTCTCTCTCTTCTTATAGAAAGTGTTTATCATCCCAAAATCACTAGTTAAAACAAAGTCTAAAATAGAAATCCACATATTATTTTGAACCCAAAAATCTTGACATTTATGAATCATCTCATACCCAACTTTATTTTCACCTACATAGCCATTTAAATCTTCACATAAGAAAATCTTTCTCGAAGAGGGAATTCTATTAACTACCTCTCCTAAGAAGTCCTAAAATTTCTTCTAACTCTCATCATCTAATTCCACTTCGGGCGCATATACATTAAAAATATGCATTATCTCTAGTTCTACTGCTAAAGTAATACTCATAATCATATCCTTAAACTTCTTAATAGTAACTACCGCATCCATATAGGCTTTATCCACCACTATTCCTATCACATTCCTAATTTCTTATCCTTGTTCGCCTCTACTTTGTCTCTTGAAGACAAACAATGTTTACCTTTTTTTTTATGCATGCCATCCACTAACTCTATTGACTTGTCTATCAATATTCCTATGTTCCATGATGCTAATTTAATCTTCATAGTTTTAGTCTGAACTAACTTCTTTACTTGCTACAGTCGAATATAGTGCAAGAACCATTGCCTATTTATCACTATAATCAGACATCGTTATAGCTTGCCTTGCTCATTTTGCACTAAACTCGAGCATAAGTGGAGCGCATCACTTATAGTGGAGGACGGCCAAACATTTTGCATTACATTTTTTAAACTCAAATCCATATAAATGGTTGTGACATTTTCCTTAGTTTGATATCACATGCCTAACACCAACAATGGTTATTTTAATAGTGTTAGACTGTCACCAATGTAGCACCATCATTCCTACTTTATATGGCATTGTGACCAGCCATCACAACGGGCGGAGTTGATTTCATTATGGAGTGGAAATTAAAAATAAATTTTCACTTGAATAAAAAAATGGTTCATCAATTCTTTCTTAAATATGCATTTTTCTGTGAGTATTAATTTGTTCATTCATTTACGTTGAGCAGGCGCTTCGTTCGATTACCCAAGGAGAGTGAACTAAAAATGAATAACTTTCTCCCGCTTAGTTTGATTCTATCATAATTAGAGAATTGTTTCATATGAGGAATGATTTATTCTTTTCAAAAAAAAAATACACATCCTTCGAGACAAATTGAATTGTTTATTCATTTTACCGAGGAGTATTGTCATGTAATATTTAAATTATGTTGGATCTATAGAGAATTTTTTGATTTTTTTCTTAATGCAATATTCAAATCTTTTTAAAATAGGAAATCAAAAATATTTTTATTGTTCATTCCTTATATAATATGTTAGTAAAAATTATTGATTCTATTGTAACGCTCGTCTTATCTGTTGCTTACTCTATCAAATACTTTGGATGAAAATACATACATCTATTAGGAGGATGTTTTCTTTCTTTCTAATTAACTTTATTTTTAAAAGTATTTTTGCAGAAATATTATAATAATTAGAATTTCTTATAAAATATAACTGAAATCTTAGGAAAATAAATCCCAAACTTTTAAACAAGAGCTATTCTTTTTCAAAATATATATACATATATAAGTTTTTCAAAGAAGTTTGGATTTTCAAGTCATTTATCTTTCCATAGATCATATCCTATATGCACAATGTAACGGGGTTAACATATTTCATTTACCCGATCCTTTGTCTATAACTTTACCTTTAGAATTCCCTATAACATATGGTAAATATCTATGAGCCGAAAGCTCAATAAGGATAAAGTCATATTCACATTACTAATCTTTTAATGATTAAATTAAATTAATCATTTCATGACTTATAATTAGCATGCATCCCCTCTTCATTGGGTCTCAGCCCTTTCTTCTAGAGGTTTTAGCATAAATTTAATTAATCATCTCTTCATTGTGTCTCAGCCTTTCCTTCGAGAGTTTTACATAATCATCTCTTCATTGGACCTCAACTCTTCCTCCGAGAGTTTTATAAAATCCTTTTTTCATTAGGTTTTAACCCTTCATTCGAGAGTTTTAGTACTACAATTTATTATCTATGTTATTTTATTGCTTTCTTTTAATGATGCATATATTATATATTAACCTTAGCATAATAAATATTATCTTCAATTTATCAAGCCTATGAATGATTATACTATCCTCAAAATATTATAATAATCATACTAGTCATAATCTTATAGCATGGTAGTAATATCTTTTCAATTTTACGTAACGTGCTGTAATCATAATCCTAACATAGACATAACTTTAGTAGGATAAATATTTTATACAAGTCATCATATTTAATAATTAATATTATCCTCAATTATTATAATTATTTTAAATAACCATAACGACAATCAAACAACATCTTATTCATGTATTGCAGTGAGCTTAGACTTACAAATCTTTACGGAAGGTTGAAGATCATAATCTTCTCTTCCTTCTTTCTCCTTCCATCTCTCTATTTTTCTTTCTCTCTTCCTTTCTTCCTCACTCTTTCTTTCCTTTCTTTTTTCTTTTTCTTTTCCTTTCTTCCTTACTTCCACACTCTTCCTCTCTTTTCTCTCTTCATGCTTTTGCCGTAAACATCAAATGGGTTTATATAGTGTAATCAATAATGCCTAAGATTGACACTTGATAAAGCAAATTGCATGACACATTAAGCTAATGTTGACACATATCATAATGAATAAGCAAACATAGTGCTAATTAAGATATTTTCCAAATAGTAATAATATAGCACGCTTTTTATTATTATTATTTATTAATTAAACATAAGCTCTTATTAAATTAAAAAAATTATTAAAAAATCTCTTATTATTTTTATTATTAAAATTATATATAAGTAAAAATTAAAATTTAATAAAAACATCTTTTTTAAGTTTATTTCATATTATTATTCCTAATTTAAAAATATCGAGAAATTTACATCTATTTCCTCAAATTTTTATAACCTCCATCATGGAATCAAACTAATACTTCTTGAGTTTTTTACTTTGTATTTAAATTTTATTATGTCATTTATTAGAAAAAATCAAACGCATGATTTAATAAAAAATTGGGAACAAAATTTTTTTTTTTTTTTTTTACTCAATTCTATTCTCATTCTGATTTTTATTATACTCAAGAAAACGAGCCCTCACATCTACAACTAAAATCAATTGTTAATATTTTGGGCCAAAAAAATCAATTGTTAATTGGGCCACTTGTCGGCCCAAAAGAAACTTTGGGCCATTTGGTATCAATTACCGACATGTAGAACTTGTTCCTCTATAAATTTTATTTTACTATTTTCTTCTTACTTCGCTTTATAGGCCACTAGGCCAGCAAGCATCATGGAACAGTTAATCACTTCTCTAAAGTTGGCCGATATGAAAAGTCTTATAATATTTGATGTACTTATTTGTCTAATATCTGACGTGTCATCATAATGGTAAAGACGACATGTCATTTTCATTAGACCACAAAATTTCATCATACCGTGGCTAAGCTTGACACGGTGTATGTTTTGGCAATAAAGATGTAAAAATAACACAAACTGATGGACGAGTCTGTGACATGTCGTCATTGATAGAAAGACACCCTATTTTAGTGTCGGCATTGAGCAAAACTATGTGGGTTGCAGCAGAGGGGAGAATGTAGAATCCAAGACCGTTATAATGACAAATCTAAATGGATTCAGTTTTAATGTTTTTTTTTTTTTTAAAGTAGATCATGTTTATGTATTAATATATATATAATTAATATAATATATTATTTAATAATATAAATATGATTTTATTTTTATTTTTTAATTATACATTTATTAATTATAATAAGATTTTATTTAAATAACTTTTCAGAAAAAGGAAAAGTAAAATGCATTTTTTTAAGGAGACACGTCATCACGTCAACATTTTACAGATGTATGTATACCTTTACTTGTGTTGTCTACTTCAAAAAGTTTTCTTTTAATAAAACGGTTCAAGATAAAAGTTCTATGGTTTTTTTTTTTTTTTTTTTTTTTTATAATTATTTTAAACAAACAAAAGCTTACATAAGTGGATTTGAATTTGGACAAGAATATGGGTCATGATCATATGAGTCCAGATCGATTAAGATTATATGAATCCTGATTGATTTAGATAGAAATCCTCTTTTAAAGCAAAATGGATCAAGTAAATGAATAATTAAGATTTTGATTGAATCATATAGAATTCAAATCACTAATTAGTCATCTTCTAATCATCATCTCCTACTAATCACTAATTTGAACTTAAAAAAAAACTTAGAAAAACTCAAAATCTAAGTAAGACCCAGATGAGCTATGACTATGACTACGACTATGACTATGAGAGCTATTAGCAGCACTCTTGTGCTCACTCCTTGAAACATGAGCATTAGCAGATGGATTCAAATTTGGGTTAAAAATTGAAATATCAAGAGGCTTAGGAATATGTGGAGGATTAGTGGTTCTAATTAAGGGCCAATTAACACCTTGAAAGAAAGCATGCTGCTTAATCTCTACAGCTCCTCTCTTAAACCCCAATCTCTTCTTAGGATCCTTCACAAGCAAACCTCTAATCAAATCCTTAGCAGCAAAACTTACGTTATGATTATGATGCTGATGATCAGAACCTTCTGGAAACTTCAACCCTTTATTAGCCACATTGCATAGTGTCTCTCTGTTTCCATTCCCTTTGAATGGTGTTTTCCCATGCAACAATTCATACAAGAAGATTCCAAAAGTCCACCAATCCACGGCACTTCCATGCCCATCTCCTCGTACGATCTCGGGTGCTAAGTACTCGTGGGTCCCGACGAACGACATCGATCGGACGGTCGTGGGCTCTACGATGATCTCGGGAAATGAATGCAACAGATGAGACGAGCTGGAACCCGACCCGCTTGGTCTATGATCATGTCTCTTCTTGGTTGATTTTTTTGAGGTGTTTACAAGAAAATGAGGTGTAAAGCAAGATGGTTGGACACAATGAAGAGGTAATTTGCAAGATGAATCAAGGGCAATGCAAGATGGTTGGATGCAATAAGAGGTTTCACCTGAAGTGGGTCCAGTAGTACTCCTTGGAGTGGATTGATGAACCAGAGTAGGATTAACAAAACATCTTAAGGATAAATCAAAGTCAGACAGCATTATATGCCCATCATCTCTCACCAATACATTTTCTGGCTTTAAGTCTCTATAGATCACTCCCATCATGTGTAAGTACTCTAAAGCAACCAACACTTGTGATCCATAAAACCTGCATTTTATTCTTTTCTCAATTAACATTTTAATTTTCCAAAAAAGGAAAAAACTTTAGGATGGAATTACATACCGTGTGGCTTGCTCGAGGAAATACTTGCCGGGCTGGTGTTGCCGGAGAGTGTGGAGGTCGCCGCCATTGCAAAACTCCATTAACAAGCAAGAGAACTTATCGGTTTCAAAATGGGAGTAAAGGGTAGGAAGAAAAGGATGATCTAACAAACCAAGAATGTCTCTTTCCGTTTGAGCTCTCAACAATTTTTTCCTGCCAACTAACATTCCTTTATCCATAACTTTCATGGCAAACAAACAGCCCGTCCCTCTTAACTCAGCCAGATAAACACTTCCTATATCACCACATCCAAGCTTCTTCAACAGCCTGAAATGGGCTAATCTCAAATCACCATCTTTCATCTTCAGTTTCTGGATCAACTCCCATCTCATATCATTACCCTTATGTGGTTTAGAAGGGCAGAAAGAGGTTCTAGAAATCGTTTCATTCGAGTCTAGATCGTCACTAGTGCTACTACTGCTCTTCTCACCACTAACGTCGTGTTTGTAAGGTTCATGAAGAGTTAATGCAGAAGCAGAGGTAGAGCTCCCGTTGCTGTTCATGCTGCTCACACTGACGCTTGGGCCGGAAATGGTGCTCATTATGCTAACACTTTGCTTGAAGGATTTTTCAACCATGTCATTATTTTGTGCCATGTCTTGTAGCGGCGATGGTGGTGGTGGTGGGTTTTCCATGGCTTACGGAAAAACAAAGACAGAAGAAAAAGAGAGAGAGAGAGAGAGAGACAAGTTTTGTTTGACCACACAATGTGGTTCGAGGAATCTTGCTTGTGCTTTGAGGAATCTGGTGTTGTGCCACATAGGATAGAGTGAAACTTAACTTGTTATGAGAGATTAGTGAAACAGTTTAGTGAGAAAGAAGACAAGGGTTTAAGATAAACGGAGAAATTCTTTTGATTTGTTTAGGGTCCTAAAAATGGAGGGTACTGCAGTCAAGGGAAGAGACCGAGGCGGTCAAAGAGGAAGAGATGGGGGCATGAAGGGGTCAGCTAACCAAACCAACAACATGGGAAGGTCCCGAAAAGATAAAACGAAAAAGGGTTAAAAAAACAGGATTTCAAATTTGAAATGTGAGCGTGTGATAGCATGGTTGAGTGTGTTTGAGAGAGAGAGTCTCGGTCAATTTCTTGTGAAATAGATTGAGTTTTTGTTTTAGTATTTTTATTTGTTTTTGTGTAAATTTTGATAGTGCTCCTAAATTTAATGATTAAAATAATTTTTATTTCAAAATCACTTATATTAATATAAAAATTTATACTATGTAAGACGAGAATTTTTTCTTCTACGCAATACATTAAAATAACTTTCTTTTACTAAGATTCCTGATTGAAATCTTTTACTGAATTTAGTTTCTCTCTACCTAGACCGAGCTACCTTTTCAGGCTAAGTTCTTCATTTTCCTTCTTAGAGAATTCTTTCTTTCTTCCCAGACCGATATCTAATATAATATATTTTCCAGACCGAGTTCTCGGTTTATGGTCTTAGATCGAAATTATATGTTGGACCAAGATCATATGTATGTCTGGACCGTGATCACATATCAGTTTGGATCGAGATTACATGTCGGTCTTGATCGAGACCATATGTCGGTCCAGAACGAGATCACATGTCGGTCTGAACCGAGATCACATGTCGGTCTGGACCGAGATCACATATCAGTCTAAACTGAGATCACATGTTAGTCTGAACCAAAAATTCTAGATCGAGATCACATGTTCGACCCTTCTGCCATGGACTCATAGACCCTTCGATTCTAAATTATGAGAGATGTCTTTCGACTCGTCAACTCATCGACCCTTTGACCACAGACCAACATGAGATCTTGATCTATATCACTCTGCATCTTAGACCGACATGTGAGATGTCGGTCTGTGCATCTCACATGTAACTCTAAGATGCCTTTCAACCCTTCGACCCTTTGACCCTTTAACCTTTCGACCTTTTGAAGGGACTCGAATTATGTGAGACGTCGGTCTGAGATTCTCAACGACCTTTAGACTATTAGTTATGTGAGATTCTCATCGATTCATTGACCCATTGACCGTTCAACTACAGACATGGGAGATGCCCTTCGAAGTGTCAAAGGGACTCAAATTTTGTTGTCGGTTTGAGATGCTCATCAACCCTTTGACCACAAGCATGAGATCCTAATTTGTATCGCTTTGCATTTCAGACCGATATGTGATATGCCCTTCAATCCTTCAAAAAACTCGAATTCGACATCTCAAATGCCCTTCAACCCATTGACCCATCGACTATAATTTATGTGAGATGTCTATCGATCCATCGACCCTTTGACCACAGACATGAGATCCCAGTTTGTATTATCGCTCTGCATCTCAGATCGACATGTCTGGAACTTGAGAACTCGGTCTAGACTAGGAACTCGATCGAATCGAAAACTCGATCAAAACCGGGAACTTGATCTGATTTCAGATTTCAAACTCGTAACTCTATCTAGATCGAGAACTCGATCTGAACCGAGAACTACAGATAGAATATCGATCTCCAAATTTCAATTCAGATCAAATACCGGTCTGTTGATTTCAAATTTAGATTTAAGATATTTAGATCCAATATCGGTCTCTAGATTTTAGATTCAGATCAGGTGTGAATGACCATCGTCATTCCTCAACATTCAGAGAAAGAGAGAGAGATTATAATCGCAACTATAAAGAAAATGTGAGAGAAAATGATGAAATATAACTCATAAATTAGTTGTATTTCAGTCGACTTGTATTTTATCTTTTCTTATTACATGACATGTATTTTATCTATTAGATCTAAAAAGATGGCTGAGATTTATGCACAAGGACATATATAGAGGGATAAAGTAAAGATTGAATTCGCTCTTGTTTATGAGGATAGTAAAAGCGAATTCAAAATTTATAAGCAGAATTTTGAGACTCCATTTGTCATAATTTTTGTGAAACAAAAGGATGTTAAGAGTCTCATATTATAGATAATATAATTCTATATGTATTTTTATTAATTTAAAATTTTAAGATAATTAGTAGTTTAATATGATAATAGAGTTTATTAATTTTAAATATAATATGTTTTTTGAATTTTATTTTGTCGTTTGTTTATACATCTCACATTATTATGGGCTCATTTAATATGTTTCTTGAGTTTTATTTGCTATTTATTTATATGTGCGAGACTCACATTATTATAAAGTGAGAATGAATATTAAAAGTTTCATGATAAATAATACAATTGGACTTGTTTTCCCATATCATCCCAAATATGAACATAACTTTGATCATAGTCGTGGAGAACAAATATTAATATACCTCAATTCCAACATGTTTTCCGTAACACCCACTTTTTTATCTTCTGCGAAATGGGAAGAAATATATATATATATATATATATATATATATATATTTTCTCTTTTGTTCCTTTTTAGCTTCCAAAAGTACTTAATCTCGAATGAAACCAATACGTTCACAAAATAAAAGCAACACAACAACTTAATCCCCAAGAAATAGATACCACATGATAGAAATTTAACTCATCTATGTGTGTGTATATATATATATATCAGACATAAGCATCCCCTTTCAATTACATACAATTTCCAACAATGGGTGAGAATACTACTTGGGCCGAACTCGGATCGAATCATGTCCGGAAGGATGCTTACACCGCCATTGAAACCTACATTGATTCTAAATCCATGCACAAAGCCAAACAGCTGAGAAAGAGCAATCTTGGTTAAAGATAGCAAGTCCATTCTATATTATATGGGTGAGTTTGAATTTGTTGATGAATTTGAAGGAGTTGCACTATGGTGGACGTTATATGTTCCGAAAATTCTCTCTTCTTCTTCTTCCAAGTACGATCACTACATTCGGCTTTACGAGCTCTCATTTCATTGTCGAAATCGAAAAAGTATAACCTCAGGCTACATAAATTCTGTACTAGAAGAATGGAGGAAAATCGAGAAGAGTAGCAAGAAGAGAAAGCTTCACACAAACAATCCAAGTGTGTATTGGCTGGATTTCAAGAAGAGCATGTAGAGACTAGAGTCATGTAGTTTTTTTATCATCCGGCCATGTTTCAAACCCTAGCAAAGGATCCGAAAACAAAGGAAGGCGTTATAATGAACTAAATACATTCAATGGAGGCAAGGAATATTACAAGAAAATAGGAAAAGCTTAGAAGCGGGGCTATCTTGTTTTCGGTCCGCTTGGGACTGACAAATCGACAAAGATTGCAGCTATGGCTAATCATTTAAATTACGATATTGAATTGACCACGATCAAAGATAATATGGGGCTAAGGAAGTTGTTAAAGGGAATATCTAGTAAGTCAATAATTGTTATCGAAGATATTGATTGCTTGTTGGATCTAACCGAAGAGAGAAGAAAAATGAAGGATGCGATTAAGGGAAAGAAAGAAGATGAGCAAAGTGATGATTATAATAGAAGTAAGGTTACTCTTTCGGGTCTTTTGAATTTTATCGACGGGATTTGGTCCGCTTGTGAACAAGAAAGGCTAATTGTCATTTACCACGAATCATGTCAAGAAACTTCACCCGGCTTTGATTAGGAGAGGAAGGATAGAGATGCATATAGAGATGTCATATTGTACATTCGAAGCTTTTAAGGTGTTAGCTAATAATTACTTGGATATGGAACAAAATGATTTGTTCGGAGAAAGTGGAAACGACTCCGGCCGAAGTTGCGAAGAATTTAATGCCTAGGGGTGGGGAAGAGGATGCTCAAAGTTGGTGGAAGAGCTTGATTCATGCTATTGAGAAGAGAAAGGAAAAATCTATGTCAAAAGATCATTAGGTAGGTAGAGAAAAGATGTAGTAAGGGTAAACAAATATTGAAGAAATGGGTACAAGTTATTGTAAGAAAAACTTATCTTACATTTGGCTGTAACTAAACTTCATCTAATAATATGTAAAATTAAAGGGTCCATTTTTCTACACAATGTAAAGCGTTTTGGATGAAATTTATGGGTTTGGAGCCTAAAAGTAAAAAATTAAAAAATATAAAGTACACTTCCTAGAAAAAGCAGGGGAGAATAACTGTTCCCAGATTCTAAATCAGTGAGCAGCCCCAGGTGGGGTAAATGATACAAACCTTTAAATAATGTGTATAATAGAGAAAAAGGCATCAATCTATTTAGAGTGAAGAAGCAGAGGAAGCAGAGGAAGCAGATGCAACACAAAGGGCCCATAATATGTTAACTTAACTTCAGGTGATGTTACAGAAGACTTGACTAGTAAAATCCAAGTAGGCATTTTTGTTTTTCTTGGGAATCCTGATAAGAATTGGAAAAAAATGTATTTTGGAAGGCTGCAAAGAAGGGCAGAAAGACCAAGTAAAAAAGCAGAGTAAAACAGAGTAAAGCAGAGAAGAAACAGGGCTTTTTATATGCCAGTGATGGGGTTTTTGTAATCTTATACACGATTTGTTGCTTTTATTTGATGAATTCAATTCATCGCTAATTCTGTGCTTATATGTTGAGATTACAAATCAAACGTGTTAACTTTTCGAATTGAGTGTTATTATTACATCAATTCATAATCATAATTTTTTTTTCGTACATTACATCATTTATTATATAAAAGTAAGTTTATAATTATGATATGATTTGACGTGTTATGTGTATATAATTTTTCAATGGCACCCAGGTGACGTTAATGTCATGACATCATGGTCCCAATAATTTCACTTTCCTTGACCCTATTGATGAAGAAGATTAGGTGACAAAGAGCCATGAAACTTGCCGACTTCAAGCACCCAGCCAAGCCCACTAGTAAAATCTTCCACGTTACCTAATCCACCTTTTCACAATAAAAACTTACGAAGCAAGCAAGCAGACAAATAAATATAGACCCCTCCAATCACTAACCGACCAAGCTCCTATAAAACATCAGAAAAAGGAAATAAAGATTGGACACAATTTTGAAACCAAAAACGAAGATGGAAGCCAAAAACATGTTTGCCAATTTTGGATCCATTGTCGCAAGTTTAATGTTCATATGGGCAATGATCCAACAATACTTCCCATACCAAATCCGCAACTACTTCGAAAAATACTCACACAGATTAGTATCTCTAATATACCCTTACATCCAAATCACCTTCGATGAATTCACAGGTGAACGTTTGATGCGAAGTGAAGCCTTTTCAGCCATAGAAAACTACCTCTCCTCCACCTCATCTACGCAAGCGAAGAAACTCAAAGCCGATATCGTAAAGAACAGCAACCAATCCCTTATCATCTCTATGGATGATCATGAAGAAGTTTCGGACCAATTCAAAGGTGTAAAGCTATGGTGGTCTTCTGGCAAGCACATTTCCAAGACACAAACGCTTACTTTTGGCCAAATCAATTATGAGAGAAGGTACTGCAAACTCACTTTTCATAAGAGTCATAGGGAATTGATTTTCGGTCCGTACTTGAATCATGTCATGAAAGAAGGACAAGCAATTAAGGTGAAGAATAGACAGAGGAAGCTTTTCACTAATCATGGAGCTCATTGGAGCCATGTCGTTTTTGAACACCCTGCTAGTTTTGAGACTTTAGCTATAGAGGCAGAGAGAAAGAAGGAGATTGTAGATGATTTGATTGCTTTTAGTAAGGGAGAAGAGTTTTATGCAAGAATTGGAAGGGCTTGGAAAAGAGGGTATTTACTTTTCGGCCCGCCTGGAACGGGAAAATCTACTATGATTGCTGCTATGGCTAATCTCTTAGGATATGATATTTATGATCTTGAACTAACAGCTGTTAGAGATAACACTGAGTTGAGAAGATTACTAATAGAGATATCAAGTAAATCTGTGATTGTGATTGAAGATATTGATTGTTCACTTGATCTAACAGGTCAAAGAAGGAAGAAGAAGGGAAAAGGAGAGGCAGAAGATGAAAAACTAGACCCGAATGTGAAAGTAGAAAAGGAGGATGATAGTAAATCAAGCAAAGTTACTTTATCTGGGCTTTTGAATTTCATCGATGGGCTTTGGTCGGCTTGTGGAGGAGAGAGGTTGATCATTTTCACGACGAATTATAAGGAGAAACTCGACCCAGCTTTGATTCGTAAAGGAAGGATGGATAAGCATGTAGAGTTATCTTATTGTAGCTTTGAGGCTTTTAAGGTTTTGGCTAGGAATTATCTGAGTCTTGAAGAGCATGAGTTGTTTTTCGAAATTCGGAGGTTGCTCGAGGAGGTTAAGATGACACCGGCTGACGTGGCCGAGCATTTGATGCCGAAGAATGTTGAGGGTAGTGCTGAGGTTTGTTTAAAGAGTTTGGTTTTGGCTCTTGAGAAGGAGAAGGAAGAAGCAATTGTAAAAGGTGAAGTAAATCAAGAGAAGGAAAAGAAGATATTGGAACAAGATGCAAAAGATGGAGATAAGTGAGTAAAGAGAAGAGTAAGAGTCAGTGTTATGTTATAGAGGCCCAAACCTATGAGGGCTTTTTCTAAGCAACTGGGTTTTTGGTTGAGGCCTAAACTTGCGAATCATTTGTTACTTATCCGGTTATTTTATTAAGACTGATATTACCTCTCTCTCTCTCTCTCATGATAATGCTTGCGATTGTGATCTTATGGATTTTTTGGCGACTCTTGTTCTTTCTTCTAAAATTGATATGTGATGATGGTTTGCTCTTTTTTCTAATCATTTTACGATTCTATATTTGCATATAGAGGTTTTGATATTGCTTGAAATTATCATGCTTCTTTATCTGTGCTGGATAAATCGATTATGGTTCTAAGGTTTGTGCTTGTTGTTAGAATTTGGTTTGAGTTTGATTGAGAGAGGTTATAGCTTTTACCTTGGTTCTTGATGTCTATCACAATGTTATAGTACTCGTCGGTCTGAGCTTAAATCTGGTTAAACATAGATTTACGAATCTGTCAGATTTTTGGAGTCCAGATTGTTGATTTAATTTCTTAGATATATATTCTTAATTTTTGAGTATATATTAGTTAGATCTGATATAAATATTGATATTGAATATTAATACACATTGACTGTTGATTTTATATATAATCTGTTTCTGTAAATAATGAACATGGTCTATATAATTGTAACAGTGAGAGAGTACGAGGATATGACTAATGTCTTATGAGCTATGGATATGGTTTGATGATTAGGTCCTACAATAAGTTAATATGCTAAACCTCTTATGTTCAAGTAATTTTCTTTTTGAAGTGGGTCAAAAGAGGAATTGGTATTTCTGGTCTTAGTTCGTGAAGCTTCATGTAGGCTTCCTCCAAATATAAAATACCAGCATGTTAAACTTCAACTTCAAAAGACTTTCTTTCGTTCACATCGATATCAAGCCTTCAACATTGACTCACTGTTGCTTCTAGAATTTCTTTCCATAAGTCTCGGTCATCATATAAGAAGGACGATGATATATAGCCCGTCGGAGAGGGCATACTTTTGGTCAAACATGCTTATTTTAGCCGACTACATTTAAACCATTCCTTCAAAATAAACAATGTTTAAGGTAAATTAGTAGTAAACTTCCTCATTCTTAGACCAAGTTCAGGGCAACTAACAAGATACACTAAACACCCAACCAAAGAATGTGGTTTGAAATTTGGGCAAAAAAAAAAAAAGTGGTTTGAACAATTTCCTTTAATCAACGAAGCAATTTCCATGTAACTAATGAAGTGAAAAGAGAAGACAGCTAATCATAAAGAAAGATCAAAAGTTGCTATAAATAAATAACCAACATGATTATAGTTCACATGAAAGAAAGAAAAGAGGAAGAAAAAAAAAAGTAACATTACAAGATATAGATTTAGAAGTTAAAGGAAGCATTGTCGCAGGAGAGATGGCATTGAGGGCTTGCTACATTTGTGGGATGCTTTTCAGTTTGTCTACAAGGTCACAGGCCCATTTAGTGCCATCTCCCTTCGACATGCTTACTCATAGCTTCTTTCATTTGCTTCAATCGCATCTGCTTCTGAAGGATGAGTATTTCCTTCTATCAAAGTAATAACTGTTTGTTTATTTGTGTGTTTCTTTTGGTAATCACAGTTAATTACTATTTCATTGTTCAATGATTTCGTTGGGTTGTGACCCAAATTTTTGGTATTTTTAGTATAATTGTGGAGTTGATTTTTTTTTTTTTTTTTTTTTTCGGTTTTAAGAAATGCTATTAATTCATGATATCCATGACCTTTTTTCTGGAAGTCTCACTTTTAAAAACAGTTATTTGACTGCATCCAGTTTCAAACATTCAAGATCAAGATCACAATGCACCTGTCGGCTTGCTTTTGGATCAAGAACTCAGTGTTGATTTCAATTGACTCGAAGATTTGATATCAAATATTCACGAATTGATTTAGGTAATGTGACATTTTTTTTTTTTTTTTTTGGTTTGTAAGGAAATGGGCTAATATACATAAGATACATAATTGGCGTGGAGATCTTTAGCTAATTGACTTTATGTTAATATATTTTTTTTGTCGAAGAACTCTTTTGATTATTTTTTATAGATTACTTTATTTATTTTTATTTATTTAGTATTTAATAAATATAAAATCAAATCAAATTACACTTATACCATTTTTGTTTCTTCTCCTTCCCTACCATTTCTTTCCCCCATTTCCCAAAAAGCACAACTTTAATCTTTCAACCAAAAAATGAATATTGTTTTTCCTCCATTTTCATTTAAGAATCAATTGAACTCTGTTTTTTGTCGTTTTTTTTTTTCAAGAATTGAACTCTATTTTTCTTCTTTTTTTGTTTAAAAAAATGTTTTCTACTCCGTTTTTGTCTGCCGCACACCATGGACACTGATTTTCCAGTCCGTAATCATAATCATAGAATGATCCAGTTTGAAATCTATGTCTATGTATTTCAGACTTATTTAAGATATTATAAAATTATATATATATAATCATAAAACTAGACTCTTAGAGTTTTCATAGAGCCCAGGAATACCTCAATTAGATTTATATAATCCGAGATAAAAATTATTGAAGTTGACTAAATAATTTTGAGTTCCAGTCTGAAATCTTTGTCAACATATTTCAGACTAGTTTCATATACTATACAATTATTAAAAAATATATATGATAAAACTAGACTCTTAGATCTTCTTATAGAGTATAAGAAAACTTTAATCAGAGTTACATAAATTGAGATAAAAAAATTCTTGAAGTGGTCTAAATAATATTAAGTTTTGGTCAGAAATATAGATTTCAGACTAGTCCAATTCAAAATCTTTATCCATATATTTTGAACTAATTTTAGAGATCATAAAATTATAAAATATATATATATATATCATAAAACTAGACTCTTAGATCTTTTCATAAGTTCTAGGAATATCTCAATCAGAATTATATAACCCGAAATAAAAATTCTTGAAATTAACTGAATAATCTTGAGTTTTGGTCCAAATATTGATTTCGAACTAGTCCAGTCCAAAATATAAAATCCATATACATATATTTTGAACTAGTTTTAGATGTTATAAAATAATAAAAAAATATATAAGATTAAACTCTTAGAGTTTTCTATAGGTTTTAGGAACATCTCAATTGGAGTTATATAACCCGATGTAAACTTTCTTGAAGCTAACCGAATAATATTAAGTTTTGAATTGAAATATTGAGTTACAATCCGATCTTTGTCCATATATTTCAGATTGGTTTCAAATGCTATAAATTTATTAAAAAAAACTTTATCATAAAACTAGATTTTTTATATTTTTTCATAGAGTCCAAGAACACTTCCATCAGAGTTACCCGATATGAAAATTCTTAAAGTTAACTGAATAATGTTGAGTTTTGGTCTGAAATGTTGATTTCGGATTAGTTCCAATTTAAGATTTATGGTTTAGGATTTAGAGTGTATGGTTTAGGTTTAGAGTTAGGGTTTATGGTTTAGGATTTAAGGTGTATGGATTAGGATTTAAACCATAAAACCTAAATACTAAGACTTAGACCCTAAACCCTAAATTCAAAACTTGAAACCATAAACTTAAACTCTAATCCATACACTTTAAACTCTAAATCTTAAACCCTAAATCCATACACTTAAACCATAATCTATACACCCTAAGGTTTAAGGTTCATATTTAGAGTTTACGTTTAAGGTTTAAAGTCTAAATTTAATGTTTAAAGTTTATGTTTATGATTTAAGTTTAAGGAAAACTAAAAAAACACACCATATTGTTCCAGTCTAAAATCATGATTTCAAACATAATATTTTTTTGTTTATTTATTTTTTAGGTTTAGGGTTTTGTTTAGGGTTCATGTTAAGAATTTAAGTTTAAAGTTTAAAGTCTAATTTTAAGTATAATATTAAGGTTTAAGGTTTTAAGTAGAAGATTTAAGGTTTTAAGTATAAGGTTTAAGGTTTTAAGATTTAAGTCTAGGTCTAAGGTTTATGTTTAGGGTTTACGTTTAAAGTTTAATGTCTAAAATCTAAGTTTAAAGTTTATGGTTTCTATTTAATATTATCTCTTTTTTTTTTTTTTAATTTTTTTGTTTCTTATCTATATTTCTCAACTTAAATATAAAAAATCGAAATACTCAATTATTAGCTTTTTATTTTTTTCCAAAAATAAGTACTTGTTATATATTTATCATTTTTTAAAGTTCTATCGACCAACATTTAATTTAGAATATAATTTTTCTCAACTTAATAGGTAATATTTATAATTATTACAAATTGAAATTCATTTGAATTTAATTTTACTCATGGT
This sequence comes from Coriaria nepalensis, assembly GCA_027186245.1. Lineage (NCBI taxonomy): Eukaryota > Viridiplantae > Streptophyta > Magnoliopsida > Cucurbitales > Coriariaceae > Coriaria > Coriaria nepalensis. The sequence goes on along the minus strand of CP114496.1, from coordinate 9,203,523 downwards.
TCCGCCACTATTAAGAGGTATTTACAATATCAACTTAATTTCATTTTTTTCTATATATATGTATATATATGTATGTATTTGAGGGCATGATATCGATTATTCCAGGTAGGGGTGGTCTTTTTTCCTGATACCAATGGGAGTAATGATACCGGTTAGGTTTTAATATTGGTTCTGTCATCGGAATCGGTACTAGAATATGGTACCAGGATCGGTATTGGGATTGATTTTGATTCGAGTACCAATATCATTATATATACATATACATAAAATTAAATATATAAATATATATAAACTAAAAACAAAATTTTAAAAAATAAAAACTGAAAATTAAATATATAAGATGAATTTAAAATTATGATATATATTTTTTCTTTTAATTCAATTGATATATAATTGATATAATAAATAATATAATTTTAAAAAGATCAGTAATATTTTTTTATTAAAAAAAATAGATAACAAATACCGATACCAATATCGTAATAATACCAAAAATACCGATACCGAATCAGAATATAAATTTACAGTTCTAATACCAGTGATAATGGTGGTACTTTTGACCGCGCCTAATTCAAGATGAAGAACTATTGTTATCATGCAACTTCCACTCAAGTTGATGGTCAGATGCATTTGAGTTCTTGATTTCAAATATTCAAGTTCAAGAATTTCAAAACCTTTTCTATTTTTTTTTTTTATAGCGTTGGTAAGGAAATGGGTTAATTCATTAGATTTAGCAATTTTGGGGGGTAAATATGTAATTCTGTTATCCATGAGGTACATAATTAGCTTTTCTTTAATCTTGTTTCTTCATGGTTTACCAATATGATTGCTGCAAATGTATTTTAAGATATAATACATGGATACTTGTTATTTAGTAATTGGATTGAATATCTAATCGATATGTAAAAGTTAGATATGATTCGATTCGATTCAATGTATATAAAATGGGGTCGGAGTTTATTAATATCAAGTTCATAATTTTTTTAAATTTTAAATTATAATTTATTTTAAACATGACATAATCTTAAAATTCAGGTATTATCAAAGACATATATGACTTGAAATATGTGTACGTATTTTTATTAGATAAATACATATATTTTTGACGTTTGCATTTAAAAATATCTCAAAAAAAAAAAAAAAAAAAAGAGGAAAAAACTTGCTAAATTTAAGTAGGAAATGTTAAAGAATGTATGACAAATTTTTATTAGAAAATGACTAAGTTCACACTTAAATCCTAGTAACAAAAGTCAAAGATTCCAAATAACTTACAAATCGCCAATATCTGTTCCGCATTTAGCCGGGTCAAGACCAAAAGGGTTATCTTCGCGACGGTTTGATCTTCTTAAATCCTCGTTCATCACTAGGGTTTCGATGTTTGTTTTGGTCTCGAAAAATCTCAAGCTTTCGTGAAACAAACAGAAGCTCTCTTGTGTCTTGTTCCAGTTGCTCAATGAGAATTTTCGCAACTTCACGGCATCCTCCAACCGGAAATCTTGCCCGCATATTGGACTCGAATACTATTGATTTCATCAAGTCGCCATGAAAGTGAGAGTCGACTTCCTTTAACAATCTCACCATGTTCTTAACTCCGTACAAGTTATTAGCATTCTCGAATATTTCCGGTTGATCGGCGGGGAAGTAGGGTAAAAGAGCGCAACTGTTTGTGCACTTTCGTCTTTGATATCTACAAGCTGCACATGCCTTAGGGTTTTTAAGGTCGGACATGGTGATTTTCGTCCACATTTGTTGTCAAATCTCCAAGTTTGATTTGTGGAAGAAGTTGAACGATAGAATCTTGGCCCGGTCCAGGTGGCTTTCCACCTTAGAAGAATTCAGAGAGAAGAACAAAGAAGATTTGCAGAAGAGAGAAGGAAGAATTATCAAGAAAGCTCTAGAGAGAAAAAGGATATTCTGTTTATTCGTAGAATAATTTTCATTGAAGTATATATATATATATATATATATATTTGGATATCATTGAAGTAGATATCAATCGATAGATATAAGAACAATCTTAACCAATCTAAACTGATTTCGAAAAAAGAAAAAAAAAATCAAAAGGAATCGTAAAACATATTTTCAACTAGTTGATGACATCGCATTCCCACTCAGTCGGGCGAGACTGTGTCGGATCGGGCAAACCGGTCCGATCCGACGACTACGAATCCCTACTTGCAAGTGGCAGATGTTGCAAACGTAAGCAATTTGAAAATCTTATTGAGAGGCAAAAAAAAAAAAAAAAAAACAACGAAAGACTATACAGTAGTTTCCGGAATCGAAACTTTTGAAACCGAGATCGATCTACGGTAATTTCGATCTTATCACTGATTCAAAATCTTCGTTCCGTGCTTAGTTTTATGATTACATTATCTCGTATCGCTTGTCTTTTTGATCATGGTTGTTTTGGTTTCGAAAAATCTCAAGCATTCCTACAACATGCGCAAGCTCTCTTGTGTCTTGTTCCAATTGCTCATGGAGAATTCTTGCAGCTTCACAGCATCCTCCAACTGGAAATCTTGCACGCACATCAAGAAACCTCCAAGAAGAGAATTCAGAGAGAAAGAACAGAGAAGATTTGCAGAAGGGAGAAAAGGAAGAAATATCAAGAAAGGATAAAGAAGAACAGAGAGAGAAGAGAGATTCTGTAACTCTGTTTATCCGTTACATTTCTCATACATTAACCAGTGTAGTAGCGTATCCGTACGTAATCGCCATGCAAATATATATGGGCCTATGGCCATATGGGATAGACACGTCCCTATTTATTTACCGGAAAAAAAGAGAAGAAAAGAAGAAGAAATTGAAGATTATACCCACAACCACATAATGAGAGACAAAGCTATAAATATGTAAGCTCTAATTATATCTAAGCCAACATTAATTATCGGCAACTAATCTCTCTGTCTTTACCTGATGTCACCAGAAATGAACTTCCGACCCTTGTTGTTGTCTCTTTGATTTGCATCTTTCTCTGAGTGGCAATCCTTGTAATGTGAGAAAATCAATGGAGATATTTCAAAAGGCAAAGGTGGTCAAGCTAAGAAGCATCCATCAAAAGTACTTGATCGCTGATGATGATCAAGAGAGGGTAAGCCAAGATCGCAGCGGTGGCAGAAGAGACGCAAGATGGACGGTAGAGATTGTAGAACGGTCTCCCGCGGTCCGTTTCAGAAGCTGTTACGGCAAATATTTGACGGCGACAGAACAGCCATTTATGATGGGAGTTCAAGGCAAGAAAGTTCTACAAACCTTGCCTCCAAAGCTGGATTCTTCGCTTGAATGGGAACCCATTCTAGATTATCAAAGCAGGTTTCCGGTCAAATTCAAGACCAGATACGGCCAGTATTTACGAGCAAACGGGGGCATTCCTCCGTTAAGAAACTCAATAACACATGATATTCCTCAAAGAAGCTCACATCAAGATTGGATCCGTTGGGGTATAGATATCATAGAGGTTCGAGCTCAAGCTGAGCCGGCTCCTGTCATTTCTGGACCGTCTAGTCCTAATGGGTCTTCACCTCCTGAACCAAGCTCACCTTCCAAATTGGAGCTTTTGTCGCATGGGTTTGCAAGGCAGCAGGTTTACTTGCATATTAAGTAAACTAAACAAAAAAAAAAAGTGATTATCTGATTGATTATTTCTATATATTTTAATGTGCAGTCTAGAAGATTATTAGAGGGAACGAGTACTCCAAAGTATGAAGGGAGGTTAATTTATTATCATGTTACCAATGAAAATGGGGATGTGGCTGAAGAGGAAGAAGGGGAATCGTTTACGTTTAAGGGAAGTGGAATGGAGGAGTTGAAAGAGAGATTGGAGGAAGAGACAGGAATGGAGGATATTGTGGTTTGTTCTAGGAATCCATTAAACGGGAAGCTTTATCCTCTTCGCTTGCATCTTCCTCCTAATAATGCAGATATGCATGTCGTCGTGCTTCCCTCTTCAGCGCATCCAGAACAAGGTTTGTTTGTTTTGTTTCTTAATCTCCAAATGATTCTTATGCATTGGCTAATAGAGAATATTTTGTACAATGAACTTACTTGCTTTGGAAATGCGTTTCATATATCTTGCTCAGGCGACTTCACCAGATGATCCAGATTTTTGGATGCCATCAAGCCCGGACACTGCATCGAAGTCCAGCTTGGAACCCACTTTTTTCCGCCTTCGCTCAAACCTGAAATTTCCAGTAAAGCTTAGTGGACTGGAGTATATATACATATATATAATGTTTTTTGGTCATCAAAAGAGGCAAGAGAAGGAATAGTATCACAAGTTTTGAGAAATGCAATGAAGGGTCTGATGGATATAGTAGGCTTAGAGAAGGATATTGTGTATATTTGCATGTATGAATATGTATGGAACTGGTGTTTGAATACAGTGGAATTTTCTTAATTGTAGTGAATTTGAAAGTATGAACATACGAATGTATAACATAGAGAGTTTTTCTGCATTTGAAAACATTACTCAGAAGATTTTCAGTTCAATAGATCCTCTTTCCACATTTGCTGGCCCGATTCCAAGGACATCAATGAAGTAAAGATGAACATCAAAAAATATATATTTATATCAACAGATGAATTAAATATCAAGCATGAGAAGTACATCAAGCCTGCCACTTAGAATTCCAAAAGAAAAGTAAGCTCGTTAATCCTTTTTCTACCCTCTCTTCATCCTCAACCTTTTGGAATCAGACAAATCAAAGGCAAGCAACTCTAGCATTTCACAAATCCAGGCTCTATCCAAATGAAAAACATCTCCAGAAACAAACTCAATTCTCTTTCCCATCAATCTCTATCTTACTACACCCAGCCGTTTTTTTAACCCCCTTATCACCGATCATCCTCCGAATCTTAACAGCATCTTCAATCCGCCCTACACCCAAATAAATATTCGATAATTGCACATAAACCCCATCTTCTTTCTCCCCTTCCTCGAATTATAGAAGCTCAAGTTCTTTAACAGCTTTCTCAGCAAGATGAAGATTATAATGAATCCTACAACTACTTAATAAAGATCCCCAGACAGAAGCTCGTGGTTTCATTGGCATACTTTTTGTAACCTTAAGTGCTTCATCAAGTTGACCTGCCGCAGAACAAGTCAATCATACAACTTAAATGCTCGTGTTTCAGCACGATGCCTAACAAGTTTCCATTTCTTGTAAGAGAAGTTTGCCTTCTTCTACTAGCCCATTATGAGTAGAAGCCATTAGTACACCTATGAGAACAACCCCATCTGGTTTGAGCCCATCTTCCATTTCCATTCTCTGTAACCAACTTATTGCTTTTCTTGCATACCCATGTACTGCAAAACCACTAATCATGGCAGACCAAGAGTGCAAATTTCTTTCGGCATTTCCTCAAAAACTTCGATAGCTAAGTCTATGCATCCACACTTTGCATACATATCAACAAGAGCAGTTCCTATAAATAAATCCATTTCCAGATCCTTCCTTTTCTTGACATATTCATGAATCCATTTCCCTTGTAAAAGAGCTCCCATTTGAGCACATGCTTTCAACCCAGTAGCTAAAAAGAACTCATCAGGCTCAATGCCAGAAATCAACGTATCACGGAAAATCATCATAGCATATGAAGTCAACCCGGTTCGAACATACCCATTCATTAGCACGTTCCACTGAATCAAAATCTCTCTCCGGAATTTTATAGAACATTTTTCGTGCATCAACCAGAACTCCACATTCAGCATAAAGTCTCACAACTCCAGTCTGAACATAATTATTCGATAACATAAGTCCGTTTTTAACAATCCAACTATGAATCTGAACTCCGGTTAGTATCAACGACGCATTAACGCAAGCCAAAAGAACGAAATGAAAAGTGCGGTGATTTGGAACTAGATAATCCGATTTCAGCATGAGATTGTAGTACTGAAGTGCCGGTCGAGGTTCAAAACCGTGGGAATAGGGGCGAATTAGAGTGTTGTAGATGTACAAGTTGGGCAAATGGATTTGATCGAAGATTAGAGATGCGTAAGGAAGGTTGCCTGAATTGGAGAGCGAGCAGAAGGCGACGAGCTTGCTTACGGCGTAGTTGTTGTGTGAAGACCTTGCGTGATGAAACTGATAAACGTAGTAAAATATGGAAGCTGTAGTTCATGCTGTGGTTGCAAACTTGCAATGGCGGAAAAGGATGAAACTGATAAACGTAGTAAAATGTGGGTCCGTAAATACAATTTAGTAATAGTAAGTGGTAATAAAAATATATTTAAGAGAGCCAGCCAAGAGGGGAAAATTGTTTTTGCGCGGCTATCAGAGCTCCAGAGACAGAGAGAGATATGAGCGTCACTTTGGCGCGCTTCTTCGTCCGTCTTCGTTTCTCACTACAATCGCCCTCCCGCAGACGAAAATTTACCACAACTGCCACTATCCACAACACTGTTACTGTAGCTCAAAAGGTCGGCTTCCATTACCACCCTTTTATATATATTTTCTGATTTTCTCTCTGATTGGGACGGTTACTATGGTTGTGTTATGTAATGGTGTAGTCGAGTAGTGAAGAGGCATTGGTGGTTGTTGGCGGCGGAGCTGCCGGAGTTTTTGCGGCGGTTAGAGCTAAGGCCGTCGCGCCGGACCTGAATGTGGTTGTTATTGAGAAGGGAATGCCTCTGTCCAAGGTAATTTTAAACTTAGATTTTACTTGCTTTCCACTTAGTCAGTTTGGAAATCCGGTTATGGATTCAACCAATTCCGGTTCGAATTCATCTTCATTCGTAATTATTGATCAAGGAACTATAATTTAACTTGTGAGTTCATCTCTTGGGTAACTGATTTGATTCATATATATATATTCTTTTTTTTTTTTTTTTTTTGGGGCAGGTTAAAATATCTGGGGGAGGCAGATGTAATGTGACAAACGGGCATTGTACCGAAACTTTTGTGAGACATTTATTTATTTATTTTTTCAATTCTAGTGATGGGATTAAATAAGTAACCCTTCATCCCTTGTATAATGGGCTAGAACTAGAACTTTTAGTTTGGATAATGAAATCATAAGGAAACAATTCTAGTGAGGATGTTTGAACCTACTTGAACAATGGCAGTTTACGTGGAGCATAATTCTTATGCATAGCTTCTTTTATAATTATGGTTACATGAGAGTAGAATGATATTTGTCTTAACCTTTTTCAAAGAGTTTGGCAGAAAATTACCCTAGAGGTCATAAAGAACTAAGGGGATCTTTCTTCAACACACATGGCCCGATCGATACCATGTCGTGGTTCTCTAATCGAGGAGTTGAGCTAAAGGTTTCTCTCAAAAAAAGTATTTGATGTTTTTTTGGCTTTTTATGCATTTGCCTCATGCGTAATTGGTCCTAATGCCTATAGATTGAAGATGATGGAAGGGTGTTTCCAGTAAGCAACTGTTCTTCTTCCATAATTGATAGTCTCATGTCTGAAATAAAAAAAACCGGTGGTACATCACTTTTTCCGAGTTTCTCTTAGAAGTTTTTTCAAATATAATTAGTCTGACATGTAAGTTCTTTCAACCAGTTTCTATGCAGACCGGAAAAGTGGTCAAGTCTGCATCCACTAGCGGTGGGAAATTTCTTTTAAAGGTTCAGAAGCAAACTGTTGAACATGTTGAAGCTGATTATCTATTGATAGCTAGTGGTGGTAGTAAACAGGTTGAAAACTTGAAATAAAAAAATGATCTATTTGTGCTTTACTAGTGTATTGATTAAATTTCCTTGTTATCAGTTTCTCTTTCTCTCTCTCTCAGGGTCATATTCTTGCATCACAGCTCGGTCATTCCATTGTAGACCCTGTTCCAAGCTTATTTACTTTCAAGGTTGATGATCCACAATTGGCAGAGTTGTCAGGGGTAATAATCCTTTCCCTTTGGATAACTCATTAAGGCCTAATTTGCATCCCAGGCTCTTAACTATTTCTAAATTTTGTAGGTCACATTTTCTAAAGTCAAAGCCAAGATGAAATTGGAAAATGTCTCTAGGAACATACCACAGCTTACTCAGGCAAGTTCCTCTCACTGCCATTGTTATAAAATTGCTCAACTATGTATTGAAACTTCAAGACAATCCCAAACGTTTTTGCTTTCGGAAAATTTAGATTGGGCCCATGTTGATCACTCATTGGGGACTTAGTGGGCCTGCGATTCTTCGCTTATCTGCTTGGGGTGCCCGTGAACTGTTTGCTTCAAGTTATAAAGGTAATCCATGTTTCATTCTTGATTTTCGGACTATTATTTTATATTTCTTGAAACTAGATTTTGGTTTGGTTGCAGGGTCACTAGTGGTAGATTTTATACCTGATCTGCATTTAGAAGATGTGAAATCAATCCTTTCGCAACAAAAGTCGAAATTTACGGTAAATCCACAGCTTAGAGCCTATTTATTAGTGAAGCAGAATGAGCTAACTTTAAGTTTCAGAAAGTTTCTTAAGCATATAAGAGTACTATTTCTCAGCTGGACAGACTAGACTTCACCTTGTTTGCTTCTTCGTGTGCAGAAGCAAAAAGTACTTAATTCATACCCTTCCGAATTCGGCATTGTGAAGAGATTTTGGAAATATTTATTGGATCGACAGGTTCTCAGTTATGATTTTTACAGTCAAAATGACATATGAATTGTGGCTATTACGGATTAATAACAAACTTTTTTTTTCTTTGTAGGGATTGCGTGAAGATATAATATGGAATTCCATCTCAAATAGCTCATTGGTTTCTGTTGCTTCTCTGCTCAAGCATTGTACTTTTGGAATTTCCGGCAAGGGTCAGTTTAAGGATGAATTTGTTACAGCTGGAGGTGTTCCACTGTCCGAGGTTTGCTCTCTCTCTCTCGCTCTCTCTCTCTCTTAAATGATGAAGATATAATCCTTTGCTCATAACTCTATGTAGATCTCGCTAAATACAATGGAAAGCAAAATTCAATCGCGTCTATTCTTCGCAGGAGAGGTACCCTTTTTCGTATCAATAATGTCATATATAGAGAGAGACACATTACTTAAGACACAGACTAAAAAATTGCACAATGATATACTGATAAGTATGAATGCTTCCTGCAGATCCTGAATGTTGATGGTGTAACTGGTGGTTTCAATTTTCAGGTAAACAAAATGAAAATTACAGTAATAATACTGTTAATTATTAACTTAATCAATTAATTATCAATCAACCCGACACAATTTATTTATCTATTTATTTATTTCCAGAATGCCTGGTCTGGTGGATTCATTGCCGGAACTAGTATCGGAAAACTAGCAGCCGCTACAAATTCTTGGAAGGTAGCCATCTGAAATACACATTTCTTTCTTCTTTCTTTTGGGGCCAAGTTTTATGCCAATTAGATGATCCTGCATGGAAACTACATGTCGATCTCATCAATTTTGACATCTATGCATTTGTTTGCTGGTTGCTATCCTCATTTTTACCAACCCCACTCTCTAGTGTTTTTAAATAAAATATGAGAAATTATTGACGAGTAAGATTCATATTCTATTTTTAGTCTGACAAATGAAATGAAATTATGTTATTAGGTAAAGTTAAATATATGTATCAGACTATAAATATAATGCATTCTATTTTTGCGCTTGTCAAAAAAAGATGGTAAATTGAATTGTATTAATCATCATGAACAAGTTACTCTACCCAATAATTATAAAAGTAAAATATAAAAATAAAAATACAAATAAAATAAAATTCTGACGTGGAAAACCAGAAATGGGTACAGTTATTTCCGTTGAAGTTTCCCATGATATGATATTTGTAAGAAGGGCAACTTCGGTGGAAATTTCATTACAAATTTATGTCTTAAAAAAGTAAATAAAGGTGGGTCGAATTCAAAACATATGATTTTATAATTGTTATTCTTTGAATTATTTTGACCGTATGTATAATATGATATTTAACTTTTAATGATTTATATTATATGAATTTAGATCGATTTAGATATAATTAATATTAAATAAAAATAAATTAAATAATATATTTAAAAAAATAATAAATCGGTCATACATTTTAAATAACATTATTTTATTTGCATCACTAAAAAATTAATCAAATAATTAGTTAAAGCTATGAATTTTCTATTTATAACAAGCTTGAAAATAAATAAAACAAAATATAAGATGAAAATAAATAAAAATAATATCAGTCCTAATTAAATAATTACGTGGTAAAAAAAAAAGACATGTTAATGTATGTTACCATAAGTCCGGCACAGAATATACGTTAAACGATAATTTAAAAATTAAATAAAAAATTAATAATCAGAAATATTCTATCTATATAAATTATTATCTAACTACCTCGTTATATGAATTGAACTGTCAAAACGCAGCCGTTTTGTACTTAGCACCTTTCCACCATGATACATACAGTCTCCACTTTTGGGATTGTATATTCCAGAATCCAAATATATTAGTATCCAAACAGTCCGCTTACTATATAATCCACTATTTATTTTATTTGTTTATTCGTCCAAGCGGTTTCACCTTTTTCTCTCGTCCGCAGCGGGTTTGAGTTTTCTTCTTCTTCTTCTTCTTCTTCTTCTTCTACATCCTGAAAAATGTTCCTGTATTTTGCTTTTCTCCGTCTCTTTCGACGCGTCTTTTGAGCTGTTAAACACGAGCTAACGGAGCGTAATCAATGGCTTTCTGTGGCGCTGGCTTGCTGATGGAATTTTTTTGTTTCTGTTTGTTCCGTTCTTTTGATGTGATTGTGGTACTTAAGGTTGGGAGTGAAGGTGAAAGTGAAAGCGTGATTTGGATTCAGCTTCTGTGACTTTGCAGAGAGATGGAGCTGAAAGAGACGGACGAGATGAAGGAGGAGGAGGGAGATGTTGGTGAGAAGATAATGGTTGGAGTGTGCGTGATGGAAAAGAAGGTGAAATGCGGCATGGAGGTTCTCTACCTTGTTGCTTAATTTCACTGTTACATAGTCCGATACAGAGCCTGTTGATGATTCGAAGAATGTTTGTGATATGAATTTGTTTCGGACATTAGCTCATGATATTTTTTTTATCTATAGGTACTATCGGCTCCAATGAGACAGATATTGGATACACTAGAGGCATTTGGTGAATTTAAGGTAGATTGATTCCTTGTGGTTCGTAATATAGTATTGTTACTATTATAATTACTTTTTCGAAGTTTTTTTGTGTCTCTACATTGTGTTCTCTTAGTAGATATCTTATCATTCCTCTGTAGGCCATACTTTTCGGGGACAAGGTCATTCTCGAAGATCCCATAGAGAAGTACATTATCTAATTCTGTTTGATGACTAGCTGGTCATTTATTAGGTACGTGCTCTTTGATGACTAACCTGTAGACAGCCATCTCCTGTTTCAGGTGGCCGATATGCGATTGCTTGATTGCCTTCTATTCCAGTGGTTATTCCCTGGAGAAGGTCGAGGCTTACGCTGCTTTAACCAAGAAGCCCTCAGCGTTGCAGAGTTGAAGAGCATTCAAGACCAAAGTTCAGTGTCAAGGGTGACAGAAAAGGAAGATAAAGACCATCAAGCAAAGCGTAAGAGCGATGATTCGAGAAGAAACTCCTCAGCAGAGAATGAGCCAGATGACGATGATGATGATGATAAAGAGACAAAATATCGTTTGAATCCAAAGTTAGCATACATCTCTTTGTTCAGGTTTATATGCATGGGGTCTGAGCTGAAATAAAATTTCCTTCCTATTTTGATTATATTATAGGTATGCCAATGTTAAGACACCTGAACGCCACGTTAGGACACGCCTCTATTTTACTTCAGTAAGTACCATCTATCTATTGGAAATTATATTCAATGAGAATTGACCTTATAATTTGAGAACATTACATTGGTACTGTCACGCAAATATCATTTTTCAGCATTCAGTTTTTCCTTTTATAGTAATTCTTCATCTTCTAATGGCAGGAATCACATATCCATTCCTTAATGAACATGCTCCGTTACTGTAACCTGGATGAGTCTCTTATAGGAGAGGATAGCCTTGTCTGCCATAGTGCTTTGGAGCGTTTATATAAAACTAAGGAGCTTGACTATATGAGTTATGTTGTGCTAAGGTTGTTCGAGAACACAGAGGTAAGTACATAACTGAGATTGTTAGTTTCTCTATCTCTCTCTCTCTCTCTCTCTGCTGCTTAAATCTATATTAAGGCCAATATATTATCATCCAAAACTTTAGGTACCTTTAGAAGACCCGAAAAGATTCCGTGTGGAGATGACATTTAGCCGTGGTTCAGACCTATCACCCTTAGAGGTAATGAATCAACTTTTTTTTCTCAGTAAGATTATCATTTCCTTATTAGACCATCCTGAAATGTTAGTTTGAGAGAGATATCTGTAGAATCTAAAATCTTTTCTACTTCCTTGAATAGCAGAAAAATGATAGAGATGATAGTGAAGCAGCAACGTTGCATCAGGAGCATACACTGCCCATTATGGGTCCGGAAAGGCTTCAAGAACTAGGATCATATCTTACACTAGATAAAATGGAAAAGATGATACGACCATTTGCCATGCCGGCCGAGGATTTTCCTCCACCATAAACTCCGGCTGGATTCTCGGGGTATTTCTTGAAAAGTGCAGCAGTGCTCGAATGCCTGGTAAATCTCTGGCCGTTCCATAAGCATGCAAGTTCTAACGGAAAGGAACTAGCACGTTCTTCAACTTTACCCTTTTACGTCTTACATTCTTTGATTATATTTCATCCTATGCATCTCTTAACATGGAAATGATTTTGGATGGTCGAATGGCCAAATCGAGTTTCGAGTTTCAACTTGCTTTTGAAGTTGGTTCTCTCTTTGGTGCTGTAAATAATATTTGCATTTATAAAGTAGATGCCCTACACTTCTGTTCTTGATCATCCATGAAAAAATATAGAAAATCTAATATTGAAAGATGGAGGATGAGCCTTGTGTGATGTTCTTCCCTTTGTTATTAAAACATGTTTAGAGATCAGATTTAGAATGTAGACATCATTTAACCAGTCACAAACTAGAGATTTATTAGAGGTTATTTGCTGGAAGATGATAGTGAAATAAAATTATTAAAAAAAAGTAAATATGTTAGATTTTTTTTTTTTTTAAATTATTTTTCTTATAAGTCATTCAAAAAATATAAGCCAATTGGATTAAAATAAAATAAAATAAAAAGTAAACCGGTGTGATGAGTAGGCGGTAATCTGAACGACCATTCTCTCTCCATACTCGACAGTCAATGAGGATGGACCTCGTTTAGAACACATTCAGAAAGCGTTCACACCCTACATTCTACAAGATGGGAGGTATCTTATCAAGCTTCGTAGGGGACTCGGCCGCTGCCGCCGCGACTCCGTCGCCGGAAACTTCTAACGTACTCAGCTTTCACTCCTCTGCGAGATGGCAGCTGCACTACAACTCCGCCAGAGAATCCTCTCAGCTCGTAAACTTCTTTTCTTTCCCTCTTTCGTTACTCAATATTTCTTCCATGTTTTTTCTAGGGTTTTTTGGTAAATCAAGGATCTGACTGAATACTGATTCTTCTTTTGCTTCCATCCAGACGGTAATTGGTTTCTCTGCTGCGTGGTGCGGTCCGTGTAAGCTCCTAGAGCCGGCAATCCACGCCATGGCCTCCAAATACACCGACGTCGAGTTCGTCAAGATCGATGTCGACGAGCTTGCTGTATGTTTTTTTTTTTTTTTAAATACCTTTTTTTATCTCAGTTTTTGATTCTCTAAACCATGATATAAACTCATGTTCTTCTTTTAAATGCAGGATGTGGCGCAGGAATTTCAGGTGCAAGCGATGCCGACGATTGTGTTGTTGAAGAGAGGAGTGGAAGTTGATCGGGTAGTTGGCGTGAAGAAGGACGAGATTGAGCTTAAAGTTAAGAAGCACAAGTGAGGAATCGAATTTGATCTCATCTTTTCTAGTTTTCATTACTCAATATATATATGCTTCTTCTCCTTCTGGATTGTGTAATTGTTTTCATCCACTCTGTTCTTCATGTTTAATGTTTCCGGATTATGATCAGTTTATCAAATATAGTTTGCTGTGCTTGCGCTTGCTGCTTAATGTCATTTCAGCAAAGGTTGATTTTATTTCAAACTGGAGTTTGTTATATTGAGAAGGACTGGATCGAAATTTGTATGAAACCTCAACCATACAGAAATACTAAGGCATAAAAAAACTGGGTAGCAAAATCCAAGTGATAATATTATTGAACTTCTTCAAGTCCACAGGAATGGCACTGGAACGCCCTGGTTCTTGTTAACAATGGCCATGGCTATATATCGAGTACCCATTCCGTTGGTCGCCTTATCATCCGGACCCTCCCAGAAGGGTGCTTCACCTACACCTACCAATTGCCAATATCCCGTCCTTAGAGACTCGGCTTGCTCCTCTGCAATTCTGTAGCAGAGCCTCCAGTCGAAAGTTAATCCCAAGAGAACCCAGAAACTGTGACTGAGTTATCGGGCCATGCATGGACACATCTCCTGTCAAAGTGCAGAGATTCAAATTCATCGTATCAAAATTCTAAGAATACAACAACTAAAGAGATCCAGGATATGAACCTGAAACTTCCTCTGCAGAATGCCTTATTGTAGCAAAACCGACATATGCACTGAGATCAGCAGAACCCGGATCGTCCAGTATGTCCACGAACTTGTGTTTCCTAATTGCCTGCACGAAAAGAAATAAAAATTTATTTTATTATTATTATTTTTTAACATAGTAAAAAGACTACTATGAATATGAAAATGGTAATGTTCAAACTAGCAATAGTTTGAACACCACCTTCTTGATGGTAATGTTCAAACTAGAAAATGGTAATGTTCAAAAAGACTACTGCAAACTGTCCTTGATGACTTCGTTCCGGCCATAATCGATTATAAGAGCACCACCTCCATCTGAACTTATTCTACTAGCAATAGTTTCTGTCAATTCCATTGCCTTGGGACAAACCTCGATATGATTAAGCTTATCTATTTCCACTTGAAGACCACTTGCACCGTTTCATCAGAAACAGAGTTGCAGGCGTTGGCTGTGGAGATTGGAACAAAACGAAACCTAAACCGATATATTATAAGACCTTATCAAATAACCTCAAAATAAAAGACTATTCACAATATAAAACTCATCTAACCCTTACGTTGAATCTTCTGCAACATCTACCATTTTCTCACACCAGCCTCGAGGAGTCCTCTGGATGTAGGGCAAGGGATTGAAGAAAGATAAAAATGAATTAATACAAAGAAACCGAATGTGACGAGGCATGGAAAACTTGAACCGAAGAGACCTGAAATTGATGTACAGGTAAAGCATCGTAAAACTCATGGGCGATAATGATTGTTGGCACTGTAAGAGAGAGAGAGAGAGGAGATGGAGAGAAAGATGGTAAGATCAAAGCGTGAGAAACATGGATAAAGAAAACTTAAGAGGATTATAAATTCGTACCTCCTGAGGGGACTTGATCCATTGCAGCATGCCATGAAACCGGAGCTCCAACAAATGTGCTTATAGTCCTTTTCTCTACACTTTCACCATTATTATGATCATCCTTATCTTTACATCTCAAGTTGGAGTGTTGAAGTTTCTGCAATGTAGGACTACATTCTACCAAGTTTATATGCACTGCTTCTGTGAATTTCTTTATCTTAGAAACACCCTACAATGAAAGCAAAAAGCTAAGTAGATTCTTTTTTCTTAGAGAAATAGCCCAAGATAAGTCCTTCATATTATCAAATTGAGACAACAGAACTTTGAATTTACAACATACACGAAGAAGATCGGCCATCAGAGTTCCTCTTCCCGGACCCAATTCAACTAAGTTCACCCTTTCTGGCTGCCCCATTTGCTCCCATAAACACATAGCCCAAACACCCACCATCTAAACAGAATATGTGAAAAAATACTTGTTTTTTATGATAAAAATCTTCAACAATCACGGAGGAACTTCGTAATCAAATTGAAGAGCTCCAATAGAATTGAAATTACCTCGCCAAACATTTGGCTAACTTCAGGAGAAGTTATGAAATCGCCTTCTTCCCCAAACACATCTCGATTGATGTAAAACCCGGCTTTAGGGTTCGTCAAAACTTCCTCCATATACTCTGCAACTGATATTGGACCTCCACGAAACTGCAAAAAGTTCGAGCTAACTAACAATCATATTGCAAGTAGATGCCAGTTTCGACGAAGAAGGGTGATAAAAATGACTGACCTTGATGGCATCCCTCTGCAATAACTTTCATATGTCAATCTTTCGTTTACAACTTGAGGGAAGAGTGTCCAATCTTTCATGGCATCCCTCTGCAGTAACTTGGCAAGTTCTCATATTCAACACCTTGCCAAAAACCAGAGGATTCTTGCTAATGTTTATATTTATAAAATATAAAAATAATAATAATAATATTAAATATTTATGAAATAATAAAATTCATTTTTAATAAAAGCAAGTAGTAATAATAATAATAATAACACACTCACTAATTCCTTACCTATGGCGTACGCCGGAGGAGCCGCCGCGTCGGCGTCAGCGTCGTCGATTCGGCAGGTCAAGCTGGACAGTGAGAGTGAGCTCAGGATCGAAGTCGGCAACGATACATCTACCCGTCTTAGGCTTCTCACCGGAACTGCTGAGATTTACGGAACCGAGCTTGCTCCTCAAATCTGGCTCACCTTCCCTCCTAGACTGAAATTCGCTGTAAGTTTCAAATTTTCAGCTCGATTCCCAGCGTCTGTTGCGTTTACAATTTGTGTTTGATTGTTGTCAGTTGCTCGAATGATTCATAGTTTTTGCTTAAAGTGGGATTATAATATGGATGTTGATGAGGTGAATTAAAGTTCTCTCTTTTGATTGCTAATAAGAGCTCTCACATTCAGTTGAAAGCAAGAGTTTTGAATTTCATGAATTAGGTTTTCACTTGGCATGGAGCAACAATCGAAATGGACGGGACCACAGAAACTGATTATACTGCAGATGAGGTAACGTAACTTTCTCCTCTCCCCAAGAAAAGAGAAAATGTCAAATTACGAAAAAAGATTTTTTTTTTCTTTTTTCTTTTTATTCATATAATTCTTGATTTCAGACGCCTATGGTCAGTTATGTGAATGTCCATGCCATACTAGAAGGACGAAGAAGCCGTGCCAAGGCATCATCTTCCAATGACCCTGAATCTTCTCAGGTATTACCTGCTAGATGTGTTCATATTATCCATGATGTAAGAACCATGAAAATTTTGAAATTTGATTCAATTTTCAGTTTTACTTTTTCTGGAGTAGTTCCTGTCTGAACTTTTACAGCACAAGCTTTCACTTTAGAGGATTAGGGTAGCTTCTTAGTAATAAAACTGCGTCTTACTTATTCAATTTCATTTCCTTGTATCTTCTCTATCTGTATGAGATTGATGTATCTGTTGGGTGATCAGGGTCCGAGGGTGGTTGTGGTGGGTCCTACAGATTCCGGAAAAAGCACCTTCTCAAGGATGCTTCTCAGTTGGGCTGCTAAACAGGGTTGGAAACCTACTTTTGTGGACTTGGATATTGGTCAGGGTTCTATAACAATTCCTGGGTGCATTGCTGCAACACCTATTGAGATGCCCATCGATCCAGTGGAAGGGATTCCCCTTGAAATACCTCTAGTTTACTTCTATGGCCATGCTACTCCTAGGTAAGCTCCTTATCTTATATTTCTTAATGTATCCGTCCACTCAGCTTTTGAGTGCTATAAAATGAGATCTCTTATACTTGGAATGGCCCCATTTTCTTCAGATTTGAAGTATTTATTGCTAATGCTGTAAGATTGATTACTATCTATTGCTTTGCAGCAACAATGTAGATCTGTATAGAGTACTTGCGAAGGAGCTTGCCCAAATTCTTGAGAGACAATTTGCCGGAAATTCTGAATCTCGAGCTGCAGGCATGGTGATCAACACTATGGGCTGGATAGAGAGTATAGGGTACGAGGTAAGAAATTCTGAAGCAACCTCTTCGGTGATTTCTTTTTTGATAATTTTCATTGTTCATGATTTGTGTTCTTATTATTGTTTCAATCTGATCTTTCTGCAGCTGCTGCTTCATGCAATAGAGACATACAAGGCTGATGTAGTCTTGGTTTTGGGTCAAGTAAATTCTTGTCTTTATCTTTTCTTTTGTTTTCTTTCTCCCTCACTTGTAGATTATTACTTCTTCATGAAACTTGTGGTCCGGGCATAACCTGATGGCAACTACATCTATAGCATTCAAGTATTTTTCCTCTTTACTATGTTTCCTGCAGGAAAAACTTTACAGTATGCTTAGAGATGTACTTAAAAAGAAACCTAATGTAGATGTTGTGAAACTTCAAAAGTCAGGGGGTGTTGTATCGAGGAATATCAAGTTCCGTCAAAAAGCCAGGAGTTATAGGATACGGGTATATAATGATTATTGTATATGCTGATACAAACTGTTCTATAGGGCTGTACAAGCTTAAATTAATGAAATTTTTGTGGAGTTCAAATTTTTGTAATTACTAATGTTTTTCTACCAGGAATATTTCTACGGCCTCACAAATGATCTGTCCCCACACTCCAATGTTTCAAATTTCGGCGATTTATTTATCTATCGAATTGGTGGTGGCCCACAAGCTCCACGGTCGGCTCTGCCTATCGGCGCAGAGCCTTCTGCAGACCCCACAAGATTAGTCCCTGTCAATATAAACCAAGATTTGCTCCATGTAGTTCTTGCTGTTTCGTTTGCCAAAGAACCAGATGAAATCATTTCAAGGTAATATAAGTTCTTCCCTTCTAGTCCTATGAAAATGTTGGCACATAATCGCACTCCCCCTCTCCCACCCTCCCTCTTGGTTGCTCTGTTCGTACCATTCATCACTATTATTAAATTTTTTCCATATCTGCTGCAGTAATGTAGCTGGGTTCATCTACATCACGGACGTTGATATTCAGAGGTTAGATTCCTCGTCTTTCTCTCTCTCTCTCTCTCATTATTAGTTACCGGATTATAATTTCTGACCCTTTTTCTTCTGCTTTTTCTCAGGAAGAAAATTACATATCTTGCACCTTCAGCCGGGGAGCTGCCGAGCAAATATTTAATTGTCGGAACCTTGACGTGGCTTGAAACATGAAAATTCCAGCTATGAAATTGGCCAAAAAAGTCCTTTTACTTGTATCTTTAGCAGCTACGCATTTCTTGTGATAAAAAATATGTAGAGTAGTAAGCTCTAAGGGGTGAGAAAAGACCATTTGGTTCATCTTCTTCACTCAATCAAGCAAGGTTTAGTATGAACTAGTATTGTTATTGAAGAGAAAAGGAATCACCAATTTCATCAGACGACATGTCGCTTTTCTATGTTTAATTTATTTAGCTAAAAACAATAAACAATAGAGAGCCCAAAATATCCAATCAAACATCTTACAAGTTGGCCTAACTTTTACTATATGATTTTATAAACTACTTTTTTTCTAAATATTAACATCTTTACAAGTTTTTATGATTTACTATGTTACACATAAAATATGTATTAGCTCAAAAAAAAAAAAAAGATAATTTATTCACACTTAAAATAGTTGTAGAATATCACTTATTATTCACACAAAAATAAGATAATTTATTGGTTCAAATTTCCCTCCACGGGTACATTAACATGGTTGTTTAGGTATGCAATCTAGACTAGAGCACCCCCAGAAGCTGTCATTGCAGCAATTTTTTTAGCCGGCAATGCCTTAATCATTTTCGGCTCACTGCATGATGCCGGACTTCCGGTTTGAGTAAATATTGCTCCGTTCTCCAATAGATCTCTCCCCATGAAGTCCATTTCCACTTCTTCCACTCTAATTCTGAAACGCCATTATGTAATGTCACTTGCTTTGTGTAATAGGGTTCGATGAAGCGTAGAAGCGATTGCCCTGGCTCATAATGGTAGGATTACGGGTTCCACCAATGGCATACATTTCCCATTCAGTATAATCATTGTTAACAACATGGAAGAAATCCCATCTGCATCTAGGCATCCTTTGGACCAGACCCTTATCGAAGTGATTATATAGCAACTGTTACTCCCATCTTTGCATCATCGGCATTTGTATCACTGGCACCCAACAAAATGACGCGATCATGCTTTGTGAAATGAGAGTCCGAGATAGTAATAGCAGCGGACCAGTTAACAGCATAGATAAGCCCATCTTGACAGTTACTCAAGGAGACATGATCAATCCAGATATTTGATGATCCAAGGATGCCGATAGTATCACCTTCGGACGGACCCCTTGTTCCCTTTTGTTTTGGGGAGTGTCTAACAGTCCCTCCTGAGAGACCTACGATATTGTGGATGTGCAGTCCGTGAATGATGATATTCTTCGTCAGAAATATGTTAAATGAACCTCCATTTGCAATGTGAACTTTAGCCCCACGCGCGTCGATGGTCTTGTCGGGTGTCAGCATAAGCTCCTCCTTCAATTTGATGTTCATGTCTTGCTTGAATATGATCCAAAGTGGTTTTTCTTGGAGGCAGCCATATCGGAGAGTACCGGATTTAGGGTCTACCAAGTCGTTATCTGATGCGTCGGTTAGCATGTAGATTTCACCGGCTGCGGCTCCTGTAGTCCCGCGTCCAAAACCCATTACGCACGATGTGAGCTTCTTCCGATTAGCCTCCCAATTTGGATCGCATCTCCAACATAATCGATTGGAGTAGATGCCACGCAACCTCCGGTACTCCCTAGGTGCCATGATTCTATGTGTGAGATTCGTGCCCTGCATCCTCCTGCATGCATTCAATTAAAACTTCATTAAACTCAACATGCTTATGTAAACAAAAGCAGAAATGAAAGAAAACTTGTGGATGAAGATTAATGCATACTATTTACCTGTGAGCATGTAAGTTTTTGCTTCAAAGGATCAAGATGGGCAGGCTTATTCTGCGTCGGAGTCACGAGAAAAATTGAGCTCCGATAAATTTTTATTTATAATAATTATAAATATTATTTATTAAATTAAAAAAATATATAAACTAAATGTTGATCAGATAAAATCTTAGAAATAATAAATATATAATAAGTGCTTAATATTTTCACTCTACCAATATTTACTTTTCAATATATATATATATATATATATATATATATATATTTATATTTATTTACTTATTTATTTTTGCGATCGCTTGACCTGAGCTGGAGTGGATCCGCCACTTGCCTTATTGGTAGCCTCCCTGGCCGGAAGCACTCTATTTTGCCAATATTTATCATCAGAAGTTATAACAGCGTAAAGGGTATGTATCACTATGGCTAAGACAGCTATTAACACAAACCCTCACAACTTAATAAAACCCATGTCTTTTGTTTTTAACCTTCTGATCAAGGTTTTCACAAAGACTAATGCAACCTCTCGAATCAACCTCACGTTGATGCCGAGAGAGGTATTGGGAATTGCTCTAAACTCTTGATATCTCTCCAGAATAACCAAAAGGTTTGCTATCTTAAATACAACCATAATGTTTGCTAGTAAGGAAAACAATTAAAATTACCCATTATAATTATAGGAAAATAAAAGGAAAGGAAATAAATAATAACGTTAAAAGTCTATGACTTGTAAAGGAAAATAAAAGAACTCAAATCTGCTTCTTAATTCATGCATGCTCATACTAGGTATTGATATACCCAATATCTGATCCGATCCGAACTAATTAATTATGGATTCAATGTCAGATTATGGATATATGATCGGATATTCATATTTTCAAAACACAATACATAAAATATTAAAAATTTAAAATTCATGTAGGCATAAGATATAAAAAAAATTTAAGATTTAAGAGGATAATACTATAAACTTACAAAGAACCGCCGTTCTTTTTTTCTCCTCTCTTCTCTAGCGTCGTTTTCCCTCCGGTATTATTTTCCAGCCAGTCCATCATCATGAAGAAAAGTTCTCTCTATTCATGACTTGCTCATTAAATCCCAACACTATTTTTTACTATATTGCTATAAACTTTACGATTGTGATTTTATGACATCTTACAAGCTTTTATGAATTTAATATGTAACACATAAAATATGAATTAGGTTAAGGAAAAGCAAAAAATTTGCAAGTTACAGATATTTTTAATTGGAAAATGGTAAGAATACTAAATAAATAAGAAAGATGATTTAATAATTACTTATATTAATTATCTAATTAATGAGTGAATAAATAATATTATAATTTACTTAAATTTGATTTTTTTTTATTATTTCTCATTTCGTATGTTTTAAGATAAATTAATACCCTAAAAATCTATTAATGTAGAAATATTTTTGGCCTATAATTTTGGAGAAATAAATTGATAGATGAGTAAACCTCACAATGATGATTTTTTTTTTTTTTTTTTTTGGGCAAGGAAGGATAGAGGTCACTACACGACCAAATTTTTATAAACAGAAGGAAAAAGACATCTAAGTATTATTTCCACATTGACAAAAATCACTTTTTTTTTTTGGGGTCTAAAAAATAAAGTATGTTATCTATTTTCTTTAAAATAATAATTTTGTCATGAAAAAAAAAAAAAAAAAACATCAAGTAAATTGTGACCTCAATTTTGGATATATAATAGTGGCAACATTAGTAGTGGCCTTTAGTTTAATCAACTATTTAAGGTGGTGTTGTTGTCTTATTGGTAAATTAATAAGTCTAACTTCAATTAAAAAGGACTCTTATTAATAAATAATTATCTTTAACTCAATTTTTAGTGGGGAAAGACAAAAAAAAAAAAAAAAGAAAAAAAGTCAAAATTTTAGGTCAAATTCTTAAGGCTATACCCTATTTTTGTAGGACTTCTTCTTCACCTTCAATTTATGATGGGGTTTATAGGTTGAATTTGATAGGTAAGTTATCGATTAAATTATAAATAATTTAATTTAATTTTAAAATAAATTTAATAATTATAAGAAAAATAAAATATAAAATTTTATAAATTTTTAAAATAATAAATCTAACTGTTCTTTGCCTACAATCAATCATCAGTTATGCTTTAAAATCAAAATATAATAGTTTAAAATTCCCAATTTTTATGTGTCTACTTATTATCCGCAAAGGATGGAAAACGGTATCATGTGGATACGAAACAAAAAACACGTATGAAAAGAGTCGAATATTAACCGAAAAGGTTCTGGTTATTAAGACTTAAGAGATAGAGATTTAATATTACTATGAGAAAGTTTTCTATTCCGAGTACGGGTTAGAATACTTCATTCATCACCATTAATATTGTGAGAAGAAAGAGTGGGTGAGATTTAATGTTAGTTTATGAATCTACTCTAAATAGTTGTGATTGTTTTAGATGATTGATATTATGAGAACAAGATCATATCCTGTTAATCATTTTACTACATTAACTGTTCAAAAAACTCAAAATTTTGATTTTGATTTTGTTCCTGTTTTTGTTTTTTTAACCGAGGTACGAACTTATCAGGTGATTAGAAGGATTTTGAATCCACCTGATGAGGTAATGGCAATAAAGAAAAGGAGAGAAAGAAGAAATGCTGAAAATGGAAAAAAGAAAAATTCTAAATTAAAGTAGATTTGATGTCTGGAATATGCCCAAGGCTACTGTTATGAAAGACTGTGATACAACTCTCCTTCTCTCTCTCTCTCTCTCTCTCTCATCTGCCCAACTTACCCGACTCTCCCACTGTTACAACCTGCCCGTATTGCCCGTTATTGGGAACGCTTTCCCTCTTTCTCAAGCGGCCACCTTTTCCACGCCTGTCTCTCTCTCTTCACTTCTCTCTCTCTGCTACTTTTGACCCGATTTGTTTATCTGGTTTTATCTTAATTTCACTTATTAAGCTTCTTAGGGTTGTTTGATCTCCCATTTTTCCGCCTGCTTCCTTTTGGAAAATTGACTGGTTTGAAAATGTTTGGGGATATTTGTTTTTTTTAGGTTACTTATCAAGTGGGTTTTCTTCTGTAATTTCTGGATCATGAAAAAAATCTGATATTTTTTTTCTATTTTGAGAGATTTTGAGAAGATGGGTATGGATAATTGGGATGTGGGTAAAAAATCAAAGGAAGAGGGGAAGAAGCAGAAGAAGGTGAAGAAAGATGAGTCGGAGGACGAAGCGACTGGCTGTTGGGTTAAGCTGAGGTTCATTAGCAGCTGTATGCCTTCAAGATCAAAGGTTGATAGCTCTTTAAGTGGATCCAAAGTTGATAGTTTCATGAGTGGCACTACTAGTCATTACGGTAAAAATTTCCTCCCTTCTTTGTCTTACTCTTTCTCTGTTTTCTTCTATCATCTTCGATGAAAATCCAGATTTCACTTCTCAAGGAGGTCCTTTTTAAAAACAACATAGTTTTCTTGATTGAATTTTTTTTTTCTGGGTTAGGGTCCATTTTAGTTAAATTTTGAGGTCAAACTCAACTTTGCACTTAGATCAGCTTTGAGGAATATAGTTTTTTGGGTCCAAACTGGCGATGGTTTCTACTGATGTATTAGAACTAAGGTTTGTGTAAATTTTGGAGCTTTATGTAGCTTTATGTTCTTAAGAGTTATTCATGAAGAAATATAGTATATGATTCTCTCACTATGAAATTACTAACTTTCTCTGATTCACAAAATTTCTTTCTTTGGTATCACCTTGAGATTTATTGCTAGAAATAGAATACTAACTGTGTTGAGGATGTTTCCATTTTTAGGCCCCCGGAAGGAAACTTCATACATTTTCCGTATATAATCATGTTGTCTACGTTATCTAATAAGAACCACCCTTTTTTTGACTTGATATATGTTTCATATTAGCAGAAAGTAAACCTAGAAACGAGGAAAGCAAAGATAAGCCCATTGCGGCTATAGGGTCCTCATCGACCACTAGTTATGCTGAAAGTACTTCTTCCACTCCAAAATTTAGTGAGGAACTAAAGGTTGCTTCTCAGCTTAGAAAGTTCACATTTAACGAGCTCAAGTTAGCAACAAGAAATTTCAGACCAGAGAGTCTTCTTGGTGAGGGTGGGTTCGGATGTGTCTTCAAAGGTTGGATCGAAGAGAACGGAACAGCTCCGGTCAAACCCGGAACTGGTCTTACAGTGGCAGTCAAGACTCTTAACCATGATGGTCTTCAAGGTCATAAAGAGTGGCTTGTAATGACCTCTCCCTTTTCCCCCTCTTTCTACATTTCATGGTTTAAGTTTTTTTTTTTTTTTTTGGGGGGGTAAATTAATTATGTTATTTGTTAATATTTTCAGGCTGAAGTTAACTTTCTTGGGGATCTTATTCATCCGAATTTAGTTAAATTGGTTGGTTGCTGCATTGAAGATGATCAGAGGTTGTTAGTTTATGAGTTTATGCCTCGTGGAAGTTTGGAAAACCATCTCTTTAGAAGTATGAAATCTACCCTTTCTCACCTTCTTGATTTGTTATTAACTATTTTCTTCTCTTAAACTTACTATGAATCTTGAACTGAGTAATATTTTACTCTCTCATTTTAATATCTAGACATATTTCTTTTTTCCATTCTCGACATATACATATTATTTCTCGGGTTAAAAACCATGTTATATCGAGAAGGGTCCCTGCCTCTTCCGTGGTCTATCAGAATGAAAATCGCACTTGGAGCCGCAAAGGGCCTAACTTTCCTTCACGAAGAAGCTCAAAGGCCAGTGATCTATCGTGATTTCAAAACATCCAACATTTTGTTAGACGCGGTAAGTAATTATTCTCTTAAACAATACAACCCTCTTTACTCCTTCCCTTACCTGTTCCATTATAACTAATTGAAAATTTCATCTTTTCTAATTTCCATTCTTGAAGGATTACAATGCAAAACTCTCCGATTTTGGACTTGCTAAAGATGGTCCTGAGGGAGATAAAACTCATGTATCTACCCGAGTTATGGGTACTTATGGCTATGCAGCACCTGAATATGTAATGACTGGTAAGTTTGTAATGAAAAAATTGATGTAGAAGAACATATATGTAATTTGGTTAAATGGGTCCAGACTAAAATTTTGCTCTGATTCTTGTTTCTAGGGCATTTGACCTCGAAGAGTGATGTATACAGTTTTGGAGTGGTCCTACTCGAAATGCTGACCGGGCGAAGATCCATGGACAAGAACAGACCAAATGGGGAACACAACCTTGTGGAATGGGCCAGACCACTACTTGGAGACAGAAGAAGATTCTTCCGGATAATGGATCCACGTCTCGAAGGTCACTTCTCGATCAAAGGGGCCCAAAAGGCGGCCCAGTTGGCATCTCACTGCCTTTGCCGTGACCCGAAAGCCCGGCCTATGATGAGTGAAGTCGTTGAAACCTTGAAGCCTTTGCCGAACCTCAAGGATATGGCTAGTTCGTCGTACTACTATCAGACCATGCAATCAGGCCGGCTCAAACCCAACCCAAGTGTCAAAAATGGTGCGGGCCTTAGAACGCAATCCATGTTTGTACAGAGAAATGGACAGCATTTGAGAAGCTTGTCGAGCCCGAACGGTCCTCATGCTTCTCCATATCATTATCCGCCTCACTCTCCAAAACCATCACCAAAACCGAACAGCAGGGAACCATAATAGAGTTATGATAATCATTCACTGTGACTAGAATTGATACTTTTGATTTAAGAAGTTGTCTCTGCTTAAGTTATGCATTGACATGTAAAATCAGGGTGGTTTGACCTTTTCGACACACTTTCTGTATATGGTTGACTTAAATGTCGATAATTAGTGGCTGGTAGTGATGGTCTAAGGCGCAATCGAAAGATTGCAGAAGTTAATGGTAGGCGAGGAAGAGAAGAAAAGGGAGAAGTAATTTTTATGAGACCAAAAAATCCGTGTAACAGTTTGTTTGTTTGGTGAATGAAAAACTATCAAGAACTATTGCCTTGTTTTAGTGCCTGTCTTTTTCATCCCTGTCTTCCACGTTAGGGCTTTCCTTTTAGTTCCCTTTACAATTGTCTTTTTTAAGTGTTTGTTCATAAATTTGTATGGAACACTCTGCTTCTTCTCTCAGTTGTTCTTTTCTCAAGTAAGTATCCTCATTCAGTAATAGTAGATCCAAATAATATACAACCCTATCTGCCAACCCTAGATTCGATCGATTGCAGACATACTGTTGGATTGGATTCCGGTATCAAATAAACATGGGTCAATCACTTGGTTGTATAATAGTAGAGCAATCAAGTGTCGGAATTGGAGCACAGTTCGGAAAGTGAAGTAGAGTCCTTGCACCGGGTTGGCATTTCTTGCCTTGGTCCTTCGGCTTTAGGTTTGGCAGCTATATTTCCTTACGGGTTCAACAGCTAGATGTTTGATGCGAAACAAAAACCAAGGGCTTTTTTATTTTTGTGTTCTTTTTCCAATTTCAATTTGCCTGATCATATTACTGTTACAAAGAATATCATATTCTTGTAGTTCATAGTTTCTTTATGTTAGGATAATGTGTTTGTGAATGTGGTTGCACCGATTCAATACTGTGCCTCGGCCGAAAAAGAGGCCGATGCCTTCTACAAGCTCCCCAATTCCAGAGAACAGATCCAGGCCTATGCTTTTTATGGTATGTTCGTTATATTGTCTTGTCATTCATATCTCAAATGATTTAAATATGAAGAAAATAAATAACTAAAGGAGGAAAAATTGGACATGGCTCGAAACTCTTGACGGAATATGTCGATTCATGTTAGATTATGTTAGTTAATTTGCTGCTAATATTTTGCAGTTATAAGGGCAAGTGTCCTGAAATTGGATTCAGATGTAGAAGACCGAGATAGCCAAAGCTGTAGAACAGGAGATCGAAAAGGTTGACTACAAAAAAGATATCTTTCTTTTCTTACTGATACAACGATGATATATAATACTTACGTTCCCTTCTATTTTATAAATAATTTCTCAGGCGATGTCTCATTACAGTTACGGAATCGTCCAGATCCTCATCGTCTCTACATAGAGCTAGATGTTCATGTCAAAAGAGCAATGAATGAAATAAATGCAGGTACATCTGAACTTTGAAAATGACAACTATAACATATTCTTCACCATGTATTGTATAAACAGCGGCTAGGCAGAGGTTAGCAGCGAAAGAGAAAGCAGAAGCAGACAAGATACTACAAATCAAATAGTGCTTTCTGACCATGAAAATGCATGCATTGATTATGAATTTCCTTATTTCGTTCTGTTTAGCACTACGACACTGCGTACTCTTATGAATAGAAGCTTACCTGAATCTGCAACTTGAATTCGACGCGTTTGATTAAAATGGTAAAACTGCTTTTGCAACTGACCATCGTCAATAATTTTCCAAATTTTTGATAATAAATTTCGTGGATCCTTCCTTTAAAAAAAAAAAAATCATTTAATCAATAATATTTTTCTTCGTAAGTTTCTTCTCTATATAAGAAACTGAAACTCTTGCCTTCTCTGGAATCGTTCTTCCTCATTTTCAGTTCTTCATCACTGTGGTACCTCTCTCTCTCTCTGTCACCTTTGATGCTTTAGTTAGAATGAAGTTTTAATTTTGAACAACACTCTGTAACTTTGCTCTGTTTTGTGCCCTGTTTTAGGTTAAGTGGAAATGGAAAACTTGTTCTGCTGTGTGAAAGTGGACCAATCATCAGTCGTGATTAAGGAGAGGTTCGGAAAGCTTAAGGATGTGCTTGAGCCAGGGATGCACTGTGTTCCTTGGTGTATCGGAAGCCAAGTTGCTGGCCGTCTCACCCTTCGCTTGAACAACTAGATGTTCGTTGTGAGACCAAAACTAAGGTAAGAAACTTGTTTTATGCATCTCTTTAAATTTCCCTTTTCCTGGTTCCTAAGTTTGTGTTCCTAATTTTGTGGCACAGCACAGTGTTTTTGTGAATGTTGTGGCATTGATTCAGGATCGCACGATTGCCGACAAAGCAAGTGATGCTTTCTAGAAACTTAGTAACACCAAATCCCAGATCCAAGCCTATGTTTTTTATGGTAAGTTGGATCGTTCTTACATAATGCTCTAAACTTTCTTGAAATATTGAGTACCTGAAGCCAGTTTAAGTTCTGTAATGTTGTAGTGATTAGAGGAAGTGTTCCAAAGCTGGATTTGGACGATGTGTTTGAACAGAAGAGTAAAATTGCTAAAGCTGTTGAGGATGAACTCGAAAAGGTGATGATCAGTGATGTAAGTTAATTAATAAAGCTCATAAATATTTAGTTAATCAATCAACCAAAAATTGATAATGTAGGCTATGTCTACTTATGGATACGAGATTGTTCAGACACTCATCGTCGATATAGTACCGGACGAACATGTCAAGTGAGCCATGAACGAAATCAATGCCGGTAAAAAATATATTATATCTAATTTTCTCCCTTTTTAAAATAACTAATAAATTGATTAATCAGCAACGTCAAATTGGCTCCGTGGCCTTTTACAAGCGGATAGGCTTAGAGTAGAGTGGCTGCAAATGAAAAGGCAGAAGCAGAGAAAATAGTGCAAGTGAAGCGAGCAGAGGGTGAAGCCGAGGCCAAGTTTCTGTCAGGAGTGGGAATAGCTCGTCAACACCAAGCAATTGTCGATGGTTTGAGAGACTGTGTGCTCTGTTTCTCGGTCAACATGCCTGGGACTTCACCTAAATATGTATTGGATATAGTGCTTATAACTCAGTATTTTGACACCATGAAGGAAATTGGAGCTTCCTCTAAATCATCAGCTGTTTTCATCTCTCATGGTCCCGGCTCCGTTAATGATATCGCCACCCAAATCTGAGATGGGCTGCTGCAATCAACTTGCAGCCACTCCTAATTATCGTCTAATGGGTGAGGTTTTTACTTAAGAGACGTGCAGAAGAAGTATGCTATGTTTTATAGTACCTTTATAACGTTCAAGGCAATTTGGATTCAAGTATTTAGTGATTTCTAAGAAGTGCATTATCTTGTTTGTTTGTCATGACATCTTAGTATGAAAGATTATATTAATATATATATATATATGTATATATTCTCCATTTCAGTATTAGCATGAATAGTCTGGACAAAAATCACAAAAAATAATGTAAATGGGGCAAAAACAAAATTTCCAATAGATGGAACCACACTCTTCAATTGAAGATTTCAATATCCTCGAAAAGGGAACTTTAATTTTGTACGACCAAACCTAAGGAAATTGACACACTTGACTCTAGTTAAGACATCCAACAACCAAAAGGAACCTATGCTCTTCACCACTATGTTAAAAATCGGCCCTCTCCTCATGGCTTGAGAGCCAAAGAAAGTCCGACCTTTGCACTCTTGTCAATGGCTTTAGTATCCACCTCTCCAGAAACAGTGAGAAACGATTTTGGACGCCATTCGTGTTGAATTAGGGCCGAAGCTTTTCCGGAATTGTTCACCCTTGCCTTGACCATGGTCAATGGATCGAGTGCATGCTGGGACCCAAGAGTGATCGTGTTCTCATTGGTCGAAAAGCTATGAGAAACCTCTGCACCAACAGCTGTGCTTGACAATGGATTCACGGTATGGTAGTATGATGCACTCAAAGAATCACCTTTGTCATTCCTAAATCATCAAATGGAAATAATTTCCTTCAGATAAGGTCTTAACTACTAATTAAACTACACTAGCTAGACAGACTATTAATGGTGGGTACAAACAATAGGATCTAGAACAAATACAGGGCAGAATGAAGGGGGCTTACAGGGTCAATGAAGCAATTAAATCTGCATTGGAGAAGCTCAATCCAGCATTGGATTTTATGAAGTTGCCAGTCTTGGAATCAAATGATAGGTCGGTGCCAAGTGAAAGAACATTAGTTCCAATAACACCAGAGAAGTTGATAATAGGATTTGCAGTCAATCCGACACTTGCGGTTATCCCTGCATAGTCAAGTAGATACTGGAGTTCCACCTGTTTTCCATTAATACCAAAAATCAGAATGCATCTTAGACAAAGGCTTGTGCTTGAACAAGATGCAATAAATTATTATTTACAAACCACATGCTATGAAGCTTACCTTACCAGACCTCTGATCAGGAACTTTGAAGCTAAATATTGTTTTCAGTCCGGGAGCAGGTTCATCAACAGCAATGGTGGTGAAAAGCTGATAACAACACATATCTTCAGTAACTCAGACAGTCAGATGAACCATAAGAAAATTAATATTCAAATTAACCAGCTGCAGTACTACCAAAGCTCTAGCTTACTTTATCTAATGAAAGTGTCCTCAGTCCTTCAAATTTAAGTTCCCAGACGAACAGTACCACAAGCCATAAGAGATTCAATGGATTACATTACTTTCGGAAGTAATTGTAATGCTATCTAAAACATTAGGTATATAACTAAGATAGCTAGGAAAATAAGGCTCGAGCTTCCCTACATCACGGATCATCTATAACAATGGCTACCATGAGACTTGAAGTCAAGAAATGAAGTGAAGTGAAGTGAAGTGAAGCAGAGTGAGTGGAGATTCTAAAATCAAAGAGAGGAAAGCTAAAGCCGAGCAATTCGACTTACATTGGAGCTTGTGTCAACTTTGATATCAGCAGTGATGTTTCTATTCTTCAGCTGAGTATTAACATCAGTCAGCAACAGATCACCTTTCTTCGTTCCTGATGACGTGATAACCTGCAGATTTTTTTTAAGCGCACGGAGCTCACAATCTTGAAATCATTTGATCATCAACAAAAATCATAATCATAAACCCTAGCTTCGAGAAATGAATCAATAGAGAGGGCAGAGAACGCACTATTCCAGTCGGCGAGTAGGTGGTGATGGTGAATTTGTGGTCGCTCTGGTAATCCTTGTATAGAAGATCTTTCAAACAGAAAAATAGGATCAACTTTCCATAGATAAACAACAATACCACTAAAACATCAATAAAAAAAATGAAAAAATAAATAAATTTCGCAAGAGCAAGAGAAGAGAGAGAGAGAGAGATTACCTCTGGCTTTCTTGCCGATATCAGGATACAGTCCAGGTCTCTTGGCCATGCTTGCTTGAGAAATGAAGATTGTGATGGAGGTGAAGAAGGTGAACCTTTACTGTCTGAAGCTCTGAGAAGTGAAAATGGCAGACTGAAAGTATTTGTAGGCGGTTTCACCATCCCTATAATCTAGAATATAATAAAATGCTTGAACCGTTGGATCCTATTATAGAACAGATTCTATCAGTTCCAGCCGTTGATTTCTACTTTTATAATCTCCAGTTTTTTATTTTATTTTATTTATTTTGCCGACTTTATTTATTATTTAACGGTGATTAAAACGCCGGTTAACCGATCGTTTCCTTGTGGCGCCAACACCGCAAGCAATGGCGTTTGTGGATAACAGTCAAGTGCGCACGTGCGACGAGTAAACTACAGTCCATACTCCATAGGAGATCTGAATTTGAAAACAAAATTAGGATTGATTCCCTGAACTATAATGAAATTAGGATTTAGACCCAAGAGTTTTACTAATGCATTGATTCCATCCAAAAAGTGGAATTGTTTTTGTCAAAAAAAAAAGAATTGATAGTTTAGTGCTATGGATTACATACTCTTCGGTTAATATTAAATACTATTCTTGATTCATTCACAATTCATATGCATGTAAATATATACTAATTTTATGTACAAAAGCATGTTGCATTTTGTTGCGTTCGAAGTACTCATGATTTTATGTACGCAGGATGATGGAGAATGTGAATTTCACACACATAGCAAGCACCTAGGGAAGAACCTTGCAAATTGCGCAGTGGGTTTCGGGAGCCGCGGATGATAGATTCTATGTCGTAAATGATCCATTAGATGATGACTTGGAGGAGCCTAAACCCGGTACTCACCGATACGGCTGCATCCAAGGAAAACCACTTTGGATCGTATTCAAGCTCAGCATGTACATCAAACTGAATGGGGAGCTCATGTTGACACCTAACAAGACCCTTGACGCATGTGGGGCTAACGTTCACATTGCATATGGTGGTTCCTTTTGAAATATTTTTTCCCCCAAGAATATTATCATGTCAAAAATGCTTGTTCTGCATTTTGAATAAAACATAGAGTGGTTGATTTTTTGATTTATTTTGTTTTTTGTGTTGACTTCTAAACCATTAATTAAAAGTGATCAATTCTGACTTGTGAGCATTGGAATCACTTAATTTGGAATTGTGTAGCTCAAGTTATAAAACTCAAGTTGCAGAAGCTATTTTTTGATCAAGTTCAATTACTTCAAGTATAAGTAAACGGGATAATTCAAATTCTACTCAATATTTTGAAGATTCAGAAATTGGGTGAAGTCTAAGTGATCGTTGGCATCATGTTTTGTGAAACAAATTGAAGATTTTTAGATCATTAAGATCTATTTGGTTATTGACTTCAGGAGGTGAAGAAAGTTTTAGTTTGTATTTATTAGCAGCATAATTGTGTTTGTAATCATGTCTAGAAGAACGATCATGAAAGTCACTGTTGATGTGATCTTATTTTATTTAAGATATGTATTTGTAATTAAAAAAAAAAAAATGATGAATGAAGCAAACTATTTTTCAGCAAAAACAAAGAAAATTTCAATTATATTTTGGAGTTCATTAACTCGTGTTCATCAATTTTCCTTCCCTCGACAATGCTTGATTTCCAACATATCATTAACGGGCTGCGTATCCAGTATCCACCATATCGCATCACTCCAGGAGGTATAATCAGAGACTCCTCGGAACACAAAGGCTAAGGACTAGGTCAGACGGTGACGCTGTCGGCATCTTTGGATCATCGAACGTTTGGATTGATCATATCACCATGTCCAACTGTGCCGATGGGCATATAGATATCATTCACGGATCCACTGTAATTACTATCTCGAATTGTTATATGACAAACCACAATGATGTCATGATGATGGGTCACGGTGATACTTTCGATGCAAGTCACATTGCTTTTAATCATCTTAATCAGGCAAATGAGAGTGTGCACCTCTCTCCTCTCTTTTTCTCCCTCATTCGCTGAAGTAGTCGGAACATTTCATTTAATTTAACTCAAGTGGTCCAATTACTTCAACATACTCACTTCTTATTCACACAATCTGCTAACGGAGTTCCGGACTATCGGTCTGAACAAATCCATATTTGTACGGTCTGATGGAATTTGAACCCTGTCTAGAGATGTTAACTACCTCCGCAATGGAGATATAGTACGTGGAATCCTACTTGTTGAGTACTGTTGATGCTTTGGGAAGTAAACATAAGGTTACAAATCAGGATATTTGCAACGTTTACAGCAAACCTGTACATTGTATGGATGTTATCTTTGTAACATCGAACACTATTTGTATTGTTGGCAGAGCATTCTTGCATATCAATAAGCTAGCTTTTATGAAATATCCCCACCTCTAGATGGATGGATCAGTTTAGAAGAATCAATTTAATGAGTTTAGAATGGATTCTTTTACATGTAGAACAATAGAAGCAATTCGTTGCTGTCTGGAGAAACTGGCCGGGCCGGCAAGAGGGATGTTATCAAGGGAAAATTGTTGCTTTGCATACTCATAGGTAAAAGTATAGCCATGAAATGTTGATCCGGCAAGTTAAATGTACAGGGAAATTTTCAATTTCTGTTAGTTCGGGAATCAAGCACTGAAAATTACTAATAAATTTTCCCTCCTCAAACCATAATCACAGATCGATCATAAATGAAGAAACCAAGTAACAACAAATAGCTGTAGAAATATCATTTATTATTAACACAAAAATAAGATAATTTTTGGGTTCAAATTTCCCTCCATGCGTACATTAACATGGTTGTTTGTGTACACAGTTTAGAGCACCTGCAGAGCCTGTAATGGCAGCAATTCCTTCAACTGGCAATGCCATGATCATTTCTGGCCCACCATGTGATACTGAACTTCCGGATTGAACAAATATTGCTCCGTTCAATAGTTGATCTCCCTCTGAACTCCATTTCCAATTCTTTCACTCTGATTCCGGACAACCTTTGTTTTGTGATGTCACTTGCTTTGCATTAGGGTTTGATGGAGCGTAGAAGCGATTATCCTGGATCATAATGGTAGGATTATGGGTTCCGGCAATGGCATACATTTCCCACTCAGTATAATCATTGTTAACAACATGGAAGAAACCCGATCTACCTCTAGGCATCCGTTGAACCAGACCTTTATGGAAATGATTATAAGCAACTGTGACTTGCATCTTTGCATCATCAGTGTTAGAATCATTGGCACCCAACAAAATGACATGATCGTGGTTTCGATATAGTAATAGCAGTGGATCCGTTAATAGCATCGATAAACCCATCTTCACAGGTACTGAAGGAGACATGATCAATCCAGGCATTTGATGATCCAAAGATGCCGATAGCGTCACCGTCTGACGGACCCCTTCTTCCCTCGTGTTCTGGGGAGTCTATGATAATACGACCTCCTGGGAGACCTACGATATTGTAGATGTGAATTCCGTGAATGATGATATTCTTTGTTAGAAATATGTTAAACGAACCACCATTTGCAATCTGAACTTTAGCTCCACGCCCGTCAATGGTCTTGTCGGGTGTCAACATAAGCTCCCCATTCAGTTTGATGTTCATGTCTTGGTTGAATATGATCCAAAGTGGTTTTCTTGGAGGCAGCCATATCGAAGAGTACCGGGTTTAGGCTCCACCAAATCGTTATCTGATGCATCGGTTACCTCGTAGATTTCACCAGTTGCACCTTCTGTAGTCCCGCGTCCGAAACCCATTACGCATGACGCAAGCTTCTTCCGATTAGCCTCCCAATCCGGGTCACATCTCCAACATTTATCAATTGGATTAGATGACACGCAACTCCCGGTACTCCCTAGGTTCCTTGCTATGTGTGTGAGATTCGCGCCCTGCATCCTCCTGGATGCATTCAGGTAAAACTTCATTAAACCCAACAAAATGCATGCAACATGCTTATGTATACAAAAGCAGAAATGAAAGAAAAATTCTGGAGGAAGATTAGTGCATAGTATTTACCTGTGAGCATTTAAGTTGAGTGGTGGGTTTGCTTCAAAGGGTCAGGATGGGCAGCCTTATCGTTAGCCTCCCTGGCCGCAAGCACTCTATCATCAGAAGTTGTAACGGCATAAAGGGTAGGTATGACTGCAGCTAAGACAGCTATTAACACAAACCCTCTCAACTTAATAGATGACATGTCTATTTTTTGGTTTATTTTTTTTCTTTTAACCTTCCGATCGAATAGAGACAAACTGGATTTAATTTATTTCAGACCTTGCCATACCAAATTATTAAGGTATTGAAGGGGAAGTTGAGTTTTAGATCGGCAAGAAGATGTCTTATTTATAAGCTTAATCTAGGGTTCAATTCAAATTGGAAAGCGAAGAAAATGGAGAACCATGTCCGGTTCTGTAGAGGATAAACCAACTTATACCTATTCTTTTGCTGGTTGGTGATTCACGTACATACATATTGTTATTGTAGAAGGCAGGCTTGTCTTTCAAAAAAGGAATGTCAATACCGCTATAAAATCTATGCCACTCATCAAGCATGTCAAGTATCTTTCTCATCTTATTGAACATGACTAAGAATGTCGATTGCAAGCTGATACTACAACCCTTTTCTTCATATTAAAAAAGTCAAGAGTACTAGATACATAAGTCTAAAACAGAGTCGGATCGGAGCCAAGACTCTACCTTTAAGCATCGTCTCCCTAGCGAAACTCGTTCCTTTGTTCATCAACGATTAAAACCTCAAATGGGTTTTCTAAGAAAGCGGCAAGAACCTTAATCAGATGGTCGGTTTCTGTACACCCATCACTTATACCCATTCAACTATTTCTCCTGATTAAGCAAATTTTGTTAGAATTTTGAAGTTGAGAGCAAAAAACTGAACACAACTTAATTTTTAATAAAATTTGTTTACTTGCAAAATACAAGATTTTCATTACAATAATACTTAATAAAGAAATTATTACAAATCAAAATAATTACAGCTAAAGTGAAAGTAAACTGATACATCTTTAATTATCATGGATTAGATGGAACAAAACGAAATAGATACTAATTGAGTACTTAGCGAAAAGCAAATAAAAACAGCAAAGTGCAAAAGCTGTTTCTATAAAAAATAACTTTTTGTTTTGTGCTAAAATATCAAAAGTGAGATGATGAACTTTGGCATGCTTGAGGTCCAACCAACTTAAACAAACTTGTTTGAGGGTAGAATAGCTTCATTTGAAGTCAAACATGCACCAAAATAGAAAATTTTACAAAGCCAAAATCAATAAAATAGTAAAAGCAAGATTAGTCTCAAGTTGAGTTTTAATGATCTGATTATCTTCAAACTAATTGCAACAAGTTATAAATGATGAGAGAAATCTAATAGAATTGGAGTCAATGCATTTGGATTAGGGAGTCAAAAAGTTAACATTTTTAGCAAATTTCCAATCATAAAGTCACTAACCAAACAAGCAATCTTCAAACAAATTTCCCTTCATTTATAGAGAAAACCCAATAAATTGTCACTGTTTTTCTTTGAGCGAAGCATTTTGCTCTCACTCTCGGGTGATCGAACAGCAACAAGGAGAACGCCATAGATTTGACCCAGTATCCTACTAATAAGAGTAGAAACTTTTCGATAATTGGTCATTCGATCATGCAAGTCCACTTTAGCTAGCTGATTGGCTTTTGGAGCTCACTGGTACTATCCAAAGAGGCCATGGCCAGCCCCACTACTTGAGACAGGAGCTTGTCTAAATAAGAGTGTACTTTAGACCCTTTATTGTAGTCTTTGTTTTCAAGTTTCAGTATATTGGAGTACATGTTGGATGAGACGCATGTTCATCAAGAACTCGAATCAGTTAGACAAAGAGAGTGGTGTGTGGTAGTTAAGCATGGAATTATTGGAAAAGAAAGCATAATAAATAGGATTTGCGAAATATACACATAATTTTCAGTTCGGACATATGATTTGGGAGAGCGAGTCCTTTTTAGAAGTGTTTTTAAAATTCCTATAATTTTTGTAAGGTGTGATATTGTCATTTTGAGTTACGGTGACAAAATTTCGGAATCAAATTTAATTATTTATTTGTTTTGAAATATTCTTTTATTTTCGCAAGTTTTAAGGATATTTTCGTATTTTAATTTTGTTTTTATTAAAAAATTCCTAATCTTGTAGATTAAGAGCTTTTTGAGACGAGAGAGGCTTTTTAAGGAGATAAAAAAAATATTGAATTTTCAGATTTAAATTTTGGTGGATTCCAAAATTATTTAACGTCTATTTAAGTGATATTCAAAATAACATCCGTTCATATGTTTACGAACAAGATTTACCTTTACCTTCGCATTTCTGTTCTACGTCAGATTTCTGTCTTGAAGATGATGAATTCTACCAGTTAACACTATTTTCTTTCCCAGCCAACTTAAGAAGATAAGCACAAACAAGGGTGATGGATGATTTTATGATGAACTTGATGAGACACATGATGTTGGACGTTTAGAAGCTGCAAACTTAAAACATACCTTTACAAATTTTAAAAATTATATTTTCATTTTCTTCCTCGATTTTACGCTGCCATGCCCCGTTGCCTCCGCTGTTGGAAAAAAACGAGTATCGATGGAGCTCGACACTTTGCTTTCTTTTTTTTTTCCAATAGCGGAGGCGACGACATGAAATTGAAGAGGAAATTGAAAATATAATTTTTGAATTTTTACAGATATTTTTTATAATTATTAAAAGTTAAAATATTTTACTATACCCCATCAAATCATGTCTACCAAAAAAATATTTTTTTTCAAAACACGTTTCAAAATGTGCTTTGGAACTGCCAGCCAAATATGCCCTTAGTTTTCAGAATAAAAGTCATTTCCTGCATAACTAACTAAACACTAAGTGCTCGTTTGGTTCGATTTTTTGTGAGAAAAGATTACAAATTTCACTATTTGGTTTGAATAAATAATGAAATAAGAATGATTTTTGATTCCCATTTGAATTAAAATGTCATTATTTCATTCTCACATAAATATGTGTCTTTGGTGAGAATCAAAATAAACATCCATTTATATGAACTTTTTTCTTCGTATTTTTTATATTCTATTGTGATATTTGTATATTTTTGAAATTTTTTCTTCAAACGGACACAATAAAAAATTATCGTTCTCATTCTCATTTATATTCATTTCCTGTGTAACCAAACATAAACAAAAAAAATCATCATTCTCATTTCCATTCCATTTTCCTTATCATTTACATTCTCATTCTTATTCTCATAAAGAAATATAACTAAATGAGCCCTAATTGTCTTCTCAGCATATTTCATGGTACATCTTATCTTCCAAATTTACCAGAAACAAATGCAAATGAAAATCGAAATCGAAATTAGGAGCCAATTTAGACTTTGATAATGTGTGGAAGTTGAAAAGAAGGGTTTGTTTGATAGTTGGAAGAATTATGAGATTAAGTAGGATATTATCATATCATCTTCGAGTTTGAGTTCCTCAGAAGTACGTATAAATTATTGTTCTGATCACTTATGATCATTTTAAAGGTGTATTTGGTCCGATCACTTATGATCATTTTAAAGGTGTATTCGGTCTACTTTCTTGATTACAATAATAATATCACCAATATGAGCATTAACATTGATAAGTAGCTCCTATAATTTGAAAACACATTAATTTTCTAGTCCTACTGTTATCTACATTATTCATATGGGTTTGAGGTTGAATCATATTATTTCTTTTTTATCCGTTCTTTTAATACCAAGGGCAAAGTAAAAAAGAAAAATTGTTGTTGCCAAATAGAAAAAAAAATTGAGTTTTTTTTTTTAATCTCAAAGACCTCGTTCCTTTGGTTCTATATTCCTATCCCAAAATAATGAATTAGGTTTGTATAAGTATTTTTGACACCACTACGAAAATAGCCTTTCTATCTATACTTTCTGTTACTACACTCTTCATAAAGTATTCAACCAAGTTAACCAACGACTACCCAATATTCGAGAGATTCTTTCCCTGAACCCCTATGGATTACTATGGATCATATAGTAATAGATTTACCTAGAAATATACATGCCCATATTTTTTTGCCGCAGTGTGCATTTTTTGCCATTGCTCTTCGTCCTACTTCTATTATCTAGATGTAATCCAAGTGGGTTAGTTCTGGAAATGACCTTTCATAATAAATGGATTGGTCTTGGATGGGTTCATTTCACCATCTTATCCAATGAATCATTCAGATTGGTTGGTTTCCAATAGAATACAATGTATTCACAAGTTCCTTCATTCCCTTTGCTTTTTGATTAATGACTGAATTCTACGATGGAGCTTAAGATGAAATTTCTTCTTGAGTCAATCTTCTTAGTCCTTTTTAGCTCGAGCCTCTTGTCTTTTTTGTTCGATGAATAGTTTCATCGAATTATGAATCAATCAGTATTACTACTTTATTATATGAGATAATACATAGACCTTACATATTACATATTACAATCATATATCATTTCTTTTAATGCAAAGTGATGAGTTGGTTATTAATTCTATAATTATGAATTATTCATTTGTGTTATGGGCTGGTCTTTTTTTTTTTTAATCTTAACTTTAAAAAACCAATGAGTCGCACACTAAGAATAGTTGTAGATATGAAAGGAAAAAAAAAAAAAAAAGACAATATTTATGTTGATGTTACGTCCTTTAACCTAGTAAACGGAAAGTTGAATAAACCGGAATTTGGAAGCTAGTCGATTTCCCCCTCCCCCTCTCTACCTATACATTTTCTCCATTAAGATTAACGATAGTTTTGTCAAGCTTTCTAAAGATAGGACCCTCCTCCCTCCTATTTAACTAGGTATACTGCTGCCTCTCAAATTTGAGATCTTTCATTTCAGCTTGACTAATGCAGGCTTCAAAGTCATTCATCCAGATAGGCCAATCACTCGACCCACCTACTCTGTAGTTGTTTTTTCTGTTAGCATTAAAATCCCCAGTAATCATCAATGGATTTCC
This sequence comes from Coriaria nepalensis, assembly GCA_027186245.1. NCBI lineage: Eukaryota > Viridiplantae > Streptophyta > Magnoliopsida > Cucurbitales > Coriariaceae > Coriaria > Coriaria nepalensis. The sequence goes on along the minus strand of CP114496.1, from coordinate 9,162,672 downwards.
CCTTACCACAGAGGCCTGAGATACAATGTCATTCCAGAGCAATTCCCTCTGAACTGAGCTATTCTCCCCATACACAATAGAGACCTAACAACTCCAATTATAAGCAATGACTCTCACCTGACAATGCATGATATGGTCGCTTTGATTCAGAACGGTTACATCAACATTCTTTGGATTCCAGCAAACTCAGATTCTTCCATTCGGAGACGAGTCATAATTGCACAGGACCTTTCAACTACCATCAATGGCCCTTAGAACCTTGTCCTTGTTAAGAGTCTCCGGACGATTCGTGATTAATCGGGTTTTAGGGTAAATTAAAATTTGAGATCTTTTTAATATAAAATATATTTTTAAAAGTATTATATATAAAAATTATATTATTATTTATTTATTTTTAAGTTATTCTAATAAAACGTTTAAAAATAACTCCTTGACTATTTCATCTTTTTTTAATTTTTTTCATATTTTTTATAAACTTGATAAAAGTATTTTTAATATATTTTCAAATTTTAATAATTATATATATATATATATATATTATAATTATTTAAGATATATACACTTCATAATACTCTATATATACTCCTGCCACCATACTGAAACTTGAAAACCAAGACTCCAATAAAGTGTCTAACACTCTTATTTACACAAACTCCAATCTAAGTACTGTGGCTGGCCATGGCCTCTTTGAATAGTACCAATGAGCTCCAAAAGCCGATCAGCTAGCTAGAGTGGACTTGCCATGATCGACATGAGCAATTATCGAAAAGTTTCTAATCTTATCACGCCAGAGTGAGAGCAAAACGCTTGGTTCAAAGCAAAAGAGTGACAATTTATTGTGTTTTTTCAACAAATGGTGGGGAATTTGGTTAATCGGGAGAAATAATTGAATGGGTATAAGTGATGGGTGATCAGAAACCGACCATCTGATTAAGGTTCTTGCGGTTCTTCTTAGAAAACACATTTGAAGTTTTAATCGTTGATGAACAAAGGAGCGAGTTTTGAGATGGAGACAATGGTTAAAGGTAGAGTCTTGGCACCGATACGACACTTCAATGTAACTAGTACTCTTTGACATTTTAATATGAAGAAATGGGTTGTAGTATCATTTTGCAATCGACATTTTTAGTCATGTTCAATAAGATGAGAAAGATACTTGACATGATTGATGAGTGGCATAGATTTTATAGCGGTATTGACATTCCTTATTATCCTCTACAGAACCGGACATGCACAAATCATACTCATGGTTCTCCATTTTCTTCGCTTTCCAATTGGAATTGCACCCTAAATTAAGCTACTCGTTAAGCCTATAAATAAGACATCTTCTTGCGGATCTAAAACTCAACCTCCCCTTCAATACCTTAATAATTTGGTATGGCATGGTCTGAAATAAATTAAATCCTGTTTGTCTCTATTTTTTGCTCTCTCGGCCTCGACAGCCTGGGAATTTGATCGGGTTAAGAAAAAAAAAAAAAAAACCATAACCAAAAACCAAAAAATAGAAATGGGTTATATTAAGTTGAGAGGGTTTGTGTTAATATCTATCTTAGCCGCAGTCATCCATACCCTTTACGCTGTTACAACTTCTGATGATAAATATTGGCATGATAGAGTGCTTGCGGCCAAGGAGGCTAACGATAAGGCTGCCCATCCTGATCCTTTGAAGCAAACCCACCACTTCAACTTTCATGCTCACAGGTATACATTAATCTTCATCCACACTTTTTCTTTCTTTTCTGCTTTTGTTGGGTTTAATGAAGTTTTTTAATTGAATGCATGCAGGAGGATGCAGAGCATGAATCTCACACACATAGCAAGGAACCTAGGGAGTACTGGGGGTTGCGTGGCATCTAATCCAATCGATAAATGTTGGAGATGCGACCCGGATTGGGAGGCTAATCGGAAGAAGCTTGCGTCGTGCGTAATGGGTTTTGGACACGGGACTACAGGAGGTGCAGCTGGTGAAATCTACGAGGTAACCGATGCATCAGATAACGATTTGGCGGAGCCTAAACCCGGTACTCTCCGATATGGCTGCCTCCAAGAAAAACCACTTTGGATCATATTCAAGCAAGACATGAACATCAAACTGAATGGGGAGCTTATGTTGACACCCGACAAGACCGTTGACGGCCGTGGGGCTAAAATTCACATTGCAAATGGTGGTTCGTTTAACATATTTCTAACGAAGAATATCATCATTCACGGAATTCACATCCACAATATCGTAGGTCTCCCAGGAGGTCGTATTATCAGAGACTCCCCAGAACACGAGGGAAGAAGGGGTCCGTCAGATGGTGACGCTATCGGCATCTTTGGATCATCAAATGTCTGGATTGATCATGTCTCCTTCAGTACCTGTGAAGATGGGCTTGTCGATGCTATTAACGGATCCACTGCTATTACTATATCGAATTGTCATTTCACAAAGCACGATCATGTCATTTTGTTGGGTGCCAAAGATTCTAACACCGATGATGCAAAGATGCAAGTCACAGTTGCTTATAATCATTTCGATAAAGGTCTGGTCCAACGGATGCCTAGAGGCAGATCGGGTTTCTTCCATGTTGTTAACAATGATTATACTGAGTGGGAAATGTATGCCATTGGTGGAACCCATAATCCTACCATTATGAGCCAGGGTAATCGCTTCTATGCTCCATCGAACCCTAATGCAAAGCAAGTGACATCACAAAACAAAGGTTGTTCGGAATCAGAGTGGAAGAATTGGAAATGGAGTTCAGAGGGAGATGAACTGTTGAACGGAGCAATATTTGTTCAATCCGGAAGTTCAGTATCACATGGTGGGCCAGAAATGATCAAGGCATTGCCAGTTGAAGGAATTGCTGCCATTACAGGCTCTGCAGGTGCTCTAAACTGCGTTCCTAAACAACCATGTTAATGTACTCCATTTCTATGGCCATGGAGGGAAATTTGAACCTATAAATTATCCTTCTTTTTTTTTTTTTTATGAATAATTGTTTTCTTCCTTTATGATCGATGTTTGTTGAGGAGGGAAATTTTATTAGTAATTTTCATTACTTTATTACCAAAAAACAAAAATAAAAAAGGTGTTTGATAGGAAAATAATAATAATTGAAATCACTCTTTGAGATAAACACTCAAAATAAATACTTCTTTAAATTTTACAGAGAAATATATTACAAAGAGAGCATTTATATCTCTCTTACTGTGCTTTTAATGGCTTGCCACCCTTATGCTTAGAGAACAACACAAACACAGATAAATATACTAATAAATGGAGAAGCAAATTCTTAGAAAAATTCTCGAGTCTGATATGAATGCTCCTTATTATTCATTTCGTGGCTAACTATCTTGGAAGCTTTTTCGATGGCCATTAATGGTGGATCCTGTGCATATGGAGGCTTCTAGATGCAACCTTATGTTAAGTTTATATTTTGAACATCCCCCTTAAACTTAACCATCCCAAGCATGAATTTCTACTTGTTGAAAACATCATTTTTCAAAGGTTTTGTGAAGATATTTACCGCTTGATCATTTATTCTGCATGCAAGTAACTCAACTTCCTTCATCTCTATATGCTCCCGTATGAAATGGAAACAAGTGTCGATATGTTTACTTCTTTCATGAAAAAATTAGATTCTTTGCGAGCGCAATTGCTGATCGGTTATCGATGTAAATCTCTGTGGAATTTTCTTGAGGGAATGCTAAATATGTCAGCATGTTTCTTAGCTAGATAGCATGACACACAGCTGAATTTGCGGCAACATACTCTGCTTTACATGAAAACAGCATCACTGTCGGCTGCTTCTTGGATGACCAACTGAATATCCGATGAAAAATATGAAACTCGTTGTACTTTTCTTCCATCCAAGTCTCTTCCCCAATCACTATCTGAATATCATTATTTTTACAAATAGTTCTAAGAATTCTCTTTCCAAGCTAATGAAATTACTACATACCTATGAGAGCGTATCGGGTCAAAATAAAACTAAAAGTAGTTTTTCTGTACATAATAAGATTTCTAACATGAGACGTTTGTTGATATGTAATACCACTCATTTTCAGCCAAAAAAATTTACCTCTTATCTACTCAGGCTACCTTCGACATTATTAAAAGAAATATGTACAGAGTGGAAGGTTTGGCAACATAAGTTTCTGTCTAAGAGTGGTAGGATGACTTCTCATCTAGCATGTGCTTTACAGTGTTCCTATATGCACATTTTGGATTGTCTTCAGCCCCCTAAATGCATTCTTAGAAGAATTAAATATATTCTAGTTAACTTTTTAGGATAGTTTTGAAGGTATTAAAAAATTACATTAGTGCAATTGAAAACAAATTAGTCTACCTCAGACTGAAAGCGGTTGAGAATTAGGAAATTAGAGGATTAGTGGAATCTTAAAACATACGTCGTCAACCTCCTACTTGGTCAAACTCTTACAGAAGATTAGATAACTCATTCATGATCCTTTTAAATAAAAATTAGCATGGTAGTACTATTAATATTGGAATGATCGGTGGTTGTCTTATTAAACCTGCTCATTTCCCTAACAATATGAAGTGATCGGTGTTGGGATTGAGTGAGGCTCAATCAGGAGGTAAGAACCAATATGAATTGAGGTCAATCAATCACCGGGCTGAACCAAACCCAACAAACTTTACTGAATTATAACTTAACCCGAAAGTATATATATTTCTTACCCGGTTTGGTTGATAAACGGACGCTCATTCTCTTCCTCCCGGGTTTATGAAGTTTTACATGTGCTCTCTCTCTCTCTCTCTCTCTCTCTTGTGATTAGGGTTTGGTTGATTGGATATAATTCTAACTTGATCTCTAGTTTGATCTTTTTACTTTTGTTTGTATGAAAGGTTTATAGTTTCTTTCTTGAAGTTCCTTGGTTGATTTTCTGTTTGATGATTTGAAAGTTTGAAATCTATGTTCTTGTAAAATTGATATTGTAATATGTAAACTTGTACTTGAAATCTAGATTATAGTGCTATTGGCTTTCCGATGATCCTTCCAGAGTCCGTAGAGTAGGTTTTATACCAAACCACATAAAAATATATCGTATTCTTTATTTTCTGTGATATTGAGGTTTTGGTTGCTTAAACTTGAATTAAAGAAAAAAGAAGAAAATAATATGTACAATATGCATCTAGATTTTGTATTGAAAATAAGTTGAACATAAGAGATAAAGATTATATAGAGTAAATTCCGAACAATCGGCTAATATATAAATACATACATATATGTAAACCTAGTCAATTATTCTCACCTGCAACTGATCGGCACCAAGAGAAGGAGTAGGAGGTGGATTCAACCCGTAAAGGTTGTCTTGATGCAGATTATACCTCTCAAGCAGCTCCTGCATACTTTATATATCACGGCAGAAGATTCCATATCATGTATATATATATATATAAACATAGCAAAGTGATGGTCATTCAAATAGCCATATAAGTTTCATGCATATACGTTGTTGAAATTTGAGTTTCATGAATGTTATTGTCGTATGAAGTTAACTGTTTTTTTGGGTCTTCTCACGTGATTGTGAAGAGCATGCAGTTAAGTATCTTTGGTTCTATTTTATCCATGTCCTGTTGCACTATTTAAGCATGACATTTTGATTAATCTTCTCTTTGTAACTTGCTTAAGTGGACAAGTTTGCTTTTGGGTTCTGCAGCATGTTTAGCCTAACTGCAGTAGATAGTTTTCTTGTTGATTTTTCATTTTATCAGCTATGTAATAGCTACAAGTTTCTTTTTAAATGCTACATTAAGCCTCAAGTGAAGTAAGGTCATTTTCTCAATTAGTTCTACTCTTTGATTCCTCAAAATTCCAACATACACATGGTATTTATTTTCACAAATCGTTGACCTTTAAGAAAAGAAATAAACTTTAGTACATATATGATTCACTTGCTATTTATTACATGATCAATGCTAATTACTATATAGTATATATAGGAGCTAAGATACGCCTCATCTTACTAATATATTACATGATCAAAAATCTGTTAAGTGACCCGAAAGGAATTCAAAATGAAAGAAGAACAGTATAAATGTTTGTTTGTAGAAGTCACTATATATATACAAGGCCAGGGAAAACCTCTACAAACAATATACTAAAGTTTCATCCATATACTATATACAGTAAACCTTCTATAATTTTAAAATCCAAGAAATTAACGTATCGCTTAAATAATAGTTTTGGTTCAAAGCAAAACATTAGTGACAAGTTACTGCGTTTTCTCAACAAATGGAGGGGAATTTGCTTAATCGTGAGAAATAGTTGAATGTGTATAAGTAGTTTGGTGGTCTTAAGGTTCTTGCAGCTCTTCTTAGAAACCCCATTTCGGGTTTTTATATTTGATGACAAAGGAACAAGTTTCGCTATGAAGACAATGGTTAAGGGTAGAGTCTTGGCACCTATAGGACACCGTTTTACACTTCAGTGTAACTCTAGTACTCTCGACTCTTTAATCTGAAGAAATGGGTTTTAGTATCAGTTTGCAAGCGACATTCTTAGTCATGTTCAATAAGATGAGAAAGATACTTCACATGATTGCTGACCCGCATAGATATTATAGCGGTATTGTCATTCCTTTTTCGAAAGACAAGCCTTCCTATTGCAGCAACAATATGTACATACATGAATTACCTACCAGCAAAAGAATAGTTATAAGTTGGTTTATCCTCTCATGGTTCACCATTTCTTCGCTTTCCCATTTGAATTGCACCCTAAATTAAGCTACTCATTAAGCCTATAAATAAGACATCGTCTTGCCGATCTAAAACTCAACCTCCCCTTCAATACCTTAATAATTTGGTAGGGGAAGGCCTGAAAAATTTTTCAAATTCGAATCGAATTAAAACTCAAAATGGAATCAATTTCAATCAAAATCCAAATTTGAATTATAGAATTGTATTATTTTTATTATTGGTTCTTTTTTTTAGGTTTTTTGATTTTTTTACTTTTTTTTTAGTAATTAAATTCTATTCAATCAAAATATTACAATATTTTATTACAATTCGCTAATTAGAATTTGGATTTTGATTGAAATTGATTCCATTTCGAGTTTTAATTCAAATTTTTTTTCAATAATTAGAAATATATAATAAATTAATTAGAATAATATATTTATTATAAATTTAATGATAAATCATCTTTTTTATGGTTATAGAATTATTAGCTAATGGCTATTCTATTGATTCTATATTTATGATATTAATTCTAGATTAAATCTCTGTTGACCAGCTGGGAATTTGTTTGGAAGGTTAAAAATAAAAATAAAAATTAAATTAAATTAAAAATTAAAAAATTAAAAAAAGGAAAAAAGATATGTGTTCATTTATGTTGAGAGAGTTTGTGTTAATAGCAATCTTAGCCGTAGTGATACCTACCTTTATGCTCTTACAACTTCAGATGATGAGAAAGTGTGATCATTAGTATAAAAGAAAGAAGGTTTTTCTCTTTGTAATTGAACGATTTGATCTAATAAAAAATCAAACTGATTTCTCCTCCTTCCGCTGTTAACAGACTCCCCAAAATACAAGGGAACAAGGAGTCCGTCCGACACTATTGGCATCTTTGGATCATCAAATACCTAGATTGATCATGTCTCCTTGAGTAGCTGTCAAGATGGGCTTATCGCTGCTGTTAAAGGATCTATTGCTATTACTATCTCGAACTCTCATTTCACAAAGCATGATCATGACATATTGTTGGGTGCCAGTGATACAAACGTCGCTGATACAAAGATGCAAGTAATAGTTTCTTATAATCATTTCAATAAAGGTCTGATCCAAACGATACCTCTTCCATGTTGCTAAATGGGAAATGTATGCCATTGGTGGAACCCATAATCCTACCATTATGTGCTAGGGTAATCGCTTCTACGCTTCATCGAACCCTAATGCAAAGCAAGTGACGCTACATACCGATGGCGTTTCAGAATCAGAGTGAAAGAATTGGAAATGGACTTCACAGGGTGATCTACTAGAGAGCAGAGCAATATTTACTCAAACTGGAAGTCCGACATCATGTAGTGGGCCGGAAATGATCAAGGCATTGCCGGTAGAAGAAATTGATGCAATTACAGCCTCTGCAGGTGCTCTAGACTGCGTACCTAAATAACCATGTTAATGTATATATGGAGGGAAATTGTTGATGAATAAACTTAATTTGCTATTAAATTCGTGACTGTATAGTGAACAGTTTTTTGAAGCTGATTAATAAGCGAATTTGAAAAGGCAATTCTAGATCATTCTGGGCGAATGAGGAGTCTATTTGATGTGCCTTGAAGTCTAGTTTCTGATGGTTCAAGTTTCAAGTCGTTTGGAGTTCCTTATAATAAGTTATTGCAGTTTTAGTAACCAAGGGTCAGATTTAACTATTGCTGTTTAGAATTCTGTTTTTACATTTATGTTGTATACGAATTTCAAGAGTCTTAAGAGTCTATAAATAGAGTTGTATTCTATTGTGAGAAAGGTGTGAGAGAGAAAAAAAATACAAGAAGATAGTTTGAATGATAAAAGAGTTTTGAGATTTGTATCTCTTCCCTCCACCGAAATATATCATATTATTAACAAATTAGTATCAGAGCCGATGGCAAATTCCGAAGAATGTCAGTGGGGGGTATGCCACTGCCACGATTGATGAAAGCCAGCTACAACAATTGGAGCATCAAAATGCGAACACTACTCAATGCCCAAGACGCATGGGAAGTAGTCGAAGAAGGTTTTGAAGAACCGGCTGCAAACACAGTTCAGACGACGAATCAGGTAAAGGCGTTGAAAGAAACGCGAATGAAGGACAAGATAGCGTTATACATGTTGTTCCAAGCGGTTGACGAGTCGGATTTTGAAAAGATATCGAGCGCAACAACTGCCAAGGAAGTATGGGATACGTTACAAAAAGTTTTCAAGGGGGCCAACCGAGTAAAGCAAGTAAAACTCCAAACTCTACGTGGCGAGTTAGAGGGTATGAAGATGAAGGAGTCAGAAGGTGTATCCGACTACATCACGCGTGTGCAAACTGTGGTAAATCAGTTCAAGTGCAATGGTGAAATTCTAAAGGACTCAAGGGTCGTGGAGAAAATTATGCGGTCGCTAACTGACAATTTCGAGAATGTCGTTTGCGCCACTGAAGAGTCGAAGGACTTAGAGAACCTAACTATTGATGATCTCGCTGGGTCGCTAGAGGCACACGAGCAACGCAAGAAGAAGAAGAATGAGTCGCTTGAGGAAGCACTACAAGCCAAAATGTCTATCAAAGACGAAAAGGAACTATATACTTAAAACTTTCGTGGTAGAGGGCGCGGCCGTGGAGGTCGCAACAATGGTCGCGGTGGTGGAGGCCGTAGTCGAGGTGGATACTATGAGGAGAAGAGGCAGTCAAGCCAACAAAATTGACGAGGTAGAGGACATGGTCGTGGGAGAGGCGGCCGGTCAAATCACTCGAATGTCGAGTGCTATAAGTGTGGCAAATACGGTCACTATACGAAGGACTGCAACTCCGATAAGTGTTACAATTGCGGCAAGGTCGGGCATTACACAAAAGATTGCTATGCCGAGAAGAAAGTGGAGGAGAACACCAACCTTGTCACGGAGGATGAGATGAAAGAAGGGTTTCTCATGATGACATACAACGATATCAATACCTATAGTGACACAATTTGGTACCTTGACACCGGTGCAAACAACCACATGTGCAGGCACAAGCACCTATTCAAGGAGATGCGAGAGGTTGAAGATAGACACGTGTCGTTCGGAGACGCGTCAAAGATCCAAAAGGCCAAGGTACGGTTCACTATTTACAAAAAGGTGGTATGGAAGGGTCAATCGAGGATGTTTATTACGTACCTGATCTTAAGAGCAATATTTTGAGTATGAGGCAACTCATGGAGAAGGGATACTCGGTATTAATGAAAAATCAGGTACTACAATTAAAGGACAATCGAGGGCGTTTGGTAGCACGACTCGAAATAGCCAAAAATCGCATATACAAGCTCAACTTGCGAAACGTGCGGGAAAAATGTCTACATGTCGACAAGGAAGACAAATCACAGTTGTGGCATCTAAGGTTCTGTCACCTTCATTATGGTGGCCTAAAGGAATTGGCCAAGAAGAACATGGTCCATGGGCTACCGGACATGGACTACACCACCAAGTTTTGCGAAGGATGCTTACTCGGCAAGCAAGCAAGGACCTCATTTCCGAAAAAGGCAGAATACCGTGCGGAAAAACCACTCGAGCTCATACATACCGATATTTGCGGACTGATCACTCTAAAATCTTTTGGTGAAAAAATGTACTTTATTACATTTATTGATAACTACACTCGGAAAACGTGGGTCTACTTTCTAAAAGAAAAATTTGAAGCTCTGAATTTATTCAAGAAGTTCAAACTGTTGGTAGAAAAAACCACCGGCATGTTCATCAAAGCCGTCAGGTCAGATAGAGGCGGGGAGTACATATCAACTGTCTTCACGAATTTTTGCGAGGAACAAGGCATTAAGCGATTCTTGGCTGCACCATATTCGCCTCAACAAAACGGTGTGGCCGAGAGAAAGAATTGGACCATTCTCGACATGGTCCGGTCGATGATGAAGAGCAAGAAAATGCCGAAGGAATTTTGGGCGGAAGCGGTGCTATATGCAGTCTATGTGCAAAATCAATGCCCTCATGTGAAGTTGGAAAATCAAACACCGCAAGAAGCATGGAGAGAAAAAAAACCAACAGTGTCTCACTTAAAGGTGTTCGGTAGTGTGGCCTACGCGTATGTACCGGATCAAAGAAAGACCAAGCTCGATGACAAAAGCAAAAGGTACATCTTTATCGGTTATGATGAAAAGATAAAAGGTTTCAAGTTGTTTGATCCAATAGAGAAGAAAGTAGTGGTCAGCCGAGATGTGCATGTAAACGAGTCAAGTTTGTGGGATTGAGAAAATTCAACGGGGGTGATATTCGAGAAAGAAGAATCATCTACTAGTACAATCACTACACTAACAAACACACCGATAAATCCACCAACAATCGATGATGAAGATGAGCCAAGACAACCAAGGATGCGAAGCATGCAAGATTTGTACGACTCGACAAGTGAGGTACATTTAATTTGTCTTTTGGCGGATGCCGAAACAATTACATTCGAGGAAGCGGTACGAAAAAAGAAGTGGCAAGCAGCCATGAATGAAGAAATAAAAGCAATCGAGCGAAACCAAACTTAGGAGCTGGTTGAATTGCCAAAAGGAAGTCAGCCCATAGGAGTAAAATAGGTATACAAAAAGAAGATGAACCCTCAAGGCGAGATAGAGCGGTATAAGGCAAGGCTAGTTGCAAAGGGCTATCGACAAAAGGCGGGGATAGACTATGATGAAGTTTTTGCCCCAGTTACAAGAATGGAGACGATTCGCCTTCTCATTGCTCAAGCAGCTCAATTCAAATGGAAAATCTTTCAAATGGATGTCAAGTCAGCATTTTTGAATGGCGTGCTAGAAGAAGAGGTGTACGTGGAGCAACCACCCGGGTACATGAAAATTGGGGAATAAAAGAAGGTACTGAAATTGAATAAGGCACTTTATGAATTGAAATAAGCACCTCGAGCTTGGAATACCTGCATCGACACTTACTTCAAGAAGAATGGGTTTATTCAATATCCATACGAGCATGCCTATACGTGAAAAAGAATGAAGGTAATTTACTCTTTGTCGCTCTTTATGTTGATGACCTCATCTTTATGGGGAACAATAGTGAAATGATAGAGGAATTTAAAAGAGTGATGACTCGGGAATTCGAGATGACGGACTTGGGTTTGATGAAATACTTCCTTGGTCTGAAGGTTAGACAAGAAAAAACTGGGATTTTTGTGTCACAAGAAACATATGCAAAATAAGTTCTAAAAAGGAAAAAAATGGCGGATTGCAACCCGGTATTGACACCAATGGAACCCGGGGCGAAACTTTCTAAGTTTGACAGTGGAGAACGAGTAGATACGACCAAATATCGAAGTTTAGTTTGGAGTATTCGCTATCTCATATGCACAAGGCCGGACATTTCTTATAGCGTTGGAGTTGTAAGTCGATTCATGGAGGAGCTGGTCTACACGCATTTAAAAGCGGTAAAGAGAATTTTGCGGTATATTCGGGGAACCGAATCCCTTGGGTTATTCTACACCAAAGCCGAAGATTTCATGCTAGTGGGATATTCCGATAGCGATTGGTACGGTGACGTGGATGATCAAAAGAGTACATCGGGATATGTGTTCTTTTTCGGGGACACGACATTCACTTGGCTGTCGAAGAAACAACCAGTCATGACACTCTCTACGTGCGAAGCAGAGTATGTGGCAGCAGGAGGCTGTGTGTGTCATGTGATCTAGTTGAGAAGATTACTGAAGGAGCTAAATTTTACTCAAGAGAAGGCCACACAAATTTACTTGGACAGTAGATCAGCGATCGAATTGGCAAAGAATCATGTCCATCATGAAAGAAGCAAGCATATTGACCTAAAGTTCCATTTCATCCGAGAGCACGTGAAGGAAAAAGAGATAGAACTGGTATATGTGAAAAGCGAGGACCAAGCAGCTGACATCTTTACAAAGCCACTGTCCACAAGACTATTTGAGAAAATGAAAAATCTACTCGGCATGAAAGACATAAGAGAATTAAGTTTAAGGAGGGGTGTTGATGAATAAACTTAATTTGCTATTAAATTCGTGACCATAGTGGACAGTTTTTTTAGGCTGATTAATGAGTGAATTTGAAAGGGCAATTCTAGATCATTCTGGACAAATAAGGAGTCTATTTGATGTGCCTTGAAGTCTAGTATCTGATGGTTCAAGTTTCAAGTCGTTTGGAGTTTCCTATAATAAGTTATTGCAGTTTTAGTAACCAATGGTTATATTTAAATATTGTTGTTTAGAATTATGTTTTTACATTTATGTTGTATACGAATTTCAAGAGTCTTAAGAGTCTATAAATAGAGTTGTATTATATTGTGAGAAATGTGTGAGAGAGAAAAAAATACAAGAAAATAGTTTGAATGATAAAAGAGTTTTGAGATTTGTATCTCTTCCCTCCACCGAAATATATCATATTATTAACAAAAATTTGAACCCATAAATTATCTTATTTTTGTGAGAATTTTAAATGTGGCTATTTTATTAAATAATTGGTTTCTTCGTTTATGATCGATCTTTACTGATAAGGGAAATTTTATTAGTCATTTTCAGTACTTTATTCCCCAACAAACAAAAATAAAAAAGCGCACTATACATTTAACTTATCGGATCCACATTTCATGGCTATACTTTTACCAATGAGTATGCAAAGCAACAATTTTCCCTTCAAAACATCCATCTTGCGGTCCCGGCCGGTACCGCCGATACAAATAGTGTTCGATGATATATAGATAACATCCATAGAATGTATAAGTTTCCCGTAAGCTTCGCAAATATCCTGATTTGCAGCTAGTTGGTTAAAGTTATGTATACTTTCCAACTCATCTACAATACTCAACAGGTTGGATTCCACGTACTATATCTCTATTGCTTGCGGAGCTAGTTAACATCTCTAAACAGGGTTCGGATTCCATCATAATGGAGATGGACTTGTCCATGTTGGAATATCTGGTATAAACTTGATACCAGGAAGACAAGTTCTGTTTAAACTCGCTTGCTTGCTGCTTATGGTAGCAGAGGCTTGTACATATACTAAACTAAATGATTATTACAAGTACTTAAGCCATGCTCTTTGAATGACTAAACCTAACAACTAAAGTAGTTAATAAATGTAAACTGTAACTCTTTCCATCAAACTGATTTTGTGGAGGTTAACACTAAAAACTTCACTATTTTAACAGTACAGACCAACGGTCTGGAACTTCCTTTGCAGATCTTAAATATGAAGAGTATCAATTCGAGATCTACCCATGCCGGATTAATCGTATTCTGGGCCGGAGCAATGAACCTATTTGAAGTGGCTCATTTCGTACCAGAGAAGCCCATGTATGAACAAGGATTAATTTTACTTCCCCACCTAGCTACTCTAGGTTGGGGGGTAGGTCCTGGTGGGGAAGTTATAGACACCTTTCCATACTTTGTGTCTGGAGTACTTCACTTAATTTCCTCTGCAGTATTGGGTTTTGGCGGTATTTATCATGCACTTCTGGGACCCGAGACCCTTGAAGAATCTTTTCCATTCTTCGGTTATGTATGGAAAGATAGAAATAAAATGACTACAATTTTGGGTATTCACTTAATTTTGTTAGGTATAGGTGCTTTTCTTCTAGTATTCAAAGCTCTTTATTTTGGGGGCGTATATGATACCTGGGCTCCGGGGGGAGGAGATGTAAGAAAAATCCTTCGTTACAGCTTGCTTCTTCACTCGACATGCCATGTTATCAGGATCAAAGGGAATTTCTTAGCCTTACCCTGCAAGCACTTACTCCTATCAAAACGAAGCCAAAGCTTGCCCAACCGGGGGCGCGCTAGGCGCTCACCTTTTTTGTCTTGCTAGTGAGACATGCCCTCTTTCTTTCCGCTCTTTCTGTTAGCCAGTTCCAGTAGCGAGCAGTTCGTGATTGGCTTTCGGGTTGGCTAGTTTCGGAATTGATCAATTCACCATTCCGAGCATTGGGCGGAGCTAGAGCAAGAGCCGACTTGTGGAAGAGAAGTGAGTTTGTTGAAGTATTTGGTTGGATTACTTGAATTAATTAAATGAACTGGTCTGACTACTTCAACGATCAAATGAGGAAGAAAAAGAGAGGGGAGAGGCACACACTCTCTTATCCTCATGATCAGTGAAGGGGTTTGGTATGGATTGATGTAGGATAGAAACATGAAAAAAAAAAAAAACAAGATATTGTTCATAACAAACATATAAACATATATTTACTTGAAATCGCTCGTTAAATAACCTTGTAATCCACCCAAAAATAATTAAGCAAACTCAAACTCAGAAATTGATTTTTAATTTATCAAAAAGATTCTCTTAAAAATTACAAACTTTATATTTAAATAAACATTTAGAAACCTAATAAACATAACAAACCTAATAACTTAGTAGTCTTGATTAAAATATAATTATAATAAATATTCTAATAATATTTTTAAAAAACCTTTAAAAATTATGATTCATGACTAAAATATAATTATATTAAAATAAAATTAAAAAAATACCCATAAAACTAACAAAAGTAGAAAAATACCTTAAAACTTGTCATGTATCATTCTTTTTCAGGCCAAAATTTTCACATCAAAATAACTCGTCCTCAAGTTACTGCTTGAATATTTAAATCTTTCATCATAAATAAAAAAATATTTTGAGTTTGTAATAATCTTCAAATTGCCCATGAAGTCAATTTCTAATATTATCTAATTTATGCCGAAGACGTTTTCTTGAGTCTTCAAGTGATTTGTTATTTCGATTAAAAGTTGCACACTATAATTTAATAAAAACTTATCAACTCCAATAAAATCAACATGCACAAACTCAATGGTTTTTAGTTACTTCATTTATATTAGTTTTCCCTAATCCTTCACTAATCTCAACTTTATGGATTTTGACATCTTCTTCATGAACTTTAACCAAAAATTTGAACAACTTTAGGAATTTGGATTTCTTCAACATCATAGATTTCAAATTTATTACTTTCATTAATTGCCTCAACTAAATTTCATTGGATCTCTTTCTCTAAAATTTCCATTTTATCTTTGATAAAAGCTTAATAATATTGAATATCCATATCTTTTTTTGAATCTTCTTTAGAAGATATCTCCTGAAATTTTTCTAGATATGAATATTAAGTTTCAAAATAATATTTATCATAATGTGCAAAAAAGAAATCCATAATTAAGTCTCAATTATAAAAGATAAAATCACATTGATTAGAAAAATATATATATATCTCCTAGTTAAGACTGTATAGCTCTTTTTCATGAAATTATTCGAAACTTTTCTTGACTAATTCTTCGGTGATGTTATTTATTCTTCCAACAAGCTACATATTCATCAAGTTTTTCTTCCATAAGAATTATTCTCTCCTTCTTAATAATAAGAAGATGGTAAATATATTTATCCAAATCCACGAACCAACAAGTAACATCATAATAATTCATCAAAAGTTTGAATTTGATAACAATTAAGAATTCGATAACCAATAAGCTTACCATTATTTCGAACTTGGTCTATCAAGAACAGATCTATTCATAGGTTAAACTATATTTCAATCCAATTGTCGGCCATATAAAACTCTAATATCTCATGTATATGATACAGGATGGAAAGTGCATATATATATATATATATATATATCTTGTTTGTAACCCTTATGAACAGGTGTTTACTCGAAATTCGCACGAATAGACTTTAAACTACCCCAAAATCCACCATAAATAGAATTCTTAAAATTGAATAAACTAGAATTTGGAAGAAATCGGTTATAGCATAGTTTGCAATTAACTTTTTTAGTCATGCATGTTAAATAAGATGAGATAGGTGATTTTTTTTTTTTTTTTTTTGCTTTTTTTATTCATGTTGTAATCAGATTAGTCTGAAGTATCATGATCATTAATACTCAAATAGTCTCCATCTAGCTCTCAGACTACTTTCAAACTATCTTTATGATTAACTGATGGTTGGTCAAAAAAAAAAAAATTCCTCTTGGCATAGATTTTATAGCGGCATTGACATTCCTTCTCCGTAAGATAAGACAATATGCACCTACATGAATTACCTACCAGCAAAGGAATAGTAAGTTGGTTTATCCTCTACAGAATTATATACTCATGGTTCTCCATTTTCTTCGCTTTTTAATTGAACAATTCAATTTTGAATTGCACCCTAAATTAAGCTACTCATTAAGCCTTTAAATAAGACATTTTTTTGCCAATCTGAAACTCAACCTCCCGTTCAATACCTTCATAATTTGGTATGCCAAGGCCAGAAATAAATTAAAATCCATTCTGTCTCTGTGTTTTGCCCTCTCGGCCTTGACTACCTGGGAATTTGATCGGAAGGTTGATATAAAAAAAACCAAAAAAAAAAAAGATATGAGTTCTTTTATGTTGAGAGGCTTTGTGTTAATAGCTATCTTAGCCGTAGTGTTACCTACCCTTTACGCTCTTACAACTTCTGATGATAAATATTGGCATGATAGAATGCTTGAAGCCAGAGAGGCTAACAATAAGGCTGCCCATCCTGACCCTTTAAAGGAAACCCACCACTTTAACTTACATGCTCACAGGTAAATAGTATGCATTAATCTTCATCCATAAGTTTTCTTTCATTTCTGCTTTTGCTTACATAAGCATGTTGCATGGATTTTGTTGGGTTTAATGAAGTTTAAATTGAATGCATGCAGGAGGATGCAGGCCACGAATCTCACACGCATATCAAGGCACCTAGGGGGTACCGAGGGTTGCAGGGCATCTAATCCAATCGATAAATGTTGGAGATGTGACAAGAATTGGGAGGCTAATCGGAAGAAGCTTGCGTCGTGCGTAATGGGTTTTGGACGCAAGACTACAGGAGGCGCAGCTGGTAAGATCTATGTGGTAACTGATGCATCAGATAATGACTTGGTGGAGCCTAAACCCGGTACTCTCCGATATGGCTGCCTCCAACCAAAACCACTTTGGATCATATTCAAGCAAAACATGAACATCAAATTGAAGGGGGAGCTTATGTTGACACCCGACAAGACCATTGACGGGCGTGGGGCTAAAGTTCACATTGCAAATGGTGGTTCTTTTAACATATTTCTTACAAAGAATATAATTATTCACGGGCTGCACATCCACAATATCGTACCTCTTTCAGGAGGTACTATTAGAGACTCCCCAATACACAAGGGAAGAAGGGGTAGGGCAGACGGTGATGCTATCGGCATCTTTGGATCATCAAATGTCTGGATTGATCATGTCTCCTTTAGTAACTGTGAAGATGGGCTTGTCGATGTTATTAACGGATCCACTGCTATTACTGTCTCAAATTGTCATTTCACAAAGCACGATCACGTCATGTTGTTGGGTGCTAGTGATGCAAACACCGATGATACAAAGATGCAAGTAACAGTTGCTTATAATCATTTCGATAAGGGTCTGGTCCAAAGGATGCCTAGATGTAGATCGGGTTTCTTCCATGTTGTTAACAATGATTATACTGAATGGGAAATGTATGCCATTGGTGGAACCCATAATCCTACCATTATGAGCCAGGGTAATCGCTTCTACGCTCCATCAAACCCTAATGCAAAGCAAGTGACATCACAAAACAAAGGTTGTACAAAATCAGAGTGGAAGAATTGGAAATGGACTTCACAGGGAGATCTACTGGAGAACGGAGCAATATTTATTCAATCCGGAGGTTCAGCATCACATGGTGGGCCAGAAATGATGAAGCCATTGCCGGCTAAAGGAATTGCTGCCATTACAGCCTCTGCAGGTGCTCTAGACTGCGTACCTAACAAACCATGTTAATGTGCTTCAGTTATGGGGCCATTGAGGCAATTTTGAAACCATAAGTTATCTAATAGGTGTGTGAATTATAAATGCGGCTATTTATTAATTAATTGGTTTCTTTGTCTACGATCGATCTTTGCTGAGGAGGGAAATTTTATTAGTAATTTTCAGTACTTTATCTGCATCGCATGACATGTGAAAGGGTTTGGTCTGGATTGATGCAGGACCAAAACGTGAAAAAAAAAAAGACCAAAAAAACTAGATTGTTCATCAGCAGAAAGAGCATAGTTAAAAACTAGATTAACAATAGAGAATGGAAATAAATAGGAGAGGGATATATAAGAAAAACCTCCGAGCAAGAAAACAAATTAAGAAAAAAAAAAAAGCAAAAAACCATCAACAAAAAAGAAGGGATCTTTGATTTTTTGGTCTTAAGAAAATAAAAGTTTGAAAATAGACCTAACTTGAATACTTTTGTAAAATTGCCTTATTTTTAAATTTGGATATATGAAATTATTAATTCACCTTTGTCTCTATCTCTTTTTTTTTTTAAATTTTTTCTTCATTAGGTAGAAAAGAGAGAGAAAATGGAGCTTGAACTCCATTAATGAAGCTCGGGCTTCAGATCTCCATAAATTGATCGAGAGCTTCATATTAGAATAGAATAGAAGCTCTTGATCAGTAAGTTGTTTTGTCAAGCACGGTCAACTTTTGGTATAAAAATTACAGACTGAAAAATATAGACTAAAATTATTTAGACAGATTTGGACTGAAAACATACAATTTAGACAGAAGTCTGGTAGTTTAGGCCGAAAACATACAGTTCATACCAAAAAAGAATAATTCAGATAAAAATAGACAATTCAAACCAAAAATAAAATATTCAAAGTGGAAATAGATAATTCAGATTGAAAACAGACATTCATACCAAAAACAAACTGTTCAGATGGAAAACATATTGTTCAGATTGAAAAATGATTGTTCAAATTGAAAACAGACTGTTCAAACTGAAAATAGATCATTTTAGATAGAAATAGATTGTTTTAAATTAAAAATATACTATTTCATATTAAAAACCATACTATATTATATTTGAAATATATTGTTTCAGACTGAAAATAAATTGTTCAGTTTGAAGATAGGTTGTTTTAGATCGAAAATAGAATGCTTAGACCAATTACAATGTTACCCAGATTTAAAAATCATCGTACATCCAGATCGTTGCCCATTTTTGCGTTGTGGAGCAAAACGAAAGCACAAAAAAAGAGAGAAGAGGGATGATGGAGAATAGAGAGGGGTGAGAGAGGGAAAAGAAACAGCTTGAGATCTCCATCAATGAAGTCATTGAGCTCCATCAATATAGCGAGAGCTGCAGATTAGTAGGATGTTAGAAAGGAAAAAGAGAAGAAGATGAATATAATTGTAATGGTAATAATAATTTAGTCATGTATTTTTGTCATAAGACTAGTTTCCTAAAAATTGAAAACTTAGTCTATTTATTAACAAATATTTTGTAATCCCTCGATATTTTTAAATTAAGTGTAGTAATAAAAAAATAAATTTAAAATAAATTTTTTAATAAATTTTAATTCTCATTTATATTAAATTTAATAATAAAAATAATAAGAGATTTTTTCAATTATTTTTAAAATTTAAAAAAAAAAATTAATAATTTTAAGATATAAGATTATTTAAATAAATAAATAAAAGAATCGCTAATATGTCAAATTAAGTGTCATCAGAGTAAATAGATAACAATAAATCATATAAATACGATTTTAATAACGAGTCCCCCAAAAAATTTCATATACAAGTATAATTAATGACTAAGTGGCCCAAGTTTTCATCATTTTTGGATCTGGACTTGAATTGGGTCAATCTAGTTGAAGCTCAAAATGGCTAAAGGGATCGAACTTTTGAGCCCATTCACGGCCCGTCCAAGCCCAATTTAATAAAAAATATCAAAGCGAAATTCTGGAAACAAAACTTATCTTTTAACCGAACCAGATCGATTTATCCATCTTCATCGTCCTCTTCAATCACTCTCTTTCTCTTGCTTTCCTCTAACCCTGCAAATTCATCTCCAAATTTGCATCGTTAGGTATTTCTTAAGTAGGTGCATCTGGTAATTCATCTTCCTCTCTTTCATGGTAGTCTCTTTCTTTATCCAATTCTCTACCTGCTCCCCCTTTTTCTCTCTTATTTGTTATGAATTGCAGATCCAGTGTTTCTCAGGTTCGAGGAGGATGTACGGATTCGAAGCGCTTACATTCAACGTTCATGGAGGCTATCTGGAAGCGATCGTGCGCGGACACAGAGGTGGATTGCTTACCGCTGCTGATTACAACAATTTGTGCCAGTGTGAGACTCTAGACGATATCAAGATGCATCTTTCTGCGACCGAATATGGTCCTTATCTCCAAAACGGTGCGTTCTTATCTTCCCTTTCTGTTTCATCTTTTAGCTGTCTGTTTGGTTAGCACAAAATCGACAAACGTGGGGCGGAAAGGTTAAATGTGGTCCTGAATTGATTAGTTTAGGAGCTAAGTAGGCTTGGTTATGTCTAAGTATCAGAATTTGGATCTTGTGCTGGTTTCTTTGGGCGGGAAATTGGTACTTATTTATTGCTTGCGAAGCCTATGATTTATTTCAAGCATCAATTTGTATTAAGGATGTGGTGCCGGTTTTTCTATTATAAGCTCGATTTAGGAAGCAGATTTACAAGTGCAGTATTGTCTTATTTTTTCTAGATATTTCCTGCAGAACCTTCTCCATTGCATACTACCACAATTGTGGAGAAATGCACTCTTAAACTAGTTGATGATTACAAGCACATGCTATGCCAAGCTACAGAGCCTCTGTCAACATTTTTAGAATATATCACGTATGTGGCCTCGTCTTTCATTTACTTCCTTTCCCTGTTTAGATCGTGTTTTATAGCCATTATCTTCCCTCAGTTGAGAAATATTATTCATTTGGCCAAAAAAAGAAAGAGATTAATTTGTAGATGTATGGAACTATAGATATTATAACATTACTTAGGAAGTGGAAATTGGGATAGCTTTTTGTGGTGTTTTCCGTATATCTCCCCGCATGCTTTTACGAATTCAGCAATTTGGAAGCGATGCTATCTATCTAGCTTTTAAAGTTTTAACTGATTTATGCAGATATGGTCATATGATTGACAATGTTGTCCTCATTGTTACTGGAACTTTGCATGAGAGAGATGTGCAGGAACTATTGGAGAAATGCCACCCTTTGGGGATGTTTGACAGGTACTTAGGTTCCATAGATTTTTTTTCTTTGTAAACCTCTTTTGACAGTTCTATAATAAAGTTTCTCTATTTTTTTCCATTTCAGCATTGCCACCCTTGCCGTTGCACAGAATATGCGGGAGCTTTACAGGCTGGTTCTTGTTGACACTCCACTTGCTCCCTACTTTTCAGAATGTATTACATCAGAGGTACTAATACTTGGTTCCTACTAACCTGCTTTGGACAGGTTCATCTTCATATTAATTGAGAATGAAAATCCTTGTATAACTATTTTCTGCTTGGTTTTGGACTAAAGCTTCCACCTTTTTTTTTCTGCATAGGACTTGGATGACATGAACATTGAAATAATGAGAAACACTCTTTACAAGGCATATCTCGAGGACTTTTACAAGTTTTGTCAGGTGACATGTCGGTCCGAAACTATAAAAAGTGACTTCTTTTTCCTTCCTACTGGGACATGCAATTCACCCATATCATAACTTTTTATTTATTTGTAATAAACTTTTGATACAGAAACTTGGCGGTGCAACAGCTGAGATCATGTCTGATCTCCTTGCCTTTGAGGCTGACCGAAGAGCTGTCAATATCACCATAAATAGGTAAGCATGATTTAAGTTTCTAACTCTTGTCTCTCATAAATTCTGCTAAAAAATACTTCATCTAGTTATCTTGGATATGCTCATGAATTCATGTTATTTTTCAGCATTGGCACTGAACTTACCCGAGATGATCGTAGGAAATTGTATTCTAACTTCGGTTTACTGTAAGATTTTTCTCACTCCTGATGAGATATTAATTTCCACATTATTTACTGGTTGGACATTTATCTTACATGTTTTGTATGTTGCAAACAGCTACCCCTATGGTCATGAAGAACTTGCTGTCTGTGAGGACATTGATCAGGTATTCATAATCTCACTTATTCTTCACAAACTGTGCTCTTCTGAATGACCTTCTTCGCCTTATCATTAATGTCAAGTAGTGACATTTTTATTGGGTTTTGTTTTAGGTTCGTGGTGTGATGGAAAAATATCCGCCCTATCAGTCTATCTTCTCTAAACTATCATATGGAGAGAGTCAGATGCTCGATAAGGCATTCTATGAAGAGGAGGTGAAAAGGCTTTGCTTAGCATTCGAACAACAGGTTTGTACAATTCCTCCTAATCAACAACATTCATACATTGTTCTCAATACCATTGCCTCTGATAATTACCTTTTACTTATTCATTCTCATGCAGTTCCATTACGGCGTTTTCTTCGCTTACATGAGGTTGAGGGAGCAAGAGATCAGGAACCTCATGTGGATCTCCGAATGCGTTGCCCAGAACCAGAAGTCTAGAGTTCATGATAGCGTCGTCATCATCTTCTAGTTTTCGTGTTAAAAACTTAAATAGACAAAAAATCACATTCTTATACATTGTGTTTAAATAAGCAATTGTCTTTGGGTTTATGTAGTGAGATAATAATCCTTGTACTCAGAATCAGGTTTAAAAAAAAAAAATGTTCAGCTTCGTTAAGAAAGTAATTGTTCATGCTGTTCATGTTATGAAATAGATAGACATCTTTGTTTAACGGATTAAAAAAATGAGAATTTAGGTGAGTGAAATAGTAATTTAAATTGCATATTATTATATATTAAATAAATTATATAATTAAATTATATAATTAAATTATATTAATTAAATTATATTATATAAATTATATTAATAAATTATATTATATAAATTATATTAATAAATAAAGGAGGAGTATGACATGTACAGTTAGTATAGGTCAGTCCATTATAGTCAAGAAATGAAGGTAACCATCATTTCCCACCACCACCACTAACAGTCTTAACACCCAAAAAGATGCCGCTAAAATCAACCTCCGCGCTCTGCCTTCTCTATCTAATCAGCGCCGCCGCCTTCCTCCCCTGGACCACCACCTCCTACCCAGTTCTCGGCCTCGACTCCTTCCTCACCCACCAATCACATCTCGATCCACATGCCTCCAACGACTCCTACCTCTCTCTCTCCTCCTCCCTCAGAAAATCTCTCTCCTCCTCCCCTTACGTTCATATCCCTTCCCTCATCTCCTCCCTTCTCTCCCTCTCCCTCTCCATCTCCATCCACGTCCGCCTCGTCGGTCCCTTCCCTTCCGACTCCTCCTCCCTCCTCTCCTCCTTCCTCTCCGCCTCCCTCCCCTCCGACCACTTCCACGTAATCACCCCCTTCGAATCCCTCCTCCACCGCTTAGCCGTCAAACACTCCCTCCACCTCGACGTATCTCACTCCCCCTCCCTCTCTTCTCTTCTCTCCGACGCCATTAAATACGAGATCGCAAAAACTCCTTCCAGCCTCCGATCCCCTCTCCTTTCCGTCCCTTACTCCTCCATCGATCAGATCATCAAACAGGATTTCGAAAAGAACAAACCTGCAGAAGGTGTTTACATCTACTTGCTCAATTTAGGTCCTCAATCTAAACCCTACGCTTACAATTACGGCCATGGAGATTCCTCCCCTGGATTCACAAATTGTCTGGGCAGCATCTGGACCGGTAAAGACCGTTACGTCTGGATCGATTTGGGAGCAGGCCCAGTCGATTACGGCCCAGCAAATTCCGGCGAAGGAGTCTTACCACGAGGTGAATTTCACCCCCTTGCAGCCCTTCATGGCAGGCCCAAGGCCCAAAAAGCCCTACTGGCCGATGTAGCTTCCTTGATCTGGAGTGCTTATCAGGTACTGGTTGTACCTTCTCTGAGAATTCAAATACCATTTGAGAATTCATTAACAGTTCAATTCATACATGTTTTTGGGTCAGAACATAAAGACTCAAACGGCTTAGAATGGAAGTCTATCGAAAAAACTTTCACGGACGAGGTTAATGATAATGGACTCTTGTTGGGTGATCAGTCAATAAGTTTTAAGACTTATAGTGTGAACTATGCAGAATGCTCAATCTGTTCTTTCGCAATATCCCGTTCAACCATTTCATACACTTCAAGATTCTTGTTTGATAAATATACTTTGATAGTAAATGAGTACTTAGACTCGAAGCGGTTGCATCAAATCTTGTCCGATTCTAGTGAGGAATTTAGACGCATAGCGGGCCTACCTGAAGAAGACTTAGACCGGGTCCTACCTGTTTATGTTTTCGATTTGGAATTCAATTCCCTTTTACTACTAGACCGGTTTCACCAATCTGTTGCATTTAATGGCATGGTTATTGCTGTTAGAACGAAGAACACTCAAACAGTCAGTGATTATAGCTGTAATGGCCGTAATGTGTTCACGCAGACTAGAAATCTTGAAAGGCCGATTGTGGGGTCCATTTTACAGAGTATGTGGGGAATTG
Source organism: Coriaria nepalensis (assembly GCA_027186245.1). Taxonomy (NCBI): domain Eukaryota; kingdom Viridiplantae; phylum Streptophyta; class Magnoliopsida; order Cucurbitales; family Coriariaceae; genus Coriaria; species Coriaria nepalensis. Next base: position 9,137,612 of record CP114496.1, on the reverse strand, counting down.
CTCCTACCCATTTGCTATGGAGCTCTAGGCATAATAGTACTATAGTTGATTACACATGGAGTATAGGTCAAACTCCATTCGGGCCATTTTCAGAACTTACTTCTCTGTCCTTTGTGCAAAAAGATGCAGCCAGAAGAAACACGCTTTTGACTTCTTTGAATTATAGTATAACAAGTGCTATTGATGTGCTCAAGTCGATTGCTTCGCATGGTGGGGACAGGAAATTGCTCAAGCCGAAACCTCATACGGAGTTTATACAAAGGTGGAATCTTTTCAAGTACAAGTTGGATAAAGCTGTTTCGGCTTTGTCCCATTATGACTTTCAGATGGCTTTGTATTACTTGAGATCGTCCGATCATGATTTGTATGCGATTCATTCAATCGTTTATAATGCTTCACAAGAACTTGAGGCATCTTTGGTTTGTTTTAAGGATCCTCCGTTTCCTTGGGGCTCTGTTTCAGTTTTTGCCGGTGGATGTCTTGTTCTGTTCTATGTTTATGCTAAAAGAGAGGTGCTCTTAAGGAATAAAAGGAAGCAGTTTTGAAAGAAGCTCGAGATGAGGATGGAAGCAACTATTGATTTTCTATAGTACTAGAATGTTAATTCGGTTTGAAACATGTAGCGAAAGTTGCTTGAAAGCCAGATTTTTACTTAATTTTCGATCTTGTTGATAAGGTCCGTACTGTGATATTTCATGTTTCATGCTATAACTTCAGAGATGAAGATGGAGCATGAGCAGGTGCTTGGTTTTTTTTTTTTTTTTTTTTTTTTTTCTTTGGTGGGACAAGCTAATTTTCTCCAGGCTATGAAATGAAAGAAATAGAATATAAAGAATTTCTTGAGTAGTTTATATTTATATTGAACTAATTTATCTTAATCATATATATTTTAATATGATCTATCTTAATCAGTCCCTGTCCCTAACTATTTGGAATAGTGGAACCATGTTTACAAATATGTTAAATATTGAAGCATCATCACTCTTTCTTTAAACTATAGAGACATTGAAAGTAGAATTACATACTCTGTTTATCTCAAAAGTTACATTAATCGATCGCAAATCAAATAACTAGGTACATGTATTACTACGAAAGGCGTCCAATTGCTTGCCTCCCTACATTTAATTTTTGATCAATTCATAAATCTTACCTTAGTCTTTGCTAATGACAGCTACTAAACTCCTTAACACCCTCCCAAAACTCCCTATATGATCATATGTAGTTAGAAAGAAAATCGTCTACTTCTTCTCGGGTCCCGTTTCGATCCATCAAGTTTTGTTCGTAGAAACTTATGATGTTTGTTAGAAAGAGAATTCTTACACTTGTCCTCTTCATTTTCCTATATGTCAGTCCCTACCAAAGAGCGAGCTCAGTACTTCAAACTTTCACTTCATTGGCCTAATGGCTTTTGTATTCAGGATAGGGTGAACTGTAAATCTAAAGTTCCACAAGAATTTATAGTCGGAGGGTTATTGCCCTCCAGATCTAGGACAGTACATCCTGTGCGTTGTAGTAGTGCAACTTTCCATATAGAGGAGGTAACTCTATATATATATATATTGCTTATATTTCATATCTAGCATAAATTATCTATGGATCTAGATTGTCTAAAGTTCCTTATATGAATTTCATGTAGTCGGAAAGATGGAATTTTTCGAGTCAATTATATTCACTTTGGCCAAACCTTGACATGCGTTTCACGCAAGAACGCCGTTGGGATACAGAATGGAGTCGATACGGGTCGTGTAGTGGCATGAGTATCGAAGACTACTTCTACACGGCAGTAGAATATGGAGAAAGATTTATTAACCTTTATGATTCATTGAACAAACAAGGTTTGTATCTTATGATCATGTGTTTTTAGATCAACTCTAATTTGATATATATATATATATACATATATATATTCATGTAAACAGGTTGTTATTGTTTGGTTGACGCTCCTCTTGATCACGAGCGAAGATATCCCCGAGAGTTATTACGTGAGCTAATTTCGAAAGGGATCGGCTCTTTGCCGGAGATTCAATGTGTTACGGACAGAAGTGGTTTAAAGCATCTTTTGGCAGTTGGTATTTGTATTAATCATCAAGGAGAAGCTATTAAGTGTCCAAATTCATATGTCAACTGCCTTGGCGCCAACACTCTGATCGTTTTTCCTTAAACGCGATGCTTTTCAATTCCGGTATTTCATTTGCTTGCCAACATCCTATGTAATTAATTACTAGTACTAATATGTGTTTGGATGTACACTTAGAACATGTCTTTTTCAGAATCAATCTTGGTCTCATTTTGTAGAGAGAGAGGGACGGAAATTAAACAAAAACGGCCGGCGAAAATGGGTTTTCCTAACGGAACATTAACCGTCTGCAAATAGATAAGGATGATGCCCGATAAGCATCGATTTCAAGATAGATTTTGCAGTTCCTCATACATAGTTTAATATTATCCTCAAGAACGATTTTGTATCGTAACTTTCTCCGAGCCACTTACATAAGATACCATGATCCCAAAGCAGCCCTACAACAATTAAAATATTTATTTAAAAAAACAAAATTATATATATACTTTTTTTTCGATTTTGCCCATCACAGTCAGAGATAGGAATCCCCTGATCAAGAGCACATGTAACCATGTACCGTGTTAGCCAGTTTTTCACTTCTTTGTGAATAAAAACACCTTAGCTCATATATCCATGCACGTTTCATATATTAAGGTAAGAGAAGGAAAAAGGTGATTAAATTTTTCAGAGCCGGCATATTTGTCCATTTCTGTACGTCAATTATATAAAGGTGTAGCATAAGTAGAACATATAGAAGATTAATCAATGAGTAGTACAAATCAATTGGTTGCTCAGTGGAAGTTGTTTTGCTGTTGCTGATGATGATGATCAGGCCATGGCCAAAACCCAGCTTGTTGATCATCTATGCTATTGAACATGATGTTGAAGCTGTGTTCATTATCTTGATGATGAAGAACCTGGTGGTGATGATCATGATCATGTGCATCATTAATCTTGAGACAATGCAGGCCGTCTGATCTCGATGTGTCTTGATGAGGTTGATGGCTTATCGGAAACAGATTCTTGCCGCTTATTTGAGAAGAAACGGGACTGCTCATTAATGGAGTTCTTGACATATCTAAGTTCATATCTGGACTATTCTCATGAGTGCTTGCATTGCTTAAATCTCTACTTTTCAGAGCCATTAGCTGCATCATCAAGAACAGATTACTAGAAGAATATCATATAGTAAAATAAAAAAATAAAAACATTCATATTCTTCATATGATCATAGATTTACTTCTTTCTCACTTTAAGCTGTAATAACTAAGATTAATATAATTATTTCTTAAGATGCAATCTCTGATCCCTAGACGAATTAATTAGACAACATTATTTGATTACCTAACTAATCAAATAAAAACTGAAGTACTAGTTGAACTTAGATATAGATATACATCTAGACTTTTCATAATCATATATTATGGCCACTAATCAAGTACCATAACCAATAGAAGTCATGGCTTCTCTGACTAGTACATGTGCTCTAGACATCACTATAATCTCCCTACAAAAATATACTTCTGAAGTGAAGCCTGATCTAAGAAGTTTTGTGCACTCAAAATCGGTTTACTAACATATATAGACTCGGTCTACCAGAGATGGATCGATTACAACTGCACATACAGATCCAAGACGATAGTTGATGTTTGCGGTTGTGATTGATCGGTTTACGATAGCACGAGTCTAACCCTCAGATATATAGAAATTGGGAGACTAAACTAGATTGAAGTGCTTCATAAAGATTCAGTATTTGAAAAGAAAACTATTACCTCAGCATTAAGTTTAGTATGTTGCGTTTGAAGTGCATCATTATCAGCCTTGAGTGCATCGAACTGTTTCTTCAAAATCTCATAATCTTTCTCTAACTGCTTGGTTTTCCAACGAGCTCTTCGGTTTTGAAACCAAATGGCAATCTGTCTCGGCTGCATACCTAAGGCCTTAGCCAACTGCACTTTCCTCTCAGGCTCAAGCTTATTTCCCAACTCAAAGCTCTTCTCGAGAGCCTTCACTTGCTCTATATTCAGCCTCTTCTTCTTCTCCCCAAGTTGCGAGCCGTCATCCGACAGCCCGTCATCCCCATATACTTCATCAAAATTATTTTGATGCTCAACTCCTGAAAATGATGTCGATCTCTTCATCGCAAAAGGTAAGTGACCGCCTGCAAAAACATCCCATCTAATTTAAAGCCACTATTTTTTCATTCAAATAAAAAAAAAAATCTTCATATGGCCAATAAAACGACATATATATTGGATCAGATCAGGGAGATCAAGAAATGACCATGGAAATGGTGTGGCGGGGCCTGGTCTTGATGATCAGGAGGACTACTATAATGGAGCATGAAGCTATGAGGCGGTGGGAAGGCCATGTCAATGTGGAAAATACATGCTAGCTTTTTAAACTTAATTTAGATGTTTTTCCTCTTCTTTTTTCTTTTTTTCGTGTTTTTTCAACGAAATTAAAAAGGGTAAGTGGATTTGGTTGTTTATGGTGTCTGACTCTGATCAAATCTCATGGCTGGTGGCAGAATTTTTCAGCAAGAAGATGTGTTGATGAGAGAGAGAGTGAGAGAGATAGACAAGAGGGTCTGATTTTTTGTGTGTATTATATGAAAGAATGGAGCTTTCCTGGACCTATCCTATGTCTTGGATCTATGAGCTAATGTATATATATATATTAAAGAGTAGCTATGCTTATGAGCTAGATGAATTGGAACTAGCTAGCCTCTAAATAAGTAGAAAGTAATAATACAAAAAACGTAGCTATATATAAGCTCATAGCTAGCAAGAATCTATCACTTTTCTGTTACTTAATCCTTAGTATCGCTAGATGTAGCTTAGTAAGATCATTGAGAATAAACTAAATTTTTAAATTTAAAAAATAAAATAAAAAGTAAAAAAACATATAGGGATAGGGTTGTTAATTAATATGAATTTACCGACCTAATCAAGATTAGTTGAGCATTTGTGTAGATAAGTTAATGATTGTCGAGTTATGGTCTGTAGATACTAGATAGTCTTAAAAGTCTTAAACATTGTGATTGAATGAATATTTACTGATCAATTGGGCATGCATCATGTTCATGTAAGAAACCATGCATGTGTGACGAGGAAACTTGGCAACATGAAAAATCCAGAATCCAAGGAGATATAATATTAAACAATTTACAATGCATATCTCTTTGGAGCTTGCATTTTGTATGTCTGGCATTTGCTGGAGAATTTTTGGTTTATATAGCTTGTTTTACGTACTATTGATTTTGATTAAAGTTTTTGAAGGGTTCTGATTCCATCCAGACTAGACCGGGATTCCATATATCCAGATGCCATATCTACCCGATCAGACCCTTCATGCATGTCGTAATCGATAAAACTTTTTCATATCAATCACAGCTACATTCTAGACATCATTTCAATTTGAAAAATTTTCACAATTTTTTTTACTAGCGATGAAGTTAAGATTCCACTTCTACATAATGTACATGGCTAATGCTTGTAATATAGAATTGAAAGAAAGAAGATTCCCCATCAATACAAATAAAAAAAAAAAATAGTACGTAGGAATATGATGAACACCCACCATTTCTTTTTACTCATCAGTCCCGTTTCTTACCATTTTTTGTCACAACAACAGTACTCTGTACAATCCTCTAGTGAACATATTATATCACCTACTCAAATTTCTTATGATTTCTTATGTCACCTAAGATAAGTATTGCACATGTTTCTATATTATACTAGGGTTTTCTCATAAAAATGTGTTAGCGTCGATAATGAAATATTTAACCCGGGTAAGTAAATGACATTGTAGGAGAAGTAAATATGTTCTCGTAACTCAAATAGTAGTAATAGGTGACTCTTCGGTTAAGATTCGAATACGATATTTTTTTTTATAATACTATCCCCTTCTTGGAATTGCAATGAATTCTCTAATTTAAAAAAAAAAATGAGGCCGGATCGATCAATCCATGTTATTTCGTGTTGTTGTTGATTAATGCTCCACCTTCTAAACATATTATATAATCATCAAATTGAGTGCTCTGAATCTTCACGATCCACATGCATTATCTGTTCCCATGTGCATGTTCCCTTCTCTCTCTCTGTCCCTCTTTCTTCATCCTCAGAAGGTTGTTAGTTTAATGCGTCATATTTTATTCTACAATCATTCAATAATTTAATGATCATGTTACTTCATCATATAGAACCTTCTGATTTAAGACCTTGATGATCGGCTGCGATTCTACTCAACATTCCTTACTATATACTCGCCTCCCTGATTTACTGGTTTCTTTCTATCGTTAACCTTTTTTTCACTTTGCAACACTAGGAATTGAGTATCGGATTCAAAGCTATAGTAGTGTTTAATATATATAGCACTTTTACTATGAAGAGAGTTGAGATTCAGTATATACGAAATATTATGTTTATCTTAATTTTAGAGAGATTTTGATCGTTCATTTTTTATTTAAGGGCAAAAAATACATCATGTTAGTCATCGGCTAATATCAATTCACCCCAATGTAATAATTAAACATCTTCAGGCTTCTAGTTTGTCATAAAACCAAGTAAACCTTTATAGCGACGGATATATAACAACGGTTCATATAAAGCCTTCTGCACTCTTATCCTTCCATAATGGATTAGATGTTAGTCATGACTAATACTGTCTGTATACTCCTCTTAGCAACATACTGTCTTTGATGACAATGGTAGCCTTGCCAATTATTGTTCGGCAGCGGTGCATATTTGGATGCCTCAACCCCAAAATCATTCGACGGCTGCACATATTTCGGCGATGTGCTTCACCATTTCATAATCTTTGATTGGTATACGATACTTTCTTCTTGTAAACATAGGCCTATTTGTACATACCCTATGAAAAGCTAGGCATACAACTATGAGCTATAGAAAACAATCAAATTCAACTCTTTGGGCCCAAACTTGTTAACTACCTAAACTCGAAACTTCATTTGGTGTCTTTGTCCTTCTTATTGACTACCAAGTCTGGATTCTCGACCGCTTATTGGACAACATTTAAGGCCCAAAGATGTATCATTTGGTCCTGATAATTTTCTCAATGGTCAATGCCTCTTTGTACCTTTGATGAGAGCAATCATGTCTTTTGCCCGTACGTAATTTAACCGTAAAGAATCGTATAATATGTGATGCGGTTTAATTGCTACACAAACTCTCGATAATTTTGAATCCTTCCGGTGTAACTTTTTTTCTTTTTTTTTTTTTACAGTCTTGCATTAGAAGAAAGTGTAAGGATATTACGTAGGGAAGGAAAAGTAAGCTTCTCACATCACGTATTTCCATTCCCTATTATTCATCTTAAGCAATACAAAACTAAGCTCATCTTCACTACACAAAAGAGAAAAACCAAAAGGGAGAAAGTAAAAAAGAGAACACATATTGTACGGTAATTTATGCTCGAAGAAGAAGAAGAAACTAATAGCGACATGTCAGACACCCAATAAGCCCGTTCTCTCTTCTTTTTCTTCCTCGTCATCTTTTTCATAATCTTCACAATAAACTTTACAGCTTCCAAAACATGTCCCACAAGGCACAAATCTTATATCCCCACAAGCATCACAGACTCCATCACCATCGCCATTTTCACAACCATCAAGCACCTTTTCAAGCTGTCCGTCTTCATGCAATTGCCTAATCTCATCGGCTCCACCAATCAACTTCTTCCCTACAAACACTTTAGGCAATAAAAATCCACTACTATCATTAATCAACCCGTCATGATCTTCTTCTAATAGTTCTTTCAACTCCTCCTTGAACCTTGAATCCATGGACACATCCCGCTCATCACATTAATCCCTTTTAATATCCCTCTAACATGACAACAATACTCGTATGTTTTTCTAACCCCTCCTAAGCTTGTGAAATACAAGACGACCTTGTCCTTAACCTTATAATCATTCTTATTATCATTTTCAAATCCTAATGCCTTGAGATGAAACGGGCTGTCCTCCAAGAGGCCCTGGAGCGATTTTCGGAATGAGGAAATCAGTTCCAGATCAAAATCAGACCCATCTTCCATTTGAACCCATATAGTTTCTTCTTCTTCTCGCTGTAACTTTGATTTTCTGCAATCAAAAGAGAAGATTCTAGGCTGATTTGGCGGGTGAAAAATTAGAACATGTATCAGCTTCAAGCCCTTCCATTAACTCCCAAGCATTGATCATTTCAGGTTCTCCGGGTGGTGTTCTGACCGGAGTTCTTGGGACAACTTTCGGAATTTTCTCATTGATCATGTTAGACCAAGTCTTGACTTCAATTAGTGCCACTGAAAAGTCCTTGATTTTCTTTGGGGCATTCCGTCGAACGGTTTCGCGATCATAATCGTTGTTTGTGATGATTTGGTAAGAAGGATCGAGCTTGAGGGAGCCTAAAGTGGAGGATGAGAGCGTTACAACATGGTAGCTATCTTCATGATCTAGTGGAACGTGGTGGACTATCATTGAATAGCTCCGCCGTACAGGGGAGGAGAAGCTTCCTGAGCAGTGGTGGCATTGCTTTTGCTTGGAGTTTGCACAACCCATTACCGAAAAAGAAAAAGAGAGAGAGAGAGAGAAAGAAGCAGAAGAACCAAATTGGTCTAAAAAGAAGGAAATATATGAAATTTAAACAAGAAGACTAATAAATGGCTGGATTAGAGCAGAGTGCTCTGTTTTCTACTTTCTTTCTTCATTTGATATCTCGTTTGTGATGCAGAGAGAAACCGTCGGAGATTTTCTGTACCTTGTTGGGCAAATCAAAAGCAATTGATAATTCTTATTTTCCTTATAGATGATCTGACAATGATGGTGTTGAATCAACTTTCTCTCTCTGGAATTTACAGAGAGAGAGACAGAAGGAGACCCAATGGCGACGAAACAGAACCGTGCTTGTACATGCATGAAGATAGCCGCAGCACAAGCAATTTAAAGGAACGCTTTGTAGCGACAAAATTTCATACTGTAGTTAATATAATATCACATATAAAATACGTTTGTGAGATAATATTTTTGAATTATTTAATGATATAATGTTTGTTTATTTTTCACGACATCCACTGCAACTATACAATTTATGTGTTTTAATTAATAATTAATTAACTTATGATATGTTATTGTTAGCTAATTAATTTAAGCAATTAGCATCTACTCTATCTAGATTATATAGGGATTATGAATGAATCAATGATATACCTTGTTAATCTGATTCTAGGGATCATAATACTAAAAAGTAGTGTATGCACATATATCTGCAAACCCCAACCTATAAGGCTTTGTAGTTGTTCAACTATTTTGCCATATTTAGGAGATATCTTGGATTTCTTGAACAAAGGATGTGACATCCATTTGAATAAATATGCTTGCTTTGTGCATGAAAAATGTACTATGCCTCTAACCGTTATTCCCTTTTAAAATAGAATTTCGTTCGAATTACGACTCGATTTTATTGAGAATATATCTCTTATTTGAAATAGAAGTTTTGATAGTTTAATATATAAGAAAGATGAATCACTATTCTAATTATCAATTAATTTTGAATTATAACCTTATATTTTATATATAATATCATAATTATACTTAAGATATGATTGAACTAATAATCATATATATTTCACGTTATCCATATAAAAAAAGTGAATATATAAATTCAAAATAACGTTAGAATTAAATCCTATTAATTCGTATGTTACAAGATAGTATATCTTTTGCATATTTTTTAGAGGCCCAAGCTAGCCTTATTGGGACAGCCCGAGCTATATAGTTCCTCTTAGGTGAACAATTTTCTGTTCATCATGTTGAGAATAGTTAGGTGAACAATGTGTCTTGATCAACGTGGCCAAGATGTAGATCTAGGTTGGTCAACGCTTGATTGCCGCCGGGAGAGGGAGGGGGGGGGGGGGGGGGTTGACCATTATGTTTAGGTTATATGGTGCAAAATGTCTTCTCATTAATTCAAGTACATTGTTTAAGGTAGCAAACAAAGATCAAAGATCATTGTTGATATTTTTGCTCAAAGACCACACTTGTTGCCAATTTATCTCATTCCACAACTTATTAGGTGTTTATAGCCGCTAATAATGTACTTACGATATATGTGTAGCTGACCCCAAAAGTATCCGGAATAAGCTTAGATGATGATGATGATGATGATGATGAATATATTTATTTGTGTAGCTGACCCCGAAAGTATCCAGAATAAGCTTAGATGATGATGATGATGAATAATATACTTACAAACAACAAATCCAACCTGAAAAAAATTGATCCGTTATTTACTTTCCATGGCTGCCCAAATCAGCTGCTGCCCGAGATGCCCGGGTCAACAAATCCGAGACCCAAAGAGCTCCCTTTGCGAAATAGCTACTATTCACCACAGCACTTCCGGCCGCCACAGCTGCTTTTCCTGTGACTGTTGCCGCAACTACAACTGCTGTTCCAGTGACGGTTGCAGCTGATTTTGTAATTTCTGAAACATGAAACTTCTCATCGACGTATTTGACCGTTTCCCTTCCATGATTGATCGAATCGGCCAAACCTATTCTATTACTAAGCTCGGAGACTTTGGCCGAGGCAGAAGCCGTGACTTGATTGGACTCGTCAAATTCTTTAGCCTTGGTTAGAGCATCTTTGGCTAGAACATATCCCTTAGCTAGCATTGTCTTGACTACTTCTTGAGCTATGGTTATTGCTTCTCCAGGTGTAGAAACATAAGGCCTTGTTTGAGGGATCACCTACATTATGACAAGTAATAAATACTTCTTATGTGAAGATTAATTCAAGAAGGATAAAGAAAATTATTAGCAAATCAATGGCATTACTGTTGAGCTTCTTATATCGTCTTGGGGAGTCCATGAAGAAGTGTTCCACATATCGCCTTGGGGAGTCCATGATGCAGTGTTCCAGATATCGGTTTCATCAATATGCGAGCCCCATTGTGTTATGCATACGCGTTGATCAACAATTGTAGCACCCTACAACATCAAAATGTAAAAACAAATGAACCAACTTGCGAAGAAATTCACAATGGTGCAAAAGCATATACTCACACTGAGCAAAACTGCAGTTTTTAGTGCAAAAGCATCTCTGAATGTCACATATGCCGTTGATGCGTATTCACCGGCCCTGTTTCGACCCCAAAAAAGAAACAGATAAGTAGTAGTCATCTTGCTGCTTGATCACTAGTTCAAATTCAGACATATGAGATGAAATTTTAAAAAGAAGATGTTCTTTTCGAGGCATCACGATCATTACTCTTAGTGAACTAGCTAAACCCCTAACCTCAAAAATTGAATTATAGGCCTCAACATGTTCTTTTACTTCATAACTATTAACTAAACAGAATCAAGGAAAGGGATTTTCTACCGGATGATTTCGACATGTTCAAGTGCGCCACAATGAGCGAAAAACTCATAGACATCCTTTTCAGTTGCTTTAGGCGACAAGCTCGTAACTTCGGCCGTGTAACCACCCGGGTACATTGATATGAACTTTGATATCAGAAAAACCTCGGATCGATCTAGCAATAGGAAAAACAAGTTGCAGCAAGTTTTTTTTTTAAACGAAAAGGTTCAAAATTTCAACTTCCCTAATCAAATTTGATATAAATTCTAGCTAGATTCACTAAATCAGAAATTGGGTCTCCAAAATGAGGGCATGAACAATATGATCAAAGCCAAAAAGAACCCACATATGGATGAAAATGGTGTTTTTCCATGGACATACCTGTTAAACTGATGGAGAGGAGAAGCAGTGGGTGAGAGAGACAGAGAAAGAGAGACAAGAGTGACGTGTTGCCGACTTGACATTTATTATATATATATATATATATATATATATATATGGGTGGTTGTTATTGTTTATGACGTGTACAAGAAGAACTAATGGAATGGTGACATATGTCATCCTAAATTTCTAATCCATGTCTGATTTTTCCGGGCTGTTGTTAATCTAATTCGAGGATGATGGGCTTGGCCCGCTTGGGACCTTCCAAAATGGGCCGAATCTTACTATTCATCGTAGCATGTTCTCTTGATTATAATATTATATTAGTACATATTGTTTATATTAAATAAGACCACGTAAAATTATTATTATTTAATATCGACTATATTATAAAATACTCACTCTGCTGTTATAAGGATATTTATAGTCTTAGTTCGGAGATAATAATAATAAATTAATTAAAATTAAAATTATTAATTTATTTTAATAATAAATATAATATTTTTATTATAAAAAAAAAAACTCGAAATATATAATAATAATAATAACTCATTATGAACCGAGCTATTATTGGTGGGGCTCAGATATTTGTTTAGGCCCGAAAAGGGAGTCTCTCTATATCCCTACCACAGCCTATAAATACGTATCTATCAGTATAAACCGACCCTTTTTAACTCTTTTTCTTATCTTCTCTCTTTTTTCAGACATGAAGGAAGCCATGGCTCTGCTGCTACCCCTCGATTTCGATTTCTTCCTCGATTTCGTTCTGTCCGAAGAAGAAGCTCTCGGACATGAAGGCAAAGCTTGATTTTCTTCAATCGAGGTAAAATCCTTCTCTCTCTTTCTCTCTCTTTCCATTACGATACACTTCGATGAACTATTCCATATGCTTTGTTGCTAATTATAGCCGATATAACCAATGCCATGATCGCATATTCATATGGCTCTGCCTCACCATTCTTTTTTTTTTGTTCTTTTTCGTTTCTCACCCTAAAACTCTCATAAAAACTCTCGCAAATTATTCAATGGAACTTTTTTGTTGTGTTTGGAAGAAGAAGAAAATAGTCTGTGTTTGATACTGTTATACATTTTGATTTTTACCTGAGGATACTAATCTTTTTTTGTTCTGTTTCTTCTGTGATTGTTCCAAACCCTAGAACGAGTAAATCTTCGTTCTTCTCCTCCTCGTCCTCTGTGCAAATGAGTATTGTTAGACTAAGCCCATACTTGGTCCAGTGTTGTGATCCTTTTTTTTTTTTTTAAAGACTAAAACCAGTTAATTAAAATTTTTGTATGTGTATATGACCAGATAACTTGAAATAATGAGGGTAAAAAGAGGGAGTGGGCATCTGGTGTATGAAGAAGGAATATAATTCGTGTCAAAGCAGCAAAAAATTACTGTGCAGTCATGGCCTTCTTCTTTTCCCCCTGCTTCTGAAGATGGTCATCTTCCAGGATTTAATTATGGAGATGATGAAGATGAGGAAGATAATGATAGGAAAGACAAAAGTAATGGGTATGGAGTTGAAAAAAATGAGCATAGATTTATTGAAGTAGAAGAGAGTGATGATGATGATGGGTCAGTTGAACAAGAGCATGCTCTAGGGAAGGAAAGCAGGGAGATAGAGGTTCACAAGGACTGTCCTTATCTCGACACTGTTAATCACCAGGTATTTAGCTCAATTTTGTACTTGCAGAGATATAGTTATATATAAATCTATGTAATCTATTATGAGTGGTACGTCTTTTAATTGTGTTTTAATGTTGTTAGATGATTTCTTTTTACTAGTTTTTAATGTTTCTTGTCACTGTTTGCAGGTTTTGGATTTTGATTTTGAGAAGTTTTGTTCTCTCTCTTTGTTGAATTTGAATGTCTATGCCTGCTTGGTATGTGGCAAGTATTATCAAGGCCGGGGGAGGAAATCCCGTGCTTATACTCATAGTCTTGAAGCAGATCACCATGTCTATATCAATATTGTGACTGAGAAAGTTTATTGCCTACCTGATGGATATGAGATCAATGATCCTTCCTTAGATGATATTCGGCATGTTCTAAACCCAAGGTTTTCTTAACGACACTACTTCTTTACTTTCACATTCTAAGTGTCATTTGTGTATGTGATGGTTTTTGTTTTTGTGAGAATGTATGTGATCGAATGGTTGTATATGTGATTGATTGTTTGCTTGATATATAGTTTGGGAAATGACACCTGACCCAATTACAAATTCCTGGTTTAGATGGATTTTGATGCAGCATAGGATTAGAATCTCTTTGTCGGTTGCACATCCAATTTTCACCCAGAAATATAAGTTTTGGCCTACGCGAGTTAGCTAAATGTCATTAACTCTTCACGTCTGTTAAGTGAAATGTGAAGTAACCGACAAAAATTTCATTTCAGTACATTGCCTAGGCAAATCTGTTATTTTTTGGTTTTAGTGATTGATTGATCAAACAATCTTGGTCTTTCCTTTCTACTTGTGGCATGCCTGTTGTCTTTTCTTCTTTAATGTGGTACTTGCTTTTGTTGAATTAGGGAACGTTATGTGTAGGTTTACCAAGGAGCAAGTTGAACATCTTGACAAGAACAAGCAATGGTCCACGGCGCTTGATGGCTCTGATTATCTCCCTGGAATGGTGACTATTAACCAACTGTGTTCTTTATTTTTTATGATTATGAGATAAACTATGGCCAATGTTAACCATGGTCTTTACCCAAATATTAGGTAGGGCTGAATAACATTAAGGAGACAGATTTTGTAAATGTTACAATTCAATCTTTGATGAGAGTTACTCCATTACGAAACTTTTTCCTTATCGCCGAGAACTATCAGCACTGCAAGTCTCCACTTGTTCAGCAGTTTGGAGAACTCACACGGAAGATTTGGCATGCTCGGAACTTCAAGGGACAGGTTTGATTGCTGATATTGATAAAAGTGTTGTTATCCCTGATCATGATCATATGATCATATGTAGTCCACATGAGCTTCTGCCAGCAGTTATGAAAGCTGGTGAAAAACGATTTTAATTTATGGGCATGGCTTCTTCATGCACTGCACACAGATCTTCGAACTTCCAAGAAAAGGAAATCCATAATCTATGAGTGTTTTCAGGTAGACTCCAGTTGTCTTAGTCTATGAGTGTTTTCCAGTAGACTCCAGTTGTCTTGATTTATCTTAACGGTCATTGCCTATACAGTTGCTAGTGCTATGATTGACTAAATACTCTCTTTTTCAATGTTGTTAACCCTTATAGGGGAATTGGAAGTTGTGAAAGAGATTCACTCAGAAGATGGAACTGAACATATATCTTCCAGAATGCCTTTTTTAATGCTTGGACTGGATTTGCCACCACCTCCTCTTTTCAAAGACGTTTTGGAGAAAAACATAAAGGTAAGTTCTGTTCTGCATCTTACTGTTGATGTTAATGGTTCTTATCACTGTTTGTCTTTTCAACTCTTGGCATTGACTTTTAGTCTAATTCCTATGTACAGTTCTGTTGTCGGTCGTGCTCTTCAACATCCTAAAGAAATTTGACGGTGAAACTGTCACTGAGGTAGTCCGTCCACATTTAGCCAGGATGCAGTACAGAGTCACTAGATTGCCTAAATATCTGATTCTCCATATGTGCTGATTCACAAAAAATAACTTTTTTGGGGAGAAGAACCCCACATTAGGTAAGATGCATATTTCATTTATATATGTATATATATATATATATGCCTTACTTGAACATTTATTATTATTATTATTTTTGTTTTTTTGGTATCAGTCAACTTTCCTGTGAAGAACCTGGAATTTAAGGATTACATTCCTTTGCCCACACAAAAAGAGAAAGAGAAATTGCGGTCAAAGTATGATTTGATTGCTAGTATGGTTCATGATGGTAAACCTAATGAAGGTTTCTATGGGGTATTTGCGCAGAGGAAGTCTTAAGAATTATGGTAATCAAACTCTTTTCTTTCCTTTCTTCTTTTAATTCCTAAAGGTTTATTTTATGATATAAATGTTTGCACGGACCAAAATATGATGATGATATTCGAATGTTTACGGGTACGAAATGCAGGATTTGCATGTCTCGGAAACACTACCTCAAATGGTTGCACTCTCCGAAGCGTATCTGCAGGTATACGAGCAGCACCGGTAGCAGCAGCATATGTCTGTAGCGTTCAAACTTTTAAGGATGAGGTTAAAAGTTGTAGGGTATTCCTAACAATACATACTAACCAACACTTGAATCAACTTTTTGGCCAATAAGCTCAAACAATCAAAACAGTCAATTTTTTATTTGGTGAAAACCATTTACCAGAATTATTGTCCAGATTACTCTCAATTTCACGTAAAAATAAATCTCTGATTTCTGTTTTTTTTTTCTTCTTGTATGAATTACATGTGGGCAGAACATGTTCTAAATTGATTGATCTTTTCCAGTGACCGACAGTACTACTACTGTCATACGCACTGACCTTGAATTTGATAAAAGGTACAAGATTTTGCATGCAAAACAGGGTCTAGTCCCTGTCTCGTAGCAATTGCTCCAAAATCTCTTCCTCCATTTTCCAAATTTCATTTTGGCAACTAGTGTACTTGCATATTATACGTGCCTACGCAAATCTCGAAATATCTACACCTCTAATTCGCAATAGGTTACATGGATTCTAATCCAAAAACTTCTAAACATTACTTGGTTTGGAAGATAATATATACCTTGATTCGAAGCAAGTGAATAAGACTAATAGATATGAGTAATATGTGATTTTTTTTTTTTTTCTTGGAATACTAGAGTTGTTTGTTTCGATGTCTCTCCTACTACTTATAATAGATATCGATATTTATCCGAATTTTATTTTTTTATTGATAAGTTTGAACTTGTTAATCAAATTTCTTTTTTTCATTAAAAAAAAAAAATTAGAAAAAAAAAAATCAAGAGAGAATATTATAATAATTAATAATTATTATTAAAAGAGTTCGTAAATTTGTTTTCTTTCTTCTTCCCCGAACTAGTTATACATATTGGGTAATAATATGACGATCAAATTTAGATAAAATTTAAAGTTTTTCGATCGATCGGGTTCACCCAAAAAAATTTATCATATATTATTTCATTTGCTAGAAGAAGTCCTCAATTTTATTTATTACTTAGTTACATATATATATATATATATATATATATAAAAGATGATCACTACCACACAAGAACTTAAAATACTATACCCCTCTTACACATGTTTGATCTTACACAATATATATTGACCAAAACGTAGAGGGGACTTAATCATAAATAAGTTCTCCCAATTTCCACACAAAACATGCATAATCAATCTTAAATATTCTACTAAATTAATCATTAACCCATGAAATTAAGGAGTTCTTATTGCATAATCAAACTCCTAATAATCGAAGCCTCTGGACTATCAGCTTCAACAGTCGACAAGAGTTGAGACAATCTCTCACTTAGATCTTCCACTTCCCTGTGCAGGTTTCTTATGTAGTTGCATGTTTCTTGTAGCACCTTCGACGCTGATACCTTCACAAGAAAATATTTAATATATTAATTATTGATTATTTATATTATTATTTTTTTCAACTTTTAGCTAGAGCATGTTCCACCTTAGGTAGCACGTTAACCATTAGTACTATTGATTAAGTAAGCATGGGTCAAATGAAAACCTTCCTCAAAAGTTTACCTCTATCTTCAACGTTTAATAAAATAAGTTTGGTTAGTTTAATGTTGAATGCCAAATGTTATAAACTAGTATCGATATTGTTTCGAGATTTCGTTTTAAACACGGGTTTTTAACATGATAAAATAGTATGAAATGATATCATATTCAACTGAAGATGAGTTCAACCCGTTTCTTATATACTATAGTTCTTTTAAAGCATGAGACTAGGCTATAGATTAAGTCTTGACACGAGTGATCAGTGTTGACTTGATTCCTTAATCTACGTACGTATATATATGATTATAGTAAACATAGCAGCCTATAATGTGGAATTCCTTGATGTCCGGGTCAAATTTTGAACCCCACGAAAAGCCTTATTACCTTACTTTAACTATGAGTACGATAAGCTGCATGTGTGACATTACATTATGCTAGCTAGCATGCTATTTTCCTTACATGATCATACGTCACGTGCATGCAGCATGGTCTAATACAATGATCAATTCGAAAAAAATAGTAAAAATTCTTTTAACTAATTCTTGAGAGTTATATGTGTTTTTCAACTTTCAGGAACTTCATAAGTCGTGCACCTACCAATTAAGTCAAAAGAAGATTGATTGTTGGTGTGAAAATAGTCGTATATATATATATATATAAATATATGTGTGTATGTATATGTATATATATATATATACCTTGTCCGAGCGAGAAGAGTTAATCTCGGGAACGAGTTGGCGCAACCGGGAAATGAGTTGGACGATTTGGTCGTCGGAGATGCGGGAACTGCTAGATTGCCTCGACCTTCTGCTAGACATGTTTGTTGTCTTTATGATCTCTGGTATGGTACTACCAAATTAAAGTTTGTAGCTAATAGAGAACTCAAGAAGCTTGAAGAAGGGTTGTATTGGAGATAGGAGTGAAGTGAAATGAAAATGGAAGAACGTGATAAGATGGTTATAAAGAGCACGCTAGCTGGGAACTAGAATGGGGACCACAAACGAAAATGGAATTTAAAATTTGATAAATGATTATTAAAAAAAAAAAAAAGAATAGGGGAGAGAGGAGGAGAGAGATGGACAGGTACAATAACATAGACAGTGCTGTAGGTTATGAAGAAGACAATTGCATTGGACTAGGCTTTGTGTTTTTATAATTTAGAGGGAGAGAGAGAGAGAGAGAGATCAATGGAGGTGGGAGAGAGAGAGAGAGAGATAGAAGGAGAGTTGTTTATTATGTGTTTCCAAGTTGGGGATAGGGCTCAGTGGCCTTTAAGAAATGTGTTTGTATTTGAGCAAACAAAGTGGGCCTTGTTGTACATGTCTTGATAAAACCGCACACATGTGATTAGAATAAGTTCGATCTCCTCTCAATCCTCCTATACCCAAATCCAAATTCATAAGTTTAATTAACAAAGAAAGCTACGTAAGTTTCAAAAATAATTATGTAAATTTAGAGTTGATTAGATTGAAGTAACAAGTTAAAATTAGTGACAGAAGCTGTTTGAAATGGGTTAATGGAAGTTTCAAGATTCTATCCTAAAAGGAAAGTTTCAAACGCCGCCTAACACTCAATTTCCTTCTCCATGTTTCTGGGCTTTTAAGGTCAAAGTCACCGCTTTGCCTCTTTCCATGGCATGCTTATACTTTTAATGTTATTATTAAATTTTATTATAATCACAAATTAATATTCGAGACGAATTCATAGTAATACATCGATCTCGATATTAATGTTCGAGACGAATTCATAGTAATACATCGGACCCTTATAAAAACGTCTCGAATTTGTATTTTTTAAAATCATCAGATTTCGTGGGGGGGAAAATAGTAAACAGAAAAACATGTGCCTTACGCTATCTACATCCATCTATCTGATTATGATTATTAATTATTATTATTATTTATTTATTTATTCCTTGCGACATAACTACGTGATAGTAGACAGAAGGCAGCATTCTTGTGTATCAATTGTCGACTCTCAGGTCACATGCTATGATCCCCTGGCGCACAAGATACGCACGTGACTTTTGCCTTTTCTATTAACAATAAAATATATAATATATGCTCTCGGACCATTTTTATTATAATAGATACTTGACGATCTGTCATTAATGATTATTCTTATTTTTGGTGTAGTAACTAATCTGGAAAACCCAATTTATGATGTAACAATTTATGATGTAATGAAAATTAATATTATTATGAAATTCATTAATATCATAAATAACTACAAATCTTCTAATCAGTGAATTTAACTTAATTAATCACCTAATATTACTTTTGAGATAAATGTCGGATATTTAAATCACTAAAAATCTTTTTAAGATTCGAATTTTTTTTTAAGAAAAAAAACTACAAACCTTTTTAACTGATTTTATAATTGAGCATAAGGTTGGATTCGACTTGATCCGATCCGATTGCTGCAGACATCCAATAATTTGATCGGATCTGGTGGTAGGATATCCGCATATATAGTGCATACATTAAATCCCCTTCTTTCCTTTCTCGTTGCTCTCACTCATTCAAGCATACATGACGTTCATGCATTCTCACTTGAGTCTTGACTCTTCATCTTCGTCTTCTTCCATCTTTTTCCATGGATAGGAGGGAGGGGCGACAGATGGGCAAAGGAAATGGGATGAAGGAGAGGGCGGTGTCGGATGGATCAGAGAGAGGGGCAGCGTCAAGTGAGGCAAAGAGGTGCGGCGGATGGATCGAATGGAGGGGACGGCATTGGGTGAGAGAGAAAGGGGTGGCAGATAGTTCAAACAGAGGAAGGAGGCATCATCGGATGAAGAAGGGTGGGCGGCGGATCTGGGAGAGGGGCATCATCGGTCGAGGCGTGTAAACGACGATGCTCGATCGAAGAGAGGAAGGGAGCAGCGGATCTGAGGAGGGAGGGTGGTCAGGCAGGCGTGTCTTCTCCTTCTACATTTATTTCATTTTTAAAATACTAAAGTGAAGCTGATACGTCGGATACCTAACAAAAATTGATTGGATCAGATATTTTAAAAGATTATTATCTAACATACATCCAACCCGATTTATCATATCAAATCGAATATTGGTTGGATCTGATGTATTTTTTGATCAACCCTAACTAATTCAAATACTAAAATAAATCAGAAATCTTATCACTAACACAAAAAATTCTATTATTAACTATGATATAAATTTTCCAATTATCGAAATGCGTATCAAAATCTAATTTCAAATCAAATGTGGAGTCTTACTCGTACATGTTTCTATTGCCTCAAAGACAAAAAGAAACATGAATATATATATTAGGGTTTGAGATTTTTTTTAGGGGAAGAAGAAATGTTAAATTATTTAAATGGGGATGACATTTAAAAGACAGAGATATGAGATTTATATACTTTATTATAACAGTGTCACGTGTGATCATTAAATGTGAAGATCCTATACATGTATGTAGGGAACCCCTAGGGCTTAGGACGGGTCCCGCAAAACAAATCCTTTGCCCCACCCGTTTATTCTCGTGAGATGGATCTAGAAAACATATGATCGTAATTATAAACAATCTGAGTCAACGGTTTGTTTGTAATATCTATCTATACACATAATATATATATATATACATATACATAGCAGCTAATCGTAAGATGAAAGTAAGATGTTGTTATAGATAAGATATTGGACCGGAAGTAATCGAACAATAGTTGGATAGCTACCCAAATATTTTTTTAATTACGATAAAAAATTAATAATTATAATTATAATTATTATCATCTATAATACTTAATCGTGATTTAAGGGGAATATGTCATTATACATGTCTAAGCCTTGATGAATTTTTATTTTTTATTTTTTATTTTTTTTTTAGGCTTTTTACGACCAAAATAAAGGAGAAGAGACATGATAGGATTCTTTAATCTTTTTGGAATGCACTTTGCTTGTCAAATATATAAACTAAATTACTCCTAAGCATGCGGATTAAAAGTTAATTAAAAGTTAATTAAAAAATAACAACAAGGTATATGTGCTTTTTAT
This sequence comes from Coriaria nepalensis, assembly GCA_027186245.1. NCBI lineage: Eukaryota > Viridiplantae > Streptophyta > Magnoliopsida > Cucurbitales > Coriariaceae > Coriaria > Coriaria nepalensis. The sequence continues at coordinate 9,116,147 of CP114496.1, read as the reverse complement.
ATTGTATATATATATATTCGAATAATAATAATAACTAAATCATATTCTATATTCTTTATTATATGTAAGAATTACAAGACACACAAAAAAGAAGAAGCGATAATATATAGTTAATTAGTGAAATTAAATTTCGAAATATATTTCACCATTAATAATTAATTGTTTTTTAGTTTAATCTTCCAACTCACAATACCTAGCAAATTCAATAATATATCAAACATTAAAAAAGTAGTGGTTTTTTTTTTTTTTTTTTTTTTTAATAATTTAAGTATTAGCGGCAGTTTTAATATGTTTTTTTTTTTTTGTATCTTTTATTATTATACTTTTCTTTCTTTTCCCAAGAATGAACTAAAATTTAAAAACTTCATCTCTTCTTTCTCACACTTCTTCTTCCCGTCACCCATCCGTACATCAAGATTTTTACTAATTCTAAATATATAAAATATTATAAGATTTATATGATAGAGGTATAGAATCCGATTGGATAGTGCTACATCCTATCCGAAATAAATAAATATTTGTTTTTATTAATCAGATCTCAATATAAAAATTAAAAAATATCTAATTTGATCTGTATGTAGAATTAGATGAGATCTTATATATATATGATTCTTTTTTTTTTTTATAATTTATTTTATGTAAGATTTTTAATATGAGGATTATGAAATTTTATTTAAATTCTAAAGACTAATTTTTTGATATAAAATCAAAATTTGAACTTTGAATGATCATATAAACATATTATTATTTATGTATACTATTTTAAGTTATTTGTTCTATTTTTTCTTTTACCAGTAATTATACTTTCTCATACAACTTACATGTAGTATGACGATGGAATTACATCTAATTATCATTTAAAACTTACTTGCAAAATGCATATAAATCATAATCATAAGTTTATAACAACATAATCAAAAGAAGTTCAATAAACATTAAGAAAAATTAAATTACACTATATAATTCACCAATGATAATTTATTAACGATCTCAAAATAACTAAACAAATTTAAACACAATTAAACACCACCAGAAATCAATGTCTACTCTATTTCTTTAGGTCCTCACCTATTAGTACTATTAAAAATTACAAAGTTCAATGAATATATTGGGAGAAAAAATGAATATCAAAATAATTGAATAAGTGATTAAGTATATATCATGGTCTTTGTCGAAATTATCTAATGCATCTACAATACCGATTAAGGTGAATGACAAGCCCGAAAGCCAGCTCTACACAAATATAAGAGCCTCAACCATAGAGGGTGCAAGCCTGGTATGAAAGTCGGTGATCGTACATCCGCTCATGCTAAATGTAAACTCCAAAGCAACCATAGATACTAATAAGGTAAGAATATTTTTAGCTATTTGCTATGATGTCATGTACTTATGCATATTCATCCTCCCTCATCGTAGAATATAAAAGCCATCACGGAATTTAACAAGACCATCAACATTCGAATATTACTCTATCTCTATAGTCTGTCAGGTGAATTACCTCACACTACGACTCGTATAGAAATATTTCACAAAATTATTAAGTTCCTGAGAAGGTCATGCCTCTAACTCTAGATATGATACAAATGAGACATCAGATCATGCAAGCTTTGTGGACGATGAATCTAATCGGATCGAATTAGATATATCATCTGATTGGATTTTTTAATGTTAAGATCCGATTTGAAACCAATCTGATATGTCGGATTCCAATTGAATTTAGATATTTTTGTCATGCCTAATATAATAAATTTAATTTCTTAATTCTAAGCTTTTTTTTTTCTTTTAATAACCAAACACAAAATAATTGTTAACATACATAACTTTTCTAAAATTATTTTTCATTATTGTTTCCTTTCTTACATTGTAAATCACATAATTATTTCCTTTCCATATTCATTATGTTTCCATAATTCTTTCTTTTTCATATTCATTATGTTTCCTTTTATTTTCATACTTATTGTATTATTTAAGTGACAAAACATATAAATAAAAATAAGAACTTTTCTTATCAAAATCTCTTCTAATTTAATATGGTATCAAAACTGAATCCCTCTCCTAAAACCTAAGTTTCAACCTCTCTTCTCTCCCTCTCAATCTCCTCATCATTAGCCTTTCCTCCTCCTTAGCACAAGAAGTACACTCCAATATAACAGACTTAGCCTGTGTGCTCAAAATTTGATCAATGACCAAACCGCTCACATTAAACAATGTAACCAATACCTTTATATCCAAAACATGCAAAAGAGAGCTCCTCCCTACCAAAAAATAGGATGATTCTTGTTCTCGTGCTAAACCCTTTGAAAACAAACGAATCGTTGTAAAATGACATCCGAGCCACTAGATGAAACCTGTTCACAGCAAAGACATCTCCTTTCTCTCATCTGTGAGATGGTTCTTTTTTTCTCTCTGTACTTTTTCCTTCTCTTCTTCTTTCTGCTGCTGCCTCTTCTCCAACTCTATGTCGCCTTTCCTGTTCTTCTCTCCTAGTTTCTTCCTCTTTTGTCTCTTCTTCTTCGTGCTTCCTTTCTTTCCCATATAGTATTCTTTCTCTCCTCTCTCCTCTTTCTCTTATTTCTTCATGTTTCCTCCTCCACTCTTCTTCTCTTTTTCTTTTTTCCTTCTCTCTTTCTCTTTTTCTTCTAAGATACTTTTTCTTTGATTAATATTCACCTTCTTCGAAAAATCCGTCTTTATCACTATTTGGATTTTACTTGTTTCTATTAAATATTTTAGCAAGGTCTAGTTGTTTAAGATAAATTTATTTCTTCTATTGAAGCTTCATACTGATTTGTGACCTCTCTCTCTCTACACCTTTCCACTACCATTCATATTCTCTACTACATCAAAGATTCCCCCTAGTCAAGGCATTTTTCTCCCCGCTTCTACTTCTCTCTATATCACTGCTTATACTGACTCTGATTGGGCGAGTTACCCTACTACTCGTTGATCTATTTCTAGCTTCTTTATTACTCTCAGCTCCTCCTTTATCTCTTGGAATATAAAGAAATAACCTATCGTTGCTTGTTCCTTAGCCGAAGTCGAATATTAGGCTATGACTGTTACTACTTGTAAACTCACTTGGCTTATACAGCTCCTCCTTGATCTTGGTCATAATCTCTACTGTCAACTAATCAGTAAATTGAGCATTCTCAACCTTCATATTCCAACTTGAGGAGGCATGTTAACAGATATAACTTTCCTAAAATCATTATTATTTCTTTTCTTATATAATTGTAATCACATAATTCTTTCTTTTCTATATTTATTATATTTCCAAAATTCTCTCTTTTCCATATTTAATATATTTCCTATCTATTATATTATTTAAGTGACAAAACGTACGAATAAAAATAAGAATTTTTCTTCCCAAAATTTCTTTTAATTTAACAATCATTAACCTATTATCATATTCAGAATTTATATGTTCACTTATTTACTATGGAATTTTTTAATGACAATCATTTTCTTGCTGGGTACACTGATATCCTGAGTACTCCACCACTGATTATATTTGAGGATCGGTCTTCATCATGTATACAATTTCTTTTGGACTATTCTCATCTGACCCAAAATGCGAACACCATACATCTCACTCAAGAACACAAATAAACAAAAAAAAAAAAAATGGTATCAGTTACGTGAATGTGACATTAAGATTTATGACTATATGTATATATATATATATGACTGACTGTATGTGTGTATATACTATATACGATAGTCACGGACCTCAATAGCTAAGGGCAGCCTCATGAGATACAAGGACCGAAGGAGGGGACCCGCACGCGTCCTTATCTGTTTCTCCTTGTAGGGTAGTTTTTGTTGGTAATGGAATAAAGCAAAGATCAAATCTTGCCAACAACCAGCAAGTAGTTACACGAAAAAATTTCATAAATTTCTGCATATGAAAATGACTTTGGAATTTCCTTAATGCGTCTATATCACCTCTTTTCTTTGTTTCTTTTTCTTCTCTCCCCCACATGATGATTTTGAATCATGCACCGTAGCAAAGTTTGACAGTTTTTCTAGTTTTTTCGGTAGTGAATCTAAATAACTTTATCGTGGGGCCAATGAGTTTGTGAGACTTTCCCAAATTTGCTATATGTTTTGAGCATTTATAACTTTTTTAATCCTATAGTCTATTATCATATCTAAAGTATTAAATATAGATTGATCGATCTATCATATTTGGAGAAATGTAACAGACTGAATTCGTTAGGGAAAAGAAAGCAATAAACTTTCAATAGGGTGGCTTTTGGCCTGCTCTCTTTGAGTTACAATATGACTACTCACATGGGAAGCTAAATATAGGAGGAACACACCATATTCAGTTTCATCTCTCTAGATCTATGAGCTTAAGATGTTGAGTTCCATTTATTGCAGTGGAGGCGTATTAATCTTATCTAAACATAAACCCTACATTCTCCTAACATCATTCAATTCGGAACATGTCCGGCCGGTAAGAGATGAGCTCTATGCAGAAATATCATATGTTCGCCACCGAAGTATGTGCCCGGATTGTTGACATTTACGAACGGAGGTTTCATGAAGTTATAAAGAACAATATAATTTCATTTGATATAGTATATTAGATATACTATTTTTTTTGACAACTATTTTTTTTTTAAATTTCCGGAGCCGGAGCGGAGGGTGGTGGTTGAGAGATTGGGTATTTAGAGGAAATTACTGTGGGCATCTAATAATATAATACTCATAATGTGACCCGATATTATTTGATGTAAATTTTACGTACAAAATGAACAAGAAAAGAACTTGAAGTTCTTAATTCATCTTATGAGAGAAAATAATCTCAAATTAATTGGACAATTTGGTAGTTACAATTCGGTTGGAATCCTATGTTTGATGATTGATTATGATTAATTAAGCCCCATTTCTTTTATTTTCTTTTCTTGTCCCAACTTTTTTTCTTCTTATTAAATGCTTGACTCTATATTTCCCACGCAAATTTCTCCTCATTTTGAAAGCTTAACATTCAAGACTAGGGTTTGACTTTTCTTAAGTTAGTAATTACTAATTAGCATAATTAGTCTCGTGACCTCTTCTAAACCCCTCTTTTTTTATGAGTCTCCGACAAATCAATAGCCTACTATTTAATGGGTATGTTAGATTTTGACTTAAGTGTACACATTGTGTTAGAAAGTAAAGCACTACTTTGATTGCCGACAAATCAAATTCACTAGATTTTGTATTAGGAAAGAAACAATGCCTGGATTTAACTAATTAGAATCTCCGACAACTATTCATGATGTCTCTAAGCATACACATTTCTACTATTTCCTCATCATAAGTTTTTTATTAGCACTCATTGCTTATCATGAATCAAATACATTCATTAAGAAAGAAGTTGGTAGCAGGAAAAAAAAAAAAATCGTCTGTATATCGAACAAAAAGAAAAGAAAAAAAAAAGGAATTTAAAAGAAATTAATCAATAATAAAAAGCCAAAGAAGTGTTTTTTTTTTTTTTTTTTAATTTTATACACATTTATTTATTTATTTATTTATAAATAAAATGTATTAAAAAAATATATAAAACATACAAAAATAGATGTTTGTTTAAAGTTTTTGAGATTTATACATAAATTTTTTATAATTTTAAGTCAGAATATTAATTTTTAAAAAGTTGAGGATGAATAATATTTCGACCTAATCCGGCTCTGAATTATAGAATAAGAGCTTAGATCAAATTACTAGAAAAATGAGAAGGGGAAATATTATTAAAAAAATCATTCAATTTTGTTGTCATTCTTTGAATGGTTTCATCTACACTTCTCAATCAATTTAGACCAAGTTCATACAATAATTTTTCTCTTATCTTTTCTTGGGCGTACGAAATAATAATCAACTCACTGCTTTAGTTTGTGGATTCAAACTATTCAACGAATAATTGAGAAGGAAAAAAAAAAAAAAAAAAAAAGCTTTAATGTCTTGTAAGAATCTAAAGAGTGAGACTAAAAATGTGGAAGCGTGCTGTCAATTTTGAATCTTTGATTGCTCCCTCCCTTAATTTTAGCTGTTTTCAAACACCTTTTGGAAGAAGGTGCTTTTCACTTTTTATTTTCTAGGTTAAGTAGATCAAGTTCGAGGTAAATCTAAGAGTGGTTGAGAAGTTCTAGATTTTCTCACAAGGTCCTACAATGAAGGAGAGGTAAATTTGATTGTAGTACAATGTCTTCAAAACAAACTCGTGGGGTATAAGGTTTTAGATTAATGTCGGATAGTTTGTCTTTTTGACTCAATTTTTGGTATATTTATTAAATGTCAAAAATAAAAATTCTTATTAAAATTAGTTTTAATCGATTCAAATCATATTTAGTTAGTTCCCTAGTGAGGTAGTTAGTTAGGAGAGGAAGTACACATAGTTAAGTTAGATAGCTAATGTGAATATATGATCTAGAAGAGTTAATGCATGTACAAGGATTAGCTTAAGCTAAGAAAACAGCATCACTACTTACTCGTTTTGCGTAAGCTCAGTGTAAGGAATTTATGTACCCTAGGTTGAATTAGGGGAGAGTGTTCCGTATTCTTGTATGCACATAATATAAGGATTGCTCTCATACGTTATATGAAAATCACGTTTATAAGAGATTTTCGAGAGAGTGTTAGAAGTAGCCATGTAGGACTGGTGAGTGAGTTGTAGTCCTAGTCAGTTGGTTAGAAAGGAAGTTGTATTGGGTTAGATAGGTGTGGCCCATTTTATCATTTAACATAAGAGGCATGACTCATTCCATATTGGATCCATCTTATGGGAAATCGAAATTACAAGTAATTCTCAAGCCCGACCTCAGAAAGAAGCAGACGAACAAGACATGGCCCATTGGGCCAGCTGACAGGTTATATTATTATGGAGTTAATTTCTATTTATTTATTTATTTTTGGCCTCTTCTTATATTAAAAAATGTGAGACTTTGAGAAACTTTATTTGAGAATGTTTTTGTTTATGGAATATCCATCCATCTTGATTAACATATTATGTTCAGTCCAACTAATCTCATGTTTCTAGTTATTTTTGTTAGATAGAAATATAACCGATTAGATTTCAGTCAGATCGGTTAAATTGGACCGAATCGATCAACTCGAGAGAAAATATCTACTTAAAAAAAAAATATTTCGATTATTGTTTATTTTTCCCAATACAAAGGAAAGGGTTGCGAGGCTTAACGATTTAGAATATATCCCCAGGTCCACCATGAGGCAGAAGGTGGTTGTAAACATGGTTTCTATAAACCAAGAAACAGAAGAAGATCCTCATCCAGCGCCACCTGAGTTTGAAGAAGGTGGACAAGCTACGGTGGATGAGCTCAGAGAAGTGAATCTCGGCATCATTTACTATTTTAAAGGAAAATACGAATATATATATATATATATAACTAAATAAATATCGACCCCATATAAAAACTTATTTGGTTGTCTCAATCATTTCGTTCAAACTTCCAATGATTGAGGGATTGTTTGCTATTTTCATATACATTGGAAAAGACAGAAGTTACTATTATTATCCGCATCTGGGTAAAAGAGATGGGTGCCAATAATCAAGCACAAAATAGTATAACAGAGAGAGAGGACTAAACCCTAAGGCAAACCTATCAGAATTCAAAACCTTCCTAACAGGCTGACATGCACACAAATTGAGACACCTCTCTAGTCTCTAATACTGAACAAACCCATGACATTGATCTCTCTTTTGACATGATTATGATTCTAATTCATCATCATCATCATCATCTCCATTTTCCTCCATAAGTGTTGGGCCCTCCTTTCTTCTTCATCATCATCTCCATTTTCCTCCATAAGTGTTGGGCCCTCCTTTCTTCTTCATCATCATCTCCATTCTCCTCCATAAGTGTTGGGCCCTCCTTTCTTCCTCCTTTTGATCTTCCTCTTCCCATTTCCAAACTCCAGCTTATTCCCATGTCCTTTTTTCTGAAGAGTTAAAGAACACAATAATTCAGAACATCTCCGCAACTCCACGATAATGCCTTTTTCTTGTTGGTGGTTAAGTATTCCAGAGTGCATGTGTGGTGGGTCTCTAACTCTTCAAGCTTCTTCTGAATGAGAAAAGGCTATGCCTACCTAAACTGATCATAGAGACCATTTCATCACTTTTTTTTTTTGTACTTTAGATGCCAAAAGGCAAGAAAAAGTCACCCACAAAGGCTAAAAATGATGATGATCAATATTACAATACTTGAGCTTTCATAATGGAGATAGAACAGTCATCAAGTTACATCTTCCATACGATATGCCGATATCTACAACGAAGATGGAGAAACCATGAAAAGCATTTTGAGGTTGAAGAAGAAGACCTTAATTGATATATAATAACTTACCCATCAAACCATGTTAATTAACCCATGAAAGGAAAAAAAATAAATATTACAAGTAGTCGAACTCTCATATGTGATGGTTTTGTAACTGCAAGAGTCTAGAATAAGCCCCATCAGGCCGGTTTATGAGGTCCAAATGGCTACCTTGTTCCACGATGCGACCATCTTGCACCACCCCAATACAATCCACCCTTCGAATAGTCGATAATCTATGAGCAACAAGCACGGTGGTTCGACCCCTCATGAGCCGCTCTAGCGCTTCTTGCAACATACACTCCGATTCCGCATCAAGTGCACTGGTAGCCTCATCTAGGAGAAGAATCGCTGGGTCCTTAAGAACGGCTCGAGCAATTGCAATCCGTTGTTTTTGTCCGCCTGAAAGTTGTACCCCTCTCTCCCCAACTGGTGTCTTGTAGCCATCAGGCAAACTACTAACGAACCCGTGAACATTGGCAGCTCGAGCCGCTTCTATCACCTCAGTCTCTGTGGCCCCTTCTTTCCCGTATGCAATGTTATCGAAAATGCTCGAGGCGAATAGAGCCGGCTCTTGTTGTACGAGCCCCATTTTGAGCCTCAAAGACTTCAAGTTATATCGCCTAATGTCTTTTCCATCGATCATGACTTTCCCAACGATTGGATCATAGAACCTCTCAATCAACGCAATCACGGAACTCTTCCCAGACCCACTTGCCCCCACCAGAGCCTGGCTCTGTCCCGCTCGGATCCTCAGACTAAGATCCTTAAACACCATGATATCAGGCCGAGCCGGATATGCGAAGTCGACATGTCGAAATTCAATCTCACCTCGAAGCGATTCAACCGGTTCTGCCTCGGGATCGTCCGAGTCAATCCTAGTGGACCGATCAAGGATCGAGAAGACCGAACCAACTGCTTCACCGCCCCGGATGATTTCCGGAGCTAGGCTAACCGTTTCTGCAACTGAATTAGCCGTTACGACTAATACGACAAAGACTTTAATGACCTTTGAGAAGGTGGAGTGACCTTTGCTAACAAGGTGGACCCCGTACCATAAGATGAGAGCTTCGGAGGCATAGAGAGCGAGCTGAGAGAGACCAAATAGTAGGCCAGCAGTTTGACTTCTACGAAGGCTGCGGACCTGTGGGACCCGGAGCTCATGGGAGAATAGAGATAGTATCTTGTCCTGTGCATTAAAGGCTGCAACCGTTCGTATATTGCTCACTCCCTCTCCGGCTATCATGCTTGTTTTTGCATGGGCTTTGGCCGTGTCTCCGGCAAACCCTTTTAGTGAAAGTTGCTGCATTATCAAACATAGATCATTTAGTTGTTAATCGATCCGTATATCACTTTATTCATTCTTACACAATTCATAAAACAATTTGAAGGAACCAACTGATCAACTCATGGTTACTAAGCAGTAAATCACTAAGTGGGGCCAAAACATACTACTGGGTCCTACAATTTGACGTATTGATAAGATATTTATAGTTTTTGCAGAAGAACATGCATGAGAAAGACATGTCGTCTAGCTAGCAATCAATCTAACTTTCTTTGTTACTGTACTTGGCGCACGCGCAAGATTTAGAAACCAAACACTCATGTATAACTACTGCATTGTTTGAAAACGAAATCGAACTTGTTAATAAAAAACCAAATAATGCATGTACAATGTGTATATTATATAGTATTTATGATCACGGGGTGGAGTGGCTTTATTATAATCGTCACATGCACATGGGGTTCTGTTCTGAATTCAGATGCGTTCATAGAGAAAAGAAGTAAAAGTAGTCAAAGCTCAAGTACCCATCAGAATATAAAATTTAAAAATTAAAAAAAAAAAATTAAGACTCTTTCGAAATTCGAGACAGAATTGATGGGAGGTAAGACGGTGGGTGTATGGTCAATTGATCACCAAAGCTAAACGACAAAAACAAAACAACGAGAAACAAAAACAGAGGAAAAATTATATATATTTAATAAATAAATAAAAGCTAGAAAATAGTACGGCGACGTTTTTTGAAAGGAAGAGTACTTAAAAATGGGAGTGTTGTCCTGGAATCTCTGAATTCTGTGCTTTCTTCATCGTGATTTGTGAGAATAGATAATATACAAAAAGAAAAAGATTTCTTTTTGGGTATTTTTATAAATAAATATTTATTATTATTTGGAGCTTGAAATTGAGAAAGCACGTGAAGGGCAGTTAGATTAGATGTTGAGACAGTGAAATATATATAGATATATATATATATATATTTTTTTTTTTAAATCTCTGTTTGCTTTTTGTCGTGTAATAATAGGATGAAGTGACTTTAGATTCCAGAGCTGTAATAAAATAAAAAATAAAATAAAATAACAATTCTATATTTTGTCTATCAGGAATCTGACAGGGTCTATAATTTCTAGCAATATTTTGCACGTGGGAAATTTACCCAAATCTTTTTTTTTTTTTTTTTTTAACTGTCGTTAATTTATTTACTAAGAAATTGTCTTATAAAATAACTGTAGATTTCTTTTTAGATTTTTGGTTAATTATAGTAAAGAATGCAGTGGGCAGAGTGGTAGAGTGAGTGAGAGAGAGCCTACTTGGGCGAAATTGGCGAGCACTAGAAGAGGGAAGGTTCCCAAGATAAGAAGAGAGACTCTCCATTCCACAATGAAAGCAACTATGAATGATGTCATCAGTGATGTCATGTTCTGCAAGATAACCGAAATCCGCTCGGCGATAGCAGATTTCACATCGGCCGCATCCGTAGCTAACCGGGCCGCCACAAGGCTCGAGTTATGTTCCTCTTCGTCAAACCATCCAACCTCATTCCTTAAAATGGCTATTGAAAAAATGAAAAAGAAAAAAATTCACATTTGAATAACTATTTTTTATAACAAATATAATCAAACATTTGGAGAGGGAATCCATACCGGCAAGCATCATTCTTCTAACTCTTGTAGTAAGGTTTTCTCCCATGATTGTAAAGAAGTAATGCTGGATCAAATATGCGACCACCGCATAAAGTCCAGCTCCGATATAGATAAACACATACTCCTTTGTCTTTCGCTCCATAGAAGCCGGGTTTCTGTAGTAGAAAACCTCGATCATGTTACTCATAACAATGGCAAATGTGGGACCGATGAAACCCGAAAGAACCGACCCTATAGCACCCATGATAGAATAAGGCCATTCGGGTGCATTAAGTTTTAGTAACCGGAAAAAATATCCATCTGGGGCAGGATTTTTCCGGTCTGTCTCAGCATTGGAGACCATCTCGATCCTTCCATCTGCCCCAGTGCTATATGAATAGCTTAGATTCCGTAAACTACCCGATCTAAGACTCAAGGACTTTGTCGACAGAGAGTGGCTTAAACGAGACGAACGTGTTCTACGTGTAGATGGGTTTGTGGAAAAGTCCTTGTTCCTGACCATTTCTTGGAACCGGATCAAAGTCGCATATGCCCCTGCTTTGGCAACAAGTTCATCATGAGATCCGGTCTCTACAACTTGCCCTTGTTGTATTACAGCGATAGAGTCCACATTTCTTATGGTGGAGAGACGATGTGCAATCATGACTGTTGTTCTTCCAACCATCAGACGGTCTAGAGCTTCTTGAACGATGCTCTCCGACCCCGCATCAAGTGCACTAGTTGCTTCATCAAGGAGGAGGATTTTCGGGTCTTTCAGCATTGCTCTAGCTATAGCTATCCTTTGCTTTTGCCCGCCTGACAGTTGGACTCCTCTCTCTCCAACCTGAGTGTTATATCCATTTGGAAGTAATGTAATGAAACTATGTGCATTTGCTGCTGAAGAAGCAGCTTCTACTTCAGCCATTGTTGAATCGGGTTTTCCATATAGAATGTTCTCAAGTATTGTTGTTGCAAATAGAGCCGGCTCTTGATTCACCAATCCGATTTGATCTCTTAACCATTTCAATTGGAGTGTCTTTATATCCACACCATCAAGCAAGATTTCCCCTGCCAAAACAAAAGTAAAGACATTGAACAAATCATATATTATTTCTAATATTTAATTAGTAAAAGGAAGTTTCTCAATTTACCTTGACTAGGATCGTAGAACCGTTCGATCAGAGAAACAACTGTGCTTTTCCCGGACCCACTTCCACCCACAACTGCTACTGTCTTTCCGGCCGGAAAAAAAATTGAAAAATCCCGGAAAATAATCACGTCAGGCCTTGACGGATAACTAAAAGTTACATTCTTTAACTCTATATTCCCATTAACTTCAGACAAGCATTTTCCATCTAAAGGGTCTTGAATTATAGTCGGCTTCTGGTTAATAATCTCCATCAATTTATATCCGGCTGCTTTGCCTTTGCTAAACGCTCCTAAATTTGAAAATGACTGCCCCAAACTCCTGCAAATATTGTTTTTAAAATGAACCTATTAAATGCAGAAAATGGTGAAATATTAACTTTTTGTCTTAATGGTGGGGAAAAATCTTACATGCCGCCCACAATGGCGGAGAAAATAGAGGTGAAGGCTTGGCCGCCATCGGTTTGGCCGTTTCGAATAAAGACACCAGCATACCAGAAAACTAGCGCCCACGACATACAGGCAATTCCGTAAGTACATCCCAAGCCTAAGCCTTTAGCTATTCCAGCCTTGTATCCTAGTTTCAATGTGTTCTGTATTGCGTCAGAGTATGAATTTAGAGCCTTGCTCTCCCCTACGTAGGAGTAAACCGTCCGGACTTGAGCAATTGCCTATGGAAAATAATTGTCAATGTATTAGGCATAACATTAATTGATTATACATTGCCTCTGAAATGTCTCCCGTTCTCTATATGGAAAAGTATACTGGTCAAGTGAAATTTGAGCTAAATTGTGAGGTAAACTGAAGTTCTGTGGGCCCAAACTGGAGTTTCAAATGCTGGATCAAACTGATAACATCTAATGAGTTTTACAAATAGTTTTGGGAAAAAAGTGATATAGGGAAGAAAAAAGCAAAGAACTTTTTTTCTTTTGGAAACATTATAATATACTGTCAAAAGGTGTGCAAAGCCTCATGCTTGCAATATTTTAGTACTTAAAAGAGGACACAAACTAGTATGAAAAAACCAGATCAGGCGTGAAGAAGATCCTACTTTATACAAAGCTGATAAAAAAGATGAAATGATAACAAGCACTTAGCATCAATTTAACTAGTAAAATTAACAGAACAATCATGTTTCATTTTTCTTTTTCCCTTGAGCATAGAAGATTTACCTGCTCGGCAATAACACCTGCATTGGCATACGATTCTCGGCTCTTGGAAGTAAGCCCGGTAAGAGTATAAGCATATAATCCACCAGCAAAAGCAATGCCGGGAATTACTGCTACACTTAACAGTGCTAATCTCCATGCTGATACAAAGCCAACTACTAATCCAGCCAAAAACGTTGATAGATAATGAATGAAATTGCCCACCTGAAAAAATCCCACAACAAGAAGAAAAAAAATTGTAATATTGCCACCAAAGAAAAAAAAATGGTGGGGGCAGCGCATGTTAGCCAAGATTTGCTAACATGCGCTTTAATGGCAAGAATCAGGAAAAAAAAAAAAAAAGGACAGCATTAATGAGTTTAGGAACTACCAGATGAGCACATAGGCCAAAAAAGGTATTAAAGAAAAATAAATGAAAAATAAATAAATAAATAAACCTTCTCGCTAATGGCATCTTGGACAAGAAGAGTGTCTGTAGATACACTGAAAACAACATCACCAGTTCTAGCATCAGTGTCAAAGAAGCCAACGTCCTGTTTCAAAACTGCCTCTAAATACTTCTTCCTCAGTGTACTCACTTGCCTTTCCCCACTATACATCCAGCATGCAATCTCTGTTTTATTTTTTTAATTAATAAAAAAAGAAAAATCATATTCTAACTATATTAAATCCAACAATGTTCATGAAGCTGAATGAGAGAGACAAGTGAAAAAGCCAAAACAAGGCCTGAGTTTTTGTGGTCCATAACGTTTCATCGAACACCTTCAGAAGTAAATATAACATTTATTGCAAAAAAAAAATTAAATGATAACGGTAGAAAATAATTGATTACCCGCATAGGATGAGAAGCACACAATAAGTCCAAGATACACAAAATATAGAGCATACTGCATCAATAAGAACGATCATATATGATCAGATCAGATCTAAGAAGAACTAAAATAAATAAATAACTAAATAAAATATGGTTTTTTTTTTCTCTGGTGCAAACCTTGCAGACTTCATCAGTCATTTTCTTGACATCAGATTGATTTTTTCCAAACCCATTGACCATTTGACCAAACAAGAGGAAGAAGACGGGCATGGAGGAGCCATGGATAATAGCTCCTAAACTTCCAAGAGACATTAAGAAATAGTCATACTTATCAGCAAAAGAAAAGAGCTTGTAAAAGGGTAAGCTCTGTTCCTTCTTCTTCTCTGCCTCAGGTGGTAATGCTGCTGCCGCAGTCGTCGTCTTAGCTGCTGCATCAATAGGTTCCGCCATTTTTAGCTAAAATCAAGTAATTCCAAGAAATGGGTATAGAAAAAAAAAAAGAAAAAAGAGAGATCTTTATGTGATTATGTAGTTGGGCATCTCTTTTTACTCCATTTGATCTTAGAAACAGGGGATTTGTGTTACTCTCTTCCTTTTTTTTTTCCCCCCTCGCTAGAAGAAGTGTCAACGTTGAGGTGGTTTTTTAGTTAAGTAGCTAAAGAGAGTGTTCGAACTTATTTTTGGCCGGAGGGAAAAGGGAGGAGAGAGAGAGAGTTGGACTGAGTGGTCAAAAGATGGCGGAGAGAAATGGATTTGAAGGGGGAGAACAGAGGAACATAGGGGGTTTTATATAGATGGTGGGTTTATCTTTTAACTGTTTAGAAGTTACTCTTATTTTTTCTTGTAAAGTAAGGATGTCGGAATTCTGTAAAAAAATTTCAACTTTGCTACTTTAGGCATTATTACTGTCTTATTATTATTTTCTTTGGAAAAAGACATACTTTAAGTTTTATTTTAATTTTTTTTATCTCTTAATTATCAGAAATTCTTAATATAATTTATATATTATTTCTATAATTCAATAAATAAAATTATATACTTTATTAACCTATAATAATAATACATAAATCTAAGTTGAATCCATATAAAAAAATTTCTATTAAAAAAAATCAATACAATAGGTAGGAATTTCAAGACTTAATCGCTCCGGACTCTTTTGAGTAATAAATAACATTTTTCTCGGGTTGCCCTTTTTATTAAGTCGATTTTTAAAGAGAATATAAAATATTATGATTTAAAATCTAAAAAATAATTCATCAAAATAAAACTAATTCAATAGATAAAAAAAATTAAAAAATTTTTAAAAACTCATATTAAGGCTTTATTGTTCTGAACCATTTCATATACCAAATAATACTTGTTTAGATCTTTCATTCTACTGTATTGATTTTCAACCAAAACACCAGTAAAGAATCCATCCTAAAATATTAATGCAAAAATAAGAGATATTAAAAATTTTAAGAACTAGTATAAATTTCCTCGGGCATATCACAAAAGAAAGGGTTACTGTTGAAAACGACATCTTAATCTTTGTCGTAAGCAATGAAAGTGCAAATGAAAAAGAAAGAAAGAAAGAAAGAAAGGAAAGGACAAGGGAAATTCAGTTCTTCCCACTTGGGGAACATCTATTGGTTTGTTAATGAGATCATATAAAAAACAGTAGCAGTAGACCAGTCTTCGAACTGTAAAGACATCTCTTTCTTCATGCTTATCAGGAAAAGTTAAGTAGTCTTAGCCTCTCTTATTCATGGTGGGGTTCAATCTTACTATTCTCTACAACCCAAATGGTAAAAATCTTCTGCATCCCTTCTTAAGTGTTCTTGACATCGCATGTGTTGTTGGTCTGTCTTCCCCCCCCCCCCCCCCCCCAATTTTGGTTTTAGTTTCTACAAATCTTCTTCTCATTTCTTGTTTAATATTTGGTTTTGATATTCTTTTTTTTGTTCTCACTTAACATTTGTTGTTATGATCACTATTATAAAGCAATAATAATGTCACACCGCCCAACCAAAGTATAGGTAATTGGAAAGACCCAAAGAGTGTGTCTCCTACCGGTCAAAGGAGATCATCAAACCTTCTAAAATGTAAGAATTTGAAGTAATACAAAGTTTTCGATAAATCGTATTTACAGGAGAGAATTATATATATTAATTTTATATTATTATATTATAATTATATATTATATTATAATTATATCAATTATATATATATAATTAAAATTAATATACCATCTATCCATCAAATTTTCTTTTATTATCTAGCATGTAAAATTTGTATCATGCACTAAAATCATTGCGGTCAAGTTGGCCCCATTTTCTTATTCTTTAGTTCATCATCTTGTACCCAAATGTTTAGAATGCATAGTTTACTTTTAGAACTAAATAGTTAAAAGCATGGCTTGATATTTATGATTATTTCACTTTATTATTCTTAGACGAATTATGCGAATTACTGATATCTGATTAAAATTTTAACATGATTGGATATGTGTTTCGAGCATTTCAAAAAAAAAAAAAAAAAAAAACCCGACAAAAATATTGAAAACATGAACATTGACATTAGATGAATCAGATTACTTTCCTTCATAATGCATTTTGACTCAACTTTGTGATTAAAGATGATAGAGTTGTGGCTCTAGTTGAAGATAAAACTAATGCAAAATAAAAATAAATAAATAAAAATTAAAAAAAATGGAAAAGGAAAAGGAATTGTCTCTTAGAGGAGTTACAATTGTACGCTTTGCCATGTTAGGAGTTGGTAAAACTTCCGCTCCAATCAACCTCATGTTGTAATCTGCCCTAATTTGGTTGTCATACTCGTAATAATAAGAGTTCAACATCAAATAAAAGCTTTTTAAATGTGCCTTCTTTCTACAAGTTGTGTCTCTAACATTCAAATCATGTTGAACTTCATTTGAATCGTTGGTTTGGGGGAAAAATTGGTGTGCCAGTAAGTTAATAATGGATAGATTCAAATCAAGTACTGGAAAGTGTATCTACGTGGACACCACTGGGAATGTGTCCCATCAAACCAACCGAATGAGGCATTTGGGCTTTGCACATTTTCCTAAAGCCTGCCTCAATCCTCATTCACAGTTGGGCTTACCCCACCCCATTCACAGTTGGGCTTATTATGTGCAATTTCTTAAAATAAAGAAAAATAATAATTATTATTATTTTTTGTTTAATTTTTAGCCTTTTCAGTCATATAATAAGCATTACATGTGACTTGTGAGAGCCATAATCAACTGAAGTATATGATCCCAAGACAAGGGAGCCCTACCAATTCATGCCTTCTAATGCCATCTCTAACTAAGTTACAAACGTATACTGAATAGTCGTCGCTATCAATGATATTTATAATCAGAGAATAAACTATCCATCCCATCAAAAAAAAAAAAAAAAAAAAAAACATTACAAAAACAATACATAATAAAACCCATTATTTTTCCAATTAAAAATTAAAAGCTATAGAAGAAATTTATTTAATAAATAATTAATTAAATTGGTAATTAAGGTGTTTTATAGTGTTGAATGTGGGCCTTTTGTCTGCTAATAATGATCCTTTGACACTTTCCAAATGACTTGTTGTGGTCCTAATTAGACAACCCTATTAGCTCTAGAATGTTAGAAAAATGACATTAAAATGTGATTTGTAAGATTGAGAACCATATGAAGTGGGTTTAGTACGGTTTTGTATCCACTTTTGGGAACATTAAGTTTCATTTTGTTGAACTAGTTTAGGGATTAAAATTATGTGCTTAATAATAGCATGTGATGTGCTCTTGAAAAGATAGTAAATTATTCTTAAATAGTTATTTATTTAGATTAATCGGGTATTAATAATTATAAATATATAATATTATCGGTCGGTCCTGATTACAGTATGAAACATTTGAGAATACAATTACAAGAGACTAACATAATATAAAATTGAGGGTTTAAAAATCGTGGACCACAAAAAATTGAAGATGGGTTAACATGGGACTTGGCTGCGGAAGTAGTGAGTGTGCTTAAGTAGCATTTCCCACCTAATCCACTATGATTAACTTGACCCAGAAATTAGTGAGCTAAATCTATGATTAGTTCCCAAATCACATTAGATAACATGAAATGATCATATGATCTTATGTGTGCTTGTGCTTTATGGCCTAATAATGGGTATGATAAGCTTTGAGTGCTTGAATAAATCCACTAAAACTGAAATTAATCCAACTATCCTAAGTGCTATCCAGTTGAGCACATTTTGGACCTTTGAACAAGTACATTTTTTTAGTCTAGAAATTCTAATAATCATATGTTAAACAAACTTATATGATTGATGTTTTTTTTTTTTTAATTTTTTTTTTAATCTTGTCTTAAATAATTTACTCGATTGATTAAATATTGTGTGAATTTAAAAACTAATCTAATCCTTATACACATTTAGGTCGGTTTAAGCAATTTTTATTTTATTTTATTTTATTTTATATATTCTTCAAATAAATATTAAAAAAAAATAGAATATTACATTTTAAAAATTCTTCTTATAACATAAAATTTAAAAGAAAATCATATTATATAATTACATCAAATACATAAAGAAGCAAGAAAAAGACTCCCTGAATTTCATGGATAAAGGAGTGGTGTCCTCCTTCCTAACCATGAACCAGATAAAGCAATTTTGGGCCCCTAAAGTTTCCTGTCCTAGTCTTTTTTTTATTATCATCACCCTTTTATTTTCATCTCAAATAGCCTTAGATTAATTATACGTCGAAACTAAGTCACAACGCTTGTAGCAAAACGGGCCAACCCGAACCAGCCACTTATAAAAATCCTTTCTTTAGCCCAATTTTCTCTTCATGGTCCATACTGCACAGTACCATTTGGGCTGATGATTCATATACTTTTCCAATCGTATAGGCGTTCTATGCATAAATTAACCCAACTCAATGAGCTTGAATATGTAAAAGCCCAGCCCGAGAAAAAACATTGAGCCCACAAAATTAACCACGACCCGTCGACCCCACAAAATTCAAATCTCAAATATCAATCCGCAACGGTTACGAGGTTTTCAAAATTTCTAACGCGCGCCTTTTAGAATTCAAACTTCAAACGGCTATTTAATCCCCCCCCCCCCCCCAATTCTATCTTTATATTCTCTTGGCCCACAGTTGTCCTTTTCCCTCTACTCTAATATTCCTTTTCTTTTTATATTCTCTCCCTCGCTCTGTATTTCACTTTCCTGCTTCATTTCTTGGTCAGACCAAGAATACCCAAGCGAAGATGAGAGAGTGCATCTCGATCCACATCGGTCAGGCAGGTATCCAAGTCGGTAATTCCTGTTGGGAGCTCTACTGCCTCGAACATGGTATTCAGGTAACTTTTCTCCTGTTGATGGTGATAGTTTTCTCCTTTCTCCTTCAAGTTTGACCAGATCTGATTTCTGGGTTTTATTTGGTTAGCCTGATGGACAAATGCCAAGTGACAAAACTGTTGGAGGTGGAGACGACGCTTTCAACACGTTTTTTAGCGAAACAGGGGCTGGAAAGCATGTCCCTCGTGCTATTTTCTTAGATCTGGAACCAACTGTCATTGATGAAGTGAGGACCGGAACTTACCGGCAGCTCTTCCACCCTGAGCAACTCATTAGTGGCAAAGAAGATGCAGCCAATAACTTTGCCAGGGGCCATTACACAAGTAAGAAAAAAATAACTAACTTTCTCATACTCACGCACACCAGCTGTCCTATTTAATGACTGGAAGAAAAGTGTTGTAATATTTTTGTTTCTTTTGTAATAGTTGGTAAAGAGATTGTGGATCTGTGCCTTGATCGAATCAGAAAGCTAGCGGATAACTGCACTGGGTTGCAAGGGTTTCTGGTTTTTCATGCTGTAGGAGGAGGAACTGGCTCTGGTCTCGGATCTCTACTACTTGAGAGGCTCTCTGTGGACTATGGGAAGAAATCAAAACTTGGATTTACGGTTTATCCATCTCCTCAAGTCTCAACCTCAGTAGTTGAGCCATATAACAGCGTTCTGTCTACTCATTCTCTCCTTGAACACACTGATGTCTCTGTCCTTCTTGACAATGAAGCAATCTATGATATTTGCCGGAAATCATTGGATATTGAGAGACCTACTTACACCAATCTCAATAGATTGGTTTCTCAGGTAGTAAGACTCATTTTGGAACTGATTTAACTTTTTCGAAGATAGGTCTTTTGGCGTTCACTGTAGAATGGTTTTAGAACTAGGTTTAAAGTTAAAGATTTAAAAGTTTTGAAATTTGTTACATAAAATTCATAAAGTTTTTTGAACTCCAGTGCAGACTGATCTAAATTTTGGAAACTGGGATTACAACTTGAACTTTTTCTTTGAACGTTTTACTTTATATTTTTGTGTCTGCAGGTCATATCATCGCTAACTGCATCTCTACGTTTTGACGGAGCACTAAACGTTGATGTAACAGAATTCCAAACCAATTTAGTCCCGTACCCTAGAATCCACTTCATGCTCTCCTCCTACGCTCCAGTCATCTCAGCTGAAAAGGCCTACCACGAGCAACTCTCTGTTTCCGAAATCACGAACAGTGCTTTTGAGCCATCTTCCATGATGGCGAAATGCGACCCACGCCATGGAAAATACATGGCTTGCTGTCTGATGTATAGAGGAGATGTGGTCCCTAAAGATGTAAATGCAGCAGTTGCTACGATCAAGACGAAGCGAACCATTCAGTTTGTGGACTGGTGCCCGACAGGGTTCAAGTGTGGGATTAACTACCAGCCCCCTACCGTTGTTCCTGGTGGGGACTTGGCTAAGGTTCAGAGAGCAGTTTGTATGATTTCAAACTCGACTAGTGTTGCTGAGGTGTTTAGTCGGATTGATCATAAGTTTGATTTGATGTATGCTAAGAGGGCATTTGTGCATTGGTATGTGGGTGAGGGGATGGAGGAAGGGGAGTTTTCGGAAGCTCGGGAGGATTTGGCTGCCTTGGAGAAGGATTACGAGGAGGTTGGGCTTGAATCTGGTGATGGAGAGGATGATGAAGGTGAAGATGAGTACTAGGCTTTGCACTTTTGTTGCTCTTCTTTTGCCAATGGGCTCGTTGGTTCATGGCTTTGTTCTTCTTGTTGTTGCTCAAGACTAAAGTAGTGTTACTGTTGTGTTTTTCGGTCTGATTGAGACAGATCAACTATTAAGTCTTTAAATTCACATGCAATTTCTTCTCGTAATTTGTTATTCACAGAGAAACCAGAGTTACTTTCTCTCTCTCTCTCTCTCTCTCTCACTTATTCTGATCGGTCTGCATCTCCCTGCGGAGACTGAACTGAAACACGGATGATTCCACAGTAGACATCTTCTGTTTATAAAATTCTTGAAACTCGGAGGAGCAAGACCTGTGATCTTAGAAAAACGCGGCAATAAGGATAATATATCGGCAACATAACCCTAGGCGAGAGCTCACAACCTTATACGGCGAAGCTAATCCGTTATGTAACGGCGATTGTCAATGCCGGCGGCAAAGCTGACTTCGAAATCGAGGTGAGAATCCTCCTCTCTGATCCTCAAAATCTGGCTGTGCACGATCACCACCTTCTTCCTCCTATTCTCTGACGATCCTCCTCCTCTCTCTCGTACTCCTTCCGTCGAACTTTCTCGTTCTCTTCAGCAATCTCCCCGGAATCCATGGTAATCATCGGTGAGATTGTAGTTGAGCTCTACCTTTCTAGTGATCTCGATAAATCGTTGATTGTACGGAAACGTCAACAAACTGCGAATAAGAAGTATTACAACAAAAGGAGGGAGAGATTGTACGGATCGGATTCTGATGAAGAGGGGAGTAAATCGCTGGAGGATTGAATTGATGCCTGAAGTGGTTGAATTCAACACTTATCAGAAGAGAGACGATAGCTTTATTTCTACGACGGTTTCACCTATCCATGGGGGAAGGACACGCATTATAAGGAAGTTTATCAGTTCGAGAAGTTCTTTCCTGATGATGATCTTGACAAGGCTTTTCTGCAACCTGGAGAGTCGAATTTGAATGTGAATGCGAATTGAAAGGGGAGTTAAATGTGAAGAAGGAGAAGGGAGTGAGGGATGAAAGTGAGAACAAAGTAGAACGTGGTGATGCTAAGGGACTGGTTTTATTTGAAAAGGAAGAAGGTGGAGGGGTTCTTCAAGTGTTTGAAGAAAGCCCCCGATAAGGATGCTGACGTTAGTATTGCAGAGCCATACTTGTTGACTAGGCATGATGAGGTCCCTTAGACTACTAGCATGATTCTTCATGTCTCGCTTGTTGCGATCCGAGAGGCAATGATTCGTGCTGGCACGACTTGGCTCGCACTGATTATATTATATCGTGCTCGGTATGAATATATAGAGTATTCGGGTCTAAAAATAAGAATATGGTATGATATTAATATAATAATGGATTATAAATATTAGTCTGTGAATTTGTTTTGATCCATGTATTTATTTTGATATATGAATTTAAAATTTTATTTTAAAAAAAAAATTTAAATAAAAAAAAAGTTTTTAAATAATTAATAAAATATTAATAAAATAATATATATTTTATATATTATTAATTATTCATAATAATAATTATTTAATAAATTAAAAATTAATATTATTAATAATTAAAATTTTAAATAAATTATAATAAATATTATTTAATAAAATAAAATTTCATATTAATTGAAATATTTTCAATATATAAAATAATTTTTGGAGAAAAAATTCCTAAAATTAAGAGATGTTTTTTAATCAATGCCTCAAATGAGCCTAAAAAAATTGTGTTGTATTCTAGGCTGATATGGAAAATCTGTGTCGTGTCATATTGACCGACGGCCAATGTGCCCACATAATTGGGCATGACACGGCCCGACATTAATGTCATACCTATGCTCATATCGTGATTTTTTCGTATCATACTGTGTAATACATACTTGTACTGGTCCGATCCATTTTTCTATCTCTATATATTTACTTATTTTATTATTAATATAAGTTACATAATATTATATATTATGTGACAGCTATATAATTTAATTTATATATATATATAATTTATAAAAATAAAAATATTTATACTAATTATTTATTTAAAAATTATAAATAAATTGTGAAATTTTAATATCCATGATATAATATATTTACTCGGTGGATGAAATTTCTAGGTGATTTGACTGAGTGTCAATTGGATTTGCAAGGTGCTTAATTTGACCGTCAGTAAAAATTTCTTTCACCCAATCACACTATTAAATGATTCACAATTTCAGCCAAACATAACCCTAATCGATCAATACATATTCCTAATTTTTCCAATATAATTTACTTATCTCTTAATCTAAGAGAAATATACATTATCCAACAGTTTGATTAGAAATTTAATTTAATAAAATTAATAATTTAATTTAATTTAATTTAATTTAATTTAATTTAATTTAATTTAATTTAATTTAATTTAATTTAATTTAATTTAATAAAAAAGAGAGAGAGAGAGTGCTTTTATTATTGCGAAAAGGTTTAAAACTCTGTTTAGAAGAAAAGGATATCTTAGAAGGGATCGCTTAAGAAGAACAAAATATAAATTAAAATTAAAATATTTTCTCGTCGAATAATTATTTTATTTTATTTTATTCCTCTCGCTATCAAATTAAATTCAAGGGCCATTTCTTCTTCATCCCCCAAATTTCTCTCATTTCAGCACTAATCTCAGAAATTTCTTCTAATCCGAAACCTATTAATCGATGAAAGTTCACTACCATGGCATGGATTCGTTCATCTGCTTCCCGTTCTGGCACTGAGGCAAAAGACTAGAGATTCTCCTTGCAAAAGTTATGAACTATTAAATGCAATTCAATCTTTTAGGGTTTTCTAGAATTTGTAACTTCGTTCTAAATTAGAGATTCGATTCCGTTGGATTCGGTTGTGTTCAAAAGATCGTTTTGATTCGATCAAAACCATGAGTGCGCAAAAGAAGAGGAATTTTCAGATTGAGGCGTTCAAGCACCGTGTAGTGGTTGATCCGATATATTCAGAGAAGACGTGGAAGGTTCTCGAGCATGCGATCCATGAAATCTATAATCACAACGCTAGTGGTCTCAGCTTTGAAGAGCTTTACAGGTTTGCTCATTTTTGCTTTTCTGATTATTGGATATTGCACTTCATATTTGGGGTAAAAAAAAGAAGAAGAAAAAAGATAAGCTCTTATGCATTTCAGAGTATTATGTGCATAAAATGGTTGAGGATGAGGCCGTTTCTTGTGATTTTCATGAGTTGGGTTCTTGACTAGTTCATTGTTATCTGGTCCACTATCTTGAAAGCAAACTTGTCTGAGAAAAAATGGCAGTTTTGTTACTTATTACAATATTATGATTGTGACAGATTATATTCATCCATTCATTCTACAACTAATCTCCATATGTGAAAAGACATCTGTATGTGCAAAGGCAGAGAGATTGGAACATTTCTACATTTCTACATTTCTACATTTCTTAACATTGTGTATCTTAAATCTTGATTATCTGCTTTTGAGCTGTGAGCATGGGGTTTATTCAGGAATGCTTACAATATGGTACTGCACAAGTTCGGGGAGAAGCTGTATTCTGGCCTTGTGAATACTATGACTTTTCATCTGAAAGAGATGTCTAAGTGCATCGAAGATGCACAGGGGGAGTTAATTTTAGAAGAGCTTAACAGGAAATGGGCAGATCATAACAAGGCACTGCAAATGATACGGGACATATTGATGTACATGGATAGAACTTTCATCCCAAGCACTCATAAAACTCATGTTCATGAGCTCGGCTTGAACCTATGGAGGGATGTTGTTATCCATTCCAGCAAAACCCGGACCAGGCTTAGAGATATACTTCTTGGTCTCGTGCTTAGAGAAAGGCAGGGTGACGTTATAAATAGGGGTTTAATGAGGAATGTTGTGAAGATGCTCATGGATTTAGGTTCATCTGTTTACCAAGAAGACTTTGAGAAACATTTTATGGAGTTCTCAATTGACTTCTACAGCTGTGAGTCTCAGGAGTACATTGAAGCTTGCGATTGCAGGGGTTATCTCAAGAAGGCTGAGAGACGTTTGAATGAAGAAATAGAGAGAGTGTCTCATTATTTGGATGCCAGAAGTGAAGCCAAGATAACTAGTGTAGTGGAAAAGGAGATGATTGAAAATCACATGCAGACACTTGTTCATATGGAGGAATCTGGTTTGGTCAACATGCTTGTGAATGATAAATATGATGATTTGGGAAGGATGTATAGTTTATTCAGGCGAGTTTCCAATGGACTTGTCATAATAAGAGATGTAATGACATCTTACATAAGAGATACTGGTAAGCATCTAGTTACTGATCCGGAAAGGTTGAAGGATCCTGTTGACTATGTGCAGCATCTTGTGGATTTAAAACATAAATATGACAAAATTATCAGCCTGGCATTCACTAATGACAAGACATTCCAAAATGCCTTAAATTCCTCATTTGAATACTTCATTAACCTGAACCCCCGCTCCCCAGAATTCATATCTTTGTTTGTAGATGATAAGCTGCGTAGAGGATTAAGAGGGGTTAGTGAGGAGGACGTAGAACTTGTCCTTGACAAAGTGATGATGCTTTTCCGTTACCTTCAAGAGAAAGATGTTTTCGAGAAGTATTACAAGCAGCATCTGGCCAAGAGGCTTCTTTCGGGTAAAACTGTCTCAGATGATGCAGAAAGAAGTTTGATCGTTAAGCTCAAAACAGAGTGTGGATATCAGTTCACCTCTAAGTTAGAAGGTATGTTCACGGATATGAAGACATCTCAAGATACCATGCAGGGATTTTACGCAAGACATGGGCCTGAGATAGGAGACGGGCCCACACTAACGGTCCAGGTCCTCACTACAGGCTCATGGCCCACACATCCTGGTACTACATGTAACCTTCCGGCAGAAATTCTTACTATATGCGAAAAATTCCGAAGCTATTATCTTGGAACCCGTACTGGCCGGAGATTAACTTGGCAAACAAACATGGGCACAGCTGATCTAAAAGCAACTTTTGGAAAAACTCAGAAGCATGAACTAAATGTCTCCACTTACCAAATGTGCGTGCTTATGCTCTTCAACAATTGTGATCAGTTGAGTTACAAGAATGTAGAACAAGCTACTGAAATACCCACTCCAGATTTGAAGAGATGTCTTCAATCTCTAGCCTGTGTCAAGGGAAAGAATGTTCTTCGGAAAGAACCCATGAGTAAAGACATTGCAGAGGATGATGTCTTCTTTTTCAACGACAAGTTCTCGAGCAAGTTGTACAAGGTGAAAATAGGCACGGTAGTTGCTCAGAGAGAGACAGAGCCGGAAAATCAAGAAACTAGACAGAGAGTGGAGGAAGATAGAAAGCCCCAGATCGAAGCAGCAATTGTGAGGATTATGAAGGCGAGGCGTGTTCTGGATCATAACAATATTGTTACGGAGGTTACCAAGCAGTTACAGGCTCAGTTCTTGTCCAATCCGGTTGTGATTAAGAAAAGGATAGAGTCTCTTATCGAAAGGGAGTTTCTGGAGAGAGATAGGGTGGATAGGAAGTTGTATCGGTACCTTGCCTGATAATATGTATGTGATATTTTATTTCCTACTTTGTAAATGGCTTACTACTCCCCCTATGTTGGCCATTTACTCCAAATTTAGCCTCTTTGTTGCCACTAAGCAAAAGCCTTTACATTTTATGGAGCCTTTGTCATTGTCTTCCTTTCTTATGATGCATAGGGGATTGCTTGCCCGACTAAGGCTCAATTTCCTCTCAGTTTTCAAACTGCTTATATAGGCGAATTGGGCGTAAGCATTGTTCTAAACAAGATTCGAGTCCTAAATAATGGGGATGAAACTTCACAATAAGACATGTTCACTCGAAAGGAGATGAAGAGATACATCAATATAACAATTATTATGCCTACTTATGATGGGAAAATATATGAGAATTTTTTAGATAGACTGTATTCATGATAAATCAATCTATTTCAAGGACACACTACCTTGATGTAATGTATGATAGGGTAGTATGAAATTGATCGGTTATCGTAAATAGAGTCTACCCAAGAAATTATCTATATATATACAATGACCCACTTTGTTTCATGATTTCATCCTTGAAAGAAATTATTGTATGTTCCAAGAACACTTATTTGATGAAGAAGCGTATATAGCATTTATGTGTGGAATAAGTTCATTCTCTTGCAAAGTGAAGGGTAGTCCAATTGGCTCCATCATTTCGTCTTCTGTAAAACTACTCGAGAAACCACTAAATTGATCTTGTCCCGCATCGAAAACTACATTATCACAACTTGAATCAATTGAATCATGGTTTAAAAAGAGCATGGAAGATTCTGAAACTTCAATTGGGAAAGACACCAAAAGGCCATTGCTTTGATCCTCAAATGAACCAGAAAACATGGGTGGTGGTAGTGGCTTGCAATTTGGTTGAATCAAATTTTTGTAAGTGGGAATTTCAAAATCAGAGAAAGTGGAAGGTGAGGCTTGTAATTTCAAGTCATTGGTTGTGAATTTTGTACCCTCTTCCAATGGAGAAAACCACAAGTGGGAAAGGGAAAGATGTTTTTGTTCTGTTGAGTTTGCTTTCTTGAAAATCCTACAAATTGCCCATGAATCCTGCATTGTGATGGTAGGAAGAAGTGACTGAACTTGTAATAGTAACAATAATAATGATAAATTTGACGTGATTACTTACAAGTGGATTGAAGCTCTTGTTAGGAAGCTTTTTGGCTCCTGTGGGGTCCGGAATATAAGGGAGCCTAAATTCGTGCATCATCCAATCGGTTTTGACCCCTTTAGCCGCTCTGCCTCTATAGAACACAAGCGATTTCTTCAAGCCGATGCAGTTGGACCTGTCCGAGGAGTAAATGGGCCGGTCCGTTCCGGTTGCTTTCCAAAATCCGGTTCCAGTGACCCGATTTGGCCGTGTACTATTTCGATATTTTCTGTCCCTTGGACAGTAGAAATACCACTCTTTCTCCCCTATAGTTGTTAGCTCTGTTTGTACCAAAACAAGCAAAAGAAAAACAAAACAAAAAAAGGTCAAAACAATGTGACATGTTGACTTATTTTTGGTCACGACACAAAATCTGAAAACTTACTTGGAAGATCCCATGGATTGTACTTATATATGTCAACTTGCTTGATTAGCTCAATAGGAACATGGTGGTTTTGAATTTTCCTCTTGAGATAGAACTCGACCAGCTCCTCGTCTGTTGGATGGAATCGGAATCCCGGCAGCACGACATCATCATCAACATCAATAATCTCATCCATATTGTCTTCTTTTTCTTTGAAAATAGTACTAGACCAGAACTTAAAGCTTAAAGGGAAAGTGAATGAAGCATATATAGATGAGAATTTTAATGGGGTTTGTTATAAGACAAGATTAAAATCTAAGAAAGATCACATGTTTAGAATATACTACTGTTTTTCTTATAGAGAAACTGGCTTCTCTCACTCTTACTCTTCTGATGTATAGTTATTCACATATGCCTCTTCCTTTTATACTCGAACAAAAACCAAATGCAGAAGGACAAACTAACCTTCCAATGTCAATGTATGTATCTAAATTTCTGTAGAATAACTTTTCTATAGTTCTCCCTATCATGTAAGTTAATTCCGAGCTATGACATCATAAATATCGATCACGAGTTCAAATCTCATGGTTAACAATATTCTTTAAAATTCATTAAATATCGATCACAAAAGATTACATTTTAATCTTTCAGATGAGACAGTTTTGTATGTATATAGTATATGATCGCATATCACATCAAACTTCTTCACAATTGGATCAAGGTTAGACAAGAATGTCTCATTTCCATAACAATTATGAGAGTTTTGTTTCACCAATCACAAAGCTCTAAGAATTTTCTCTCCCAAGAAAATTTCACCTTGTATGGATTTTGGACAACGTAGAAGCAACGTTGACAGTACTATTTAGAAAAAAAAAAAAAAAGAAGGAAATTTTAATTTTAATTATTTATTTATGTAATATAGAAAAACATATTAGTTATTAGTACTAATTACTTGCATGTTAAACTTCAAGCCTAAGCTTGATTCTGTCAAGTGTAGGATCAATAATGGCGTATAAATCTCTAATCATTAACAAACTAACCTATATATTTTTTCTTTTTCCCTTTCTTTTTTTGAAAATTAGAGAACTCCTTTACGTACTTTCGATGAGATATAAACCCGGAAAATAGTATGCCCACTAGGGTCAATAGATGAGTCAAGAGTATATGTTTTATTGCTAACATATATTATATACTATTATTATTATTATTATTATTATCACTGTTACAATCTTCAAATTTCGTAGCAAATTGCTTGATGACCATCTTAATTACTATTCAAATCTTATCTTAAAACTATTATACTTAATCATACTTTGAATTAATGGGGAAAAGTTGATGCAAATATGATTAAGACGCGATATTCTCCGACTAAGCAGTGTTTGAAGCTTGGAAGGTAAAAAGAATTAGACAAGACAGAGACAAATTGATTATTATTATTGTCTTAAAAAAAAGAAAAGAATGATGTTTTATGTTTATCTAAACTTTATTAAAGGAAATTAAACAAGAATTAAACATTTAGAAAGTTGGGTTTTAGTTCAAGATAAATTGACAGTAGATAAAACAACTACTTCATTCACATTGTTATGTACAACTCTATGAAGTTGAGCATGAATCCAAATATCTGATGTATTTTTTTTTAATAAAACAGAGCATTGACAAATGTCAAGATGGCCGAGTTGGTCTAAGGCGCCAGTTTCAGGTACTGGTCCGAAAGGGCATGGGTTCGAATCCCATTCTTGACACAAGTTTTAATTTTTATTATTGAAAAATTCTTACCATAACTTCCCTCAAATTTTTGTTTTTTTTTCGAAAACTATCATTTACCTATATGAATACTTCTCAACTATTCGATTCAAGACAATTAGGATTTTTCTATAGACATTATTGATATGAGATTATATAAATATTGACCCCTTTATAATATTAATAGACTTTGATATACTTACGTGACTTAGGTAACATATTTATAATGAATTTTCTTTTAATACACTAAATCTTATTATAAGCACAATTTTCCCTTCAATTATTAAAAAACTTATCTTATTGTATATACAATTTTCACTTTAACTATACATCATCCACGTATGAGAATCTTCGACAACTGAAATGGGCCTTGTACTTTTCACTAGAACAAAAAATTGTTAAGACAATTAAATTCATATAGAAGCACGTTAAAAACTACCATGAAATCCATAGAGAAAAGTATTTCGATCATCACAAACGGATAGAAAGCAACATAATCCGAAACAGAAATAGAGAAATCATAGAAACAACAGAGAGATAATTGAACTGTCGTCGAGTAGAAACGATAACCAAATACATTTCTATTAGTTTTGACAAAATCATTTAATCAAATCTAAGATCAAAAAGATCAAAATTTTGCTCTCAAGGTTCCGTCCAACTCGTATTTAACTCTTTGATGCCTGCTTTTCTTTTATCTTTTGAATCTTCAAGACCTTTTTAACAATCTTCTGCTCCTCGACCAGAAAAGCTCGAATAATCCTGCAATGTTAGAAAGAACTTCATTAATTTTTCGTCTAAATAATCCTAACAGAAAGATTGAAATAGTAATTGAAAGCAACATACCTCTCTCTAACAGCACTTCCCGAGAGTACACCGCCATAGGCCCGATTCACGGTTCTACGATTCCTAGCCAATCTGGACCTCTTGTACTCAGCTGGCCTCAAGTGAGGAATCTGCACAAATTAAACAAAGCTGTATCAGAGAAGTTATTATACATACATGTCAAATAGCTATTTTCCATGATAAGGAAAGATTCATAAATACATCTCAAAATTTTCACAGTAGATAAATCATGCTGATGTTTATGACATCAGACATCCAGTCCTTGAAAACAAACCATTTCAGAACAAAAGAGTAAATTTGACATCAATTCGTTCGTTTAAATGTAGTACGAAAATACTATAGTTTTTCACATCTTAAAATCTACTTTGCATTTCATATGTGTTATAGAACCCCATGCTAATATCAAAACAGCGATTTAACTGATAACTATTCCTCTACTTGGTGTGGATTGCGAATCCAAATTCTGCTCTTTTTAAAGAAATGAATTAAAAAAAAACAGTTCCCAATTATTCAGAAGACAAACATACATACGAAAATCATACAAAAAACAGTAATTATCCAAATACAAACACACGACGCGATACGACAATTCAAATCATCCAACTTGAGCTAAAACAGAGATGGAGAGGAAATGTCAATAGCAAATGAATTTCATCAAGCAGAAAGCAAACATGCATACCCCCTGGATTCTCTTCCCAGTGACTGGACATTTAGGACCGCTCGCCCTCTTCTTGGTGGTCTGATACACCAACTTCCCCCCTTAAAACATGACGTGAAAACACATTTCAAACTTTCCGCCATTGGTACAGAACCATAGACAAGAAAAATGAATGAAATTGAGAAGAGAATAAGTAAGAATGAGAAGGTTACCGGGCGTTTTCACGATCCGGTGTTGGTTTGATTTGGTGGCGTAGCTATGGCGCGTACGGTAAGTGAGACGCTGCACCATCTTCTCCTGATTCTGTGAGCTTTACGTTTTCCGCGGGAGAGATTGCAGATAATCGAGTCCTTGTGGCCGCGGCCTGCTAATTGGTGAATACATTTGGATTTTGTTGTTTCAAGCCCTAGATCCGACGGTTGTTAGCGGTTCATGTGAGCGGTTGAGATTAGGTGCTATATCATTCTTGTATTATTTTGGGAAAATTAGAATTTCTCCCCCCAAGTTTTTTTTAAAATAAAGGTTCACACCTTGGAAAATACAAATTTTAGTTTCTAAATTGATTCTCACCTTAATTTTGTATCCTTTTTTGCACCCTTTCATTTTGTTTTTATGATTTCTCTCTTCTTGAAAAAGTCACCAATCATCTTATATTTTTCCATCATAATCACTATTAGTACTACACAACTTCTTGATAATCTTTTTTTAGTTTACACTAATCTATAATGTATTAATAATTTAGTGCATTGGAGAAATGATCTTAACTGTTCAATAATCTCGAATGATTCTCAAATAAATGTTCTACAAGATTATTAAAAACTAAAAAGAGTCCAGTCTAAATATAAAAATTAAAAAGATTAAATCACGTCGGTATCTGATTTCAAAACATGTTCGTGTATAGACTTAGAATTCGATTACCGGCACAATCACAACCATCTCATCCTCTCAATACAATAGTTCTTCCTAATTGCATGTTCATTTGGTGATGTAGACCTTTAAGCCTTACCAAAAGCTTTCAAGCTCTAATGCTCTATCAATAGAAAAGTGGGGTGTATTCCACCATAAGTACACAAAATTTCTCTCATTATGAAGCAACAAAAAGTTAAGAACTACTAAAATGTAATGGTCAACACGGAAAAAGAAAGAATGAAGGTTCTAAACGTATCTTCCTACTAACAAACTTAATCCTACTCAACTTATTTCGGCACCAAACAAGCTGGTCCGTTGTCAATCTCGACATGTTTAGCACTCTTGAAACCAACTTCATATCCACTTGAGAGAAGAAGTAAAGATCATGATCGGTATTCTCATTTTCTTCTTCTGCTTCAGTGTTCCTTTTTAGCCTCCTCAATATGCAATTTCCACTCCTCAATATGTCTCTAAGCTTCCTCTCTTTCTGCAGCACAAAATTATTCTACCATTAGCACGAAAAGTGTTTTCAAAGTGACCTTAAGGTCATTTCGGCTCAACGGTTTAGAGGTAAGTCTAACCTTTAGAAGTTCGGCTCGAATGTCCACTAAAAGCTTTGAATCTGCCAGGTTTAGGAGCTCCGCTCTGCTTCCTCTTTGACACTTAAGAACCGCATTGTTTGCATCTTTATCGGCTCGAATGAATTTCCATATGATTCTTATGGATTCTTGCAATATCTCTATTAGCACATCGTTTGTAACCTCTTCATCCTCTACTACTTTTCTCATCTTCATTTTATCTCTCAACTTATCCTCTACAACACGAATCAAATATTTTGGGTTACAAAATTGACCCAACAACATATAATCAAATTAAAAGCCTAGTACTAACGTACATATTTGAAATCTTACCTCGAATAACCGGAACTTGAAGAAGATCTCGGCTGACACAACGATGTTTTACATAATTTTTTACTCTTGGCCCTTCAAACACTTCATTCTCCATGAATCTTTGCATGAGAACTTGAAACTGTTGGAATTCACCAGCAACTTCATTGTAACGGCGAAGACTATACGGGTCGGATTCCCACAAGTCTATCGCTTTTTCATATTGCCATTGAATGAACTCCCAAGAAAGGCACATTTGGCCGACATAAATCATCTCTAAGTCACTGTGTAACTCTTTGGTGAACTTCTTCATTGGTTCATGTATAATGTCTCCTTTTTTAGGCCTACAAAGCCAGAAGCTTTGTGATAAAATGGATGTGATTGCGGGGGCTAAGGCCCTGTTGCTTGTAGAAATAGATTTTAGTGGGTCTTTCGATTGCATGAAACCTGTCATTTTTGTCATCAAAGTTGAACCACATAAGACAAAAGTAGAGCTATATAAATTTTAGCAATTATGCATCAACTTAACATGCCCAACATTAGGTTACCTTAATCTTTACCCAAATTTGTTATTTCAAAGGTAAGGCTAATCACATGGATACAAGCATATAATAATAGATTTGGATTCGGTCCACACTGTAAGGATCCGGATTCAGAAATACAGTTGAAATTAAATAAAAATCAATCACAACTTTTAATATTTTGATAATTATTTATTCTATAGAATTAAATAACATATTTATCTCAATATTTCTCAAGAATAACAATGACATATCAAAATGTTACTAATTAAATTGATTTTTATTCAATTCCAATCTTGAATCTAAATCGATCAAACTTAATTGGACCGGATCTAAATCCATAGAACTAGTGGAACATTAACTCACCGACTAATTCTAAGTGGGGAAGACTAACGGTGTTGGAACTCTATGGAGATGAACCATTTGGTACGTTATTCGATTTTGAAATGTTCTAGAAGTGCTAGACCACCAAACAGAAAACCCTCTAATGACATACTTTTCTTACAAAATGGAACATAAGATTGAATTTGATGCTAGGAAGATCCTTCCTTGACAATAAGTCTTGCATACACACGTGCATTCCTTTCCACGTTCATTTGAGGCAAGAAATCTCAAAATGGGTAAATGTGAACATGAAAGGATTTCATAACAACAACACATATGAGACAAATTAGTGTTATGAAATCAGATTGAAATGTCGGTTTGAAACTAAAATTTGTAACGTGAAAGTAGAAAAAAGACTGACCTATTGCATACATCTTCTGGTAATTCAAGATATCAAACTTCCTCATCCTTTCTCTGTAACTCTTATAGAACTTATGAAGCTCGTCCATGAAATCAGCATGATCGAACTTCTCCTCGATCTTCCATGGCTTCAAATCCTCTGTTATTTTCGGCGACTCCTCGGATTCCTCGAAAATGGTGGGTAAACCGGTTGCTCTGACCTTCTTCAACTCCATTTTCAACTGCTCTAACAACTCTTGATGCTCCCAAAGTGTCTCCAATCCATTGCCTTCTTCTAATTCCTCCTCCTTCATCTTGTTATTCTCTGAATTTACCGAATTACCCTCAGTTTGATTCACACTGTGTTCCTGTTCTTCCTCTTCTTCTTCATCGAAATCATCGGATTCATAACCCGAATGAGAATAATGTGAATTCATGTCTTCTACATCCGAATTTTCTTCACCCAATCCTCTGTTAACTTCGTTCCTCGATTCGAAATCTTGTACTGATAAAAAGTCGTCGCTGTTTGAATGAATGAATTGATTTGGAGACCAAAAATCATGGATGGAAGTGATTGAATCGGTGTCAGAATCTGAAACTAAGGACTCATTTTCTAAGAGAAGTTTATCCTCCTCATTTTTTTCTACCATTTCCGTCGAAAATTTTTCAATCTCTTCTGTTTGCTCTTGCTGGCAAAGAAGATTTTCCGGGGAAAGTGTAGCTTCTTCAATGCACAAGTTGCCAGCAGGATCCTCTGGAATTTCTTCGGGACAAGATTTTTCTAAGAACTGATTCATGAAATTGTTTTCGTATGAAAACTCATGATGCAAATCATCTCTGTTTTTCCCCATAAACTCCTCATAAGTCTGAAATCGAAATTTGAAAACAAAATCCCTGCTCTCTGTTTCTATTGCTTTAGCAAGCTCTCTGTTTTGATTACCAAGAAGAGCTTCTGACATAGAAGGCATCAAACCAATAGAACTATTTTCTTCTGTCGAAATAATTATAGGAGGATTCCAACTATTTGTTTGAGAATCGTCATCTTTATCATTTCTGAAAAGTACTCTGCGTAGAAAACCGAACAAAGTACGAAACAGAGCAGAAACAAAGACCCAAAAAGAGCAGAGAGAGGCACCCATATCTCTATCCAAAAACCTCATGTTAGAAGCAAAGATAAGCAAATAAAAAAGGGAATTTGTCAAATAAAGAAAACGAAACTCCATCGAGGCAGCTGATATGAACCCATCAAACTGGTTTATTCAAATTGAAGCAAAACAGAGTCGATTATGAAGAAGATGGTTGATTTTTCTTCTCAAATGAGAAGGTGACTTTTTACCCGTTACAGAACAAAAACTAAATACAACAAATTATGTTTTCCTATTGCGATTCCCACGGGAATAGGATTCAGTGGAGGTTGAAAGGTGAAGTAATTAGAGAACAGAGAGAGAGAGAGAGAAATGGGTGGGAAAAGAACATATCAGCAACTAAAATGAAGTTTGAACCCAATTTCTTTGGTTGCTTAGTAGTATTTGCGTTGAGATTCTGAGGAACGCTATCTATTGATACCTTCTGATTTTCTAATGTGAGAGAGAGAGAGAGAGAGAGAGAGAGAGAGAGAATACGACGCTGTTTTGATACTTATTACTTGCATGAAAATAATGAACTATCCCTGTCCGGCCAACTACGAAGACACTATTTAACGATGTTGGCACTTGGCAGGTCGGCTAGTGTTAGAAACTAATCAATGGGGGTTAAGTGGTTATAACCAATTCAAAGTAGCCAT
Source organism: Coriaria nepalensis (assembly GCA_027186245.1). Classification (NCBI taxonomy): domain Eukaryota; kingdom Viridiplantae; phylum Streptophyta; class Magnoliopsida; order Cucurbitales; family Coriariaceae; genus Coriaria; species Coriaria nepalensis. The sequence continues at coordinate 9,079,622 of CP114496.1, read as the reverse complement.
TAAGCTCTAGCCTCTATGCTGAGATTGCTCCAATTCTTAAGAGTTATGACGGTTCCTTCACTCATTCTTTCCCTCCTATTGGAAGGTTCAAACTCAACATAGATGGGTAGAAACTATCCTATGAAGCTGTGTTATAAGCGGAATGTGAGACAAGGGTAGTGGGACCCATACATCAAAAAGGTAGTGGGACTTACTGTAGCTCCCAATTTTTGTATATGAGTCAAATCAAAGGACACTCATACAGTGGACTTATAACATGGGTTCGTAAGATCGATTTTCGTAAATGAGGCAAATAAAGGGAATCATGATCTGTTTGGTGAGTGGATAATTGTAAGTGACTCGATAGACTATTACTATAGGCGCTTCTTTGCCGTTTTCCGGGCACAACAACTGGTATAAGCAGGCATAAAGTAAATACTTCGTTAAGAGGTTGTGAATTATGGGCTACTCGTATTCTCTATGGAATCTTATTCCTTATGTCTAGTTAAGATGGTAAAAGGTTCTTCTGCCATCCCTCATATTCTCGAGCACTGTATTCATTGCAATCAGGAATCATATGTATTCATTGCATCATTATTATTTTTACTGCTACAGGCAAGTCAATCAAGTTCCAAGTGCTCTAGTAATATAGTCTATATATTGATACATGTAATTAAACTTTCATAAAACGACTCGTAAATAGAGTTCGCAATTCGAGTCAGACCCCAACTGAGTAGGGTCTAGAATATTAGGGCCCTGGCCCCGGCACTATATATTGACGGGCTTTATTACGGAATAACGAAACATGTTTTATAATTCAGTGGGAGAAATGTCAATGTCTTTATGACAATACACATTGCTGTGCAATATTGATATGAGGTTGCTATGACTGTGCTTCTAACTAAGTTGTATGGTGAGAGAAGTAAAGTGACACTATCCAAAAAACACATAAAAATAATTATTACATCTCTTTCTATGAACAAGTTTTGCATTATGAATACTAGCTACCTAGAACAAGTTAAACAATCACCCTTCCACCTTGAGAGGGCCTAATTGACATAATTTTTGTATGTACATAATATCTCAAGATTTCTTATATACTAATATAGTTCGATCTTAATTACAACATGAATTTATTAGACACTTTGAGTTAAACTTTATGTTCATTTCTCTCGAATAAGTAGAAATTAAGAAAGAAATTGATATAAATTACGTAAAAATGATATGAACGATCCTAATTAGAAAAGTTATCAAATCAAATATGAGAGGATATAATCTAGAGTGAAGGTATGCTCAAATTCTCTTTGTGGTTCTAAAACGCGGTCACCTTATAATCTCAAACATTATTATTAAACCCCTATAAGAGTGATATCCACATTTCACATCGTTTACTAACCTAATTTGGTGCTTTAAAATTTCGGGTTTATCTCGGGTTATTAATTTTTGAGATGTGTTATTTCTTAAATTTGAAAAATAAATCATTTGACTTTAGTTTTGTAAACAAGAGTTGGCATTTTTCTTGGACCGGCTATTTTAATGAATCGTATTTTTCTTGTATTCTTATCAAAATAATTAGTAATATGAAAATTTTAACTAGCCAATAAATAAAATAAAATAAAATAAAATAAATAAAATTAAATTAAATTGAAGCAATATTATACAAATATGATGTGACTTTTCTAGGTTGAATTTGGGTACAACTGTTAATGTTACGTTACCTCCACATATAATCAGTCATTTTTAAGAAAAAATTTGACTTTTTTTTTTTATGTGTTGTCGCATTAATTGATGATAATATTCTATTCTCTATTCAAACACGTTGCTTCCAACACATGAACTTGAAAAGACTGTTCCTAAACATATATAATCGTAACTTAATTGTCTACAAAACTTGTTATAAGTAATTAATTAGACACTAAATATGATTAAACAAATTAATACTAATCAAACACTAGAAAAGAAATGGGATTCAATCTCGACCACAAAATGTTAATAGATACTGTTTTTTGAGTTTAGACGATTAATTATATCAATTAGTTTAAAAAAAAAAGTATACGTTAAATTTATAATCGTAACGGTGATATATAATTTAAAGAAGATATTAATTTGATAATCACAAATGTTTATTCTAATCCGAAAGAAAGATCTAGAAACATAAAATAACGTGTTCTCCATTACGCGCTAAACTTGGTAAGATTAATGTATGACATGACATCAATTAATGGGATCCACTTCTTACAAAAACCATACAAGAAAATGAGAATTTTTTGGTCAACCTTTAGGTTTGGTCTTCTTGGGCTTAATTTGTTATCTCGTGCAAATCTAAGAGAAGTAATGGGTCGGATTTGTAATTTTAAAAAACGTTTCTTCTGGGCTTTAAAACCCTTTTCATGAATGCTAATGGATCCCATATATGTTCTATATATGATTATGTGGGTATAGTCGATTTGTCATCATAAAGTTAAAATTTTGATGCAAAGTCATGAGGGAGATCATGCATGGACCGCATTAGGAGAGACCTTTAATATTTGAAGTGGGTCCCAATTGGTGAAATATATGGATATACTTGTAAGATATAGTAAGGCCTAATTATTAGGCATATATACGTATATATATATATGTATAAAGTAGGGTCCAACTTTGGTTAGGTGAACCGCAGTTACTCTGTACACATGGTGGAGAAGCCAAGTCTTGGACAGTCGGTTCATATACAATTCTTGGATTCATGATCCAAAGTTGTAAAGTAGCCTCTAGATCTGACTAACTTGCAGCTTGCCATGTTTTGAAAAAAACATATACACTCACAAAACGAAAATAATCTTAACTATATCGTGAAAGAATTTTTCATTATTTAAAAAAAATTGAAAAACCATAAAAAAATTTAAAATTTAAATTCAGAAAAAAAAAAAAAAAACAAAATATATATAATATAAGATTCTATAAAATACCACCACACTTATGATATAATCTATTTATAGGACGAACTTTTAAAATATTAGACAGTCCGTATAAAATTTTTCGATATATATTCAAGTGCACGTGGCTGTACAAATATATGATTATACGTATTTTTGATGTGGTCTAGAAATGTCAATCCTAAGGGTTAAGGGCCCCTGATAGGTAGTGTCGTTGAGACATTGCTTAAAAATCCAATCTTCATCATTTTCGATGGGTAAGTAAATAACTAGTCATGAAGAAAAAGAAGTAAAAAACATACTATTTTATGAGCTTAAGGTCTTAATTACATCAATAAATTAGATATTAGAGTCACACATAGAAAATCTTGCAAGCAAGTGAACTTTAATTACAAGACGCATTCCTATTTCCTAGAGTCGGCTAATTATTAAACACCACATCACTATTCTTTTATTAAATTTTTAAAATTGAATTATTATTACTTTTTAAAAATGTCTTATAGAAAATTTAAAAAAAAATTCTTTAATTATAAATTAATTAAATATTTTATTTTTAAGTAATATTAGATAATTTCAATATTCTTCATTACTTATGAGTTATTCATTTCGAGAGCCAAATAAGTGACATAATGTATAAAAAACATTTTATAAAATGGAATATAGATATATTTATTGAGTCTGATTTTGATACTATATTAAATATTTAGAGTCAAACTATTTTTTCTCTTGAAAAATTTAGTAGAGAAAGAAATTTTTTTTTATTATAAAACAATTAGATATCTTATCTTAAATGATATAGAATAGTTCTAATATCTTCTCACGATCGAATCAAATTATTTTTATAATAATTTTTGGAGGTATATAAATAAATTTAAAATATTTTTAATTATTAATATTTAATTAATTTTAAAATATTACGTTTATATTTTTTTTAAAGGTAATTTATAGTTGATCTTAAAAAATAATCTTCAATGATTAATTTAAAAAAAATAATATTCGTGGATTTTGAACTAGAAATCTCCTAATAGATCTCATTTAAATTTTTACATTTTTTTATCACTAACCAATCTATTAAATAATATAGAAAAATAAATAATAATAATAATAATAATTTTTATGTTTATTTTCCGGTGCAAGAACATTGAATGTTACGCGGTTTTGTGCCACAGCTTGACTTTCACTTTATCATATGCTTCTTTGTACATATTTAATGCAAAATTTAATTTGCTGTCATAATTTTTGACTCTTTATCTTCTCTTTTTCTATCATTATTATTTTTCTTCCATCAAGTCAGCCTCTCCTCTTAAACGCTCCTTTTTCTATATATATACACACCCATCAGCAAGATACATAAGTGTTTGTGAGCTTTTTCCAAGAGAAAGAATCAAAATCACTTTCCTGTTCTATATATAAGTTTGGATTGAGGAGAGTAACACATCCATTTTGTAACCAAACAGGAAGAAGGAAGTCAAGAAACAAGGAGAGATGGGGAGGACTCCTTGTTGTGAAAAAGGTGGAGTGAAGAAAGGACCATGGAAACCTGAAGAAGACATCACTTTAGTCTCTTACATTCAGCAACATGGTCCCGGAAACTGGAGGGCTGTTCCTACTCATACAGGTAACCTTTTTTTATTATTAGTTTATTACATATAGTCATTCTTCATTTTGTAGATTCTGAGATATGTTGTTCTTTTTGGATATAGGGTTGCTTAGATGTAGCAAGAGTTGCAGGCTTAGATGGACAAATTACCTTAGGCCCGGGATAAAACGCGGTAACTTCACCGATCAAGAAGACAAGATGATCATTCACCTTCAAGCCCTTTTAGGAAACAGGTAAATCCGTTTTGTTTTGATAATTTCTTGTTTGTTGTTTTCAAAGCATAATCTAGTAAGTAATTTGGCTAAACGATGGTACATTGCAATGAAATATGATGGTGTAGATGGGCTGCAATTGCTTCGTATCTGCCAGAAAGAACAGACAATGACATTAAGAACTATTGGAACACTCACTTGAAGAAGAAGATGGTGAAGAAGCTCCAAATTACAAGCAATGGGTGCAGTTTCAGAGACGGGTTTTCGTCGTCACAACCGATGGCGAGAGGGCAATGGGAAAAAAGGCTTCAAACTAACATTAACATGGCTAAAAAGGCATTGAGTGAAGCCTTGTCTCCAAATCAAGAGTCAAGCTCACAACCCAACTCGAGTCAAGCGATTTCAAGTACTACATATGCATCAAGCACTGAAAATATAGCCAAATTGCTTAAGAATTGGACCAAAAATTCACCCAAGAAAATGCTTGGTGGGTCTGATTCTATGAACAATATGTCTAGCGGGTTTGGAATCCAAAGCTCCAAAGAAAGTAGCAAAGAGTACGATTTCTGCGATGAATTCGTAGAGTTTTTCTCTTTGGATTCTGATATAACTCGATCGGGCTCGCCCGACAACAAGTTGGACTCAAGTGTTGATCTTGATGATCAGTTTCCTCTATCCATGATTGAGAAGTGGTTATTTGATGAAGGCTGTATGCAAGGGATAAGAGAATGTGTCAGTGATACCAAATTGATTGATGATCACAAGGCTAATGTCATGTTGATTTGAGGACTTTTTTTGTGGGATTATAAAATCTAATACTACTTCTGTGTATCACTGTTTCTTATAATTTAATCCTCCTAACTAATTGAAATTTCAAAAGAGATGATGTAGATTAATGATTGATTACATTATAATTAAGTACTTCCCCCTTTTTGTTTTGGCCAATTCAAAGAAACACTATTACTTGGCTGGCAGATTTCATGAGTCAAATTATCAAAGAATAAAACCAGTTTCTCCTCTTACATGTCAGTGATTGTAGACTTCAAGTGCATGTGAAGAAGTCAACGTCCACATGCAGCTTTCCTAATTAGAAGTTGACTAATACAGAGAGGTATGCGTAGATATTCTCTCTCTCTCTATATATATATATATACAAATACAATTTAAGCTAGGAATGTGTGTCAACTGTCAGGTCAGTGGGTTATCTTCATCAAGCATAAGCACATTTTTGTAAGCACTCCCAAACGGGCTCAAACCAAGAACTATTCTCAATGTCCCTTTCGATCATTTATGGTTCTAGAAACTCCGTATACAAAAATTTTCATTGAATTAATGCACATGTGATTGTACAAGTAGCATACTATATACTATATATATACACACCTTGTCCAACTACGTATATGGTCAAGAGTATGCTGTCCACACTGTAAAGGTATGGGAAGAAGCATAAGACCCTCATGACCAGATCTTAATTTTCTTGCAACTTGGTTATATGTTAGAGGAGAATATTAAAAATTTGCCCCGTGTTTCTTTAGTCACATCTTAGTGGGTGAGTTGAATTAAAAGCAAACAACATATAACCGATCAAGACGTAAGTAGATTCATACATACACAGTTTGGCTAATTGTTAAGCTTTGTGCACTAGTACTAATGGAATCTTTACTAGAGCTACCCTCTCTTGTTAGTATAGTAAGAAAAGAAGTTTCTAATTTAGTAGCCTACATGCACAAAGATGATTTACATGCATATATATATATATATATATATATATATATAGAAGTGTGTGTGAGATCTCTCCGACTTTACATGTACATTCAAATATTAGCTAGCGATCATCTTTCAAGTGCATTGCGATCTCGATTAGTACACGCGATTAGGAGTAGGCTAGAATTTTTCTTGAATGATGTTGAGGGAGAATCTTTCTAGGGTCAAGTTAGCGTCAATCAACGATTTAGTTTCCTAACTCAAACCAGCATTAGCTTTAAATTACGTTGTTTTCATTACTTGATTACGGCTGGAGTTGGGTCATTTTTTAGTAAAATTTGTCCTAATATAAAAAAGAGCCAATCGGAAAAAGAAGAAGGATTATGTGACTACCGACTAACCTTAAAATGTTTTAAATTTAGGGACCACAAAGTTTGTGATAATTGCTTATTTACTTTTTAAAACAGTGGAGTTGAAAACCACCTCATTCTCAATACTTTCTAATTCAATATTTTCTAATTATTTATAATATATATGAGATACGTATAGGTTGGCGGATCGCACTAAACTCTATTATAATCATAATCACGTATGAATTATTTATATGTAAAATAGATATTAAATAATTTTTATTAATATTTAATATTAATTATCATTAAAAATTATTTAAGTATCATATTTAACATTTTTAATCTCTATTAAGCATTCATATAATCATCATTATGTTCCACTAATATCACTGGTTATATGATCGACTATTTTAAAAATTAGGAGATGAACTACATGATTATCTATCTGAATCAGTTAATATCAATTATCGAGATCCTATGACAACAAATTGTTTGTATATTTAGAGTTCTTAGCAACTCAAGTATCTACTAGCATGATTTTTATTATGGTCTCTATAGTTTATAACTTAAGATACCGGACTTTATCATGATACGTATTTATAAAATATATAATATTAATTCTAATAAAATTAATAAATAATACTCAACTTTCATTCATGATGATAATTAATGTTCTACTAAATCAATATCTGTAAAAATAAAGTATTTACTAAATCAGGTCAAAATCTTATTGACTTGATGTACATATACTTTAAATCTCTCACTCACACTAAAGCCAATTATTTCTTAATCTAAATCCTATCTTGTCGAGATGGTGATCGAACTTTTGTTGGGAAATCGCCTTAGTGAAGACTAAGGTTCCTTGACTTGTGTTATCACACTATTGTTATCACATTATATTACTACGGGATCAACAATGTTTGGAACCACACTAAATTCAGTTATAAACTTTTTCATCCAAACAATCTATTTTCCTGTTGTAAGACTAAGGTTCCTTGACTTGTGAAGCTACAACGTATTCAACTTCAATTATAGAATCTGTAGTCGTTTCCTATTGAAACTCTTTCTCATAATCAATTCATTCTCTTTATTTATAACCATTTATAATTGAAAGAATGTCACACTTAATTGTACTAGCAGAGCTTCCTGACATTAAATTAACAAATTATTAATTACTATTTTGCTGTTATAACCAAACTATAAGTCAAATTATCATTTTACACGTAAAATGGTTTTGGTCTGTTTGTCCCTTTTCTCCGGCGAAAATTTAACTGAGTTACTACGAATCTTATATGTGTGACTGATTAGATTTTACATCACGCTGGCATAGGATTTGATAAACATTTTTATGATTTTATTTAATTCCAAATTAAATAGTTAACTTGATCATCTCATAATTAAATAACTTTAAACCTTCAAGTCAATCTTGACTGCTAGCAAATGTCACACTTATGTCAAATGCCAATCTTGACTGCTAATAGATGTTTGATTATTAATACGAACTTTTAAGATACTTTTATAATTAAATAAATATTACACTTAGTTGTGCTAGCAGAACTACATGATATTAAATTAATAAATTAATAATTACTATTTTGTTGTTATAGACAAACTATAATTCAAATTATCATTTTACCCGTAAAATAGTTTTGGTCCATTTTTCTCTTTTTTTCTACGAAACTTTAATTGAGTTACTACGAACCTTATATGTGTAACCGACTAGGTTAAGACATCACACCGGTATAGGATTTCATAAACACACTTTTATGATTTTATTTAATTCTAAATTAAATTCAATTTAAAATAACCTTTTAAATTAAATGGTTAACTTAATAATCTCATAATAAAATAAATTTAAACCTACAAATCAATCTTGACTGCTAGTAAAGTGTCACGACTATGTAGGAGATGAAAAATATCATCTTTCGAAAGAATCTATTGTGACTATAATATACTTATAATAACAACTATTCCATCTTGCAAATATTATGATCCTTCCTAGGCATAGTTTAACTATTAAACCTTAATAAACAAATCATATGAATCATTAAACTTTTATTGAATATTGACAATGGATTCACACAAACTCATTTCATACCATATTACTCAATAAAGATTTCTTATTCAATAAAGTATATAATCTATATGACTTTTTTTTCAAATACGGAAGCGATTGATTCCTTCTTGACCACTCATAACTTTCTCGAACAACACTTCATGTCCAACGGTTCACCTCGTGTTCACCCATAGTTAGCACTAATTGGAATGATGTCAAAGCATAAATCCTTATACTCAAAGAGTCATGGTGTCTCAGGTATAAGGATCACATGTAAAATAGTCATTAGATAATTCTCATTAATAGTTAGTGTTAACTATCATTGAGAATTATCTAAGTGTCACGTTCAGCACCCTTAGTCTCTGTTAAGCATCCACACAATCATCATGGTATTCCACTAACACCACTGGTTGTGAGATCGGTCACCCTAAAAATTAGGTAATGAACTACATAATTGTCTATCCAGATCAATCAATATCTATTCTCGAGATCCTACGACAACGAACCGTTTATATCTTTAGATTTTTTAGTGACTCGAATCTCTATTAGCATGATTTCTCTTATGGTCTCCAGATTGCATAACTTAAAATATTTGATTTTATTATGATATGTATTTATAGTATATATAATATTAATTTCAACAAAATTTATAAATATCATAAATAATAACTAACTTTTTATTCATGACAATAATTAATATTTTGCTAATATATGCACAAAGTTAATATTGTATAGAGTATTTGTTCAATCATATCAAAATATAATTGACTCGACGAAGATACATTTTTAATTTATAGTTTAGATATAAGATTCAATGTGGCATGTAACTAAACCGTAAGAATGTAATAATTTTTTAGACATATATTGTATGTCTCATCACATTGCACAACGTTTACATTATTATGTCTTTTGATAAACCAAAATTAATTATAATTAGATGCCCTTGTGTCTACACTAGAGCATTTCTAATTTGTTTGTGGCATAAATTCCTTCAAATGGAACTCAAGAACTTAAAAATCATTTACCCAAAAAATGAAAATAAGTAGGTTTCGTTTGAGAACACTCGTTAAACCGGTGATGTTTACTATAAGTTTGGTTCCATTATTTGAGTTTATCGAAATGAAAATGCATTATATTCAGCTTTTGAATTAACTTCACCATGAAGATGAAAAAAAAAAAAAAATTTCATCTATTCTTTCTTAAATATGTGTTTATCGATATGAATATATTTATTTATTTATTCCCGCATATCTTTAAGATATTATTTAAATTTTATTATAGCTTATATAATTTTTAAAATTTAAGCATAACATCTCTTCTTCAACCTAAAAATTAGAATAGTAACATATCTTCTTCAAAAATTTATTTTTTTTTACTTTTTCTATGCAATCAAATAGATATAATATTATATTTTTTCTTATTTAATTCACCAAAACATATTTTTTAATAAAATTGAACTATGAAAATTTCAAATTTAATTTAATCTTTTGATCTAAATTGAATATATATATGCCCTTCTTGCATCGGAGTTGGCAAGTTTTTCCCCTCGATCTCTATTTTAGGCCAAATGTGGAGACATGCCTAAAGCGAATTAGACCTTTTACATGGACTTTAATGCATGTACCTGATGCTAGGTTAAGATATAACAAGCAAACTTAGCTGGTTCTTCTATATTAAACCAATCACTTCGTTGGGTGACAACAAACTCTTCTTCGACATTTTCAGTAACTTCCTTGTTTGCATAGGAGCATAATTGCCTCACGTAAAGCTTGTGAATTGTATCAGGACAACCAGCTCAACTTATGATGATGTTAAGGCACTTTTCCCGGCCGGGGAAAACCGATTTCATTACATGAATCAGGAATGAATGTATGAAGTAAAAGTTGGACAGCTACTGGTTAATTAGATGAGTTTATGAACTATATCTAAGCTGGTGTTGTCTTAAAGTGGTAAAAGACATTACGTGTCACGCATACGTTAGTAGCTTTGTCTGTTCTATTACACCACCTAACTATACATTCTTACCAATTAGTCATTTAGCAATTGACATGAGATAAATACATGTTATGTTGTTTGGGTGTATGAGAGGCTGACATGGTATAAATACACGTTGATTTGGAGTTAGGGTTATACCCATATTCGCCAGCTATGAACTTCCTTCCCTTTCCCCCTTCTCTTTCTCTTCTCTAGTTTTGATTTCTCTTTGGGAAACCCATTTGGGGATTAGATCTAGTTAGCTAAACGAAACCTAATAAGTATTACCAATTGTAAGATGAGGAAGCGTCAAGTTGTGATAAGAAGAGAGAAACTAGCTTCAAAACACGCTAGTAGTTCAACTCATGACGCGGTTGTAAGTTATGGAGAGTGTCAGAAGAACCACGCAGCTGCCGTCGGTGGCTATGCGGTTGATGGCTGCCGTGAGTTCATGGCCAGTAATGGAGATGCTCCACTCACCTGTGCCGCTTGTGGATGCCATAGAAGCTTCCATCGAAGGCAAGTCGAGGCTACTCGTGATGATCATGTAAGCCGTGATTCTTTCTCACCTTCCTCAAATCCAACTTAGACTTATAATCATTCATCTTGAATTGTTTAAGTATGTTCCTAAAATTGAGTTTCAGATTGCTATGTTTGCTTTTAGAGGCGATGAAGTACTTGATTCGAACTTTCGTTTTAATCCTTGTAACTAGCTAGCAAGTAGTACTGTATCGCGTCAGCTCATGTTCTACTAAAACTTAATATGATATTAGATTATCTTCGATCGGATTGAACTTACACCCTGCAATAATTTTCAATCTGCTGTAACTTTACTTAACCATGTTTATTACATGTGCAAGCTAGACAAAAGAATTCCTTGACAAATTGACAACTAATTGACATATTATCATTCTTAAGACATGCGCAATGTTTTCGTAGGTTTCTCTGATTGGTTCTCTTTGCTTTATACATCTACATAAGCTATGCCTATGATGATACGCATAGACCATAGTAAGAAATGTTTGGCGAAAAGTTGCTTTGTATTGAAGCTGGATGATGGCCCAAGTATCTAATCATGTTGACAGTTGATTTGCTTTGTAACTATGATGACGAATTTGATTAAAGATGTGATTAACGCTTAACTAAGACAACATTCTGCACCCATTATGATAATTAGCGTAGTAGGTGGATTAGATGATAGTGGATTAGATGATATTGATCATTAGCAAATTAGACTAAACAAACGAAATTAAAGTTGAACGCTCGTTAAGCAATACGTGTCCGACATTCATCAAATCGTAACTAAAGTAATTAAGGTTTGTTCTTAGGTCTCATATTTCTCCCCGTAAAAATTGAAGATTTCAAGTTCGACCAGGTCAAAGAAGATAAATCCCCGCTCACTCACTGTCTAAATGAAAAGTTTTGTTGTAAAGATTTGGGCTACTTTGAAGCTTCCCTGTATTGGGTTTCACTCACTCCATGGCCCTTTGATTTCATTTTTGGGTTTGCCATTTATATACATGGGCCTAGGGCTAGCTAAAACGAGATTGTTTGTTGCGAAGAAGAAGAAGAAATAGCAACAACGTGACAGGCACCATCTCCACTCTCTTCTATTAACTTAGCCTGCGAGTGAAATTGTTGAGGAAATAAATCTAACCTATATCATGCAAAAGAATAAATATCCTCCTCACCAAACCAAGTATTTTTTTTATCTTGAATATCGGGGAACTCCATCACACTCACACGACTTTGGTAACGAGATATAAATCTTAAGGACGTATGAGGATTTATTGAGTCACCGGGTAAATCGAGAATATTATCTCAAGAATGACGTATATAGAGTTTAAACCCGAATCTATTCCAATGAATCACATGCTACTAGAACTACTTCCCGTTGAGGTCACCAAACAAGTACTTGCTAAAAAGATACATTGATCGGTTCATGATTTAAACAATGTGACAATATTATTGTAACAGACATTAGAAAAGATGAGGAGACGTTTCCGATGAGATGTGAAAGACGATTCTGAGAACCATTCTTAAACTCACCAGTTATTGACCCACCAAAAAAAAAAAAAAAAAGATCTCCAATTCAAAGTTTACAGAAAGTGGCCAAGTAGTGTATAAGTCATGCAAATCTTTTCACTTTGTAGAACTTTCTTCTCCTCCTTTTCTTTTCTTTCCTTTCCTTTTCTTTTGATGACTAAAGGTAAAGATTCCACGCCTCTTTTCGAGTGTTAGGGATATGTTTCAAGCGAGGCAGTCACTTAGGTAATTAGAATTTCATAAACAGTGCTTATGGCTTTAGATGAGCGATGATAACTTATTATAGTTTTATGCTCTTAATGAGTAGCTCAAGTGATAGTCATAGATAACGCCGCAAGCGAGAGCATTGTTTAAGCTATTCGGTGACATATTGAGGCCTAACGTTTTCCCAGAGTTTTGCTCGTACGTGCAAGGTAACACGTCACATAATCTTACATTGAATGCTAAGACCAAATCATGGATATGTGAGAGTGGGCAGCATGTGATCACTAAGGATTCTATCACATTCATACCATCCAAAATTCCAGATTTGGGTAAGACAATTAGGCAACTTTTTCTTCTCTTTTCACGTGGACACAACAAAGTTCTATCTATCTATTCGACAATCTTTAACGTATAGCTTTCGCCCTTCCATCAACCAAAACTCCAAATCTAGTAATTTCATTTCCATAACATTTAATATTTGAAAATAATAAATAACCAGATTAATAATAAGATATCATATTAAGTTATCGATTTAATTATTAATAAAAATAAGTCAAGTATACATATCAAAACAATCCATAATCTAATAAGTTTAACTCAAAATCAATTAGTAACAAGCAAGCATAATATTCCCTTAGACGATATTTTATACAAATAAGATATATCTTAAAAAGTTAAAAGGAATCTCATTAAGATTTCAAATTTTAGTGAATGTAAAGAAAAGTGTTTTGAAGTTAGATGTAGAACAAAGGTTGGACGGTGTTACATTTCGTGGAAGAGATCAAGTGGTAAAAGGGTTTGTGAGGTAGAAGAAGAATATAGAAGAAAGAGATTGGTAAAGATATATATGACCTCAAGTTATATGATTGGACCACCGCATGATAATTGCACTATAATTTTATGTTTATGCTTCAAAAAAAAATATAAATAAAAATAATTTTTGTGGTCCTACATTTGACCTTCATTTTTGTGTCCCTTTCATGCATATTTATAATTTTTCCCCACCTTTCGGTCTTAGCTTTAAGTCCTAGTGATAACATTATTCTTATCAAGCCATAAGTTGTCATTTATCAACATTTTTAATCATTTTCGTAATGTACTTACATGTTAAACCGTATTAAGAATATATTCCTAATCAAAAATATAAACCCTAAAATTTTAATACGTAAAAAAGATAAGCTATTTCACTCACTACTAATTTGGTAGCACCATGTTTGATCGTTTACCTTCCTCTAATCATTGAAGTGAGAGAACATGTAGTTAAGGAATTTGGTTGGCCAAATTGGGTTGTTGGAACTTGGAGGTTTCTTAAGAAGTTACCTAAATTAGCAATTAAAAAACCCCACGTTGTTGTTTAAGGTTAATCATAGTTTCGAATAATCCCTACAATGCTAAGCATTAATGGCCTATAGTCCCGTGTATGGTCCTCACCTAAGAATCCAATAGAAGTAATAATACAAGTAGTAGTACTACTACCCATGACTTTGCTTATAGGTAATGTGTTAATAATGCATTTGCATTATTTTTTTTTATTTACTCTTAATTATTTTTTAAAAACTAATGTGATGTCAACGGTCGGAAATTGGCAACCTAAAATACTAAATAATAATAATTTTATTATAATAATTATTAATAAAATTAAAGGTTGTGATGACATGAGGGTACAACTTTCAAATCATAGAATTGGAGTGGTCGAATCAATGGTATGGTCCATGTGAACTGTGAAGTGGTGGGGATCTGCAATCAAAATTGCTTAATCGAACATGAACCCCCCAACATATTATGATCTTTTCTTTATTACATTTATGGGCTTCCTAAAATAAGAAAAGATTAAAAATAAATAAAAAATTATTTTTTAAATACTTTAAGGTTTATAGTATTTATTTTAGGCAAATGAAAATTACTCATAGTTAGAGAAAAAGACCACATGCTGGATCCGGAATTAATATAATTTACGGTTAAAATTGAATAAAAATATATTTTATATTATATATTTTTAAATATTATCTAATCATTTTATAAGAATATAAATAAAATATTTAATTCCATTAAGTAGGTAACGTGTCAAAAAGGGTAAACAAAAATGTGTTTTGATATGCTGCCGTAGTGGAGGTATAAAAAAAAAAGAAGATTTTTTTCACTACTTAATATGGTTAAAAGATCAATTTATAGTAAAATTAGTGGTGCATTTCATAAATAAGATAAATAATGTGGGTCCTTTTAGGATATATAAGAGATTCATTATGCCCATTATTGGCATCATAGTTGTGTGATATAATTTATTAGTAGACCTGAACACAGCAATGAATTTTCTTGCAGAATAGACCTGACAAGATCACGAGGGTAATTTAAAAGGGGGAAAAAAAAAAGGACTAGATTGAAAAAAATTAAAAACTGCCACGCTCCCATTAAAACGACGCCACTTAAATTGCACACTTCAATCATAAATACACCAAATTATTACTTTCTAAAAATAGGTTCAATCTCATATCATAATCCAACTTCCCTTTAAAACCAATTTTAAACTCCATTTTATTAAATCAATACTTTTAGGATTCATTAGTTAAATTTTTTTACGAGAATAAAATGAAATTTTAATTTTAATTTTACTATTTTATTTAAATAATTAATTAAATGAAAATAATTTTTTCTTCATATATATATATATATATTTTTAAAAAATTATATTATAATACTTTTTTTATTTATTCATATTCATTTCAATATTAAATTTTTTTTTTTTTTAATTTTATTCTCTCTGGCAAACGAGTCCTTAATTAAAGACTACGTAAAGCTAATGAACTTTCTGCCGCTTCATCATTTCAAATTGGGTTATATTATATGAGGATCCATATTTCACATTTTATAAAATCAATAGAACATATGAAATAGAACATATGAGATCCGCTATATTAATTAGTATTAGGATTCACGTATCTAGTTAAAACCCAATTGAAGATGATCTACCTTAGCTGCTACTGTCCTACTACGTACCGAGATTAATAACTAATTAATCTACCTTAGCTAAGCTATAATCATTAAGAAGATCCGCCATTAACGCCGGCATGCTGTTCATTCTCTTCATCTCTACCCATATGATGATCATTGTCCTCTTCATGATCATCTTCTTCTTCCTTATCATCATTCTGTACTCTGTTATGTCCAACGATCTCCTGATCAGGAGCCCTACCACCACCATTAATATTAATATTAGTGTTATTGTTGTTATTAATATTAACCGCCTTCCTTCCCAACGAATTCTTATTATTATGCAACCAGACCTTGAGCACTCCCCTGTCAATTCCGATTTCGTTACAGAAATCCTGAATCAGCTCATCGTCTCTTCTCTGCATCTTCCAGCCGACTCTCTCGGCTAAATGGTACATCTTGAGCTTCTGTTCTTGACTGAACTTAGTCCTGAATCTCTTCCTAGAATGAGTTGGAGAGTTTTCTAGTGGAGCGGATAAGCCCGAGGAGAGAGCTAAGAGCATGTGGGGAGCTGAGGGGTAGTAAGAGGAGGAGATCGGCGGCGGAGAGGAGGAGTTTGGGCTCCGGTTGGAGAGTGGGATTAGCCGCGAAGGTGCTGGTGGAGGAAGTGGGTGGTGGCGGTGGTGGGGTTGGTATTCGATTAAATGGGTGGGAGTGGTGGTGGTAGTAGTAGCGGCGGCGGCGGTGGGGGAGATGGGTTCTTCCGGATCTTTGCGGTGGAAATTACGGTGGCAGCCACAGGCGGCGCATTTTAGCGAGGTAGGGTCAGCTGACTTGGAGCTGGGAGATGGCATGAATTCTCCACAGCCGTCTAGTGCGTGGGTTCCTAAGGTGGCGGCGTGGTTTTTGAGACATTCTTTGTAGGTGACGACGGTTAGAGGGCGATTATTGTTGTGGGGAAGGCCGTGGAGGTGTTGGTTGAGAGGGTGGTGGTGGAGTTTGAGGATGCCGTTGGTGGAGTTTAGTTGCTTGGCTGAGGCAGAGGTGTAGAGGCGCGTGGGTGTTCCGCCGCCGTCGGGTTCGGGAGATTTTGAGGTAGCGCTTGTTGTGTTTGTGGTGGTTACTATTGGAGTTAAGTCCATGGTTTGCATCATCTACACCGCTCCCTCCATTCTCCACAAAAATAAATGAAGAGAAATAGGAAATTTATAATTTTTATTACATAATTTTCATTTTTTTTTTTTGAAAGAATTGGAGAGGAGTTCAGGAGGAAGATGTTGATGACTATGATTCTGTCTGGTTTCTGAGCAGAGGGGGTGATGGTGGTTGGGTTGAGGGAAATTTTTTTTGTGGTTGTCCTCTTTAACTAACTTAATTGTTATTCATATTTTTTTTTTTTTAACTATAGTTATCTTTTAACTCACTTGGGTTACTACTATGTACCTTTTTTTCTGTGTAATAGTTACAGTTCACCTTGTGGGTAAGTAATGGATTCTGTTACCAGTAGCTTAGCCATTTTGTACTACTAGAAAGTATCTTCCTTTTACTATCTTCATATTTATTATTTTTTTGAGAGATTTTTTGAGTTGATATAGTCTCTTACAAATTATAGATTAGTTTAATAAATATTTTAATTATTTATTAAGGTGTTTAGGTTAATTTTTTTTTTAAAAAGAATGTATTAATATTTTATATATCAATTAATAATTAATTAATTTTTCATCTATTTTTTATATTATCACTTATGCTAAAAGTTTTAACATTCGATTATTTTGAATCTCACCGATAACAAAACCCTAGAAACAATTTGGGTGGATTTTAAATATCAGAAGTAAATTTCACCTAAAATCTTAAATTCTCATTTATTAGATCGACTTCTTTCTTCTTATTTTGATGATGAGATATAAATTTTAGAATTAAAACTCATTATTAATAAGAAAAATACTAAATTAATCTTATTCCTTAAATTATTATATTATTTATTTTTAAAAAATTACCTTTAAATTACTCGTTTTATATTTAAAAACAAAATTAAACTATTATCCTTTATAAAAATTATTTTTAAATTATGAAAAAAAGAAAAAAAAAGATATTACTTACTTTTTAACCTATTTTTTAACCTTTATTTTAATTATATTTTAATTATCTTATAATCGAGATTATTACGTAACTCCATTTTTCAGAGGCAGAATTGTCTTTTCATTTTTCAATGGCCATGCATAGAGGCATAGACGGTATATCAATCAAAATCACGGGGGTGTTTTGGTAATTACGATCCCTGCTGCTGATTCGGCTTAAGATCTTTGTCGGCTTGAGAGAATTTCCGTGCCCAAACGCGGTCTACCTCGTGTTGGGAAACTTCTTAAATCGTATTACACAAATACGACACCGTACGTTGTACTGCTATGTCCTTGTCTAAGGTGACGAAATTGTATATTTACAGTCCCATCCTTATACAGCAATAATCTCTGTTGCTTAATGCATGAAAAGTGTTAATCACCATTAACAAGTACTTAATAAAACCATCATAGTTGAGGCACACGTGTTGTGCTCCTTAGTTCCTACACGTGACATTCTCATGTTTCTTATCTTTTATGCATACAATGTAGTGTATTATCACACCATCACAGCGATTTTCTCTATTTAACAAAAAGAGACTTGTGCTTGAGAAGCTTCTGATCTAATGGGTCTGTAAAACTCACAAGGATGAGCGGTCTGGAAAGATGAGGATTCAATATGATATGCCGTTCATCTAAATAGTTTATCTTTTTAGAAAAATAAATAATTAAGTTCCATAATGTTATTATATGATATAC
Source organism: Coriaria nepalensis (assembly GCA_027186245.1). NCBI lineage: Eukaryota > Viridiplantae > Streptophyta > Magnoliopsida > Cucurbitales > Coriariaceae > Coriaria > Coriaria nepalensis. Next base: position 9,060,838 of record CP114496.1, on the reverse strand, counting down.
AGTGAGGGGGATGGTGAATTGAGTAGGGTAATAATAGGTGACGGGAATGTTGTTACTATTTCATGTCATTTGGAGAGAAATCATGTAGTAGGTTTATAAATAAATAGTTGTTTTTTCATCTATGAAATTAGTTAGGTTTATAGATGCATACTTATAGCTAGCTAGATCAACCTATAGATGCTAATTGATGACTAGGCCGACTCATGGTCCGGTCATGAGATCGAACCGATAACTACCAACTTGGGTAAAGTCACCCACATTGGAGAGACAGTCGGTGGTTGGCGACGCCCTAGGCTATATCTGGACCGTGCTGAGAATGAATGAACTTGATAGACATTATGAAAATTTGACCTCCTTCTAAAGTTACAACTTATCAACAGATAACTTCAGCTAAAAGAAAATGTTCTCTGTGAAATGAAATGGACCCAAATCATGAGCCTATGAATCCACCTTTTGGGCCTGTCTCATAAGCAAGACTTCCAATTGGGCATTTCTCAGCCCAAACGGACTTTGCTTTAATTTAAATGTATGACATAAAATGAAGATATGCTCATGAAATAAATAAACTTTTAATTAATAAATTAACAAAAAAAAAAAATGCTCACATGCAAGAACGTGACTTAGAAAATAAAATTTTATTTTTTATAATATATATATATTAACATTATCCAATAGTCTTTAAGAATTATACATGTAGGAAGATTGTCACAACGTTTGAATAAAAACATACGAAAATAATAAGTAAAAAATTATTTATGACCCAAGTTAGTGCTGTGGCCCACCCACTTGGCTGATCATGGCATGCATGTGACGGAGCTGATCATTAATGGCTGCCACAAGCATGCCTGGTTATCTGCTTCTTCCAATCTGAATTGTGTTCTTTCTTTCTTTCATTATCTCATTCCCTTAGGGCTTCACAGGAAGGAAGAAAAGAAGAGTAAAAAGGAAAAAGAGAAAATTTAAAAAGATCGATTTATCTTAATTATATATATTATTTACGATATCAAATTATATATTATATTAATTTTATGTATGATTAAGATGAATCCGTTCATGATATATCCAGTTCACCTAAGAAAATTCTCTAAAAAAAAACTCTTTTTTTCAGCTGAAAAGTCAAAGATATTTTCTTTTTCATGGCGCAGATGATAGCAGAAGCGAAATGGTACGTATAAAGAGCAGAAGGTGGCGGGTTGATTTACTGCTTAGGGCCATGATATCTGAGGAGAAGCACATGCACATGCACATGCACATGCACATGCATAATAAGGGACAAATTACTTTTGTGCTTTCCCCGTCTCTCTCTCTCTCTCTCTTAAGTGAATTGATTTGTAAATGTTTTTACATTGTTTGGAAATCAAAAAATTGAATTGAATTGAATTAACAATATGTCGTGTGGCAAGCTAGCTTATAGGTAGGGGGTTCGGATCCTATCCAGATCGTGTATGGATCTGGATCTATCCCGACCGAGAGTCTGAATATTTTTTTCATAGATCGTACATACGAGAAAGAAATCGTTGAAGTGGTCCAAATCCATTTGATAAAGCCAAGAGGGAAGTTAAAAAAAAAAAAAAAAGGATTTTAATTACCGTATCGTCTTTTAAAAGGTTGATTAAGTTCATTAATTACCATAAACACGTCCTCAAATGGAGTTTAATTGAACACATAACTATATATGACACGAAACCACGTTCTACACCAAATGAATCTTTGCTTTTGCCAAAGAGAATTATGCGTATGAGAACACATAATAATTAGTATTATGTGTAGACGTCTCTATGGGCATTACAAAACTCATTCATTAACATAATCAATATCTATTTGCTTAATTTAGACTTATCACAAACAAGTTTGATTAACTAACCACTTAATATTATTTTTAAAGTTTGAGATTAGATGTTTGAATCACCACAAATCTTTCCAGATTCGAACTTAGGAAAAAATAACATAATTACTTAGCCGTATAAAATGAAGCTTAGAGCAAACTAAATCATAGATCAGGAAAGGCTAAATGATCATGACGATAGATTCTTACTCTTTTATCACATTTCTCTTCTTTACTTGCTTCTTTTTTCAACCCTTTTTCTGTTCTCTAGAGAATGAAATCTTACACCAAGATCATAGCCATACAATTCGAATCAATGAGTTACTGCCGGCAGCTACATGTATGTCATTGACCTATGTTCAATACACTAAAGACATTAAACTGATCACCTTATCATTTGTATATCATGTTTTTCTTTTTTTTTCATAGATATGACTAGCTTACTTAATTACTTTTTTAGGTCACGAGACTGATTATGGTAGGGAGTCCCTTAAACTAGTGCACAAATACGGTCCATGCTCTCGAATCAATCACGGCAAGTTTACCCCTCCGACACATGCCAAAATCATTTCTGTCGATAATGCTCGTATGCAGTATTTCATGTTTTGGTCATCGGAGGCGAAATCAACAAAGTTTTTAAGAGATGTAAATGTCAAAGGCAAGTATGAATTCGGCATCATGCCGCGCATCGGAAGTTATGTTGTCAAAATGGGATTCGGAATGCCTGAACAAGAACTGTCATTCATTCTCGACACAACCAGCTCTCTCACTTGGACAAGGTGTAGGACAAGGCAGACGCCTTTCACGCAGTCTGAATCCTTCATCACAGTTGAATCCACATCGTATAGAGCTCAAACTTGTGATTCATCATCATGCGTTCACTTAGCTCATAACAAAGGTAACCATGTATAGCCACACCTTGTACTTGTATGTTTATCCACAATTTTTGAATTTCGTTTCTATATTTTTTGCAATCATTATAAATTAAATCTGTGTAAGAGGGAGAAAATCGTATTTATAAATAGAAGACTCATTTGGCCAAAAATCGGTTTTTCCTTACGAATCATTACAAAAACTTTTTCTGAATACTAGAAACTACAAATTATGATTTTCAGATTGGATGTTTTAATATCGATTCGTAAATACCTCCGAGTCAAAACTGTTTTCTGGCATTTAAATTGCAAAAACGAGATATTTAAATATTAACCCCAAAGAGTTAGTCAAGTGGTCAATAGTACAAGTCCCTAGATAAGATCCACTTGAAGTCTTGGTTCGAGACTCACATACATGAAATAGAGTCCAAATATCAATTAACTTCAAAGAGTTAGATGTTAATCCTCTGGCTGAAACAAACATTTATATGTCTCGTTGGGGCAGGTACTTGGTCACCTAATACGAGAGGATTGACAGCATGCGGATTTACCATTTTAACTCTCACTAAGCGCAATTCAGTCAAATATCTTAGCAAGGAAATACTAACTGTAGCAAATGACAGATTCAAGAATTTTGTGTTTGGTTGTAGCATCGGCAACAATGGCAGTCATCACTCATTGGGTAGTGTTTCAGGATTACTAGGGCTTAAGCAGGGAGAACTCTCTTTCCTCAATCAAACTGCTGAAAAATATGGAAACATATTTTCATACTGTATACCTTCTACTGCTAGTTACCCTGGCTATCTCAAATTTGGAAATCAAAACAGTGGCCCTTACAAATATACACGGTTGGTGGCACGAGATCGTGGTTTTTACGGCTTAGATATTGTAGGAATAAGTGTCGGAGGGACTAGGTTAGACATCGAGCCATATGTGTTTTCACGAACTACTCCGGTCATAGACCCGGTGACAGAGATAACCCGACTACCGCCTACTGCATACGACGAACTGCGTAAAGAGTTTCATAAGCTGATGAACTATCCGAAGGCCACTGATGTTTCGAGACTTGATATGTGCTACAACATAAGTGATCACAAATCGATCACAATTCCTAAAGTAAGCTTCTTCTTTGAGGGCGGAATTGAGGTGGATATGGACCCTGCCGGAATACTATATGTTGTTAGTGAATCGCATGTATGCTTGGCCTTTTCTAGAAACGGTGATTCGTTTGATATGACGATACTTGGAAACATGCAACAAAAGACGATCGAGTTAGTGTATGATGTTGGGAAAGGGAGGATTGGCTTTCGCCTCAAAGGATGTAGTTGAATTGTAGTTTCTTCATATTATGATGCGTAAAAGATTGTTCTAAATTACGTTATATATTAAACGGTTAGGTCGCTTATTCAATAAGATTGAACTTACATCCAAAATTTTAAAACGGACTTTCATATATCTTGGATTCTAATCTTACCACCATGCATGCGGTAGTGTTGTTTCAAGGTGATGATCCGATCGAGATGCGGTCGTCCTAATCAGTCACTTGCTACCTATGTCTGTCTGTCGGTGTGATTATTATACATTTAGCCAAAATATCTCAGATCTAGATGAACTAGTTTAGCAGTTCTAATAATAATGTCTGAAACTCGGGTCAAAACCGTAAAACACAAATCAGGTGTCCGTGACTGTGCCTGTCAAAAAAAAGTATGATTAAAAAGAAACAAAGAACCCAGTTTTCAATAAGGTTGGTGGTGGGCCATCTGCTCACTCACTAACATTGATTACTCTCACACATGGTCATAGGTCCCACACTCCCACCTCTCCCCTTCAAACACATATTCTTCTTCTATATATAGCCATAGCCTCCCTCTCCCTTCACAAAGACGGAGAAAAAAAATATCCCATCACCTCTTCTTCTTTTTCTTCTTCAAGATCTGCATCTGGTTTTAGCTAACAATGGCCTCCATGGCTAACCTTCTTGCTCTCTTTCTCCTCGCCCTCATTGCCGTATCCATGCTTCAATCAATGGTTAGTTACCTAGATCCGTTTGTAATTTTTACTGCATTTCAATTTCAGGCTTCAAATGTTTGAACATTATTATTATTATTATTATTTATTTTTTTTTTTAAGGTTGAGGGTTCTCAAGGGCATGGAGGTCATCACTCTAATAACAATGTAAGGATGTAATATTAACAACATTGTACATAAATTATTTTTTTTCTTTTAGGCATATTTTCCGATCTGGAATCCGATGTCGGAGCCCGTACTCTGATTGATATATATTTTTTGTTTTAATTTTCAGAACCGATATGGACCGGGCAGTCTCAAGAGCTCACGTAAGCAAATGTCTTTATTTATATATACAGTTTCTGGGTTTTTAGAGTAGGTTGAGATGAACCATTTTTAAGGCTTAAAGCCTTAAAACTATGGTTAAAAGTTAAAACTGAAAAGTGAACATGGCCACATGGGCTTCACATTGACCATTCAAACTACAGTCAAAAGTGAGTTGACTGTAAGTCAACATAATCGACAAGTTTAAAGGTACAGTGAAAAGGACTTGGGTATAGTGATGTTGTTGACTAATTGTTGATGAATGTGGAAATGACCAGAATGCCCATCACAATGCTCGAGGAGGTGCAGCCAAACGCAGTACCACAAGCCGTGCATTTTCTTCTGCAATAAATGCTGCAAGAAATGCCTGTGTGTCCCTCCGGGGTATTATGGGAATAAAGCTGTGTGCCCTTGCTATAACAACTGGAAGACCAAGGAAGGAGGACCAAAATGCCCTTAAGCCATATTTCTCCATCATCATATAATCATAGCTAGCTAACTACATTATGTTGTTCTTCCTATGAGTTTCTTATTACATATTTATCCCTATTTTTATTCTTATTCGTCCACTTCTCTCGAGGGCTTTTACTTGAATGAGAGTGGCTTCTATTACATTGAATATTACATTCTAATGTCGGAATGAAATCTCGCGTTTCATTATGTTGTATTTTCTTGTGTTTATGCAACATTATCGGTTAATGGGAAGAGCTCGCTTGTACCTATTTTCATGAGTTTTTGACGTTTGCAAATTGAAGTTTCGCTAATGAAACACGAGAATTTTATGGATGGAATATATATGTCGATCTATTTTAATTATGTATATTAATTTTATAGTACCACGTTATATATCAGTTGACATGTTAACGTTCATTGGGATTTAACATAAATTAGTATGTCATCTTTTGTCACTCGAGCTTTTGGGAGTTGGGAATAGAGGTAATTGAACAGAGACATACTTTCATTCATGTGTAGATATCACATTCTCTAAAGATAGCCCAAAGTTCTTATTGATTGACATAATCAATGCTTATCGCTTCTCTAGAGACCGCATATGTGTTGCAATATAACTTCTTAATGATGTGAAAGTATGTTTACTTTGTTATGCAATTATGTATGTCCAACTATGACTTATTTAAACTAGTTTAAGAGCCAAGTAAATGGCATTTGATCGAGAAACAAAGAGGCTAAACCATGAGGACTATGATTATTCCCCACTATTTCCTTACGCTTTTCTTCTCTTTTTACCTTGTATTTCAATCGATCTATTGCTCCTCAGAAACCTCACGATTTCGGTATCGTAATCACAATGTTCATCTCAAGAACTTGTTACCAGCAACTACTTGTAAGTAATCGACCCATGCTCATGTTGGAATTTTGATTATTTACATGTTTCAAATCGTTTCGGAGTTCTAACACCACCTAGAGTATATGTACCTCTATATATGTTCAATACATATGATGAATTTCCAGGTCAAAGCAGTACTGATCATCATGAGAAGCTTCTTGAAGTAGTGCACAAACGTGGTCCTTGCTCTACCATCCATCGAGATCACAAAGACGATGCTCTCACTCACTCAAAAATCCTTTCACAGGGCCAAGGTCGTATTAACGCGTTGATGTTTTTGACGTCGAATATGGTGAGATCAATAAATTTTTTAAGAGAGATGAACGTGCAAGGTAAGTATGAAATTAGTATTCCACCTCAAACCGGAACATACATAGTCAATATGGGACTTGGCACACCTAAACAAGAACTATCATTCCTTCTTGATACAACTAGCTCCCTCACTTGGGCAAGATGCAGGACAAGGAACATGCCTCTAACACAATCTCAATCCTTCATCACCCCTGAATCTGCCTCATACAGGAACATTACTTGCAACTCATCATCTTGTGTTCATCAAACTATCCTAAAAGGTAAATACAACAGAAACCCCTTTTCTTTCTTCCTTAGCTAAGCAATAACATTGATGAACAATGCAGGCAATTGGTTGTCATGTAATAGCAATGCCAAGGGCTTAACAACATGTGGATACACCATTTTTTCCCTTAGTAAGAAAGTGTCCATCAAGTTTCTTAGCTCGGAACGGCTAACTATACGGGACGATGCAACCGAAAATTTTCTCTTTGGTTGTGGCATAAGCACCAACAATGGATATAAACACTTGACGGGAAATGTTGCAGGAATATTTGGGCTCAGACTAGGAGAAGTCTCCTTCATCAATCAAACTGCTGCAAAATATGGAATGACATTTTCATATTGTTTACCTTCTACTTCAAGTTATACCGGCTATCTCAAGTTCGGCAACCATGATAGTAGCACTTTGAAATATACACCATCAGTGTTACGGAATTACGGCCTTTACGGCCTAGACATTCTTGGAATAAGCGTCGGAGGGAATATGTTAGACATTGAGGAATCTGTATTTTCAGTGTCAAGACCAATTATCGACATAGTGACGGATATAACTCGACTTCCACCTACAGCTTACGATGCCATGGCAAAAGAGTTCGGTAAAATGATAGAATATCCAAGGACATTCGATGTTTGGAAACTTAATATGTGTTATAACACAAGTGGTCGCAATTCAATCACAATTCCAAAGGTAAGTTTCTTCTTCAACGGCGGGATTGAGGTAGATATAGATCCATCGGGAATATTGTACGTCGTGAGCGGATCACATATATGTTTAGCGTTTATTCGAAATGGCGGTTCGCATGATGCAACGATATTCGGAAACATACAACAAAAGAAAATGAAGTTGGTATACGATGTTGGGCACGGTAGGATTGGGTTTCAACCCAACGGTTGTAGTTAAGCCAACGATTAATGAAGTTTTTATCAGTATAAATGGAAGCCCTTTTCTTGTGATACGAAATAGTAATCTTAGCAATAATAATGTGTTTGTATTGATCGATTTTTTTTTTTCCATAAAAAATTAGGCTTATATTCTTAATATGTTCTTTTAAATGTGACGTTATTTTAAGTTTATATATAAATTTTTTTTTATTAATAACGTTAAATACGTGTGTCGATTAGTCTAATCACATATTGGACATATCTAACATTTTGTCTTAAAATCAATTAGTAACATGAAAAGTAACCCATTTATATATATTAAATTTCTAAAACTTACCTAATGAGATATACTATCGGTATAATCATTTGTCACATTCCGAGGGCGGTTGATTAAGATATTGATTTCGATTACTAAGTCGTTATATTGTGACGATTGGACTAAGTAGAAGAGACATATAATTGCATGTAAATATAGTTTACTATTCACAACAAGTTGGAGCGAAGCCTTTGACATTTACAAATGTTATGATTCATACCTTCTCATCTCTATTAAATAACATTAATTGATAAAAAAAAAATCAATTATTGGAAAATAGAATAAGATGTATTGTTATGGTGTAGCTTTCATTCTTACAAAATTAATTTGGAATTTATGTGTTTTCATCAATGGTCGGTTGATATAGACTATATATTTTACTTCGTAACTGGAAGCAGGTACTACGTATCTTGATATTAACAAATGTTTTTTTTTTTTTTTAATCGATATTTGGTAAGTTTGTGGACTAAGGTCTTTTATAAAATAGAGAGTAGATATATTAATATTGAATATAATTTATTTATAAAATAATTAAATTTACTCTATAAATAATATGAGACGTCTCGTAAATATATTTGTCTTTATTTTCCGAACCTTATTTGCCAGAACAAAAATTGGGCATGGAGTTACATATAAATTAATCAATCAAGAAAGTCTCTCACAGAAAAATATGACGATGATATGTTTAAGTGTTAATACTTTCTTTATCCCAAGTGGGAGGGGAGAGTGAGGTGGGGGATGTGGAGGAGATATGACTATCTAATCATGCACAATCTATCCCACATCTCGATGCTGCTGAGACCTTTTTATATTGATTACTATTCCACCAAGAAAAACATATGATTCGAATTTACAAAGATCATATTATTATCAGCACCAGTAGATAAGGCAGCTAATATAATACAATGCATGTAAGTAGCTGCTTAAGCATCTAATCATACAGATTAAGGACAAAATTAGACATTGTTATTTGCATTAATTAGATCTGGATCATGATCAGGAGTCTTTGCTCGTCGAAGAAGCTTGAATGAAGCAAATGAGCTCAGAGAAATGGCTGCAACTGGTTTATCGGAGACCCTTATGAAGTTATAAGACAATGATCCTAGTAGTGTTCCACTCACTGGCCCAACCAAATAAATCCAGAGCCCTTTATAATCCTCACTTGCAAGTGCTGGCCCCAGTGTTCTTGCTGGGTTCATTGATCCTCCTGATACTGGGCTGCTCATATAATTCTTTTGTTACCTTTAGTACTATCAGAAAGCTAACGTTTTCCCTAAAGTTGCAAAACCTAATGATCGGTAGAAAAGTATTGATTTTTTTTTTTTTTTTCCTTTCTTACCCGGCTAAGATGGATGTGATGCAAACGGCAGATCCGACCGCCATACCTGCTAGCTCCCCTATCTGTTAAAAAGAAGTAAAGAAAGCTTAAGGATTTAAGATTGATTGTAAATAACAAGCGCAGATAATGAGTGCGAGTTTAGATTGTTTACGGCTTTTGTATCAGTTGCGACAGCCGAAGTGACGAACATCATAGAAAATGTAACAACAATCTCCATGACTAGAGCTTGAAGATTTGACCCGGAAGGTGTTGTGGTCCCGAGTTTTTTTATTGGATGTAGTAGAATTCGTAATGTATATGCAGCGGATATTGCTCCTCCTAACTGAGATGCTGCATAAAATGGCACCTACAAGAACATGATCATGTAAACAATATCTCATAATTAAAGGTAGATGCGAACATTAAGTGACGGTTTGATAGCTTAGTTGTTACTATAATCATTCGGAGCATAACATATATCGAGCTGACAGAGCAATTGTTAACAGATTATATGCACGTAATACATCGGTTTAAGCTCGGGAAACGACATGTAAGCAAATGTGTTAGCAGTCATTTAAAACACATAATAAATGAACATGTGATGTATATATATGGATGCAAGCCTCATCATACAGCGTAGCTCTGTTCGATATGGATCGATGTATTGATATACCATTTTGTCTGGCAAACTGGCTAATACTATTGATTGTAATAATCATATGTTGCTGGCCTGTCCTGTTCGGATGGACCATACGGTCGTGTGGGTATTATATGTATATGCACATGATGTCTCACCATTAGATTGAATACACAAACATGTAGGTATAGCGTTTATTATATGTAAACCACATTCACAAGATCAATCTATGTTTAGCTCTCACCTGTTTCCATGGAAAGTGTCGAACAACAGCAAAGGCGAAAGTGACGGCCGGGTTCATGTGGGCACCGGAGATGTGCCCTACGGCGTAGATCATGACGGTCACGATGAGCCCTCCTGCAATGGAGGCTCCCAGTTTGGAGATTCTCGTTTCGTCACTACCACTCAAAGCAGCTGCTCCGCATGTAATAAACACCAGTAGATAAGTTGCTATGGTCTCTGCTACTAGCTGTTAGATATATGGTAATTACATGCATTACCGTTAATCAATTGCAACATATATAAGGGAGTAGTTGTACTTGATTAATTGTTTGTCTTACCTTTCGGAGAAGAGACCAGGTTCTAGTTGGTTTATTGTCACAATTGCTGTCTTGTGGTGAGACATTTGATTGATCTTCACTAATGGTCGGCATTTCTTGATGAACTTGACTTTATAATATGGCTGGTTTTTTATTTATTTATTTATTTATTTATTTATTTATTTTGGGATCGAAAATCTGGAGAGGAAGTAGAGAAATAGAGAAAGGATTATGATGTTAGTGTTGTACATCAAGCTTAAGAAGCCATTACCCTATTTATACAAAAATTTGTCAAAGCTTAACCCAAGTGTTAATTAAGACTTTAAGCTTATGATTACCGATTAATTAAACACGAATTATCACAAATGCAAGTTAGTATATATATATATATATATATATATATATATATATAAGAAACCATCTGATCCTCTAACTCTTGTAATTAAGGGACATAGAATCTTTCCCACTTGTAAGGTGGAAGTGCATGAAACATTGGTCAAATTATTATGTCATAACAAAACTTGAGAGATGTAAACATGTTTGCCTTAATATATACGATGTTTTAATTCTGGGACGAGCAAGTTGTTGTTATAACTGGTATATAGTTTGGACCCAAATAATCTGATTAACTCTTATATCATATATAACTAATCCAATATATAATTGATTATGACACTAAATTTTTGATTGGCTTAGATATATATATATATATATATATATATATATATAGTTTAATCAATCTCCATTTCTGTCTCTATGGCTTAACGAGTCAGTTCACTACCTGACAACGATACGGCGGCTAGCTAGAGCCCCGGAGAATATTCTAGTCCTTTTTCATTTCCAATCTCGTCAACAAAATTAATGACAAATTTATATGTCAATACTATTTAAAATATTTCGAGAAAATTTTAAATAAATCATATTTATAATTTATTAATTTATTCTAATTATATAAAAATTTAATATTATAATATTAAAATAATATATACAAAATAAATTTTATGAATTATTTTTAAAAAAATATTAATAATTAATTATTTTTTAGTTCGATTTTAACCTGTTTAATTACTTTAATTAATCTTACACAATTCATTCCATACGTGACACTTATTTACTTTATATTACTGAAATTCTGAATAATTAATTTTTAATAAAATAATTTTTGGATGAATATATTAATAATGAAGTAATACATTATTAATTGTCATATACTTTTCATATATAATATATTCATTCAAATACATACTTCATTGTCGTTGTCGCTTATTAGTTGTAAGAAACTTCTTGCATTTTTGTGTAACCTAAAAATGATTTAGAAATATAAAAATGAATGCTAGGGTTTATTTATTCATTTATTTATTTATTTATAGATAAGATTTTATTAAAATGAAAGATATAATATTAAAAAATTTATTAAATTTTGCTTTAATTTCAAAATTAATCAACATGACTCATTTATATTTTACTCAATACTTCTTCTCACGTGTGATGAACCGGACTATGATCCTATGTTGAATTACTACCAACAATTCATATTATACCTATCAAATGTTAATTTGTCTCATCACGTATAAACTCTTAATATAGAAATTGAAAGTCAAATGTCATACACGTTAAATTAATAATTCGGGAAGCTACGTTATTTGAATTTGAAATATGGTTGATATTATCTTAAATTTGAGTTTTCATCTCAAAATCAATTAGTAATAAGATGAGTGACTTATATTTCTTTATATATTAGATTATCTAAAATTTTATTTCAGATATATGATATTTATCAATAAAATTAATTACAATTTAAAGATTTGAAGTAATGTGAAAATATCTATTATGGGTCTGGACTGACCTAATATTATGTAAAAATTTGAGTTTGTATCTCAAAATCAATTAACGATAAGTGGAGTAATAATCTTTCTTATTTACTAGATTCCCAAAATATCAATTTTAAAAGTGATATATATTTTGAATAATTAAGAGTGTTATACACCACTCGTTAGATCATATATAGCATCAAATATTATTTGAACAATCTAAATATCGTCCCTTTTAAGGTGCTTAATAAAACATGATGTTGAAACAACTAGCTGGTTTTGTTCTTTCCCTTGATCTTAAAGCCAAAATTTTTGTGGGTACATGTGGAGTAAGAAATGGTATATAGATAATAATGAATATAGTTTTTAAATTAGTTTTTGTGTTTATTTATTTATATCACATTTGTGTATCTTAATTCTATTTTTATTGGGAATTTTTAATAGTGTAGGATGTGTTTGGTAATTATTTTCTTTATTTTTGTTTTCAAATATTTTTTTTTTAATTTTTGTAAATTATAAATAGATATAACAAAATAGCTTTTAATTAAAATTTTCATTCGGTTTATTAAATAATTGAAAACTAGTTTTTTCGATTATTTTGTAAAAATTATTCTCTGAAAAACTATTTTTTATGTATATTTTCACATAATAATTTTCGTAAAATTATAATAAGAAAATACATTAATTAATTATTTTCTTTATTACGAGAACATACCATCTATTCTCAGATCAATTACTAAACAAACTCATAAATTCCTAAAAACCCAAAACTCGATTATACCGACCTGATAACAAAGGCTTGCCGAATTATAAGGAATATTAATTTCGTGAGAATTCTTCTTATATAAATTTGAATGTGAATTATTTAAATTTTTATAATAGTTAAATTATATCATATATTATATTATTTAATAATATATATTTAATATAATCAAAATATTTGATACGTGCATGGGAAAATGGCTTGGAAATTATGTAAAAGTGATTTATGTGAAAAATGGAAGTGGGTTGGAAATTATGAATTTCGGAAGGTTGGTGTTGAACTGGGGACCGTTAGTTAGCAGCTGGGCCCTTAAGAATTTCTAACTTAGACCCAACCTACTAAGGAAAGGAAAGCCCGTTAACTATTAACCCAGGATTGGTTCCGAACATAAGCCCATATTCAAAAAGCCTTGGCCCACAAGGATGAAACAAAAAGTCTCCTTTCTCCACCACAGGCATTATAAACTTGAACTGCCTTATATGCTACCGTGTTAAAGGTTAATTATTAAAAAATAAATAAAATAAAAATAATCGATAAATTAATAATTTTAAAAATAATAAAATTTAATAAATTATTTAAAATTTTAAAATTTTAATTAATTTATTAAAAATAATATTTAAATTAATTTATTACAAAATTAATTTATCGAATTTATTTAATAATAATAATCTTAATTACATTTGAATAAATATATTATATAGAGGAATAATATGATAAATTTTTTAATAAATTATATAAATTATATAAATTATATATATATTAATTAGAGATCCGTCATATTAAATATACTCTATCAAAGAAATTGTCTCTTTAAATTTAATGTGTTTTTTTTTATATATTTTTTTTCAAAAATTAATTTATTATTATTATTATTATTATTATTATTTCTGAATTATCTATAAACCCAAATTGACATAAAAGAAGGGAAATTAAGAAAGAAAAATTTGAGGTTCGTGGCTGAGAGAGTTTGATAAATAGCACGCATTACTCATTTAGCTAATTGCATCTTTGTTTCCAGGAAAAGAGAATCATTTTGGCTAAAACCTGTTCGTTCGTTTCTGTTCCCAAATTCTGAAAATCAATCTGTACCTCTTAAATTTGTTTCACCTCCATCCCTTTTCCCAATCTCTTGGGCCCCATTCCGCCCCCATTCCCTTTCCAACGACCTTTTCTTTCTCTCCCTTTCTTCTCCTTCCTCGTTTTCAATTCCAAAAAGTCTTTCAACCTTTTTCAGTTTAATTCTTCAACTGTGTTCTTCCATTTACAGTTTTTAGTAAAATCCGTCGAATGCAGGATTAATGGCGTCTATTGGGTCGTTGCCTCTTACTTTCGATGGCAAGATAGAGCGTTCTTTCTCTCTTCGCCGTCAACCCAGATTCTCTTTCTTGGCGAAATGGCCGAGAAAATCTTTGCAGGTTGTAGATATTACTAATTCAGCTTCTGGGTATTTGAAATTTTCGGATAATAGAGGGCAAGTATGGAGCTTTAAGTCTCGTAAAGCTATGGCTAAAGGGCCTTCTAGTAGCGAGAGTGGTGATGAATCGGAAGATGCTATTCAGGCCACCATTGAAAAGACCAAGAAGGTTCTTGCTACGCAAAGAGACCTGCTTCAACAGGTAAAGATTATCTATTACTTTATGTTTTCTTCTCACATTATGTATTAGTTAGATTCAGTTCATATTGAGAAGGAAGTAGTTTGTAATTGATCATAATTTAGGACCCCAATTGGCGATAGAATTTTGGTTGATGGATAAAATTTCCTTTTAATGTTGAAAATCCATGATGCTCTTATTAAAAATTCAAATACTTAGGCAATTTCTAGAGATATTTTTTCTTTGTAAGAATCGAGATTCTTATGCAATTTATCAACTTTCTTGCTTTTTCTAGATTGCAGAAAGAAGGAAGTTGGTTACTTCTATAAAAGACAGTGAAGTTGATCCAGAAGAGGATCAAAATTCTTATCAAGAAAGTCACAGTTCTTTTTCAAGTCCAGATGTTACTAAAACCAACATTAAAGAAACAGCTGAAAAATACCAAAATGTGAGCATTCTATCTAGCAGTAATAACTATGTACCCGTAAAAGAGAAGAAACCGGAAGAAGCCCCACTTTCTCCGACAGGCAGAGATTTTTCTAAAGATGATATAGAACAAGTAAAACCACCATCTCTTGAAATGGCCGCCCCAAAGCCTTGGAATGAAATTGTTGTTTCATCTTTCGTTTCAAGTAAGGCAGACACTTCAAGCTTAGAAGTGGAACAGCTTCAAGATTTAATAGAGCAAAAAGTAGAAGAAGTTCATAATGTTGGAGAAGATACTTGGGCTGAAGATGTAAAGCCTCCTCCTTTGGCTGGGGCTAATGTCATGAACATCATATTAGTAGCTGCAGAATGCACCCCATGGTCTAAAACAGGTTAGTATACTAATCCCTTTTCTTTTCCCCCTTTTTTGTGCTATTTAGTTATGTAAATGGTGATTATTTGTTTTTTGAAAACTGATGCAACGACCTAAGAATGACATGTAGAGGATTTATTATAGGTGGGTTAGGAGACGTTGCTGGGTCCTTGCCTAAAGCTTTGGCTAGGCGTGGACATAGAGTCATGGTAATGGATTCTCTTCTTCTTCCCTTGCATTGTATTGACCTGAGAATCTAGTAGCGTATTCTTTTTACATTCTTTATTTACTACTTTATTTTACTTTGCTATAATAGGTTGTGGCACCTAGATATGCAAATTATGACGGAGTCGTAGATACAGGTATCCGCAAAAGATACAAAGTGGCCGGACAGGTGTGAAAACAACTTCATCATTTAGCTGAAATTCAATTCTTACAAGAGAAATAACAACCTTGTAATTACAATTTTCTATTTCAATCAACATTCAGGATCTTGAAGTTGGATACTTCCAAACATATGTAGATGGAGTAGATTTTGTCTTCATTGACAATAACTTGTTTCACCATAGAGAACAGAACATATATGGCGGAGAACGTATGGTAAGAAATAATTAATTAATTAATTATACTGCTTATATAATGCATGCTATTAGAAAGAATAAAATTACACGTCCCAAATTTTTGTTGTGCAGGAAATTCTGAGGCGAATGGTATTATTCTGCAAGGCAGCTGTTGAGGTATATAATCAAATTTCTTCTCTTCTTATTATTATTCTTATTTTATTTTTTATATGGGCAGAAGAAGTCTGTGTTTTACAGGTCCCTTGGCATATTCCTTGTGGTGGGGTCTGCTATGGAGATGGAAACTTAGCCTTCATAGCAAACGACTGGCATACTGCCTTATTACCCGTATATCTGAAGGCATACTATAGAGATCACGGTTTAATGACGTATACAAGGTCCATTCTTGTAATCCACAACATAGCCCACCAGGGGCGGGGTCCCATGGACGATTTCAAATTTGTGGACCTACCGGGCCACCATCTAGACCTTTTCAGAATGTACGATCCGGTAGGAGGCGAGCACTTCAACATCTTTGCAGCCGGTCTGAAAACGGCAGATCGTGTGGTCACAGTTAGCCATGGGTACGCCTGGGAGCTCAAAACCTTAGAAGGCGGGTGGGGCCTACACAACATCATAAACGAAAGCGATTGGAAGTTCAGTGGGATAGTCAACGGGATCGATTCCAAAGAGTGGAGCCCAAAATCCGATGTCCACCTGACGTCAGATGGTTACACAAACTATTCGTTAGAAACATTACAAATTGGAAAGCCGAAATGTAAAGAAGCTTTACAGAAGGAGCTAGGGTTACCAGTTAGAGAAGATGTGCCGTTGATTGGATTCATCGGACGGTTGGATCATCAGAAGGGGGTTGATCTAATAGCCGAGGCAGTCCCATGGATGATGGAACAAGACGTGCAGTTAGTCATGTTAGGGACGGGAAGACAAGATCTAGAAGAGATGTTGAGGCAGTTTGAAAACCATCACAAGGATAAAGTGAGGGGTTGGGTCGGTTTTTCGG
Organism: Coriaria nepalensis; assembly: GCA_027186245.1. Classification (NCBI taxonomy): domain Eukaryota; kingdom Viridiplantae; phylum Streptophyta; class Magnoliopsida; order Cucurbitales; family Coriariaceae; genus Coriaria; species Coriaria nepalensis. The sequence goes on along the minus strand of CP114496.1, from coordinate 9,043,654 downwards.
TTAAGATGGCCCACAGGATAACTGCCGGGGCGGATGTTTTATTGATGCCGTCAAGGTTCGAGCCATGTGGTTTGAACCAGCTGTATGCAATGAGTTATGGGACGGTGCCGGTGGTTCATGCGGTCGGGGGTTTGAGAGATACGGTGCAGCAGTTTGACCCATTTAATGAGTCGGGTTTCGGGTGGACTTTTGATAGAGCGGAGGCGCATAAGCTGATACATGCGTTGGGGAACTGTTTGTTGACTTTTAGGGAGTATAAGCAGAGTTGGGAAGGGCTTCAGAGAAGAGGGATGATGCAGGATTTGAGTTGGGACCATGCCGCTGTGAATTACGAGGAGGTCCTTGTTGCGGCTAAGTATCAATGGTGAGCTTGAATCTCTGTTAATAAAAGAAGTGAGTTTGGAGTTATGCTCAAGTTCTTCAAGGTTTTTTTTTTTTTCCTTACATTTTCTTTTTGGTGATGGAGGCTTTTGTATATTCTCAATTTCAGGCATGTAGAAATGCATTTTAGAATGTACATTTCTTTTGTAAGTAATCAAGTTGAAATTTTCTCTCCTTGGTCCTTTTCGGCTTCTATGTTAAAAGATGGAAAGAATGGTTCTTACCCTTCGTTCTTATGTTCCTCCGGATTGTACGGAATCCAAATTCATGTTCTTATGCTCTCAATCTCTCACACATTTTATACCTTAATGCCTTAATGGGAACAACAGTCAATATCTGAAGTGATAGAATTGAATGACAACAAACAAAATTTTAAAAATTTCCTTAACTCATTTAGACTGCATTATAGAAAACTTTTCTGAGCCAAGGTAAAATAACCAAAAAGCTACGACCTCTTCTGCAAGACTAATGAAGAAAAAAAGAACAATATGTAGGTGTATATCTCAGCTGAGGGAGGGAATTTTACTATAACTATCAGTTGTGGTAAGTTTAACATCAACGTCTCTACTATTTTCTCCTTCAAATTCTAAATGAGAATGTCTAGATAAGAGACCTGCGATACCCTTTGATAAGCATCCTTCAACTGTACAAGAAGAATTAGTATGTCTATGACTATAGTCCTTATAGTCCTTGTTAACTGCTTTGTGTTCCGGTTGTTGAATTCTTTTCGAGCTTCGAACAGGGCTAAATTCCATGGGGTCTAGTGAACAGTTGGTAGATTCCTTTTCTTCCTTGCATGGGTTTTCGGGTAATTTTCTCTTTAAACCTGGAAAGATATTTAATCCTGAAACAAAGGTGAAAAAACAGTATTCAGTATATATTCTATGACTTACATGGACACTGAATTTGTTTTTTTTTTCTTTCAAATTTACTTTTATACCAGGAAGAGGGTCCTCAAGGGATTCGTTGAATTTATAATTTTCATTAGACCCTGACAATCTGCATGTGGGGGATAATTGGAAAATGAAGATCGATATTGATATGCCAATCATAATAGAAGTGTATGTGATGTTAAGGATTTGGAAGCCAAAACCTATACATGTGCTGAACAAAGTCATCTATTAGCACGGGCCAAGCACCTGCAAATATATGATTGTAAAATAAGACCATTTTCCAGAAACAATAATAACATGAATCAATGTCAATGTAGAAGATCAAAGATATGGAAATATTCCTACCTTCGGGATCATAGCCTTCTAGATTTTCATGTACGCACCAGCTAAAAGCCAAGACTTGTTGCCATGTATCTTCTGAAATATTGTGACGTTGAGTTTTCTGAAAAAAGGAGTTACATTTGATAAGTTTCAATGAAATATATCAGGGTGTGCTTGGGAACAGTATTCAGAAACCGTTTTTGACATTTTAATAGCAAAACCTATTTTTAGTGGGGGACAAGTGTGATTGGTAATGAAATTGTGTCACTGAAATTTTAGTGAGCAAAATTAAAATGTTTGAATCACGAAAAGAAAATACCGTTTAAAGTAGTTTTCATATTTTGATCAGCTAAAAACATGATTTTAATGTCTTCAAACAGTGGTCAACATCCATTTTTCCTACATTTTCGTCGCCTTCCTCAACAAAATCCCATTTCATCCATAAATCATATCGTGAACCTTCATTTCCAGAGTGAATAGGGCAACGCTGGCAGTTCTTTCGCAACCGGACATGAACCTCCATTTTCGTCCAGTAGCTGCTATCTCCATTCAATTAGTCCATATTTTGTTCGCACCATCATATTTTATTAGATTTGTTGTCTGTGATAACGATCGTTTCTTTTGCCTAAAGATGATCTCTTTTTTTGCACTTTTATGTTATTCTTATACATCATAGTATTCCTTCTGCCAACCTCCATTTAACATTTAATTTAGTCTGTGCATCTCACACTAAGTTACTCCACGAATCAAATGGTCGTTTACAGGTCGAGGCCCTTCTACCTGTCGAGTAACTCTAAGAGTCGAAGGGCCCTTCACAGATTGAGGCCCTTGGACCCGTCAAGGCTTTTGGACCCGTCGAGACCCTTCGACCCGTTGAGGCCCTTCGACCCGTTGAGGCCTTTCAACCCATCGAGTAACTCTAAGGGTCGAAGGGCCTTTCACATGTCGAGTCCCTTCGACCTGTAGAGTAACTCTAATGGTCAAAGGACTTTCACAAGTCGAATCGACCCATCGCGTAACTTTAAGGGTTGAAGGGCCCTTCGACCCGTCAAGTAACTCTAAGGGTCGAGTAACAAAACGAAACGTTTTGCTAAAAGGCAGGATGTCATTTTTTAATTTGGCCTTGCCAAACGATAATGACATTATAAAATACCATATACAATACCGCTGCCAAACATTAAATGACTTTTTAATTTCGAAAGTTTGTGTCAGATAGTTGTCAGTTTACTGACATAAATATTGTGTTTTAAATCTCAACTTTTGAATACCGTTCCCAAGCACACCCTAAGTGATCAACTAAACTATATATATATATATATGGTATATTAGGTGTCTTTTATTCCTCAGTATGGTTGTACCTCAACAAAATCACACCATTGATTAAACAAGCGAAACCGCCCGGGTAAAATTAACCTCCATGCCGTAACTGCCATTGCTACAGCTATAAAATTTCAAGAAACAGAAATTTAACTAATTAATCAACAAACAAGTAAGAACAAAAACTATATACTAACAATCTGAAAAAAAAATCACCCAGAAGAAAGGACAAAATTTTTACCAATGTTCTTTTGACCATCTTCACGACACACGAAAAAAACAAAATCGTAGAAGCATGAGAATTCAGAACAGTGCACCTGAAAAAGATAAAGATAGAAACCAGAAATATGCAGGGGCTTATCCAACAAAGTATGTAAATATAAAGGAACTCACTGTCAAGTTCAGATACTTCATCAGCTTGTAAAGTTCATCGAAAATCGGCCTCCTGTCAAAACAAAAAAGCACAATTTTTTATTTTTTTCAGAAACATTATAATCATATGTTAGCCAAATGCACATGTTGAGAAATTTAAAGCATAATTTGGACTTGGCCTCTATTAAAAGAAGAAAAAAACAGGATTTCTCAAAGAACACAAGGCGCATACCCTCTGTGCAGTTTTACCTCCTCGGATTTGAGCTGAACCAATTGCTCCCTTGAAATTTTAGACAATTGTGCTTCCTTTTCCTGTTTGTAGCCCTCTTCTCTTGATCGAATCTCTTAGAAAACCGAATAAACAACACAAGTCAACTAAAAGTTACTAAATTTAGCTCTTAATCGAAATCACACAGACTGAAATTTGATTCAGACTGATCAAAATTACTAACAAAAAAAATAAAAACGCAAAAATTGAACAATTATAAGAATTGACAAGCCAGTAACAGAACTATTGATCAATCAAGTCAAAATTAAACAGCGACGAATATAACATACAAACGCGGGGAATCGAAAAAGAAGAAAAAAAAATCCGGGAGAAAAACTTTACCACAAAATCGACGATAGAGATCGAAGATAGGCCACTGATTCCTCTGCGAATTATCCATGGCAGAAGCTCACCGATCAATCTCCTCCGTCGAGCTTGGGATTTCGGTTGAAGGAAGCCGAAAACCTCACCGACGCTTTTTTTTGTCAAATTTTTATCTCGGTCTCTCCTGCCTGTAAAATTTTCCCAAGTTAAATTGGAAAAAAATACCGTTCCCTATTTTACAAACGCCACTAACAATATAAATAGTTTGTGATTAACGTAAAGCGCCTTCAACTTTTTCATAATTATAATTTAACCCCCTTCTAGAGAATTTTATTCACATGACTCTTTATACATAGAGTTAGACCGTCGATTTCATATACATCATATCAAATTTATTATTATTATATATATAATTAAAATAGATCATAAATACAATCTATCAAAAATACAAATTCTCTTATAAAGTATATTTTTATTTACCTTGGTTTTCTCCCTCTTCAAACTCAAAAAGCGCTAATATCAACATTGCCCAAAAGAAAGAACATATGGTTACATCATTACAATTTTAATGGCTACCGAAAGAAAAGAAAAGAAGAAAACCTATACTATACTATTTCATCTTCTTCATCACCAATAATCTCCACAAGAACAAGACCCGTGTTGAAAATGGTGGAATCGACTAGCATCTCTAACTACAATCTCCCGCCAAGTAACCAAAGAGATCAACTTAATAGCCTCGTGACAATCCCTACAAATCCTATGGCTCTGCATGATCTGCAAAGAACTCTGATTCAAAATCCCAAAAGCAATCGCCAATTTCTCGCTATAATACAGCACCATCCCCACCTCCTCATCCACATCCGGCAGAAGAACCTTTTTTCCAGGACTAAACCCCTTTTTCGAAATCTCAAACATCAACTCATCCACTTTCTCATAAACCTCTTTCATTGCAGCCCGTTTCTTTTCCCCAGAAATAAAAACATAAGGCTGTCTTTTAACTTCGATCCAACTACAAGCCAGATGCATCCTCAATCCTTTTCTTTTTAGCGTATTTAAAACCAAACCTGCTTCTTGTAAATTTCCGGACCTACTGTAAAGATTCAATAGAACAATGTAATTGCTAAGTTTTTCAGGTTCCATCCCATAAAGTTTTTCTACGGCAAATTTTCCAAGCTCAAGATTTTCATGGATCCTACAAGCTGTTAACAAACCACCCCACATATTTGCACTAGGTTTGAAAGGAGAGTCTTTTATTAGAGCAAAGGCTTCATCTAAAAGCCCTTCTCTTCCAAGCAATTCAATCATACAAGCATAATGCATGGCTCGCGTCTTGATCTTATAATCGCTGCTCATTGATTGGAAAATTTCCCACCCAATTTGAGACAAACCCGAATAACTACAAGCGGATAAAACGGCTAGAAAAGTGATATGGTTTGGTTTCAATCCTTCCTGAACCATTTCTTCAAACACTGCTACAGCTTCTTCTCCTCGGCCATGTTTTCCATACCCAGAAATCAAAAAGCATTCCATGATATTAAATTCTTGCAAGGCATTTTATCGAAAACTTGTCTAGCATCATTAATTCTACCCCATTTGCTATAGAAATTCACAAGGGCAGTATTAGCTACTATGTCTAGTCCAAACCCATTCCGAACCAAACCGGCATGAGCTTGCTTAGCATGTTCTAATGAAGCTAACCTTGTAGAAATCCTTATAACTATAGAAAATATGAAATGGTCCATTTTAACCCTAGAATCCCACATCTCATAGTATAAATCCAGAGCTTGTTCGGTAAAACCGTGAAGAGCATAACCCGCTCTGATCGATTCCGTTGATTTTTCCGGCATCTCATCAAAGACAATGCTTCCACATTTACTATACCTATCAATTAAGGAACACGATACAAAGATATCTTCTCCAAGGCCCATTTTTAAAGCACACGAATGTAACTGTTTTCCAACAGAAATAACTTCCAACCCAGAACATGCTCGGATCATGGTGGCAAAAGTGCGGGACCCAACGTCTGAAGATTCCTCCCATAAGAGTGAAAAGAATCTGAACGCATCTATGTAGTTTCCGGAGTCTACGGTTCCGGAAATTGTTGTGTTCCATGAAACTAAGTTTCTTTCAGGCATTTCATCGAACAGTTTATGGGCATCAGTCATCATACCACATTTTACATGCATGAGAAGAACCCTATTGTTCATATACAGATTTGCTTCGAACCCAATACTCGTCATGCAATTAATCACTCTCTTTAGTCCTCTGATTGATTTCAAACCAATGCAAGCACTAATCAATGAGTCAAAAGTACTACTATTTATATCGAAACCACCCTCAATCTCTAGAATTTCAAACAACTCAAATGCTTCTCTGTACCTTTTACTTAAAACCAGCTTCTCTATCTGAAAGCAAATCCCTGAACTGGGTGTTTTGATCTGGATCTGTTCTGCTAACGGCTCGGTAATATGGTTGATATCTATTTTGGAAGGTTTAGGCTTAAGGCGTGGCTTTTGCTCGTGCTCTGTGGAAGAACACTTGACTAAACGAAATGGGTTTCTCCATTTTCGTCGAATAGAAGGGAATCCGGAGAAGAAAGATAGTTTTCTGGAAAACTTGGGATCTGAAAATGTAAACGGAAAATACCTAGAGCTAGGAGTAGAGCTAGAGCTAGAAGAATTCGGAAGCTGAGCGTAAACAATGCTGTGGTAACGCGACAGTGGAATTTCCATATTCTCAAATTGAGAGAAACTGGAAAAGATTATGCAAGCTGCAGAGAAAATTAGTACCTTGAGATTTCACTTTTCAGGGACAGATCAAACTCTAAGTCCTTCAGATCCGAGCATTAGAAGGAGGAAATGGTGTGAATGAATACTGCTGCTTCTTCTGATTCATGCTGAGAGAGAGAGAGGGAGAGAATTTGGTTTGGGTTTTGAAGACGGCTAAGAATGGCGTAGTAATCTAAGAGATGATCAGCATCGAGATATCCGCCCCGCGCCATCCGGCGTCGGTTCAAACTTTCCTTGAAAGTTTAAGCTGGCGACAATTAAACGGTGTCGTTTCCATTTATTTATATTCTTATTATATATATATTTTTAAAAACAAATTTAAAAAAAATTACAAAAAAATTAATTAAAATTATTTAAATATATAATTTTATTATATATAATTAAAATAAATCAATATTAATTTTTTTTTTCTATTCTCTTTAATTTTACAAAACTGATCAATGAAACCGCATCTCGCTATTAAAACAAGCACAGCTCTTCCATTCACCGGCGCTAGCTTCTTAAGCTCCGTTTCCAATTCCCGTTGACGGTCTCTACTGAATTCAAAACGCCTGTTTCGAATCCAGTCTCTTATACTCGGAATCGAACACTTTTTCTCCTTCTTCTTCTTCACAAGCTCCTCCTCTGTTTCTTGCTTTATATAAAACGCACCTGCGTTTCTCAATCCCCTACAATTCGGATTCCTACACTTCTTCTTCCTGCTTGTTGTACATGATAGAACAACCCAAGCAGATGATGAAGCGGAGAAGACGATTATTCCGATCGATCCGTAAATCCATGGCGTTGAAGCTTCTGAGATTTCTTCTCCGATTAATTCGAGGATTTCGGATGAGATTTCGATGGATTCTAGGGTTAGGAATTTGACGTAAGGGAAGAGTAGAAACGACGAAGAAACGATCGCAGCGATCAGGATTACGATATCGATTACAGCGGATGGAGATTGAGGGCAAACAGTGCTTGAATTGGGAACTTTTCTGTTCTACGATAAATTGACTGACTTCGCCATGGTTGTGGGCTGGTCAATGGAACTGCAGACCGAGATTGAGTTATGAACTTATGGTTACAGACCATTTCAGAAGAAACAACCGCAGAAAATTCAAATTTTCCCCATCTGAATCCAATCAATCAACATAATTTCAGTACTAAATCGATTAAGATGGAGAGACTGAATCGATAAATGGTTAAATATAATCGCATAGATATGTTATGGAACTTGAATCGTGGAGTTGGTAACGATTGAAGAAGATGAGGAGAATAAGAGGGGGGAATGAGATGTGATGGATTTGGTTCAGACAGAGAAAAAGCCGAGAAAGAAAATTACAGGACGTTATGTGGGCTATAAGATGAAACATGGGCTTTGGACTGCATTTGAATGATGTATGAATGATTTGGGCTGGGCTTTGGACTGCATTTGAATGATGTATGAGAAATTTGGATAATTTGGTTTGACGGTTAACTGTATATTTATGTAAAATATATATATACACTTCCACTTATGAGATATTTTTTGATGCAAATGTCACGTCAATATTTTAATAAAATTTTAACAGTAAATTATATTAATTATTTATGTTATATTTACTAAATTTGTTTAAAAAATAAAGAAGAATAAATTTATTTTTTAATTTTTATATAGTTCAGATTTTATGAATTTATATACATATAATTTTCATCTAATTTTTTAATCTATTTAATTATTTTTTAGATAATCAATTCTAATATAATAAAATTTTGATACATCACATCAATCATATTAAAATATATATAAATATAGATTTTTAATCTTATCACATTTAATAATAAAAATTATAAATTAATTATTTTCTCAAATATTTTTATAAATCTATTTATACCCTTGCTTTACTTGTTTCTTCCATTTTCACCATAGGGCTCCATGGAGATCGACCGAGTCCAAATCTAAGCTCAACTTACATGGACGAAGGTTAGAGCTTAGATTCACCTCTATGAGCTCCGATCTTTATCAATAGAAGACGAGTTTAGATCCGGAGCTTGGCCTTCATAAGGGTTAAGCGTAGATTTGGAGCTCAAGCTCCATTAATAGAATTTGGATTAAAATGAGAAAAATAAAATAAAGGTATAAAATAGGAATTATAAACATATTTTAGATAAAATTATAAAGAAAGTAATTAATTTAAGCTAAAATTATAATTAATTTTTTATTATTGATATAACAGGATTAAAAAAATCCAAAATTATAAGTGTTTTAATATAATTGGTGTTGAATATTAAAATTTTATTACATCAATATTGATTATGTGAAAAACGATCGGAAATACTAAAAAGTTTGATATGTAATTAAATTCAATAATGGAATAAAATGAATAATCATTGCATTTTCACAAAATAATCTAAACAAATATATGGTAGACTAAAAAGTTGATCAGAAACTCTACATAAACAAATCTACTCGTCAACTATCTGAAATCAGGTCTAATATTAATTTCAATTCAAAATTGCTTTGAAAATCCGATCCAAAATCATGAGTTTTTGTCTGAAATCATGAGTTTTGGTTTGAAAAGTCAAAATTATTCAATCAACTTTTAGATTTTTATCTCAGATTATATAATTCTGATTGAGGTATTCATAGATTTTATGGAAACTTCTAAGAGTCTAATTTTATTATATATATATATATATATATGAATTTTTAATGATTTAACAACATCGTTGTTGGACCGAAATTTCAAGTCTAAAATGAATGTCTAGGTCCAAATTCTGAGACCAAAATATTTTAATCAATTTTAAGAATTTTTATTTTAAATTAAATAACTTTATAATATTTCGAACTAGTATGAAATATATAGATAAAAATTTCGAACGAGACTAATATGGAATTCAATATGAAATCATGATCATGGATTGGAGAATCAGTATATATATCAAAAAACATAATTTTTCAAAATAAGTCTATGTTGCAAAAATGTTTCCCACCTAATTATCCATTTAACTAATCATCCCTTTTATTAATTCAATTGTTGAAGCTGACCCTAAAATTCGTTAAGGAAAATTAAAAGCATAACTATCGTTAAGGAAAATGAAAAGCATAACTACGTCGTGGTCAAAACCCTAGAGTCGGACACAGAGAGAAGGGTCGCTCATAACCCAAAATTTCCCAAATCTCTCTCGCTAAAATCACCCTCCCTCTTCGCCATCATTCTCTCTTTCCTCTGTTTCCTCCACTGTTTTCATCCCTCTTCAGGCTGTTCTCCTGATTGAAGGTACCGCGAATCTTCTCTTTCTTTCCACATTTATTTTGAATCTTTTTTTTTTTTCTCTTTGAATTTCGTTTCTTTGTTTATGGAACTAATTTTTCCATGTAATTTGGGAGTTGAATTGCCGATTGACGATAAATTTTCTTAGATTGATTGAATTTCAGTTTTTTCTTGTAGTTGTAATGTTGCTTCGTGCTAGCTAGAATAACTGGATTGAGCTAAATGTTGAGGCCTTTTTGGTACATGAATGGAATTCCATATTAAAAGCAGAACATTGATTCCTGCTCTTATGGTTCTTGCCTTTTGTTAAGATGTCCTATTCTCTCATGCAATTACACCATTTATTTAGATGATGTGTGCGTTATTCTGGATGCAGGTAGAATCACAAGTTCAAATGACTGGTCATCGTAATAGTTACGGAAAGAGGTCTCATTCTCAGTCTGATTATTCTGAAAATGGAGGAAATAAGCGAAGAAATTCCGGTGATGATAGAGACCCATTCATCATCGATTCAGAAGATACTGTGTACCGCTATTTGTGCCCTGTGAGAAAGATTGGAAGTGTCATAGGTAGGGGAGGGGAGATAGTGAAGCAGCTAAGGGCAGACACTAAATCAAAGATCAGAATTGGTGAGACAGTTCCTGGATCCGAGGAGCGGGTCATAACTATCTATAGCTCAAGTGAAGAGTCTAATGCTTTTGAAGAGAGTGATGATTTCGTATCTCCTGCTCATGATGCTTTGTTCAAGATTCATGACAGAGTTGTGGCTGAAGAGCTTCATGATGATGATTCTGAAGGAGGTCGCCAAGTCACTGCAAGGCTTCTTGTTCCTTCTGATCAAATTGGTTGTATTATCGGAAAAGGCGGACAGATTGTTCAGAATATTCGTAGTGAAACTAGTGCTCAGATTCGCATTCTAAAGGATGAACATTTGCCCTCTTGTGCTCTAAGAGCAGATGAACTTGTTCAGGTAATCTTGACTAGTTTTTTTATTTTCTTTTTTAGCTTCAATTTTTTGGGTTTATTTTTTACTAATTAGTAACGGGGTTAGATATCTGGAGAAGCTTCAATTGTGAAGAAGGCCCTATTTCAAATAGCATCACGTCTCCACGATAATCCCTCAAGATCTCAGCATCTGCTTACTTCTGCAGTACCAAATGTCTACACTTCTGGTGGTTCTCTCATGGCACCTAATGGTGCCCCAATTGTAGGACTAGCTCCACTTATGGGTCCTTATGGAGGATACAAAGGCGACACTTCTGACTGGTCAAGGTCCTTATATTCAGCTCCAAGGGATGAATCATCCTCAAAAGAATTTAATCTTCGATTAATATGCCGGACTGAAAATATTGGAGGTGTCATTGGTAAGGGTGGTGTGATAATCAATCAGATCAGGCAAGAGACTCGAGCTGGGATAAAAGTTGATAGTTCGGCTAGTGAAGGTGATGATTGCTTAATAACTATATCAGCTAAAGAGTATTTTGAAGACACTTTGTCTCCTACAATTGAAGCTGCTCTGAGGTTGCAACCCAGATGTAGTGAGAAGGTTGAAAGAGACTCTGGAATTATATCATTCACAACCCGCGTACTTGTTCCAACATCAAGGATTGGATGCCTGATCGGTAAAGGAGGAGCTATAGTTACTGAGATGAGAAGACAGACAAAAGCTAACATCCGAATACTTTCAAAGGAAAATCTTCCCAAAATTGCATCTGATGATGATGAGATGGTCCAGGTGGAGATTCTTGTCAAATTTCAAATATGGTTACAATTGATATGGATGATTGACTTTTTTTTCCCCACAGATTTCTGGAGATCTTGATATTGCCAAGGATGCTCTTATACAAGTAGTTACAAGGTTACGAGCAAATCTTTTCGACAGGGAAGGTGGAATGTCTGCTCTTCTGCCAGTTCTGCCATATCTTCCCTTGCCACCTGATAATTCAGAGGGTCTAAACTATGATAGTAGGGACAGTAAAAGACATGGTCGTGGCAATTCCTACTCTGGTTCGTATGGTGGCTCAAGTACTTTACCTTCTGGAGATGGTTATGGAAGCTATGGTGGTTCACTGGTATGTATAGATGTCTCTACCTCTCCATTTTTTAAGAAGGGAAAAGGTGGAAGCTGATTGATTATCTGTTTTTTGGTGTATTGTTTCATTCATTTATTACTTATTTTAATATTTATAGGTGGGAAGTGGTGGCAGTGCTTATGGAGCTTATGGCAGTTATTCTTCGGGACGGAGTGGTAGTTCTGGGTAATAATCTTTTCTCTTTGAGAAGTAGCTGCAATATCAAAATATGCCAAGGAAATCCTTTCCATATGAAAACAAAAACTTACTTTTCATATGTGACCTCTCCTGATCCTTTGGCTTCTTCTTTCACTAGGGGATCTGGACAAAATCATTCTTCTCGGCGAAGAAACTATGGTTACTAGTCTTTTAGCCACCTGGCAGGTATCTCTGTCTTATTGTTATTTACTTAAACGGGCAATTAGTTACCTAGACATAGACCATTATCCATACTTGCATCTGCCTGATAACTTTAACCTGTCCAGTCTCTACCTATACTTGAAGAATTCTGATACAACTGTTTTACCTCTGTTGCCTTGTCCCCTTCCCACAAAAAACAGCTTGAGAATCTATGAAGCCCCTGAAGCCAGCCAAGCCTACTACTGTCTCTTTGATGAAGCCTATTCTGCCTAAAACCGGAAGACCAGATGAACCAGCGTTTGACATTGACTCACACTCATGGCCCCCCACCTTGATGCTTCTCCTCTTATAAAGGAACCAAATGTCTTGTCTAAAGATCCTATTGGCTTTTTTTATCTATCCATGTCCACAGCTCCGAACAAAAATTGCCATGCTTTATTCTCTTATCTTGTACCCAGAAAAACCTATTAGCAATAATGCCTTTGCCAGTTTTTGGATTTCTTTTTCTTTTTTTTTCCCCCGGGAAAAAATGGTTACTAGTACACGGTGATCTGGGGAAAATTTCATTGTGTTTTTAAAAATATTGCGACTGAAATCTTATTACATGCTTTGCTGCTTACATAAATTCAGTGATTCATTCTGTAGTTTGTGGATTAGATCCACAAACTATCATATCTTCTGAAATGCAGGTGTACTATAACTTTATTTTTCCGACACATTTGAAGTATTCTATTTAGTGCTTTCTAGTTAGATGTCAAGTTAAAATGGTATATATTTTCCCTTTTTTAATGGAGGCTACCTGGGAGAAACTTGCGGGTAAGCAGCTGGGTCTTCATCATCTTGAAGTTGTATGCATTAAATTTTTTGTGCTCTTGTTTTCGGTCTATAGGTTTTTTTGGCAGGTTCATTCATATCAACCGTAAGGTAAAGATATGCTGCTAAGCTACTGCATACTTCAAGAAAAGGTGAATTTGTGTACAAATATGAAACATCTTTGTCCAATTTTTACATGTTAATGGTTGGTTGGAATTGGGCAGGTCACCATTTTCCTTTTTATAAGGAAGATAATGTTTTGAACTCTTAGCATATTATTGATGCCCTTTAGAGCCAATCACGATGTTAATAAAATAAAATAAAAAAATCAATTGATTATGGCACTGTTTGGTTATCCAATTAACCAAAAACTTGATCTATAGCCATTTCGGAGAGGAGTGACCAGGTCCCACGTACCAATTTCATCTCCACGTAATTGGTCAAACACTTGGTTGGTACAAATTTCTAGCCTCAACCAATCAAACTAGGGTTCATATCTTGATTGACTAGATCTCAACTAATATCGAACTTTCTAAACAAAAAGAACCTGTATATACATTATACCCAACTTTATGATCCCTCAAATCTAAAAGTTATTTTAAAAAGCGGCATTGGCATTGGCATAGCTATCATTTTTTTTGTATGAGATGTATAAAATTACAGGTTATGATTAAGATTATATTTATCGTGTAGATTTAACTTAAAACGATAATTTCATTTTTGATATATGAACTTATTGCAAGAATTTCTCATTTAAAATATAAAGTTATAACAAAAAAAGAAAAAAAAAATTTCCATCCACCATTTTTCTTACCGATAAATTCTTGACAACTTGTATCTCTTTGCTTGAAGTTGACTGTTTGGATAAAGCTTGGCCGTCGGATCATGATGAAGGTTACCAAGAGTATCAAAATTCCTCCAAATAGAAAGAGCAAACAAATAATTAAACAATACCCACAACAATATTTTCAAATAATATCAAGACTTTTAAAAGTGGTTGAAATTGAGGGAATCTTTGTTACATTTTGATGTAAATGTTAATACTATATATTATATAAATCCATATACTATAGTACCCACTTGATGAAATATAAATAAATGTCTACCTAAATGCAACCTTTATAATAATAGTTAATGTACATTAATAACATCTTCATTGAGTAAACCTATGTTTCAAAAGGCAGACACGGATCGAAGACAAAACAGTAATGACGACATGTTGTAGATTAAAATCTAATCTTCATTAAAAAAAGTCATTAACATAATATATGATTTTGTTTAAACAAAATAACAACTAATTACTAACATCATGACTTTGATTTAGTCATATACATATTATATATATCAAAATTCATAGTTTTTGACATTACTCATTTACCCACTGACCGACAGAGTAGATATCCTCAGCTCACTTGGAGGTCATATGATTAACAAATGAATCGTTCCTAGTCAATCTTTTAGACATTATTGAGCTCATTCATGATTCCACCACCCTCCACTTGGTTAAAACGAATGGTTTTTGAAGTACAATCTACGTACTATTTAGGTTGAGGAAGAGAGTTGTTGTAAGAGATAAGTTTAAAAGGAGAGATGAAAACTTGAAACTATTATACGTTTCTTTCTCTTTGTATCTTAACTTCGAAAATGAATTAAAAAAAAAAATCATTTTCTCTTTCTTTTTCTTATTTGTTTGTATCTTAGGAACCAACCCATTTGAAAATTTAGTATCATCTGTTGTCTTCTCTATTCGTTTGTGTGATTACTGATTAGATATTCACTCCCAAGAAGAGAGAGAGAGAGAGAGAGAGAGAATGGGAAACGTGGAGATAGAATTGCCTCCTGGATTTAGATTTCATCCAACGGATGAGGAGCTTATAACTCACTACTTAACACCAAAAGTCGCCAACAACAACTTCTTTGCTATAGCAATTGGTGAGGCTGATTTCAACAAGCATGAGCCTTGGGATTTAGCCGGTAAGTAATTCTCTTCATTCTTGTAATTATGTGTTACAGTTTGTTGAATGAATGAATAAATGTTGTGAAGGGAGAGCTAGGATGGGTGAAAATGAATGGTATTTTTTCTGCGTAAGAGACAAGAAGTATCCGACCGGTTCGAGGACGAATAGAGCTACTCAAGCTGGCTATTGGAAAGCTACCGGAAAAGATAAAGAGATCTTCAAGGGGAAAACACAGCTTGTAATTGGTATGAAGAAAACTTTGGTCTTCTACAAAGGTAGAGCGCCAAAATGCGAAAAAAGCAACTGGGTCATGCACGAATATCGGTTAGAAGGCAAATATTCCGTCGCCATAACCAAAACATTAAAGGTACGTACTCGATCCGTTTGTTAAGTGTTAGTATTCTATATGTTCACTATAAGATTAATTTCTTAACAGTTTAAACTTTTTTTTTTTTTCCGGCAGAGCGAATGGGTGCTCTACAGGGTGTTTAGCAAGAGAACTAATATTACAGGAGTAATGAATTCCAAGTCGTATCAGGAAAATCTAAACCCTTCTGAATTGTCACCACTCACGGACTTTTCTCACTTAACCTTATTTTCTTATTCTTCTACTCCTTCTACTCCTTCTTCAAAACCTTTACCTAAAACTTCGGTTCCAAGCTATCTACACTCTTCTCATAATGCACCATGCAATATTGATCGTTTCGTGAACAACCCGGAATCTGTATTGATGCCGAACCACTTCATCATAAAGATGTTGATTGAAAATCATGGACTGATCAATTCGAAAGAGAATAACACAAAGGGAGAGTTTTCAGAAGATAGGGATGATGACCCATCAACTAACTGCATTGATGGACAAGTACAGCAGCAGCCGCTTGATTGTGTTTGGAATTATTGAAAGTTTGCATTACTTTGAAGATTCTAAGCGCTTGTTATTGTGTTTGTATAGATTCTCTCCTGCAATAAAGATTGTAGGAAGCAGTGCATGCATGTCAAAATAGGTGATTATGTGAATTGATTAAAATGTATGGAAAAAAAATATAAAAAAAATATAAATATATATATATATATATAGTTCATGCTTTGGGTTGATTGGTAAGAGAAGTTTGTGTAAAATTGACGTATGTTTAAAATGTACTAGAGAATTATTAAATGATTGAACGACCAAGAGTGATTTACTTACAATACTTAATATTTATAAAAAGTATTTAACAAGTTATGAGTCTAATATATCTTATTTAGCAAAGAGATGAATATTTCTTCGATAATCACGTATTCACAAATTTTATATAAGGTTAATAGTTTTTATTTCCCACCTTATCGAAAATATTTTTCATTCCGCTTGGCCCTATCCCCCTTTTAAGGGTATTTTAATGATAGGTTCTATAAGAACTTGACGATTTTATTTAGTCAAATACCTGACGACAAATTCTTATATTCCTCTCATTATAGTATTTCTGAACAAGTTCATAGATAACAAGTTTAAAAATTTCTTATTGATAACGATATTGATGATAATAACGATATCGACCGTGACCTTGATATAAAGTTGGAACTTCTAATTATGTATCAATCTAACATAAATATGATTCATATAAATGGAAGTATATATAATAGATTATGAAGTAAGAACTTTACCAAATAAACTCATATTTCATGCATTTATTTTATCTTATCTAAATGAAAAGTGCGACGGTCTAAATTTCATATAGTCTATTTATATAGACCCGATTCCACTCTAATATAGCTATTACGTGTACAAGATGTACAAAATATTATTAACCCATTATCAAGTAGGACCTTATCTATCTATATAGAAGTAATTAAACATTAATTTCATACTTTTGTGTTTATACAATAATTGGTATCTACGTGGGGACCACAGTACCACATCAACCAAGCACACATCACCATTATTCTCAAAGCTTCTCGCCCACTATCTATGAAAGTGATGAGTTAAAAATATATATATATATATATATATATATATCCCATCAATATTATAATCCACACATCATAAACGACAAGAACTGAGTACTTATGCCCTAGCATGTTGGGCCGGCCCAGATGGTAAGAGAAAGAGTATAAACATTGTTTGTAACTATGTTGGACCAGCCCATCTCAATGTCTCGACCAATTACATTAGATGACGAGTTTCTGTGTTTTGGGTTATTACGAAAATTTCAAACAAAAGCCCATTCATTATTATGTGTGTCGCAATGATGTAGGTAAAATTTATCAATAAGATATGAAGCCTTATCTCGAGTTATCGTTAAAACGATGTCGTAGAATCTCTCAGTCTCCAAAGCCTAAAAAGGTCATTGCCGAATCCTTGTTGTTAACTTTTTTGTTTTTCCACTCTTCGTATAACTAAACTAGATTTTCCAATATCTAACCCACCAGTCTTCTCCTGCCACGTTGACATAATGGCCCACCTGTTTTCAATCACCGACAGCCAGTTCCACAGCTCATCATGTGCTCTCGATCTGTGGAGCTCGCCACGTGCTCCGATTGACCTCATCCATCATCAGCCACCTCTCTCTCTCTCTCTCTCACTGTCGTTTCTGCATCCGCTTTTTGTTTTCATTCTCGGCTCTCAATCGCGTCTGTCTTATCCCCATCCTCTTCAGCTCCCATCTTCCCTTAACCGCCCCCGGTTCTCTCTCGCTCTCTAGTTTTGAATCTGCAGATATTACTCAATCCGATTGACTCAGGCTATAGCTTGGCGATCCAGGTCGCGAATCAGCTCATATTTGTCGTTGCGATTTTCTTCTCCACGGCAGTTAAGCATCGCGCTTTGGATATAGAGATCAATATCTAGGTAAGCTTTTACTTAGCTCTTTTATTCTTTGATCTAAAACAATAGGGCACAATTGTTCTGTTGACTTGGGTGAATTTTTCTTCAGGGTTCTTCTGTGCATATGCATGTTGGATATGGAAATCATTATCTAGGTTTAATCACATTTCTGTGAGAATTTGTGAAAATTAGTTTTGATTCTTGTTTATATAGTTGACTTTTTTTCCTTGTGTTTCTGATTTCTGATCGAGTGATCCTAATTGGCGTTCGGACCTCTATATGTTTATCCGCACGTTATATTTGTATATAAAATTACTTTAGCTTGAATTTATTTTTGCAGGAAGAATGAAGAGTGTAAGAGATCTCTTTTCTCAGTTAGTATCCAAGTCATTGGTCTCATCTATATCGTTATCGGGAACTACGGGAAGTGACAGTCTATTTAATCAGGGAAATGGGGAATCTCGTACTGAAGGAACCGATGATCAAGGTATTGAGTTCATTCATTTTTGGGTATTGCTACTAGTAGTAGGTTCTATTAAGTTTTTTCTAATGCTTAAATCGTTTACTATAAATAGTGTAACCCTGCCATTATTGCAAAATTGAGAAAACTTTTCATTTTATGAGATTTGTCAATTGGAATGCATAATCAGAAGAGATTTTATTTTGCTGTTAGGTAACACGGCCAGTTTGGTACATACTCCTGCTCATAACGAGGATCAGCATAATCTCTCTTTGGAAAAGGTTGAAAAGATGGACCCTTTAGTGAAGGTTGAGGATCTCCAAGTTAAGTTTTTGCGCCTCCTCCAAAGGCTTGGGCAAACACCAAACAATATTTTAGTGGCAAAGGTTTTGTATCGAATCCACCTAGCAACTTTGATACGAGCAGGGGAATCAGATCTTAAAAGAGTTAATCGTGGAAGTAATAGAGTTCGAGAAAGAGCAATGGAACAAGAAGCTTCTGGCCTGCCGGAATTGGATTTCTCAATTAGAATACTTTTCTTAGGTAAAACAGGGGTAGGCAAGAGTGCTACTATAAATTCCATATTTGAGCAAACAAAAACAGCAACTAATGCATTTCAACCTGCCACTGATCGTATTGAAGAAGTAGTGGGAACAATCAATGGAATTAAGTTCTCCATAATTGACACCCCTGGTTTCTTACATCCTTCCACAAGCAATGTAAGGAGAAATAAGAAAATCATGCTTTCTGTGAAGAAATATATAAGAAAACACCCGCCAAATATTGTTTTCTACTTTGATCGCCTTGACCACATAAGCGTGGGCTATAGTAACTTCCTTCTTGTTAAGCATATAACAGAAGTTTTCGGGCCGGGAATTTGGTTCAACACTATCCTTGTCATGACTCATTCTTCCTCAGCTCTTCCTGAAGGACCTGATGGATATCCTGTCTCCTATGAGTCATATGGGACCCACTGTTCAGATCAACTTCAAAACCATGTACGTCAAGCAGTGTCTGACTCAAGACTTGAAAACCTTGTCCTTTTAGTTGAGAACCATCCACATTGTAAGAGAAACAATATGGGTGAAAAGGTACTTCCAGATGGACAGGTTTGGAAACTGAATTTCTTAACGTTATGCGTTTGTAGCAAAGTTTTGAGTGATGTAAACACCCTTTTGAGGTTCCAAGATAGTATTCAGCTGGGACCCACAACTTCTAGCCGGCTGCCTTCTCTTCCGCACTTACTCTCGTCTCTTCTAAAGCGTCAGGGCCAGCCAAGTTCGATTGTAGGGGACTATGAAACAGAACAGATTGTACTTTCAGAAACTAATGAAGATGAGTATGATGCTTTACCTTCAATCCGGGTCCTGTCAAACTCTCAGTTTGAGAGATTGACTAAGTCACAGAAAAAGGCATACCTTGATGAACTTGATTATAGGGAGACACTCTATTTAAAGAAACAATTGAAGGAAGAGTACAGGATAAGAAGGGAGAAAAGGCTCTCAAAGGATGAAAGGTTAATGAAAAGGAATGAAAATTCTGAGGATGAACAGGGTTCTTCTCCAGAGGCTGTTTTATTACCAGATATGTCCATTCCTCCAAATTTCAACTCAGATTGTCCTGTTCATAGATACCGTGGCCTTATTATAAGTGATCAGTTTCTTGTCAGGCCTGTTCTGGACCCACAAGGGTGGGACCATGATGTGGGATTTGATGGATTAAATTTCGAAACAGCTTTAGAGATAAACCAGAACATGTTCGCCTCAATAATGGGACAGCTAAACAAGGACAAAAATGACTTCAGCATTTTGTCCGAATCCTCAGCTTGTTATCACTCTTACCCTCATGGGCCTTCTCATACGCTTAGCGTGGATGTTCAATCTTCTAGTAAAGATTTAATATACACAGTTCATACCAACACAATGCTGCCAAGTTTTTTCCCGAGAAACTTTGCGGATTTCGGACTTTCTTTAACATCTTTTGGAAACAAAAACTACCTTGGTGCAAAGGTTGAAGACACTATTCTAGTTGGGCAGAGGTTTAAAGTCATCATGAAAGCAGGCTGTTTGGGAGGTGGAGAAGGGCATGGACAGGTGGTGAATGGCGGAAGTATAGAAGCGACTTTAAGGGGTGGAGACTATCCTGTGAGAGATGACAATATCACCCTGACAGCAACTCTTCTCTCTTTCGAGAAAGAGATGGTCTTGAGTGGAAATTTACAGTCTGAGTTCCGGATAAGTAGGGGTTCAAGAGTTTCGGTTAGCGCTAATCTAAATACGCAAAAAATGGGGCAGGTTTGTGTTAAAGTAAGTAGCTCCGAGCATTTTCAAATCGGGCTTATTGCTGCTTTTACTATATTCAAGATCTTGTTGAGGAGAAGGGAAAGGAGAAATGAGACTGGGCAGGTATCGTAGGAGTCGGGTACCATGATTTTGTAATGATACAGGGGAGTGTTGATAAATTGCACAGCATTTTTAAAGTTGAGGCAGAGAGGCTCCTTTTCTTTTTTCCTATAGAGCAACGAGGCTAATAATGTGCACAGTTTTCGGATAGTATGGCTCCATAACTCCATCGCAAATATGCGGTGGTACAACAGCCGGGTTTGGCAAGTACGCTCCATTCTTCCGGAATTGAGACTAAAAATCCAGTTTTTATCTTCAAACTTCAGTTTCGAACCGAAGTATACTTGAAAGAGTCATAGAATCGTATCTAGAATCCAGTTTTGGTGCAGTAAAGAATCTTCTAGCTGTAAGTATGTAACTAGCTCCCCTATCTATCGACCTTCCGGTTCCAGTTTTGACAAGACTCCCGTTTGCAAAGAACTCCTAACAATTCAAACGGGGAATGAATAATGAATGATACTTTGTAATAAATAACACCATCATTCTCGTTGTAGGCCACTCTTGAGTCTGAGGCATCATCAATTCATGCATGACCTTTTATTATATCATTCTTCCTCCCCTTGTTGGGGACTTTTATGAGAGAAACATTTTTAGATTCGAGATTAAATTTGGTTCATAAATTAAAATATATTAAATTATTTAAAATATATAATTAAATATGATATATTTATATTTTTAAACTAATAAATTAAGTTTAGTAGTTGAAAAATATGTCTATTGTGTGATTCATGAGAGATGCTCTTCCTTTCCTTTTGTTACGATTGCATTTACATTTTCCCTTTCGGTACTTAAATATGTATTTTTTATATGTTGGCTTTTGTGGCCCATGCAGGTCTCGAACCTGCGACCTTCGCGCCATTAGCACGACGCTCTAACAAACTGAGCTAATAGGCCAGGGGATGGAAAGTCTATTCTTGTTCTTGAAACAAAACCACCATATCTTAAATCTCCAATCGCTTCTAAAAAATCTTCACTTGATCACTTCAAATTTTATTATCTACACAACACCAAATTAATTACATGCATAATCCATGCAAACCATTAAAAACAAATTGACCAAAAACTAGACAAGACTAAGAAAAATCTCCTAAAAAAAAATTGAATTTTTCACCTAAGATTTAAGAATATACCCCCCCCCCCCCCAACCATTTTATGTTACAGAACCAACTTACTCAAAAAGAACCTTAAGTTACAGAACAAAAGACTTCATCTTCATCTTTGTATATATGGTCAAGGAGAAGAACCCCATAGAACCTCAGCAATAATGGTGGCAGCCTGAGCTTCAGAAACAGAGGCTTCCCTAACCCTAACCAGGATCTCCTGCTTAAACGCCCTCTTCTCCCTCTGCCTCAACCCTTCTCCCACCTCCAACTGCACTGCGAATCTTGCCACACAGCTCGCAAATGGCCGCGTCTCCTTAAACCCCTTTTCCTCATTCTGCGCCCCCCCCTCCCCCTCCTCCTCCTCCCCCCCCTCTCCATACTCCCCCATCTCAATCAAATCCCCACCCATTTCCGACCTCTGCAAGTCGACCAGTTTCTCCACCACCCCCTCCTCAATCATGGCTTCCACCGCCTCCTTTCTCCCAAAATACCCAATCTCAAGCACACAGTCCAGACCTACAATCTTCATCTCCATTTTCGACGAGCTCAACAAGCTTATGATCTTAGCTATCTCCCCATTCGCCTCTATCTCGTCCACTAGCGGCGATTTTATTAACCTGATCAAAGAACAGAGCACTCTCATCGAATTCGCGGACGCCATTCTTATCAACGCTTTCACTGTGGGACCCATCAAAACCTGACCCACGAACACGTCCTTGTTGAAGAAGATCAGGGCTCTAATGGCGGACGCAGCGTGTTCTCTGATTTTCATAGAGAAATTTTCTGGGTGAAAACAGAGAATCGATTCGAGCAGAGAGAAGAGCTTCGATTTTAGGATCAAATCTTGTAGCTCGCGATTAAACCCTTGCGAGAGGCGATTTTCGAACTGGGTTAGAAGTGTTACGAGGTCTGCTTCGTGGATCAAAGGGTCTTTTTCTAGGGCTTGAGTTAGATTTTCGATGCTTTCTCGATCAATCCAGGCTTGGATTTCTGACTCGATCGAACTCGCGACTCGGGAAACAGAGTGAGTCGTGGCTCGTCGAGTTAGGAAGGATCGGATGAAGTTGCGGGAGCGGGATTTTTGGAGGGTTTGGATTAGGGTTTTGAGGTCGGCGAGGTGGAGGGAGAGAGTGGAAAGGTTTGGATCTTTTGAGAGGATCGTTTCGGACTCCGTTCCGAGCTCTAGGAGCGCTCTAATGGCGGCTGAGTTGAACTCGTCCGAGTTGTGCCTCGTGTTGGTTTGTAAGTCGTGCGAGGCCTGTTTCAGTGCTTCTAGGACTCGTAGGACTCGCGGGCTGCCGTCGTCCATTGTTGGAGACTCTTCCATGGCTGCTCTAGAGAGACAGAAGAGAGAGAACTTTTTCGATGACTTGAGAGAAGGAAGTAAACCTCAACGACCAGTCATCGTGCTATAGTAATTTTGTAGTTGGTCTTTTATTTATATTTATATATATATTCAACATTATGAATTTATTTCATTATATATTTAATCATAATATAATTTAAATAGACTTAATTTACTATAACTAACAAATCTCGATTATCATATAAATATGATATATGATTATGTTATAAAATAAAATTCATTATAATTATAAATATTATTTATTTATATATAATAAATAAATAAATAATATAATATTTATAATTATATATCACGCATGTTTATATAAAAATTTCTCTTAAAAACATATATATATAGTAAGTCTTTTGAGTTGCATGAAATAAGGTCAATATTAATTTAAGGGAGAGACGTATAGAGTTATAATACTAATCAAGTCATTAACAAGTTAGTAATTAAAAAGAGGATTAGGGAATCCGAATATTCGGTATCGGACCTTCGCATATCATAAATGTTACTCAAAACTTACGTATCTATGATTACGACCATTACATAATCATATCCATTTTGTTTTCTTTTTGTAATTTTTTTTTATTTATTTTTTCCTATTATTATGACTTTTTTTAAATAATTAAATAAGAAAAATAATAGTAATACAAAACTTTTTATAAAAAAATTAAAATAAAATAGATAATTAATATAAACAAAGGTAGCCAACTTGGACTAGCTATGCCCAAAGCCGATACAACGATGACCAATGAAAATCCCTTTTTTTAAATACACAGAAGTTGGTAGGGCCTAAGAATTGAGGCATGGCCCACCATTGTCTGGTTAATCATGCATTAATTGCTTGTTTAATTTGTGAGGCCCATTATGACTGGGCCCAGACAAAGGCTAGCCTAATGGCCTGATATAATTGGGCCCGAAGTCTCTAGTCAAGCCCAGATTTCTAGTTTCACTGAAAACAAACCAAACATTAAGAAAGACTTGGCTCTATCCATTTTCACTCCATTTATGTTGTTAATTCCTATGATCACCACCTTGACCTTGCACCAACATAACAGTAATACAGTTTATGGTCTTGATCTAGATCAGATCAGATCATACTGAAAATCTAAAGCAGTTAAATAACAACCACCCCGGATTAAGCACCGACCGAGGAATCGGACTAAACTGTAATTTCCTCTGCAAAAAACTTGAGTATTTACGAAACAATTATATACACACATTTATAGAATTTCTTACATGAATAATACAATAGTTATAACTGAAATCATGACTTTCTGGTAATTGCTTCCCCAAATGTACTGATAAGCAAGCCTGCAGTATAATTCACCATCTGCAAAATTTACCGAAAAAATTCGGAAAAAATTCCAATTAACTAGGAATCACGGTAAATTGGCTGAGGCATCCACTTGAGGTGTAAGTTCAGTTTTCCAGATTTAGCCTCGTCAAGCTCAAAGCAGTCTTTATATTCCCCTTCTAAGATCACCCTGGTCAATGTCAAGATACATCGCCCCATATAATCCTGCAAAAATGAAAAACTTATATTAAAAAGATACATATACATATATATATATATGTAAATTCAGACGATTTTTTTTTACCTTCCCAAAAGTGTCATGGTCCCACACTTCAATCATAAGCATGTCATGCAATCCATCCTCAACAACAAAATCGAAAGTTTGATTCCAGACAGGATTCAAACTGTCATTGACAACCTAAGAACCAGAACCCTTTTAGATACATAGAGTATTAAATTATTTGGGATAGGAAAGTTTGAGATAATAATATAAAACTTACCCTAGTTTTGGTTTTGTTCTCTGATTTCTTCATGGTAAGTGTAACATATGGGTCGGACTTGCCCAACAGATCAGTTGCGGGCAAGTCTTCAGCTGATATCACGGTTACTGAAAGTACTCCCCTAACTATAACCTCCTTCCTCTTCTGAGTCACTTCTTTTTCTGTTTCAGTTGCTTCTAGTCCATTCGCCCGATTTTGAAGAACATTTTCTAAAGAGGTCATTGATGTTTTCGAGGCAAAAGGGTTGGTAAAGCTATTTTCCATGCCAAATGGACAGTACAAAAGCTCCAAATGCACCTATATAAACACACACACACAGACAAAAAAACAAACAAACAAACACATGGGTTAAACCAAAGAAATGAATTGGGCCCAAGTTTGCCTTAGCATTTCTATGACCCCATTTTCCAAACTCAACGGTCAACACTCTTAAATAAATGCATTGCAGTGATTTAAATCTAATCTTATACTAAATATCCAGTTCCAGAAATCAGTTCTAAAACCGCTAAGGCAAGCTGAACCTTAAACTTTAACATGGGAGCATGTTACTCTTGCAGACTAAAAAATGACTCAAAAGTAAATTACCAATATCAATTCGAGACTCACAGATATCACAGCTATTCTTTACCATTTCCTTTTTTTTAGGAAATAATGAAATGGGAGAATTTGTCAAGTTAGAAATAGAGATTTCCATGTGAAAAGATAGAAAATTAAGAAAACCCCCCTGAGATGAATAAAATTTAAGACAAAGGATAAAAAACAAGGGAATTTTATAATGAGTCTCACCTGTCCCCTGTTTTTGGTATCTCTTTGAACCTCCAAATCTTTAACCAGCTTTAACCACACATCTTTCACTTTACCAGGTTGAAGTTCACTTAATTGTATATGAGCACATCCAATAAACTCAGGTGGTTGAAGGCCTTCATCGTCATAAATTCTCACGACCAAGTGTTGTGTGGATGCATCTTCTACCACAAACTCAAAGTGTTCGTTCCAGACTGGATTCAAATCATTGTTCTGTAGAAGGAGAATAGTATGGGGATTATCTTTTTTCCAAACCCAAGAATGAAGACAACCACACACAAGATAAAAATAAAAATAATATTACATCTTACAATTGTTTTGCTGGTTTTCATTCTGTCTCGTATCGGTCTTATATATACTACAGCATATGGATCAGATTTCCCAACCATATCTTTATTTGTCAACTGCTTGGCTTGCACAAGCTTCACCTCCAATATTCCAACTGGCTTCATTTCCAAGTCACTGAACAACACGAATCATCATTATGAAAAATGATAAAAAGGATTGTAATCTATATTGGAAAACTCGTTCTAATATTATTTCAACATTCCCAGCGTGTATAAAAAAAGGGCTTATTATGATACATACCTGTAATCACCAGGTATGATTGGAATAACTTTCCTAACAGGCCATGTAATAGAATCTTCAATGGCATCACGAATAGACCCCTGCATTAACATTCGGTGTAGATTATTATAATTCAACATTTTGCAACCGGGAAAAGTGTTACATTCAAGACTTTACAACTTAAGGATTATTATTTTATTTTTTTAAATGCAACTGTAAGAGAGGGAACTGATCAATACATCGAGTAAAATCGAATCAAAGTATCAAACCTCGATTAAATCATAAAGCCCAGGAATTGTTGATATATCGCCGCCGATAACTTTTAGAGCAAAATCCAACTTTTTCTATTAAAAAGAAAAAGAAAAGAGTCAAAATCAATATCAAAGTGCTTGGCAATGTGGATAGGGAGATGTACCACACCTTTTGCCGCAGAGAATAAGAAACGGCACCAAAACATGGGAACTCATCAACTAATGGCTTAAAAATCAACCTGAAAACTCCAGTGAATCCAATGTCTTTCACCTAGAGCAGAAAAGTAAAATTCAACATTTAGTTTTTAAAAAAAATATCAACATATAGGAACTCGCGATTATACAGGAAATCAGTAACTTTATTTTCAAATTCAGTTCAAGTGTGCTTGCCCGAATGCATTATACAACAACTCATTTCCTACCATCATTAAATTTTACTGTCAAAAGCGAATCTGAAGTAAATTTTTTCTTTGTAAACTTCATTTCTTTGTAAACTTCATACAAGTGACCCTTACTTCACCCTTCCAAGAAATCATTATGAAAAGAGGCTACTTTTTTGTTATAACAAAAATTGCTCACAAATTCATTGTAAGAGTAGCAGAACTTAAGAACTTTACATCTTCCATGACAAAACCCAGAATGTATTTTCTCAAGTTATTTCACATTATTGTAGTTAGTATATACTTTTGAATCAAGACAATCATGTGAAGTAAACCAATAGGGCGTAAAAGGGCAGTAAGATTTTAAAATTACCTGCACAGGCAGGCCGACACCAAGTCTAGTCTTGATATCAAGTATAATGCTTGGATTCCCATCCCATTGCATCTCCAACTCCATAGTAACATTATCTCCTCCATCTTCTATTATCGAAACTCCTATAGAAGTATAATCCAGTTTATCACAAGATTATTCTAAAACCCACTTATTATTGAATCCAATGGACTAAAAGAAGTCAAAACATGATCGAAAAACAAAAGCAGCCAAATTGTTGTACAACCAAAATCAAGCAAACATGAAACAAACCTGTGAATTGTGGAGCTACAGTTCCAAGTGTGAACTTAGAAAACTTCAAGGAAGAAAGTATAATCGGTCTATACTGTTCAAGAACAGGCTCAACAGAGGCTCTTATCAGCTCAGAAGCAGCCTACAAATACCAAAACAATAAATTAAATAATATATAACATAATAATTCATACCCTAAAATAAGTAAATGAGTAGAAAAAGCTGAGAAACTTAACCTGATCAACATAGGGCCAGATCTTGGTGAGGTGAAGATTGATCCAAGTCAACTGCAAGTCAGAAAAAAACCGCAATGTCAGTCTCGACTTGAAATTAACGAACAGAGAAAGAGAGAGAGAGAGAGAGAGAGAGAGAGAGAGCTCAACTTCTGGCGCTGTGAGAAGACGACCCAAGACGGATAATACTGAGGAGGAAATATCTTTCTGGAATCTTCAACCGTCATTCTAGCAAAAGCAGCAATCGTCGTAGCCAAATCTGACCGGCGCTTGGACCGGGCGTTCTCCGATCGAACGAATCCAACAATCAGAGCTAGCCCAACCGCTATTCCAATCACTAGACCTAGCAGGAACGCCATTTCAGCTCTCCTCTCTACTGTCTACTCTCTCTACTCACTCCCTAGCTCAGCTCGAACAAGGCGATCGAAAGTGGATTTCACTGTTTACTTGGTTGTTCATGAGGAAGAAGAAAAAGAAGAAGGTGGGGTGGGTGATGAGGTCATGATCTTTGTGTGCGAGAGAGACAATCCGATCCCTCGTCGTTCGTTACAATCAAAGACTTTGTACCAGAGCCGACATTTCGCGCTGTAAATATGAAGTGTCGAAACTCGAAGAGTCCGCAAAGCAAGATGTCGCTTGCCGACCATCTAATCAAACCTACTATACGTATGAATTGCCTTCTTTTTTTTCTTTTTTTTTTTAACTTTTTTTAATCAAATATAATCACTAACAATTATTAAAGTTTTAAATTACGTTTTAATTTCTCAAAATCATACGTATATCGAACCTAATTATTATTATATAATGTTTCATTGGGATAAATTAACCCAAATTCAAACTAATATTATTTTTTTAATAAGTACGAGAAAATATTATGAGATGTATTTAATTCGTAATAAATTAAATAATAATAAATATAATATATAATATTTATATTTATGATTATAATTAATTGATTTATGATATGACTCTATATATAACTAGTTACCAATGTAGTGCAATCAAAGAGAGAACAAGAACCCCAATTAATCAGGTACCAAAAAGAAGTAAGCAATCTTGATCTTTAATTCTCTTTGTCATGATGAGCACTCCTCCTGTTCCTCCTCATCAATCTCCTAATCCTCTTAACACTTCCAGAATTGCTTGCAAGAAGAATAAGTGTCTCGACAAAATGGCAATAACAGCTAGATCGCACCTTCTCGGTCTCATTCCGATAACGGTAGTACTAATATTAGTACACATCAGTTCCATAAGCACGGAGGAATATGATATAAAACCAAGTCCTTACAAGGAGTTCTAGCTTTTCAAAACCACTTCCGAGCTCAAGATAATGATATACTCATTGCTACCCTCCCGAAATCCAGCACCACTTGGGTTACAGCCTTGACATATGCCTTCTTGTACCCTGCTTCGAAATGGAGGTATATGCCAAAGGAGAAGGCGAAGCTACTCATGATCCGACCACCTTGTTGTCTCCTAGGCACTTCTCTTCTCACGTGCAATGGGTTTCCCTCCAGGAATCTATAAAGAACTCGGCTTGCAAGATTATATATTTGTGTAGGGACCCACCCAAAGGACACTTGTGTTTCGCTTTGGCACTTTGTGAGGATTAAACCCGGTACCATACGCTACGACTCGATCGAAAAAGCTTTTGAAATGTATTGCGAGAGAATGCATATGAGTGGGCCCTCACTCAAATGCTCGGTTACCGAAAGGAAAGCCTAGAGAAACCTGAAAAGGTGTCTTTCTTCAAGTATGAGGATTTGAAAGAGTGACCGGTTTTCCAGTTGAAGCGAATCGCCAGCTTCTTGGGTTGCCCTTTCTCCGAGGAAGAGGAGGAATAAGGGATGGTGGATGACATAGTGAGGTTGTGTAGCTTTGATAGTTTGAGTAATTTGGAAGTGAACAGAAGTGGGAAGTTTCCAAGCGGAGCTGCATGTGACGTTTTCTTCCGTTGCGGGGAGGTCGTAGATTGGAAGAATTACAAAACAGAGATGGGAGAACGTTTGGACCGTATTACTCAACAAAAGCTCAACCGTTCGGGATTGAAGTTTAACTAGTTTGGTCCGTACTTACGGTTTGTTATCTCTTGTTTGTTTTCTAGCAACTCCTTAATCATTTGAATAAGCTAATTGATTCTAATGCTATGTGTGAGTCTGTCACTAGTATGAGCCTACGCCAACTAGTTATCGGGAACCATTTTTATAAAAATCCATAATCGAAGATCTAATCTAATCTATACAAAAAAAAAAAATCGGTAATTCAATTCTTTGCCAATTAGTTTCCTATAATGACATCATATTTATCAAGACCCCTTCATCTCCGAGTTTGAGCAAACTACGACGAAGCTGGAATTCAAGGTCATCTCCGCCACCATGACATCTTGACCATTTCTCATTTATGGACTATGCTCTTATCACTATGAACTCTTATGGGTTCATGTTTGGGACCAGAGGGGATGTAGACGATGGGCTTTTAATCTGTTTGATAGAAGTCCATAAGCAATTAATTGATGTGACATTTTGAACTAATTAAAGGAATTAACAAAGTGTGGCCACAAACAAGCATGGCTGTGACACGTCGGATTCGAAACTTGAAAATGTGAACAAAGCATGCAAATTTAAATTGATTAACCTTATAAATTAGTGTATTAGGTTCTTAATTATTAATAAGAAGTCATTTACTTATAATTATTATTTTCTTGATGATTAATCAAATCTCTATCTAACATCATTGATTTCTTACTTTTTCCATAAGAAAAGTAGTGGATTTGTGGTCCAATACAACTCTTTCTTTCCTTCTTTTTTTTTTTTTTTTAGCTTTCAAAATTTGAAAACGTGTTTAACTAAAAATTAACATGATATTAACAAGTTATTTGATCACGGATTTATTCACTTAAACCCCTTTATCACTTTTGAAAGATGTGACTTGTATCATAGTTATCATGCCTTAATTCATTACGTATATAATTCATGAACCATTCTCTTTCGATAAAAATATGTTAACAAACGAGTTATATATTTATAAGTGAACTGAACTTAAATCGAATATTATTCAAATAACTTTAATCTCTTCTTGATAAAAAATTTGATATATTTTATTACAAAAATAAACTCTTTCTTATTCTTGTCTTTACCAAAAGTATGCCAAAGTTAAGGTAATTTGCATTATAATAAAATGACCACCTAGGATCCTAGAGTACCATATTGTTATCTTAAAAGCTTAAGAACATTCAATTATTTGACATTGCACCCATCCTTTGGATAAATGTAGTAAGTAAAGAGCATAAAGTAACATTTCTTTTAATGAAGTATGGCATTCATGGTGTCATAAAATAAGTGGATCCAAATCTTCAACTTGTACTATCGACTCCAATTATAAGCGTCAATTAAGTTTATGATTAGAGCTTGATTACATGTTTTAGTTAAAATGAGTATATGATTACCTTTAAATATCCTGTTACACTAACTTTAGAAATTAACAATGTTTAGTCCATTCCTCTTAGACTTAATTCTTGCTCTATCTCGACCTTATGAATCTTTTAATTTCTTAATCTCTCTTTTATAAAAAAATAAAATAAAATTCTCTCGATAATAAATATAATTCTATTTACACTAACATGGAAAACCAAAAAAAAATTCCTACTCCTCCAGGTTAAGGAAGTTTCTGACTCCCCTTGTCAAATCATCGAACAATCACTTTCTTCCACGAAAGCATTCCTCCTCCTCTACGCTCAGGAAGTTTCCGGCTGAAGAAGCATTCCGACTCTAATTGTCCACAAAAAAGCAATAGGATGTTGACAGTTAGTTCGGTTAAACTAATGGTCGTTTCATTTAATACTATAAATATATTTTATAAAATATGAGAAATTGTAAAAAAGAAATGAATGAATGAAAGAAATGGGCATAAATATTAAAACTGAAATGCGAAATAAATAAATAATTTTTAATAATATTTGTCCTTGTCATTTTCTGTCCGTTGAAAAAGAAAAGGAAAGTAGTAGTAGTAGTAGTAGTAGTAGTAGTAGTAGAAGAAGAATTCAACTCAACCATGACCTCAGTATAACAACTATCCCCCTAAAACCAGAGAAGAAGAAGAATTCAACTCAACCATGACCTCAGTATAACAACTATCCCCCTAAAACCAGAGATACTCCCAAAAAAGAAAGGAAAAACAAAAAAAAACATGACCTCGACCACCATCAATGGCAACAATGCTGAGCAGGAATCAGTCATCGTCCCCTTACTCTCGTCTCAAAGATCAGCTCCCAATTCTTCATCCCAAGTGGCCATTGTTGGCGCCAATGTTTGCCCTATAGAGAGCCTTGACTACGAGTCAGTCTTCTTCTTCTTTTTTTTTTTTTCGTTTTTATAAAATTTGTTCTTTTTCTGGGTTTTGGGTCATGGAATTTATGTGGGTTTTGCTTGATTTTGATTGCAGATTGTTTGAAAATGAGTTCTTCAAGCAGGATTGGAGGAGTAGAGGAAAGCTCCAGATTTTCCAGTACATATTTATGAAGTGGCTCTTGTGTTTTCTGATCGGATTGATCGTTAGCCTTGTTGGGTTTTCTAACAATTTAGCTGTTGAGAATATCGCAGGAATCAAGTTCGTCATCACCTCTAACATGATGCTTAAGAACAGGTTCCTCACACCCACTAAATTTTTCCTCTAATTTTCTGTTTGTTCTGTTTGTTTTGAAGGAAAATTTTGGTTGATTTGATTTTCCCTTAAATCAGAAAGTGGGGAGCCGTTCCAGCTTCTTTCTAGATTAGATTAGCGCGTCTTTTAATTGAAATTTGAATGATTGATTTGAGTTATATAGGAAAATACTGATGGAAAATTGGGGATTTCTTTTCCAGGTATCTAATGGCTTTTACTGTATTTTCCTGTTCCAATTTGGGTCTCACTCTCTTTGCATCTGTTATCACCTCATTTATCTCCCCGGCAGCAGCTGGTTCAGGTATTCCTGAAGTAAAAGCCTACTTAAATGGCGTAGATACTCCTGGAATATTCACAGTCCAAACATTGCTCGTCAAGGCAAGGTTTCTCTCTCTTTGCTTGATCTACATGGAGATTTAAGACAGTCTCATATTCTCTTACTGGCTGAAAATGGGCAGATAATTGGAAGTGTTTCTGTGGTGTCATCATCTTTGTATGTGGGCAAGGCAGGGCCCATGGTGCATTCTGGTGCTTGTATTGCCGCATTGCTAGGTCAAGGTGGGTCGAAGAGCTACGGTTTGACATGGAGATGGTTACAGTATTTTAAAAATGATAGGGATCAGAGGGATCTTATAACATGTGGAGCAGCTGCTGGGATTGCTGCCGCTTTTCGGTCTCCGGTCGGTGGCGTATTGTTTGCTCTTGAAGAGATGGCATCTTGGTAAAAAAAAAATTTTAGTTTCCGTTCTGTTCATTGTTTGAATCTGGAGTTTGTGCAATTTAGTATTTTAGTTAGATTGTGATTAGATAGATTTTTGTGGGTATAGGGAGCTTCATCAATATACATGGAGTAGAATACTTCTCTGGCTACGATCAAGCCACATCAATATCTTTCTGACAATTTTAAACTTCCACTGATGATGTGGCTTGATCCTAGCTGCAAGAGTATCTACTCCATGGGGTAGTGCAGAATTCCTATATGAAATTCAGATCCAAACTGCAGTTTGAAACGCCTGACCAAAATGCATCCTTAGCTAATATCCTCTCTATCCAAGCATATAATAGCTCCATTAAAGTGTTTAGTTATCTTCTTGCAGGTGGAGAAGTGCTCTTCTCTGGCGAGCCTTCTTCTGCACTGCTATAGTGGCACTTATCCTACGATGGCTCATAAATATTTGTTCACAGGGAGAATGTGGATTGTTCGGTACTGGCGGGCTCATAATGTTTGATCTCTACTCTGAAACCGTTTCATATTATCTTTCTGATGTCCCTCCTGTACTCGCCCTTGGAATCATAGGAGGCATCTTCGGAAGCATATACAATTTTCTTCTTGACAAAGTCCTCCGTTTATACACTCTCATAAACGAGTAAGTCCCCTCAAAAAAATTCTTACAAACTCTAAGCCAACTTCATTCTCTTAATCTCAATCTCTATCTCTCTCACTGTTTTTTGTTTTTTGTTTTTTTCTTTTTTTTAAGGAAAGGAATTGCTTACAAGATTATCCTAGCATGTTCGATCTCGATCTTCACATCATGTCTTCTTTTCGGACTACCGTGGCTTGCGACATGCCAACCATGCCCTTCTGATGCAACCGAACCCTGTCCCACAGTTGGCCGGTCTGGTAACTACAAGAAGTTTCAATGCCCGTCTGGTTATTACAATGATCTCGCCAGTCTAATCTTCAACACAAACGACGATGCTATCCGGAATCTCTTTAGTGAGGACACGGATTCCGAGTTCCAATACTCCTCAATGGCCATATTCTTCTTCGTTTGCTTCTTCTTAAGCATTCTCAGTTACGGAATTGTTGCTCCGGCCGGTCTCTTCATTCCAGTCATAGTAACTGGAGCTTCTTATGGACGTTTTGTCGGGATGTTAGTCGGTTCGAATTCAAACCTCAACCATGGCCTATTTGCTGTTCTGGGGGCCGCTTCATTCCTTGGTGGGTCCATGAGAATGACGGTTTCGCTTTGCGTCATTATTCTCGAACTAACCAATAACCTCTTACTCCTTCCCCTTATAATGCTTGTCCTCCTTGTCTCGAAAACCGTAGCGGATGCTTTTAACGGAAACATATATGATCTTATCATGAAAGCCAAGGGACTTCCTTACCTAGTAACACATGCAGAGCCGTATATGAGACAATTGACTGTAAGTGATGTCATCATTGGCCCACTTCAAATGTTTCAAGGGATCGAGAAGGTTCGTAATATCGTGGATGTGCTTACAATGACCCGGCATAATGGCTTCCCAGTTGTTGACGAGCCGCCTTTTTCTGAGACACCAGTATTGTTTGGGATCATACTTCGAACTCATTTGATCACATTGTTGAAGAAGAAGGCATTCTTGTCGGCTCCAATTTCAACTGGGATCAATGTGTTCACGCAATTTTCGGCGGTGGATTTTGCAAAGAAGGGGTCGGGTAATGTTGATAGGATAGAAGACGTGGAATTGACCGAGGAAGAGATGGAAATGTTCATAGATCTACATCCATTTTCTAATGCCTCCCCTTATACCGTTGTGGAGACTATGTCACTTGCTAAGGCTCTTATACTTTTCCGAGAAGTTGGGTTAAGACATCTTCTTGTGATCCCTAAAATATCGGGCGTAAGTAATTTCTGTCCCATTTCTTTTGTTCTTTGCATTTAATTTATGATTTCAATATTTTAAAAATATTCTAATCTTGTATTTAAAAAACAGAGATCGCCCGCAGCTGGTATTTTGACACGGCATGATTTTATGTCGGAGCATATATTGAGCTTGCACCCATTGCTTGTAAGAAGCCGCTGGAAAAGACTACGGATTCGGTTTAATCCTCTACGGAAGATCTTCTAAAAAAAGGTAAAGAAACTCTGTCATTTTCGATCATTTAATATATGATTAACTTGAGATGAAAAGAAAATCGATGAGAAGAATTACTCTGTACACGCTACGAAGACAGCTCGTTTTTCGGCCATCAATATTGATCGGGTTCTCGGAGGAGCAGAAGTTTAGAGAAGAAGAAGAAGAAGGGTTGTAGATTCATGGCACATGGAGGATCAAGGCAATACAGTAAATGGGCAATTTTTATTTGTATCTGTATGTGAAAAGTTCACTCTCCCTCCCTCTCTTTTCGTTTGTTTGTCGTACAATCAATCAACAATGAATGACTCATGATCAATTGACACGTTATAAGTAGAAAATGCCATTTTTTTGTGTTTTTGTTTTTGAAGTATTCCAGCCAGTCGCATTTCCGATTATTAACACCCGATCAATCATTCTCAAGTCCAAATAGATGTGTTTCTAGACAGCATGTGTGACCACCCACTTCATTTTTATATGTCTTAAACAAGAACTTAAATAAACAAATTTAAAAAAAAAAAAAAAAAAAAAAAAAAAAAGGAAAATTTGTTGGCAATCTGAAACGGATGAGCAGTCAAACCTAAAATGGCAGATAAGCCAACTTTCTCAAAATCTCAACTGCCACTCAACCATTTGTTCTGTTTTGGAAGCAATGTTAACAATGTTGTCTACAACAAGATCTTGCTATAAGTCCTATCCTATTCTTAAGAGGAAAAGATACTCCAAACTTTGTGTATGAATTTAGTTAAGAAATAGGGAACAGTAATCATTAATTAGTAACAATATATCTAGAGATTAATTGTTAGGTTGGAAAAGGTTATAATCTCCCAACCGGTTTTTAGACCACCAAAGAACCGGTTCAATTGGACACCTAATTAATTGTTCCTCCAAGAATCAAGACACAAAATTAGAACTTGGATTCAGTTCAAACTATACATATCCGAACTTGTTTGAATCTATGATATAAAATTAATTTAAATCTTGATCTAATCATTTATATAATATCATATCATTTTATGAAAAATTTTGAAATTTTTTTTTATATTATTTAATAAATAAGCTGAAATAATCATATAAATATTTTTTATTAAATGACGTGATATTATAATAATTAGATCAATATTTAAATCAATCTACCGAATTATATATATATATATATATATACAAAGAAAAAAAATTGCTACTTATGATATTAGGTTTTTTATTTTATTTTAATATAACAAAAGTATTAATAAATAAGTTAGATAAGACATATGTAGTAAATC
Organism: Coriaria nepalensis; assembly: GCA_027186245.1. Lineage (NCBI taxonomy): Eukaryota > Viridiplantae > Streptophyta > Magnoliopsida > Cucurbitales > Coriariaceae > Coriaria > Coriaria nepalensis. The sequence goes on along the minus strand of CP114496.1, from coordinate 9,007,021 downwards.
AATGGTAATTAGTGCTTATTTTTTTAATAGAGAAAGTGAAGTTATTAAAAAAAAAAGAAAAAAAAAAGATAAATAACTTTCTTTTTTTTTTTTTATCGCCTTAATTATTAAGATTTATTCAATTATTTCCTTATATTATGAAAATATATATTTTATTTTACCACCTTAAATTATTATATTTAAGTCAATAATATATTTTCAATAGCTCAATTAGAAATATAAATTGACGTTTAATTCATAATTTTAATTACTTTTTAACCTTTTTTTTATGTTTACATAAAACATACTTTATTCATTTTCATTTTCACTCATTAATTTGTAACATTTTATTTTATTTTTTTGACCCACAACACTCTAATCATTTTCATTTTCATCCAATTTAATATCACATCTGCCCCACACTCACTGTTAAAAATAAAGAAAAACAAGCCAAAATTTCTTTAATAAAAAACATCGAAGTTTATATATATATATATATATATATCAAAATTAAGAGTGAATACTGATGAAGCTAGTCATAGCCAAAATCAGGCAAACCTGCTTACCTACAATGAAAAGGGGGCAATAAATTTTACCGTTGGGGCAGTTGTGAGCATCAACCAAACTGCACAAATATTAAATAACACCACAACACCACAAAGAGAACACATTTACGTGACAGAGACAACTACATAAACAACAAATAACACTTGGGTTCTTACAAGTTAATTACAATCCCTGCAAAAAAAAAAAAAAAAAAAAAAAACCATCTCTCAAGCCCTCTCCCTTTACATGAATCTTGTTGCCCTTTAAACCATATCATGCAAGGAAGATGAGTTTCAGAAGAGGATCAGGAGGTGGTGTTGTTTGGAAGAAAAGACAAGAAAAGAAAAAGAAAATGATCGAGCAAATGGATGATCATCGGGATAAGGGTAGTAAGGATCATGGCAAGAAGAAACGATATGGGTTGGTTTCATTCAGGGATTTGCCTGATTACATGAAAGACAATGAGTTCATACTCAATTATTACAGAGCTAATTGGCCTCTCAAACAAGCCCTTTTCAGCGTATTTTCTTGGCATAATGAAACTCTTAATGTCTGGACGTATGTCATTAACTAATTTTTTCATTCTCTTTTTTCTTGTTCTTGTTCGTAATTATGAAGTGGGTATGAATTAAGTTAATCCAATTGCAGGCATTTACTTGGATTTATCTTGTTTTTGGGACTGACTGTGTCCAATTTGATGGAAGCTCCTCAGCTCATAGATCTCCTAATTGGCTTTCTTACCAGGTTTTAAGACTTGATTTCTAGTTTGTATTAGTTAATTACTTATAAATTTATAAATATTAAATTATCGATTAATGAATAATTTTTTAACTTTATTTAGAAACAAATTAAATATGTAAAGTTAATTTGGTAAATATAAAAGTACTCTATATCAAGAAATTAGTGATTGAGTTAAGAAATATGTTTTATGATGTATGTATTAGATAGAGAGGATTCTTAAATTCAAACTTTTCTTTTTAATCGATAAATATAACTCCATGTTACTTGTACCGTCTTATGACATGATCGGCATAAGAAGTTAAACATTCATTATTTATCTGAATACTTGATTAATTCATAATCTAATACAATTTTATTGAAATTATTATTATTATTATTTTCTATTTTTTAGTAGTTCAAGATTTTGTGACTATGTACTATGATTAGTAGTAAGGTTGTACATATGTTTTTGAACTTGTTACAGATCTATCATTTTTGGGACACAAACAAATGCTTCTTCTAGTTTCAAATATTTCATTTCGGTAAGATACTTACTATATTATTATATAGATTATCTTAATTATTAACCTATGTTAGTGTTTTAGAAAAGCTTAATTATTGATTCAATTTATTGCAGGGGACATTAAAACATATTGATTACAACCAAATTACAAGTGACCATCATCAAGAATCAATTGCTTTTGATCCATCACCTCAAATTACAACTAGTACACCCCATTGGCCATTCTTTATTTTCCTGGCCGGCTCAATGTTCTGCCTCCTCTCAAGCAGCGTTTGCCACCTCTTCTCCTGCCACAACCATCACTTAAACCTCCTCCTCCTCCGCCTAGACTTCGCGGGAATCACCGTCATGATCATCACCTCCTTCTTCCCTCCAATCTACTACATCTTCCAATGTGAACCCCAATACCAACTCCTCTACCTTCTAGGAATCACCCTCATGGGCATTTTCGTCATTTCATCCTTGCTCTCACCTGCGCTTTCGACATCAAAATATAGAGGGTTTAGAGCTTGTTTGTTCTCGTCCATGGGCCTTTTGGGGATTGTACCGGCAATTCATGCGCTCGTTGTTAATTGGAGCAATCCTCGCCGGAATATCATGTTGGGTTATGAGGCGGCCATGGCAGTGTTTTATCTCACCGGAGCTTTGTTTTACGTGAGCCGGGTCCCGGAAAGATGGAGGCCTGGTTGGTTCGATTTGGCGGGCCATAGTCATCAGATTTTTCATGTCTTGGTTGTGATGGGTGCACTAGCTCATTATGGTGCTGCTCTTGTTTTGCTTGAATGGCGTGACACTTATGGTTGTGAAAAAATATTCAACTAGAAGACATGTTCATAAATTGTTTGTCCCCCTTATTTTTAATCTTGTCGGTATATTTTTTGTGTTTGATTTCATTTGTGACATATTGATTCAAAAAATCTAGATTTCAGCTCTTTCTATTTCATTTGTGTGGCGGTGATACAGTTGTTTTCGTGTTCAACTGCTAAACTCCAGAGGTTTGGGGGATTTAGAGAGAGAAGAAGACTTGGGGGAGAGAGAGAGAGAGAGAGAGAGAGAGAGAGAGAGAGAGAGAGAGAGAGAAGCTTATCATTTTTCATTAATTCCAATCGAACATGTTTCATAAACACTAGATGTATGCTCAGAATTCTGATTCAAAGTAGAAACTAGGTTACTACCTAGTCATATATAACATGTAACTATAATATCAAACAGGAGAAAACTATAATTTTAGAAGCACTTTTATAAACATATGGACATCATCACATTACTAGTCCAGGTACACATATATAGGTGGTTCTTGACGACCATCATCTCATGCGATGAAATGTTATATGACTTAATCATATAGTATGTAGTGTGTTTTATCTGCCATCATTAACTGAGGAACATATATAGATGATTTTTGAGTACCATCATCTCCTGTGATAAGATGTCGGGATCATCGGGTTAAGGTGCAAGTATATATATGACTTAATTGTATAATATGTAATATGTTTTAGCCGCTATCATCAGCTCAGGATTCGATAAGATATTCGGTTAAATGCTGCCACGAGTGCAACCCATGTGCTTAGCCGTTACTGTATATATGTATTGAGGTTGGAAACATGATCAGCACAGGCTTTACAAAACTTGATAATTCCGAGCATCCATCTAGAAAAATGAGGTTTAATTAAAGCGAATTTTGATTTATTTACAATAACAGCACCAATTAAGATATATTGAACTACGTGATTGGTCAATTCCAAAATTAACACAAAAATTACAATAATCTAAGGTCATGTTTGCCAAAATTTGGCACTAGCTTTACTTGGGCGTTTGGTTCACACATATAATATCTCTCTCTCCGAACATATCTTCTATTCTTAGCTTATAACTAGCTCTAACTAATAGCTATGGCGGCGGTAACAAATTGGTGTCAAACACAGCTTACAATAATTCTATCTTCATCTCTTCTTCTTCTCTTTCTTTTCCTCTTATATTCCTCCTCCTCCTCCTCCTCTTCTTCTTCAACAAATAACCCAATAAACCTTGTTGATATCTTTTCACACACTATCAATATTACTACAAATACTACTACTTCTTCGTTAATAAAAACCAGTCTCATACACCATGAAATCATTGAAATCCCACCCACCTTGGCGCCATCATCAGCTTATCTGTCGACCAAAACCCAGAAATCTACCGAACCGATAACTAACGTTACGGTACTACTAGCAAATAGACCTGCTAATATGAAGGTGTGCGGATCATGTTCTTCATCAATATTCTTTTTCTAGCTAGCTACATTAATCATTAATATAACTAATTGATTAGTTAATTCGTCGGTTTAGATGATTGTTAATTAATATAGTGGTTCTAATGATCAGCTGGAAATGAAGAGGAAGATATCATCAGAGAGGAGTAGCAGTACTAGATCAAGTAGTAGTGGATTGGAGAAAGTTGAAGAGGGTTTGGCTAGAGCTGCTATATATCAATCATCTACACAAGATCACGATGATGATCATCAAGCTGATTCATTCCTACAGGATCCATCTACAGAAATGCTTTTGCTTTTCATCAGTTAAGTTCATTCCCAATTCATCCTTCACACATATCTATATACACACACATACATACATGCATGCATATGTATATATACGTATTCATATTCATATTTGCTCTTCTTCTTTTTGACTTATCTGATTAATTTAATTCATATATATAATATATGATCATAATTAACTAAGTAGATAAGCTACCACATTTGCTGGTTAGATAAAACCATGCATGCATGACGCAACCAATATATATATGTACACATGCTTGCCTTTCTTTGCGGGTGGAAATCATGGATACATAAGGAAGCTTCTATTACAACAATGGAAAGACAAAGATGATGAGATTCAAGTCCATGAATATGTTTGCAAAGATCGAAACTACTTCGAACTAATGGCTAAGAGAAAGTTTTGCTTATGCCCGAGTGGGTTTGAAGTAGCTAGCCCTAGAATTGTGACGGCACTTTACGTCGGGTGTGCTCCGGTTATAATATCGGATAACTATTCGTTGCCGCTTAGTGATGTTCTTGATTGGAGCGAGTTCTCTGTGCACATTTCTTCATCTGAAATAACTGAAATAAAGAAGAATTTGAAAGAGTTTTCGGGTTACAAGTACGTGAAGATGCATAGGAGAGTGAATGAAGTACATAGACATTTTGTTCTGAACCGGTCAGTTCAGCCTTATGATTTGTTTCATATGGTGCTCCACTCGGTTTGGCTTAGAAGACTCAACTTCAAGCTGCCATCTTTATTTTGATAAAGTAATTAGTTTATTGTTCGGAAAAGTCTATGGTTTCTATTTAATCATAAGATATAATATTTAATACGTTGGATTTTAATCGGTTAAAGAAAAAAGAGTTAAAAAATTTAAAGTAAAAAATATTTCATAAATATATCTGGAAAATAGAGAGTTTTCAAAATATTTATAAGTAATTATAAATAATAAGTATTTATAATAATAAATAAGTATTATGGTTTGATGGTAACTTGCACCCACGTATGCAGGATAGGGGTGTGAGGCGTGTTTGATATTTTCAGTGGTTGACCGATTTAATTTTACTATTTTATTCAAACGGTTGGTAGTTAAAATAGTTAGTTCCTGTTATAATTTGAATTCCGAAAATTTAAAAATATAACCATTAAAACAATTTAACTGATTTTTTTTTACAAGTGTGACTATTTATAAAATAGTATCATTTTCGTCCAGAAATAAAAGGAATCCGTAGAGAAGTAAAACACTTATTCTACTCATTTTCTTATTGTCAGAAACCGAACACATTTATTTATCAAATAATAAAATTTTACTAGTATTTAATAAAATTTGATAAATTATTTATCATATTTTAAAAATTATTTTTACAGTAACTTATAAATAATTTAAAAAAATAAAAATATTATTTTTTAAAAAAACATAATAATTATATATTTCAAATCTCAATTAATTTATATGAACATAACAATGAGATATTTGTCACAAAATTATGTTATGTAATAACAAAACAAGAAATATAATATTAGACTTAAATCATTTATTTCAAAGAACGACAACTACATTTATCTTTATATAAATAACTTGAGAACTACTTTTCATTACAAAAAACAAAACAAAAACAAAAGTCGGTTTCAATTCCAACTGGAGTTTTATTATTTTATCTATTTTAAATTAAGTGAAAGAAAAAAAATAATAATAATAATTGGGTGGATTTGAACATTCTTAATGGGTGAGCTGTACTACTCTCATTGGACAGGTCACCAGTTGGAAAAACTACTGTGGGCTCCACTTCAAGTGTCTGAGAAGGAACTCTAATTTGGTAATATTTATTGAATCCAAGGGTGAAAGTGCAAATGTCACTCCAAATCAGGTATCCATGCCTCTTGACTCTAGAAGCTGGCGGGGGATATATATATATATATATATACCATAGGGATCAACATTTTTTATATAATATTTAAAATTTATTTTAACGATATTATAAATTTAATAATTTCTCTTAAAATTTATATTTATAAAAAGAAATTTTTAATTTTTTTTATAAAATAAATATATTTTTTTATAAAAAATTATACTTATTATTTTTATATTATTATATTATATTTCTCTATCATTTTATCACATTCTTTTGTTTTGAGACACGAGTTTTTCAACGCTGGCCACTTTTGACTCTTTTGAAAATTGATTAGCCACCCCCCAATCTCGCATTTCTCATTATATCTATATCTATATATTAATATGATTAGATAAGTTTAGTAGTAGCATATTCATCTAAAATTATTTAAAATTATATCAGAAAAAATAGGAGAATTAATTATCTGGAAAAAAAAAATTAAAAAAAAAAATATATATATATATATATATATTATAGATGCATGTTAGGTATTAAAAAAAATAAATCCTACACTTAAAATACTGATTTATTTTTAAATATTTTTTTTATAATTTTACTTAAAAATACAAATTTATAATGCTTACAACCAATAAAAGGAGACTTTGACCATTGACCATTGACTTCTAAATTGCATATCTATTACCCTTCGATCATAGAAATATCCTATCATTTATCTTTTTGGTTAAAAATAAAAATTGTAGGAACATTATTAAGAAAGTTGAAAGGAAGGCCGTCCGATTAGGAAATGCGGCAAGATCTCAATAGTCAACACAGATAAATATGAAAACAGAGAACAATGATGTTGTGCGATGCAGACAATTATTTTTATTTTCTGACAATAAAATATTTAAAGACAGCGCCAACTCAGCCGATATTCAATTTTCCATTTCTTACAAAATAAAACATCAAAAAATTAAATTAAATCAATATTAAAATAAAATAAAATAAAATAAAATAAAATAGATGAATAATTAGCGCCGACGCAAAGACCCAACTCATTTTGGTTCCTTCGACTCTGTCTTTCTTCTGCTTTCTCTCTTCTTCTTCTTCAGGTGAGAGTTCGATTTCGACCTCTTTTTTTTTTTCTTTTTCAGTCTCTATTTTTATTAATTATTAGGTCATTTTAGTTAATAATTTTGCAGAGCTCTGACAATCACAATCTAATTAGTGTTTGTGAACTGTCTGATCCTAATCAGTTGGCTAATAGGATCTGAATCTTTGCGGCGAAACTAAATTCGAACTATGTACAATCAACCTTTGGATCTCTTTTTAAATTGTAGCTAGAAGTTGATCTGTGATTATGTTGGACCAAAAACATTCTAAATTTAGTTGTTTGGTTTGATGTAGAAGAAAAAGAATGTCGGGAGGAGGGACTCAGAATAGCTTAAGAAAAGCACTTGGAGCCATAAAAGACAGCACCACAGTTTCATTAGCTAAAGTCAATAGTGATTACAAGGTAGAGATTTAAAAATTACTTGATTTTTTTTATTTACTCATTTTGATTGATTTCTAGTCTCATGGGATTAAAAAATCAGGAGTTGGATGTTGCTATAGTCAAGGCCACAAATCATGTTGAGCGACCGGCAAAGGAGAGACATATCCGAGGTTGGCCCTAGTTTAAATTCCCAAACAAAAGGGTGGTCTGAAAAGATAAGGATTCTATGTGTTTTATTGTTTTTGTCTTTTTGGCAGCTATTTTTGCTGCAATTTCAGGTAATAGGCCTCGAGCCGATGTTGCTTATTGCATCCATGCTCTTGCTCGGCGCTTGGCCAAAACACACAACTGGGCAGTGAGTAGATTTTTGTTAGATTCCCACATCCAATTTGTTTTAGTAATTTCTAGGAGTATTTAATAATTTTTTTTTACCCTTTTATTTTTGGTTTTCGCTTCTCTGTTTAGGTTGCACTGAAAACTCTGATAGTTATCCACCGAGCTCTAAGGGAAGTGGACCCCACATTTCAACAAGAGCTTATTAACTATGGCAGAAGAAGGAATCATATGCTTAACATGGCTCATTTCAAAGATGATTCCAGCACTAATGGTATTTACTTACTAAAAATTAAGTTTCATCATTTCATATATAGCTAGAGAGAAGATAAGAGTATAGTGAATTCTCTCTTTTTGCTTAGCATGGGAGTACTCGGCCTGGGTCCGTGTTTATGCCTTATTCTTGGAGGAGAGACTCGAATGCATTCAATACTTGAACTATGATGTCGAGACTGATCCGCCGGTAAAAGTTTATCTTATTAGCCAATCCGTCTCTGTCTTTCTGTGTCTCGAGTATATTTTCATGAGAGAAATAACTGAGTAGTGCAAGTTTTTTCTTCAGAGGACCAAAGATCTGAACATAACTGAATTGCTCGACCATTTACCCGCCTTGCAGCAGCTTCTTTTTTGTGTTCTTGGTTGCCAAGTAATATTTCATTCATACCACACATACTTATTTTTGTCAAAGAAGGAAACAAAAAAAAAAAAAAACTAAATAAATAATCTTTCTAGTATAATTTTGTTTTCACTTTTTTTGCAGCCACAAGGACCTGCAGCACATAATTTTGTGATTCAGCTAGCTTTTTCATTGGTAGGTAGATCAAACTTAATTTTTCTTCTTTTCACCAATTTTTTCCTTGTTAGTTTAATCAACAATTTTTTCCTGTTAAAGTAAACTTTCTCTCGTTTCTCATAGGTTGCTTCAGAGAGTATTAAGATCTATCAAGCCATAAGTGACGGGACAGTAAATTTAGTCGACAAGGTGGGAATATAAATATGAATGTTATATAAGACCTCGGATAATGCATATGAGTGAGTACTTCAGAATTAAGATATCAATTGTGACAGTTTTTCGAGATGCAACGGCACGATGCTATGAAGGCCTTTGACATCTATCGCCGAGGTTGCCATCAGGTAACTAATTTCTGAGGTACTTCTGAAATAGTTGTAAAATTTATATGTATTATTTGCCTAATCTTTTTTTCTTTTTTTTTTCCTTTCTAGTCTGAGAGGCTCTCGCTATTTTATGAAGTTTGTAAAAACCTTGATATCGGTCGTGGAGAGAAGTTTGCAAAGATCGAGCAGGTTGATTTCTATTATTTACATCCATGCATTATTTATTTGCTTGGTTCTTATTTTTACTCTTTCTTTTCAGAAATATAATCTGTTATTTTATTTTATTTTATTTCTTTCAAATGTAGCCCCCTGTATCATTTTTACAAGCCATGGAAGAGTACGTAAGAGAAGCTCCACGGACTTCTTCAGTTAAAAAAGATCAGGTATAGTTGAAAAAAGGTGCATGGCCATTTACTTCATGAATCTTCTCTTTCTTTCTCAATGGTCGTGTTATTCTTTTTTTAATTGCATGAGTAGGTGGGCCCTAAATCTATCTTGGCCATTGAGTACAAAAAGGACCCACAAGTGGAGGAACCGCCTCCACCGCCGCCATTGGCGGCACCAGAAGATCCCGAACCTGTAAAAATAGAAGCACCTGTGCCTCCACCTGATTTGTTGGTAAGTAATATTGTTTCTATGTTCTTTCTATATGTATACATATAATTTCTTTTTTCTTTTTTTCTTTTTTTCTCTTTCAAGTTTTGGACATGTTTTAGTTAACACGTTACTTTTGGTTGCTAGGATTTAAACGATTCTGTTCCTTATGCTTCTGAATTAGAAGAGAAGAATGCTATGGCGTTAGCCATTGTTCCCGTTGGTATATTTTCTTTCTCTATTTGTCTCTACATATTTGTCCAATAAGTTCAATTGGTTTTGGCTCGTGAAACTCCAGTTCGAGTCTAAAATGCAATTCTGTAACAGGTTATGCACCGAGTTCTACAAGTCAAGACCAAGTGAATGGAACGACTGGCTGGGAATTGGCATTAGTTTCCACTCCAAGCTCTAATGAAAGTGCAGCAACGGCTAGCAAATTGGTATGTCATTTTCTTGTTTTAATTACACAAAACTCTCAAACTTATATGATAACTAATTATCAGCCCCTTGTGCCCACAAAAATCACCAAAAATAACCCCCTTATATGATATTTAGGCTCCACTGGAGTAAACTCGTTTGGCAAACTGGCGTTCAGGATAGTACATTTTAGATATACTTTGTTTTACCCAATTTTATCAACTTTTTAGATATGTTGAAACACAACTAATAATTTGCCACTTTTCGACTATATTAATATAAAGGCTGGGGGGTTAGACAAGCTTACACTGGACAGCTTATATGACGATGCGATCAGAAGAAACAGCAACCAGAATGTGAGCTACAATCCATGGGAGCCCGTTCCAGCAGCCCAGCCCATGATGATGCATCATCATCCCATAAACGATCCATTCTTCGCGTCGAACATGGTGGCCACACCACATTCAGTGCAAATGGCAGCCATGGCCCAGCAACAGCAGGCTTTCATGTTGCAGCAGCATATGATGATGATGGGCCCACAACAACAGCCTGCAAATTCTTTTGGTAATCCATACGGGGTCGGTCAGCCTTACAGTTCCGGTATGTACATTCAGGCCCATGGAACAGGCCTCATTTAGAATGTTCTGGGAGGCCTCTAGGAGTATGCTCTTCATCTTGCTGGGAGTGAAATTTGAAGACTTGTAATTTTTTTTTTAGAGAGAGATTTGGATTATTTGATATTGAATTTGAGATGACAATAAACAATTCAAGACTTGTAAATTTTCAAGACTTGAGCTTTTTCTTGTAAATATGATGATGCTTTTGCAGTAAATTTGGTGTCAATTCCTCTTTGCTTTCTGTTTCTAACATCATCTTGATTTTAATGCAAATATTGTTAAAATCAAATTCAATGTTACTTTCTAAAGAGAACAATTGCAATTTCTAGAACAAGAAGATATTAATCTGGATTGAAAATCACATGCCCCGGTTTTTCGCCTTCCGGGAATACCTCACTTTTACACTATCTCACTATACTTATGTTTATATGTATGATACAAATATAAACAGTAGCCGTGTATAATTTTTTTTCTTTGTTTTAAGAACTGCAAATGCTGCATAGTTCCTTCAAGCAGTACACTAGTAACGGGCCATGACAAACAAACGCCAGCACGATATAAAGAACGATCGAGAGAATTAATAGCAATGCACCTCTGCAAGGGACACGAAGAAGAAGAATTCAAAACATTACCAAAATGAATTGCTTAAAGAGATGCCGAAAAATGAAGAGGCTAAAAGAACTGTCTAACTGTGTAAACATACTTGAGTTTGATATTGCTCCACCAAACTGTTTTTTTGTAGCGATGGGTCTGTCTTCTAAATTGAAATGCATTTCCTTGCACTGTCGTAGTTTTCTCGACGAGCAGTGCCAAGCAGTCACCTCTTCCCAAGACTTTTTCGATACTGTCTATCACAACAACCCGTACCTATCATAGTCAAGGGAATGGAAGATATAAAGAAAAGTAATCTGACTGTTACAAGAAATTTCCATTACAAATCAAAATGATATCAATTACATAATATAATTATCCAGCAAAAACAATTAAAGTATAGAAACAGTGCCGAACTGAGTATATGTATTGTAAAAGTTAATACCTGACTCATTTCACCTTTCAAGTGGTTCAGCTTAGCTACTACATCAGGGTTGTTTGAATACTGGTCTATAAGTTGACCCAAGACTCTTGAAAATTCATCATTCATGGCATATGCAGAAGCTGAAGAAATAGCTTGACCGTAAGTCTTGACAAATCTTTGTCGAACTTCTTCCATAAATGCAAACGGAACTCTCCCTGCAGAAATCTTATAACATTCATCAATATCTCCATGTAAGAGATACAAAAAAGGAGCCCCTGCGAATCATAAGTTTTTTTTTTTTTTGGGCACGTTGCATTTTCATTTTTTAGTATCAAATTTAAGTATGATTACAGGTCCCAAACGCAAAACCTAGACACAAATTTACTTATAAGTGAAGCAACCTTTTTAGGGATTTCATAAGCAGAAAATAGAATAACTCAGAATTCAATTTTAATGTTTTTAAGTGAACATAAAATTGAGAATCCTCATGAAAAGAGATTCACTTTATGATTAGTCAATCAAAATTCCACTTCACATTTGTAATCAAGACAATTCACGTTCATATTTTATAGATATCAACTATAACAAAAAATAAGCTTGTAAATTTCAAAAGAATTTTTTTTTTTTTTTTTTTCAAAATTTAAAGAAGCATGATAATCTTCTCAATTGCAATCACCAAAACCTTTCAAGCACAAGTATCGATTCAATGTCTAAATGAAAAAAAATGAGAACTTACTTCCAGAGAGATCGTCAGCCATACAGAGAACGGTGAGGCCATCAGTCCTCTTGACGTGAAATATGAATCGATCCTGGGAATAAGACGCAGAGCAATCGCCGTTCCCATCCTTGATCTTCTCCAAAATCTGGCGAGCTACAGCGCTGGCATTCGTCTTTGTTGAGCTAAACTCCGCTAGAACCACATGATCCCTAGCCACTGTGCCATATAAAATCCCCATATCTCGATCTCAAAAACCCTAGAACTCCGACCAAATCACACAGAAACACAATTATGAGAAGAAGGTGTTCCTGATTGAATCGAATCCGTAGATTTTGAAGAGCGAGGAGGACTGATTGTCGAGAATCGCAGATTATGGAAGAAGATATGAAATTGCTTGGCGGAGTGGAGGTGAAGATAGAGAGATGAGTCCAGCTAATGGCGGAGGATTAGATTCGGAGAGAGAAAGAGACAGACTGTATATTATTAGGAAATGAAGAATGACAGATTCAGTGGCGCGGAAGGAAGAAGACTTGCTGCTCTTGCTTGATATTTATTCTCTAAAAAATAAATAAAATAAATAATTAAATTAACGGCCTAAGAAATAAATATATAAAAATAAAAATAAAAATAAAAATAAAAATAAAAATAAAAATCTCTCTTCACTATTCAAAAAGTTGAAAGTTTGAACCATTCAATCCTCGCGCCAACTCTCGTGTAAAAGTTTGTTTTTTTGCTTTTACTTTTAAGCCACTTATTCATTTAAAGATTAATATTTAATAATTTAATAATAAATTTAAATAATAAATTTTATTGGTTTTTAATTTAAAAATAATATATTAATTTTATAATTTATTAAATAATGTATTTTAAAATTTTTATAATTTTATAAAATATATAAATTAATAATTTTGTATTTATGATTTAATTATTAAATCTCTCTAAAATATAATTTAATTACTGATTTTTTTGAATTGACATCAATTTGGCTATCATCTATAACGTTTCGTAATATAATAAAAAGTTCTAATATAATTTTTTTATATTGTAATAAAAAATTATTCAATTTTATTACGGTTTTGAAATGATCTTTTTATGAAACAAGATCCATAGTATAATTATCATATTCAACTTCAATATAGGCATCGAAATCAATGTATTTAGATGTTTATGGTAAACATTATGCTCAATTTACAAAAAAATATTTTTGGTAATTAATATAGAAAAATCAACTATTGAGATAAATGTGATAATTTACTTGAATTTGGGATTTGCATGCCATAATTAAGGTATAATGGAATTTTCTTTTATTTTTACGAAACTAAATTTCAATATTTAATTTGTTTCTAAATAAAATTAATAAATTAAAAATACTTTGATAAACTAATAAAATATTAATCAATCAATAATTTTATATTTCATTAAATTAATAAAAAATTTTAATCTTAACATTATTAATTTATCAATATTTTATTGTAAATAACTAAATTCCTATCTGTGATTCCTAATATCATCCTAATACCGATAGTAGTAGTGCTACGTTGGGACTAGCTATTTTTCAATCATGTACCAAAATCGAGAAAGTCAAGACCGAGACATATAACATCCTATCTCAAACGAGAATTTTGCCACCGTTATAGAGCACCTTATGCTTATCTCTTTTTTTAAGGAATTAGAACAATTATCGATCTGATGAGAATTCTAATTATAATACGATTACGGTATTAGTATCGGGATTATGAATAATTTTCAAACGGGTCTCAATCTCGACTATCTCTTCTTCCTCTTCTTATTCTTTTATGTTCTTCTTCTTTAACATTTAAAAACTCTAATTGTGACTCATTTTTATTCGTGCTTTAATTTTGATCTCATCAATTTGCTGATCATCTTTATTTCAATTCTTGTGTTTTCGAAATTTCATATGTCAAACTGATTTGATAAGATCAGTCAATAAGAAGATGACATGTATTAAATCAAGTTAAAATAAATTGAAAAATAAAGTGGGTATATATCATCTTCTTATTACATGATCTTTTCATGTCACATGATATATGAAATTTTAGAAACACAAGATCCTCTCCCCTTTCCCTCACTCTTTCGATATTAAAATTAATCTGGATTTATGGAGAAGAGGTTTAATGATATGTAATTTGGGAATGACATTCTCAATTCATCTAGTTCGCCTATGCCTGTCTCTCCTAACCATCGTCTAAGGGGATTGATCTTTGCAACTGCTTAGATTTGTACAAGAAATTTTCTTTAACCATATTCTATGGGGATGAGGGTCATTTATAAAAGATGTTTATACCATGCCCCACAAAGAGAGTAAATTGCATATAGACATTCCAATGCTAATTCACGTGATTCCTTTGTTTTGTGTTCAATTTTTTCCTTGTATTCCTCTTGGTGGGGCTCTCCACCCTACAAAACTAGACTATATATTACTACTTTCGCTCTCTCTAATTGGTATGAGAGAGGAGACACCCAAATCTTGAACATGAAGTCCTCAAAGACTTGCTATACTCTCCTCCTAATCTGCCACCTCCTCATCATCTCCTCCTCCACCACCCATACACTCGGCTGCCGCCACTGCCACAAGCGGCCCGTCACAAATCACCACCAGCCCAAGACCAAGCACTCTCCTCCACATACGAGCCCCATTATTCATCTCCCACCCATCAGTCTCCCTCCCATCCTAAAACCACCAACTACTCCATCTTCCAAGCCATGTCCTCCGCCTCCGCCAGTGCCATCGCCACCGTCACGATCAGGCCCAAGCCCAACAAAAACTACTTGCCCCATTGACACATTGAAATTGGGTGCTTGTGTGGATGTGCTAGGTGGGCTGGTCCATATTGGGCTTGGTGACCCAGCAGTGAATGAGTGTTGCCCCATTCTTTATGGCCTTGTTGATCTTGAAGCTGCTGTCTGTCTTTGTTCCACTCTTAAGCTCAAGGCTTTGAACATTAAAATCTATGTCCCTCTTGCTCTTCAGCTCCTTGTCGCATGCGGCAAAACACCCCCTCCCGGCTACAGTTGTTCTTTCTAGAAGTAAGTTTTTGTAATGATCTTACTGCAAATGTTATTTTTGATTAAAATCACGTATGAACACATGATTGAGATTGGAGTATAAAGTAATGTTCTTAATTATTATTATTATATGGCTGTGGGTAAATTAGTAATATTAATGTTGGCTCACGGGATGTATGGATGATTTTGGCAGGTTGCTAGAGTGATGGAATCTATCTGTCAACATGAGAGAATGATGAGACACACTCTCTCTCTCCTCATCCTGATCTTCTTCTTCACTCTCTCAACTAAGGAAAGAGATTGGACAGAAAATTAATTCTTACATGATCATTTGTATGTATGTGTTTTGTCTTTTGGGCAAAGAAGCAAACAATGAAAGATGCTTTTTCTTTTTTTTCGTGTTCATTATGACATCTACTTTGTTCCGTCTTTGTTAAAAGATGTGTTTTGAGTACTTGTATGTTTCAGAAACTTACAGTTTTTTAGCTTATTTTCTCCCTTTTTTTAGCATAACAGTTATGAAATATCCACCCAATCGACGAGTACATGAAAAAAAAAGAGAGAGTGGGATACCACTACTCTTGATCGATATATATATATATGTATTTATGCTACTTTATCACGGTTTTATTTCCGTGTCAAAAATCATAATCAAACGAGCTTTTATCATTTTACATGTTAAACATATTAACGCACATTTTAAAATTGTATTTTTTTAGTTTAATTAAATTATAATCATACTTGTATTATGCATAAAATAAAATAAAATAAAATAAAAATATGTATATATATATATTAACAAATTCTGAAAAGGGACAAAAAATAGGAAAAAAACAATGCGTTACTTAAATAAAGGGACCAAAATTAATATAACCTTATTAGTTATAATTTAAAACCAATTATTAGTTGTAATTAATATAAACGAAAATTAGCTTATGGTTCTTTGAAATCATTTGTTAGTTATAATTTTAAGGAATTTCAATAAAAATCAAAAATACATGTCTCCCGATTTTCTATATTTAATTTTTTTTATTTAATTTTTTTTTATTTAATTTTATTATAGTGGTTCTATAGCATTAGCTAAAATCTTTTTATTAGTGTTTTATTTCTCATTTTATATTTTAATATTATTTATTATCACTCAATGGTAATTATTTTACTCTCTCCTCTTATATTAAGAGAAACTCTCCTCTTATAATAGAAAAATAATTTTAAAATAATATTTACTTAATATAAAGAATATAATAGAAAATTAGACGTAAAGTCTAGATTAAATTTAATTAATTAAAATCTAAAAAAATATCATATTAATTAAAATTAAGTCAAATTTGAAAAATTGATTAAAGAATCCGATGCATTACTCTTAAAGCATTCACGTTAGATTCTTTCTAAAAATCTTCAAATTTAATTTAATTTTAATTAATATATCAATTTTTTATTATATATTCCTTAAATTAATTAAATATTATTAAAAAATTTAAAGAGAGATTAAAAGAAAAAAAAAACTATTAAAATAAGTTTAATTTTGATGGCCTAAACTAGACCGGATACGTCAACGGCGATAAGGAGTTTGAGGGTATATATTTGCTTAATGGAGGTCGCAGTGGTGGCGAAATTAGGTGGCGGTGGCGAAAATAGTGCAAACCGACGGTGGCTGACAGTAATGGTGATGGATATCCCACTGGTACTAATGGGTCCTTAAAAATTTACCCAAACACCAGATTGACTAATGAACTGGGAATAATTAGTCAACCTCAGATTTCATCCGGCAAACAAACGGGACCCTTAGGATATATATAACTTGTAACACACGTTTTAACCGAGTTGTCTTGTGCAGCAATCCTTCATAACAAGAACACGATCACTAGATGAGGGGAAAAAGGAATACAAGCTGAGGAAAATAAAACTAAAAAACAAATGAGTAGTATGTTTAAATTCCTTTCTCAACAAGAACATGTTACCTCTATTCAGAACATCTAAAAAGTGAAAAGAACCCTAGATGTGAAAATTAGAACCCCAAAAGGCCAAAAAGTAAGAAAAATTAGAACATTATTCTTTTGAAGTGAAACTATACTCTATGTTACAAATCCTCTAGAAGGATTGCTCATCTATCTGGCTAAGAGGCAGGACCCGAATGGATGGACTCTATAGAAGTTTTTTCGGTACAAGAATCAAGAGGAATTTTTATTCAATTTTAATCCACTAGGAAGGAACCTTACACAACTACATCGTTTCAACTTTAAAAGGGCTTCTTGCGACTTACCAAGCATGAGATCCAATGAAACCGAGGTGAGAATAGCTTCCGGTCTGTTGGGTATTTTTGTAAGTGCTTCTGCCACAAATTGGCTCGCTTGCTCAAGGTTGCCTTGGATGGCTGATATGGCAGCAAAATTTGCATAAATAATTCCAAGTGCTTCTTCAGGGTTGAGGAAGACAATTCCTTGAGAGCCCTTGGAGAAAGAGGAATCTTCAGAATCGGCAGTTCTATCTATGTGCCATTGTTCACATTCCTCTTGGCTAAATGGAAATCCAAATTGGTTACTTTCTCCGGACAAATAGTTCAACAAATGCTCAGCAGCCTCATTGGGCATATTTAGAAGGCAAAGGGCCTCAGCTGCATAGATGTGGCCCAAGAAAATGTAGACTCTAGAACATTCTGGGAGCTCCAAAAGAGACCTTGCAAAAGTAAGAGCCTTGGATGGGTTTTCAAGTTCCAACTCTACATAGGCATGGTTAGCAAGAAGAGCTTGCTTGATCAGAAGGTTTTCTCTTCTACAAATATCTTTGTAATGGGAGAGAGAGGATCGAACAAGCTCTTGAATTGTATTACCTTTTTGTTCTTTGGAATCGCCATTAGCATTTACCAAAGGTGGCTTGGAATCACTGTCGTGTAAGCTCTTGGAAGATGCTGCTGCCTCACCCGAATCCCTCTCTTCCAAGGAGGACTTCGAATGCAAGGAACTTGACTCAGAACGGTTCAATAAGTACAGGGCATTACACAGACAATGCTTTGCAAGGGACAGTGAGAGCTTCGGCGGCTCATTGCTGCCTAGATACCAATCATTGCTTCCAACAGTACAATTGACATTTCCTCTTCTGGAAATTCTATCTTCCAACACAAGATGCCTCCATTTTCCCTTACCTACAACATGAACTCTGACATCTGAATTCGTTTTTGGATGTCCACTCTTGAAATCCATTAGACAGCATTCAGCAATTCGGAGCCACAAAAGAGGCCGTTTAGATAAAATCAAGCTCGATTTTTGGAAACATTGAGCAGCAATAAGTGGTTTCCCAAGAGACAGGTACTGGACTCCACAGTTATACAATATTAGGAGAGAGTTATCCTTTTGAATTTTGTCCTTTTGGATTGATGAACTATTAGATAATGCCTTTGAGAAAAACACAGTTGCAGTGTGGTAATTCCCAAGTTGATAATATATGCACCCGAGATTATTATGGAAAATGCTTGATAGCTCCATTTCAGTCCGATTTGTCGATGCCATCAATAGCTTGATGGATTTATGATGGTTACCCCGAGCATATTCTAGCTGGGCTTTCAATAAGAGAGCCAAGGATGAATCTTTCCCACGAGCGATGTTCATAACATGCTTGACTTCTCTTTTTGCATGCTTTAGATTCCTTGTCAGGAGTAAAAATTTTACCTTATAAAATTGTAGCTTAAGTTTCAGGTCAATGGTAGATATAATATAACTATCAACTGTGCTCTTAGAAGTACTATCATTTAAAGATGACAGACTAGCGGGCCATGATAGATTCCGTCCTGTGAGGTTTAGACTTGACAACATAGATTCGTACTCGAGTGTATCTTCTGATAAAGTTCTTGATAACGTATTTTCCGAGACATTCATGCTAGGACCTGAATCTGAATTAGAACTATCTTGAGCTGATGAGTTACTTGGAACGGAAGAAGATTTTGAAACTTGGTATCCGGATTGTTGATGTGCAGCACTTACATAGTCACCCTGACCAGTAGAAGAGGCACCAATGGCTTTTTCCAGATAAAGTAGAACATCCTGAACATAAAGAATCAAGATATAGAGACAGTTTCAAATAATAGTAATAGTAATAGTAAATAAATAAATAAAAAGGGAGAATAATGCAGCTTCTAGAGGATGCATTGTTGATATTACAAACTCAAGTCATAGAATTTCTTGCCTTTCTTGCCAAATGTTCAACAAGAATTTAGGAGACTAAAAGCTGGAGTTTAAGTGAACTGAGATCTTGAAAAGGGCATTTTTAATGAGACATCCTGGGTTTAAAACTGAAATTTGTGGGCAAAACTGGAATTTCAGTCACTTCCACAAACGCAACATGTGCCTTTAGGTTTCAGTTTAACTAGTTTAAGTAAATGGAAAAGATCTGCAGACTCAATAATGTATGAATTTCGATATCATTCTCCACTCCCTAGCGACAACATTGTCCTCCTAAATTATAGTCATAACATAAGAGACTTACTGCTGATTTGGATGCAGCCTGCCGAGTTAGTCCAGCTTCGAGCAACAAAAAGCATATATGAAAAGCCGTTGTCTGCACATGAAAAGAAAATTAATAAAAATAGAGAATCAAAACTTACAAGAGCACTAAATCTTCTTTATGCTTCTGTACCTCATCGATGGGTTCAATATTTTGATATAATGGTTCGAGAACTGACGATGCCTTTTCGTATTCGTGAAGATGGAACCACATAACTGCCTGTAAAATATTGCCTAAAACAATGATCATCGAAAAAAGAAAATCAGGTGATAAATGAACCGGGAAATGAAGTCAACATACAATATTCAGAGTGGAAATGGCAGTGTCAGCTCCATCCACATACACTATACTGGCACTATTAGCTGAAGAATTTAGAAGTGTCATGGGATTGTTCCCTGTGGACCCCAAAACGACTTTGTTCCCAACATTACTATCTGCTTCTCCCTGTTCCCTAGATGTTTGGGCAAGCTCCTCACTTTTCTCCTAAGCAATGATATAAGAAGATGATCAGAAATTAAAATTTAGATGAGCATAATGATACACAAGAGTAACTGAGAGACAATTTCTTTCCCCCTATTTTTTTGTTATTTACCAAAAAATGAACAACGGCGGATGAAAATTAATATAAACAAGAAGTGTATAAAATCAAATGTTGAACCCCAAATCATAAAATGAGTCAACGAAAAAATTTGATGAATTGCTTACATTTGCATGCCAAATCTAATGACTGACCATTAGGGTTGAGCATCGGGTCGGATTCTGAGGATCCGACCCGATTGCTGTGGATATCCAATCAAATTATCTGGGCATGTATCCTATCCAAGGGTGTGGCTGTGGAGAGCAGAAGCGGAGGTCAGAGACGAGACGGGGGTGCGACAGATCTTACCGGGAGGGAGGGTGTCGGAAGGCGGTGGAACAGATGGTGTGGCTGCGTCAGGCATAGAGAGGGCTGCGGGAAGAAGACTGGGAGAGAGAGAGGGAGGCTGTGGGGTGGGGTGGGGGGGGCGAGTGAACGGGGGATCTTACCGGAATGGAGGGTGTCAAGTGGCAGCATCGGATCTACTCCTGCTCGCAGCGGCACAGAGCCCGGAGGGCGGCAAACCTTTGTTACTCACGATTATTTTAATTTTTTTTAATATTAAATGTAGCCTTACCCGACATGTTGGGTTTCCGATAAAGTTGGTCGGATCGGATCGGATCAGATCGGGTAAGGGTTTTGTGCTCATACCTACTGACCATGGTTTCATACTACAGGATGAATGTGGCTTAAATATTCAATTTATAACAACTATGAAAATGGTCATTTCCATGTTATCTGCCAAACTCTTTTTTTTCAAGTCCATAATGGATTTATGCTCCAAGCATATAAGCTCCCTCTCAGCTAGTATTGTTTCATATTAAACAAATGCCCAATTAGAATCCATGCATGCACTTATACTATGCAGTTACAAAGAATAGTGCTCGGTAGGACTTGGAAGACTGACATGCTTCTAAAAATGGTCAAAAATAGAAAATCATACCTTCACGGCATTCAGTAACTGAAGCAACTTCTTAGGATCTGAACAACCATCCCTAAAGTATTCAGCAATAGCAATGTTATGGAGAACCTGAGAACAAGAGGGAAAAAAGCATTCATATAGTTCAGCTGAGAAGTGATATATGCATAGCATTAACTTTGCCATATAAAATAGACACCTCATGGAAAAATCATAGGTGAAGAAAATTCACATTAAAAAAATATGGGATTAACACCGATTCTACATTTGTATCCATAATATAACACATCTGCATCGACATTATAGAACAGAATGATTGAAAAGATAAGAAAGTAAGCTTATCCAGAATACAATCCAAAGCTTGGACTTCTCAGTACCAAAAAAGCAAACTAACACCAATTCATTTCTCAACCAGTATACTTAATCCAGCACTATTTCCATCCAAAACAAAAAAAGTAACTAGATGAGGATCTAAAGAGCCAAGAAATTTTCAATTCCGAAGAATGAAAATGTAATCAATACAATAAAAACCATTAGCTACAAGAAAACCAAACGAAAAAAAAAAAAAAAAACCTTGGGGTCATCTTTATTCTTCTGCAAGAGCTGGTTCAAGACCTCAGCACACTCTGCGTACTTTCCCGACTGAAAGTTCGAAGCGGCTTCCTTGGCCAGAGTAGCAGTAGCTCCGTCGTCTTCAGCTGCCGCAGAAGGCGGAGATGATGAATCTCGAGCGTCCATTTTCGGATCCACTAATGGAAAGCTTATGATTACAGCAAAAGGGTGAGGATTAAGTAAACCCTAATTTCTTGTCAAGAAAGGAGGAGAAGAATCTGACCGCGAATGTGCAAAGTGGGAAGAGTAAGATGATTTTGACTTGATACCACTGAGAGATAGAGATTGGAGAAGCAAGGTTCAAAGTGAAACGGAGAGAAACCCTTGGGAGTCCAGAGAAACCGTACCGACCGAAATTCGACCTTGTCTCTCGGGGTTCGATCGGGTTCTTTACATAAAAGTTTGTTTCGGTTGGAGTCCTGACCCAAAAATATACGAGGACCTACAGAGTGGGCTATTACGGAACAATGTCCCGACCGTAACCAGCATTTTTTAACTTTTTTTTTTTTTTTTCCTTTTGCGCAGGCCCCCTAAATTTCTCTCTCTCCCCCATTCCTTCTCAATCTCTCCTCCTCTCTGCCGCCACTCTCCGCCCATCTCCGTCCAAGAAAACGAATATTTGTATGGTGGAAGTTTTATTGCCGGAGTTCAAGAAAACATTTTATCTTAATTTGTGTCCTTCAAAATTGTCGAAAAAGCAAGAGAATGTATTTAATAATCATGTTTTATTATTATACATATGTATATAATTAACAGATTATAATCCGGGTCAAGGTCGGCCACTAAGACATGGGGATAAGCCCGGATCATCGGCTAAGACCCCTAAATGACCGCTCGCATTAAAACATATAATTAATGCAAACATACATTAAAAAACAAAAAAAAATATATAAATATATATATATATATATTCCACTTCTTTTATAAATCCAATTGAAGGAAAATTTTCATTCTCCTCTTTTATAAACAATCCAAACAATTCCCCGCCTTCATAAAACATACATGCACGCATACATATACAGGAGGGGACATAGAGTTACTTCCCCTCCCCTTTGGTTAGTCAGAAAAGGAGAACACAAAGTCTGAATCCAGCGAAATAACATGAACTAGAAAGTATATGTATACTGCACACATGAGAGGAAATCAAGAACATCTTATCTCTATTCAACTACAGCTCAAGGATTCAGATACAGAGTGCTATTCTTAAATTCCTCACTCAACCAGAACATCTTCTCTCTATTCTCAATAACCAACTAAAGAAGCCAACTTAAAACACAAGAGTTTGAATGAATCAGAACTACAAGGAAAAAAAATGGGGTTGGCATCGCCACTAACCAAAACACGATCAGCCAACACCCATCTCTAAGTAAACCCTAAATGTAAAATTAGAGCCCCAAAACAAAAATGAGAGGGAAAAAAGAAGAAGAAATTATTGTTTGCCATAAAACTATAACATATGTTACAAATCCTCTTAAATCTAGTTGAGAGACAGGGCCTGAATGGATGGACTCTATAAAAGTTTTCAGTTACAAGAATCATGAATAATTTTTATTCAGTTTAAATACACTGGGAAGGAACCTTACACAGCTACATCTTTTTAATGTCAAAAGAGCTCCCTGTGACTTACCGAGTTTTAGATCCAAATACACTGAGGTCAGAATAGCTTCCGGTCTGTTGGGTATTTTTGCTAATGCTTCTGCCACAAATTTGCTTGCTTGCTCAAAGTCACCTTGCATGGCAGATACAGAGGCAAAATTCGCATAAAGAATTCCAAGGGCTTCTCCTGGGTTTAGGAAAACAATTCGTTTAGAGCCCTTGGGGAAAGAAGAATTTTCAGAATCAGCAGTTCTATCTATGTGCAGTCGTTCCCATTCCTCTTGGCCAAATGGCAATACAAATTGGCCATTTTCTTTAGATAAAAGGGTCAACAAATGCTGGGCAGCCTCACTGAGCCTATTTAGCAGGCAAAGGGACTCAGCTGCATAGATGTGGCCCAAGAAGATGTAGACACTAGAACAGTCCGGAAGATCCAAAAGAGATCTTGCAAAATAAAGAGCCTTGGATGGGTTTTCAAGTTCCAACTCTACATAGGCAAGGTTAGCAAAAAGAGCTTGCTTGATCAACCGGTTTTCTCTTCTACACATATCTTCATAATTGGAGAGAGAGGACTGAACAAGCTCTAGTGTAGAATAACCTTTTTGTTCTTTAGCATCGCCATTATCATGTACCGAAATTGGCTTGGTGTCATGTGAGCTATTGGAAGATGCTGTTACATCACCTGAATGAACCCCCTCCAAGAACTTGCAACTTGACTCATAACAGTTCAATAAGTACTGGGCATTACACAGACACTGCTTTGCAAGGGACAATGAGAGCTTTGGCTGCCTGTCACTGCCCAGATGCCGATCATTGCTTTCAAGGGTATTATTGACATTCCTTCTTCTTGAAATTCCATCTTCCAACACAAGGTGCCTCCATTTCCCCTTCCCTACAACATGGACTCTGACATCTGAATTCGTTTTTAGATGTCCACTCTTGAAATCCATTAGACAGCATTCAGCAATTCGGAGCCACAACAGAGGCCGTTTAGAGAAAATCAAGCTCGATTTCTTGAAACACTGAGCGGCAAGAATTGGTTTTCCAAGAGCCAGGTACTCGATTCCACAGTTATACAATATAAGGAGAGAGTTATCCTTTTGAATTGATGAACTATTAGATAATGCCTTGGAGAATAATCCTGTTGCGGTCTGGAAATTCCCAAGTTGATAATATATGCACCCGAGATTATTATTGAAAATGCTTGAAATTCCCACATCAGTTTGATTAGTTGATGCCATCAAAAGCTTGATGGCCTTATGATGGTTACCACGAGCATATTCTAGCTGGGCTTTCAATAATAGAGCCAAGGATGAATCTTTCCCACGAGCAATGTTCATAACATGCTTGACTTCTCTTTTTGCATGCTTTAGGTTCCTAGTCAGAAGCAGAAATTTAACTTTGTAAAGTTGCAGCTTAAGTTTCAGGTCATTGGTTGATATAATAGACCTATCAACTGCGTTCTTAGAAGTAGTGTCATTTGAAGAAGATGACAGGCTGGCGGGCCAGTGTAGATTCTGTCTGGTGAGGTTTAGTGTTGATAACATGTATTCGTAATCAAGCGTCTCTTCTGATAAAGTTCTGGATAAAGTACTTTCCGAGGCGTTCATACTAGGACCTGAATCTGAATTAGAACTATCAGCTGATGAGTTACTTGGAGCAGAAGATGATTTTGAAACTTGGTTTCCAGGTTGTTGATGGCCAGTGCTTCCATAGTCACCTTGACTCATAGAAGAGGCAACGATGGATTTTTCCAGATAAAGTAGAACATCCTAAACATAATAGTTAAAGACATAAATTTTGGTTTTAAAAAAAAAAACAAAAGAGAACAGCCTTTAGAATACAGGTAGTTGATAATACAAACTTAAGTCTGACAATTTCTTGTCCCAAGTTCTACATAAATTTATGGGACTAAAACAGAAGTTTAAGAAAAATGAAATCTTGGCAAGTGTACTTTAGTTAGACAAAACTAAAATTTCTGAGCCCAAACTGGAATTTCATATGTGTCCCTTGGTTTCAGATTAGTTAGTCCAAAGTATATGATAAAGATCTACAGATGGCACTAATGTATGAATTTCAACACCATTCTTTCCCTCTCTAGTGACAACTAATCCTCCTAAATTACAGTCATAATACAATAATAAACTTACTGCTGATTTGGATGCAGCCTGCCAAGCTAGCCCAGCATCGAGCAACAAAAAACATATATGAAATGCTGTTGTCTGCATATGAAAAGAGAATTAATTAAATCGAGAATGAAATTTCCAAGAGCAATAACCTTCTATATGCTTCTGTACCTCATCGATGGGTTCAATATTTTGATATAATGGTTCAAGAACTGATGATGCCTTTCCATATTCATGAAGATGGATCCACATAACTGCCTGTAAAATATTTCCTAAAAAATGATCATTGAATAAAGAATATCAGGTCATAAATGAACCAAGAAATGAAGTAAACATACAATATTTAGAGTGGAAACGGCAGTGCCAGCTCCATCCACATACACTATACTTGCACTATTAGCAGAATTTAGAAGTGTCATTGGATTGTTCCCTGCGGATCCTACACAAACTTTATTCCCAACAGTCCTAACTGCTTCCCCTTGCTCCCTATTTGCTCGGGCAAGTTCCTCACTTTTCTCCTAATCCAGGATATATGTTGATGAGCAGATATTAGATTAAGATAAACCTTGTGATAATGACCAGGACACAAGAGTAATTGAGTGGAAGGAGTTTTTCATCCTCTTTTTTCTGTTATTCCCGATAACAAATGTTGCATAACTTGACATAAAATTTGACAAATAGCTTAAATTTGCATGCCAAATCTAATGAACAATCATGGTTTTATGCTAGACGAAGAAAATTGGCTTAAATACATTCAAAACCAATTGTGTCTATCACTGACTATATGCTTAACATTCAATTAATAATAGCTACTAACAGTCTATGATGGATTTATGCTCCGAGCATTTGAGCTCCCTTTCGACAGGTATTATTTCTTCTTAATTATATACCCAATTAGAGTGCATGCATGCACTTATGCTGTGCAGTCGCAGAGAATAGTATGCAGGGGGATCTAGAAGACTGACATGCTTCTAAAAATAGTCAAAATAGAAAATCATACCTTCACGGTGTTCAGTACTTCAAGAAGCTTCTTAGGACCTGAACAACCGTCCCTGAAGTATTCAGCAATAGCAATGTTATGAAGAACCTGGGAACAAAAGGGGAAAATCATTCATAAAGTTCAGCTGAGAAGTGGCACAAATAGCATTAAGATTGCCATAATTTAACGAATTTAAGATACTTGTGTAATTATCAATACATGACCGCTAATCATGTGTGGGTCTTCCCCAGTAAGACATGTTTAAAAGTTTGATTCAGCACCAGCTCAACATCAAAGTTATATTAAAAGCAACAATACAATGTAGCATGTACTCGATTCGATTAGCATAACAACATTAATTAAGAGAGCCAAAATAATTATCAATCTAAGTGAGTAGTGATATTTAAGGACAGATTATGGTTCTACATTGAAACTGATATCATAAATGAAGTTGAGTTCAACAAAAGACCTTCATCTTCATTGAATCCTATAAACGAACACAAGAAGAAATATAGTAGGGAGACATTATTAGACGACATTTCATCTTACAAAAACATCAACTTAAAATCTGTTGCAGATTACTAGCAATGAAACCTGCTTTCTGAGAAAGAATGGTTAAGAATCAGCCGTACATTAAGGCCGATTTTAGATTTGTGTCCATGATGTAGCCCATTTTCAGATGCATTATCAAGCAGAATGACTGAAAACAAAAGAAAGAGTAGCAGTGTACCACTGTCTTTCATAATCCAGAATAGCATTCAAAGGTTGAACTTCACACTAGCAAAAAAGCGAACCTACACCAATTCATTTCTCAATCAAGAACATCTACAATTGCTACCAAATATTAAACGATCTAATGGACCCGGAAATCGTCATTTCCAAGGAATGAAATGCTATCAATTCAAATAAGCACCACTAATCCATAAGTGTATGAAAAAAAAAAGAATAATATAAAGAAAGAACCTTTGGATCGTCTTTCTTCTTCTGCAAGAGCTGGTTCAAAACCTCGACGCACTCGGCATACTTTCCCGACTGAAAGTTCGAAGCAGCTTCCTTAGCCAGAGTAGCAGTAACACCGTCGTCTTCAGCAGCCGTAGACGGCGGAGACGACGACGAATCTCGAGCATCCATATCCAGATCCACTAATCAAAACGCTTTTGGATTACAGGAAAATAAAAAGGTAAGGAATTAAGTCAGGTCAGAGATCAAAAAGAAAACCCTAATTTCTTGACAGATAAAATCTGAGTCGAGTGCCAATGTGCAAAGTGAGGAGAGGAGTGAGAAGATTTTGACTCAGAGAGAGAAAGAGATTGGAGGAAAACTTCTTCTTTTTTTTTTTTTTTTGCAGAGAAGGACATCTCAATCTGTTACTTTTGCTAAAATGGTGTCTGCTTCTCTTTTGGCCCTTCTAAGTTCTAAACCAATTGGGGAATGACTGAACGATAAGCTAGTGGTTTTATTTTAATATATATTTGAATAAAATAGAAATTCGTAATGAACTTTCCTTAACAAAATTGTTACAAGCTATAATAGTCATTTTGTAACCTGTAAAAAAAACATACAGAAATGAGAGGGAGACATTATCTATATATGTCATTTTGTATGCACGAATCTTCTCATGGTATAATTCCCGACTAAGTCACGGCTCCAACAGCAGCTGTTCGAGTTCCTGATCGAAGTTTTGGTCATCTTGTTGTCTGAGCACGAGTTGTTGGTCGTGCTCCTGTTCGTGCCGCTGAACTTCTTCCGAAAGGTTATGGACAAGTCTGGTTTGTTGATAAAGCGTTTCTCTTTCAACAGTCCAGTCCAGTCCAGTCTTGAGTAATCTTCTCCATTTCATCTCCAGTATGTTTATCATCTTCTGATACGTGCTTTATGTCCTGCACATCCACTACCTCACTCCCCTCTTTAGACAGAAAACCAGAAGATAAACAATCAAACGATCAATATATATCAAAAGAAGGCGAAACCATTATATAACCAAAAATCTTACCGGATATTGCTAGTTTCTTGGCATCTGCATATTCTGTTGACATTTTCTTGATCGTATCTACACTGACTTCCATCCCCTTAATGAGCAAGGAATGAGAAATCATTATATAACCTTCTCATGTACTACTATATTATATAACATTCGAAAACTACAGTTTGAGCTCACAAAACTCCAATTTGTCTCAAACACTGATACAAATGCACAACCCATTTTACCTCACAATATAACAAAAATCAACAGATTACAGTTTCAAACATTCAATCAAATGCTCACTAAGTAGAATGCAGGTAGAATTCAAAGAGAGGAAGAGAGAGAGGTTTGGAGAAAATGGCCCAAAATTGAACCATTTACTTACCAAGTGCATATGAAGAAAGCTCTGACTCTGGGTATTGGTGAATAACCTAAAAATCAAAGATATAGAAGAGAAAGAGTAACATGAATTCATTAAAATAATCGAGATAGATAAGAAAATAGACTTTTCCATAAATTATTTAAATAACATACTTCTTGAAAGCAACTTGAATCTGAGCATTCTGTAATTCCGTCAGTTGATTTACTGCTACTGCAGCATCGCTTTCATTAATGTCCACAAAACCAAAAGGGAACATGTTCTTTTCTAATATCTTTCTCACCAAAGAAGATACCACTTTTACGTTGTTTTGCTTTGCATCAACAACAAGGTTCTTCAGTTTCTTAATCTCTCCTGTGAATATAGAAGAAAGGAGACAAAGCTTCAAATGTCTTGTTCAATACAATTTTAAGACGTCTCAAGTGTAAGAAGCAGAGTCATACCAACGTATAGATATATCTTGAAAGGAGGTTTGAACGGTTGAAGCTCATAGAGGCAAGAAAGGCAATAAAGCCCACACAATCTATGAGACAAAGAAGCCGAACTAGCCATGTAACCTGCAATGATAACAGATGATATAAATAATACTCAAAAGTTAATATCTTATGCAACAGTGACACCCATGAGAACTACGCACGAGTAGGGTATTTTTATCTTCAATCATTGCATTCGGTATGCTTCTTCAATGTCTATTTAGGACTATAATTCAGTTTTGGCCCCACAAAATCTTTATAAAATATACTTAATCTGGGTCCACAAAATCTTACTTAGATTCAAGTTTACTCAAATTCCAATTTCATAAGCTCCACTCGAATACATTCTAAAAGTTGTGAAAGGGAGGTTTAGGTCACTATACCGAATCCAATTGAATGTATGTAAAGAAACGCCTACCAATGGAATGGGCATAGAGTGATTGCATAAAGAAGACCAAGTTGGAAGAAGGAATAGCCTCAAACATAAAGGTGAACTTTCTTCCATGCCATACTTACAAGATACTGACAAGCTACTTGAAAACTATGAATCTTCCTCACTAACAAAAAAATAATAAATTAACGGGGTACCACAGCAGGGGTGGAGCCAGGATCTCCTTAAGTGGGGGCTAAAATGATGCTCCTATAATATACTTCTTGGAGCAACAAATCATCACCAGAATTAACAAAATATACATCAAAATTTGATCATTAAGTCTACTTCTTCGTCCCACAAAATTCTAGCATGTATCAAAAGCTAATCCGAATTGCAAAATCTGGTTTACCTCAAAATCAAACCCCAAAAAGAGAAATACATAAAGTGGAAGAAGGCCGTGTTCTGTGATAAGCTACTTCTTACTGCTTTGAGGCAAGCTTCGGACTAGGAGAAGAAAAGCAATCAAGGGCTGCGGGCCTGCGGTTGAGTTTAATGAGGAAGAAAAAAAAAAGGAAAGAAAAGGAAGAGGAAAAAAGAGTGGAGATGCGGGGTATCGAACCCCGTACCTCTCGCATGCAAAGCGAGCGCTCTACCATGTGAGCTACATCCCCAATCGATAAAGGAAACCAATATTTTATTATTTAATTTACGTAAGAAAACATCCCATTCTTTTCATCTTAAGTTCATATATCAATTTCATATATCACGTCATATTTATGACCGACAAAAATCGATTCATTATAAATATAAGAATTTCTTCTCATTGTATCTTAAAACCATTAAACTCATATACATCCATACTGATTATTGATACATTATATTTCATTTCCCAAATATGAAAACTATATCATAGGCTGAATGACAGACACTTGGTTGGCATGAGATTATGTCTCGGTCTGTTGATGATCATTATGGCCCAAACGATGTATAAAACTTACAAACTGTAGGCCCAAATGAAATATCTTGGGGCCCACCTAAATTTGGAGTAGCCAATGAATATAGGCTTGTCCATTAAACACAGAACACGAGCCCAGTCTTGCATCTTACAACATACATACTTCTCAAAGTAGACAAGTCTTGTATTAGGAATGAGTGGGATGCAATTAATCGTTAAGATAAGTCTATAAATTTATTTAATAATTCATAATAAAATTTAAATATGAATTCAAATCATTATTATTAAATGATTATATAATATTTTAAATTATAATTAATCAATTTAATGATTAATCTATATTTTCATTTTTATAATTGGATTGTTGGATACTTTTATGAACCACAA
Organism: Coriaria nepalensis; assembly: GCA_027186245.1. Lineage (NCBI taxonomy): Eukaryota > Viridiplantae > Streptophyta > Magnoliopsida > Cucurbitales > Coriariaceae > Coriaria > Coriaria nepalensis. The sequence continues at coordinate 8,975,725 of CP114496.1, read as the reverse complement.
AATTTGGACCATATTTTGACTTCCTAGTCCAATTGATTTTTTTTGGAGAGCGTGCATTTTGCATTTTGTTTTTTGTTTTTATTTATTTATTTATTTAAAAATAGTCATTATCCAATATCCAATTTGATTGGATTCTCTGTTTTAGAACTGAATTATTGGAATAGGACTTTTAATATAAAATTATAGATTTAATTTTATAAGAATATAATTATTTAAAATATGCTTATCTATTAAATTGGATTAAAAATGAAATTGTTTAAATGTTTAAACAAACTCGAACTTAATATACATATATAAATATTAATTTATTATCATAATTTTCAAGCTCCTTATTTAAATTCCATTTTTTTTTTTAAATATTTTATGTTATATCCAAATATATAGGTCTAAATTCATTGATCGAAAAGAAAAAAAAAAAAAAAAAGGTCCGAACAAATTCGGGCATGGATTGGAACCAAACTTCCATGACAGCAAATCCCAATCCGGTGGTTGTCTAAGAAACCGAGATCTGGTCGGGTGGGCCCCACTTTCTTATCCTGTACTGTTGGATTCAGCCAATTAGCCGTGCGTGACACGTACACTACACTTGGTAGGACTTTTAAAAAATCGGATCCGGCACAGTCAGCTTCAATTATTATTATAATAATTAGTTATTAATAAGGACGCGTTTGGATAATGGAAAATACTACAGAGGGAAGGGAGGGGGAGGAAGGAAGGAAGAGGAAAGATTCACTAACCCCTGCAAAAACTGCAAATATTCTTCTTGGGATTGGTGGGAAATTAAAATTAAAATAAATAAATAAAAGAGGATAAAAAGTATTAAATTAAACTTATTACCTCTAAATTTTTAATACTTATATTTAGGTCCTTCATATTTCATTAGTTAAACATATTTTTCAAAACATTTTTCTATTTTTTCTTTTTTTTTTTATTTGAAAATGTTGAATAAGTATTTTTTTTTTTGGCCAAAGAAATAATAAAATCATTAATAAATGATAAAGAAGGCAGTCTATGTTTTTTTCTTTTTATTTATTTTTTTAATTGAAGAAATATAAATCTAGTTTTTAGAATGTCAATGGTCTAAGTTTGATTATTTTAAACTTTAGAGGAGGTAAATATATATATATATATATATATTTTTTTTTTTTTAATTTTTTTTTAAGAAAGAAAAAGGACAAATAATTATACTATAGAAAAATAAAAATCAAAATCACCTTATATATTATCCTTCTTGTAAAGCTAGCAAACCCCTTCTTCTTCTACCTATGAATATGACCCCACAATATAATTGTTCCACATGCTTTCTTGAACTCTGTTGAAAACTTATAAGATAATATGTAAGATTTTGATGGGGTTCAAGAAAGCTATTGGTTAATAAAGATAGGGTCAAGTTAGATACATGGATGCATGATCAAATTCAACAAAGATGGATTTCAGTTAGATCACTTCTCAATTCCATGGTACCTAATTAATCTTCTTTCTTCTCAAAAGTGGATGTATACCGTACATATATATATGTAATTATGTAATTTCGAAGAGAGTAATTTTAGCAACCTGAACCCAAATAGTTGAGCTAAGCATCATCATTAACACCTGATCGAATTAGTTTCTAACTCTTTAAGGTTCGATAAATGTTACGTATAATATCATATTAGAGAATTCGAAATGAATCTCACATATATAGAATCTTCATTGTTGACCACTCAACACAATATTGGGTTCACATACTTTTATTTAGAATGCAAGAAAATTATAAGGAAAAATAAATTCTTCATTATTACAAAACCTTAAATGATTTACCCTTTGGTGATGAATTAGTATTAAGTAAGATAGATACATGCATCTAAGTAAAATGGGGTCGTTTCATGTACATATATATACATATATGTCCTTTTCGAATGCTTAATATATACATTACTACATCTTCTTCTTCTTTGAATTCATAATTCACTTTATTTCAAAAATGGATAAGAACTGATCAATATGCATGAAGGTTGGTTTGTTCATTATGGTAGTTTTGCCAATTATACTTACTACCGAACAAGAATGAACCCTAGAGTTGACATCTGTACAATATTGGCCCCAAAGCCCTACACCTTGTCATTTTCTGGTCATTTTGATATGTACGTATAGTCATCATACAGTAACTTTACAATATGTCTAGTTCCAGCCACTGCCATCATTTACATGTTGGAATACGAAGGCCATATTCATGCATAGCGTAGTAGTTGGTTTGTAACATGAGTTTTCAAAGCGCTCTGACGTCTAATCATATTAACTTTTGATTGTGGGTTCGGCAATTTTCTATGTTCGGGTTTTCATATATTATAGGCAATGCTAATTTAAAATAATTTAATACTAAAGTTTTCTTTTATTTTTATTTTTATTTTTGGAAAGAAATAGAAACTTCAAATTTTTGTATAATTATAAAGAAATAATAACACTAATTTAAGTTACAATTTACTACACATTTGGAATAATAATTCAAGTGTAAATAATTTTCTCTCGAAAATGCAAACAAAAAAGGATATATATATATATATATATATATATATATCTTCTCATAAGATGTGTATAATAAGTTGGGGATCCTGTTTTCTGTAGCTGCATAGATCATCATCATCATCAGCTCCCACTCGTCCATGTCTGCCCTTTTTTGGGTACTAAATTGAATAATTTGTTGGCCTTGCGTTTGATGCATTCATCTAGGCTTTGAGAATTTTGTGCATGGCTTATTCTCTACCTACTAATAAAATTTTTCCTTCTTTTTTTTTTTTGACAAGATAAAATTCATTCAAGAAAATACTTCCCCCAGTAATATTGAACAAGAAAAATTGAAAAAAAAAAAACAAAAAAAGTGATAACCCACGTTAATTAATTATGCTTTAAAATTTCATTACAATACTTCAATAAGCAAATAGAAATTTATCGAACCGACCGCACTTCTTCGTAAGTGCCTTCGAGAAGAAGTACTAATACTCAACTTGAACAGTGAACAGTGAACCTCCACTTTAAGTAATACTCACCCTAATCAAGAGTAGCTCAACATAATCTAGCGAATTGCTAGCATGCAATCCAAACCCTAGCTACAGCATCATCAAGAACAAAAAAAAAAAGAAGAAGACAGAAACAGTAATAATTACTAATAAAATAATAACAATGAATTAATGATGTCAAAGAGCGAGACCGCGACAAAACTAAGGCTAAGGGTAAAAATGAAGGACGGCAGAGAGATGGTTAAAAGAGAGAGAGAGAGAGAGAGAAGGAGGGGGAGGTGATGTAAGCAGAGAGTGACAAAAATGAACGTATTTCACAGAAATGTAGGAGACGATGGGAGAAGGTGCAGAGCCTAAAGGACCAACAGGAATCAGGATGGATGTGCTTTCATCATCCATCATTCATCGTCATAAAGCTCATCTAAGGGAATCTTCTCTCTGCAGTTTTTACAATCCCTCCCCCCCCCCCCCCTCTTTTTTTTTCCTCGTCACTTTCCAGCTTTTTTTTCTTCTAATGATCACACAATTAAATATAATTAATAAATTTAAAATTAATTGTTAACCGTTTCAAATTCAGATCTGCTTCTTCCTCCACGTAACTGTTTGAGCAATTCTGTTAAGAAACGGCAAAAATGATGAATAACGTAGAGTACTGTAATTTAGAGCTGGATCGGAATTCAATTTGCTGAGTTAACGCGTCGGGATTCTTGAAATTGTAAGAAGAGAGCATTTAAGTTGGAAATTCTCCCAAAAGATTTGAAAGGAAAGAAGAAGGTTAAATTGTAGACGTACCGAATTAACGACGAAGAACTGTTAACGATTTTAGTGCTTAGATTCAACTGAGAACTTTCTAATTCATATTCTTCGCGAATTTCTCCATCTCCTCTCAATCTCACCCCTAAAATTTAAAAACGAAGAAGAAGAAGAAGAGAGAAGTCGATCTGAATTCTACAGGTTTTAAGAGAGATTAGTTGTATTAAACGTACCGTGATCTATGAATGTATGAGAACCACGACGCGAGGAAGGAAGAATTCGATCAGCTGCTCCGATAAACAGATTTGTTTAAATCCAGAATTGGCATGTTGTCCCACAGCTTTCTTGAACCTTTTCTTCCAATTCTAGGGTTTCATCACAGAAAAAAAACAAACCGATCCCGCCAGATTCCAGATGAAAAACGAAAATCGAACAATGGAAGATAAAGTTCAAGAAAGCTGTGGAAAAGCATGACTCGGACTTCTAATCTCGCACCAAATTCACCATTTTCACCTCATCATCACCAGATCGACCTCATGCACAAATGTAAATATGAATCCGACTAGAAGAGAGAGAGAGAGAGAGATAGATAGATAGATAATGGACCTGATTGGACCAGTCTAGCTACGGGAGAGAATTGTGTCGCCGAAAATCAGATTAGCTTTTCTTATATAGAGAAGGGGCGATCGGTAAGTGGAAGACTGGAAGGGGTAAGTAGGGTTTTTCAATGATGGATCTGAATTTTTTTTTTTTTTTTTAATTTTTACCCTCCAACAAACAAAATTACAAAAAGGGGCCCGCCAGCTTTATTTTATTTTTATTTTATCTCTTGTTAGTGCGCTAGGCTGCTACCTACTTGGTAGCTCATAGCTGTGAGGTACAGTATAATAGAAACAGATTCAGTCTTTATTCTTTTTTCTTTATTTGTTATTACGCATAAATTTTGATTATTTTTATAAATTTAATAATTAAAAAATATATAATATTAAAATAATTAAAATTAAATTCATATTATTATGTAAGTTTATATATTTAATATGTAAGTCGTATAAAATATTTGATAGATTATTAATTTTTTTTTATGTAATACGTTAAAATCATTTTTAGATCGAGTTTTTTTATTTTCCCTAGATCGAATTCAATTTCTTCATTTACCGACCGAAATCTTTTATTTTTCCTATATCGAATTTAATTTCTTCTTTTATAAATTAAGCTTCATTTCCAAACCGAGTTCTTCATCTTTCTTTCCAGACCTATTGTACATATATTTCATCACCTAACATCACATGCTTGCCCACCAACAGGCAATATGTGATTGACATTGTCATATTGTAAGATATTTTTAAATTTTTTTTCAATTTTAATGAGTGATCTTATGGTATGTGTTGGTTTTGGAATTTTTCTATGTCATGTTCTACGTCATGGGAAATAAAATAAAACTCATGAATTATATATAATAGCATGCTATATATATAATAAACGTTCAAATTTATTGATTTTATTTTTTGTTACATAAAAAAATTATAAATATTCATTACAATTCTTAAATATTATTCTTATGGAAATTATATTTATATATATATATATATATTTTTTTTTTCCTTTTTCATAATGTAAATGATACATCTATACATGCACAATATCAATATATATAATTACAAGATACTAAATCATATCATAATTATAATATTAAATAAAAATAATATTTATAATTATAATAAATTTTCACATAATCATGTAAATTTAGAAAAAATTCTCAAACTAAATTATGCGCACAAATTTATAAAAATGTGAAAACCTCTCAGCTACTGTGAACAGGAGCATGTGCATTAATAGTAGGGGAGGTGGAGATGAGAGGGGGGGGGGGACCAAAAACACAAATAGACAAATTTGAGGGTCACATCCATCACATCTTGTATATAACCAGATCTGTTTTTTTTTTTTTTTTCCTTTGGGCCAGCCGGCCAGCAGTGTATGTAATTAATTAATTGAGCTTCTTTTGTTGTAAGGCTAAATAGGAATTTGGGCCTGGACTTATTATAGCCCAGTGTGGGGACTGTGGGCCTGGATGCATTGGAAAAGCGGATCACATCCAATCATCCAGTGGAGCGTGTGTAGCAGAGCAAAGGAACAAACGTTGTTGCAGAGAGGGAAAAGGGCAAAAAAAAAAAAAAAAGAAGAAGAAATGATCAGGCGTGTCCGTTTGTATTGTACGTTGAGTTGTGATTATTTTTGGGACCCACATTAGCTGAAGTATTTACATTTCGTCGCCACATCCGTTAGTTTTTTTAATTTGAGGATGATAATGTTTGAGAAGTCAGTCAAGCGCACGAGTTAACGGCGTATCTCATTATCATTCTGATGATGATAAGCTTTTTGTACGGGTTTGTTGTTTTTTTTTTTCCATCATTTATCAAGTATATATAAAATATTAGTTGGTTTAGAATTCAGACGAATGGGGGCCCATAAAGGCCATAATTTATTTAGTAAAGGCCTTCATAGTTCTTTTGAAGGCCCAATATATTGGGCCACCCAAATATTCCACTATCCAATGTCAAGCCTAGTTTCTATTTTTTTTTAATCAAGCCCAATTGCAAATCTTCATCTCTACCCTTTTTTTTTTTCTTAAAAATAAAGACAAATGCATATGAGTTTAAACGTATTAGTGAATATTAATTGGAAAATTAAGAATTTGATACCTTTCAAGTGTGAAGTATAAGCTATTAAGAAATATATAGATTCTTTGAATTAGAGTAGGCCACAAAAAAAAAAAATTTTTGATTATATGAGTTATATATTATTTTTATAGTTTGATAAATAAAATGAAATTATATTATTAGTATAATCAAATCTATATGTTATAATTTTATTTCTTAGACTAGAAGAATAATTATAAATTTTACTTATGTAAGAATTTTATTGGAATTGGTTCTAAATTATTTAAAGAGTATATTTCTTATTGATTTATAAGTTAAGAGTTTTATTTTTTTTAATAAGATTTTTTAAGAAAAAAAATATATTAAACTCATTAATTTATCATAATATCAGAATTAATATTTAAATAAATATATTCATATTATATCATTTATTAAAATTTAAAATAATAAACTCACAAATAAAAAAAAGTATTAAAATTTGTTCGTTCCATGGCCATGGTCAACTCTATATTCCGCTGGAGTTCTATATAAAAACTACATTTAAAAAGAAAAAATTATATATATATATATATATATATATTAAAAATTGAAACGCATGAATGAAAACTCCATTTTAAAGTCAAAACTATGCCACTATGCTTAATTTAAAAAAAGAAGAAGACAATATTCCACAAATCAGACAAAATTCTAGTTGATGTTTGACTTTTAATTTGTTGTTGTCAACTTCTTCTTCTCTACTTCAACCCCAAAGGAAAAAAAAGGACCAAAAAGAGAAAAATGGTGCTAATTAACATACTGTTATTGGCAGTTTTATTCGTTGCTGCCCTAATCAACCTCTTCTGCAACATCCCACTTTCCAAGAAACTTTCTTCGTGGTTCCAATCTTTCTCACCCACCAAACAGAATTCTCCTTCCGACGACGTCAAAATCAAAAAGAAGGAAAAGAAGAAGAAAAGTGTTCATGATAACCAGGCCAATCATCACGAAATGGTCAAGAAAGTGTTCGATTTTCCTTTATAGGAGAAGCAGTGGTTTAGAGCTACATATATTTTGAGGTTCTAAATAATTATAATATATATATGTAATTATTGAAATTTGAGAATGTACTAAAAATATATTTTACTATATTCACGGGAAATATGAAAAAAATTTAAAAAAATGAAATAATTGATTAGTCATTTTCACACACGTTTTATTATAATAATTTTTCCGTTAAAAAAAATGACATAATTTATATATATATAATTATTTTTTAAATATATTTTATGTCAAAGGGGCCCAAATTTTAATTTAACCTAAGCCTCTGATTGATCACGAACCGCCTCTGAACGGGTTCATAACCAAACATGAGATGGGTTGATTGATTTTGAAGAGTTTAGCCTGATGTGCAATAATAGTGGTGGCGGCGGCGGTAGTGATGATGGCTCTACGGAGTGTTTGGTTGGTGAGACAAAGAGGAGGAAGAATTGGTCGTATTGAAGGAAGCTTTTGATGTGCTCGATAAGGATAAAGATGGGCTGATTTCAGAGATGAGTTGGGATTGGTTTTGAGTTCTTTAGGGTTGAAAGAAGGGAAGAGGATTGAGGATTGTAAGGAGATGGTAAGGCAATTTGATGTGGATGGTGATGGTATGGTTAATTTTGATGAGTTTATGAATATGATGAAGCAAAGGGGATCATCATCTGGTCTTGTTCTAGCTTTTTAACAACATTGCACAAGCTCCAAAAGATTATTTAGTGAACAAGTATGTTTACAACTACTTAGCTTATGTATTTACCACTTTTGTTCTTAGTAGTGTGGTCCAGGCTTTCACCCTAGAATAGGTCCATCCAAAACGTCTCTCGTTAATCTATATTCTATTAAGTTTCATAAATCATTATTATTTTTTTTTCGACAAAACATAGAAATTCTTAATGTGTGCCAAAATATACACCTAATTACCATATCGAGTTGAAATTAAAAAAAAAAAAAAACCCCTATATTGACTATTTTGATTGAATGTAGCATTTCTATTGAATTAATAGTTTTTGATCCTTCTGATCCTGTTCTTCAGTCGATGTGGAGACAAGGTATGTGTTTTATATCTTTCATGACTCATTTAGGAAATAAGCAATTCATGGGACGGTTGGAGTATCCCAGGAGAGACTATAACGAATCCGGATATTTGAAATTACGAATGTGTGGCTGGAGTGGATATGTGTTTTCTGGCATGCCAAAATGATAATAACAAGTAAAACACACATCTTTGATATTTAAGATTGTATTGTATAACAGAGGAAGTTTATTTAGTAATCACTGTAATTTATAAGGTCTAAAGTTATCCATATGAATCAAAAATCACTCCAGCAGATAGGGTTATAGATTAAAAGGGTAAAGATACAGTCCTTGTAACTAAGAAATGGAGTTCCTAAAACTAAGAGAAAGAGGTAAACCTTCTTAGATTTGACAAAAATTACATACAGACACGATAGGTTCGAGATCATCAGAAAACATCAGGATGGAATTGTCCCGGGATTGAGCTGCTTTGTTGAGCTTGCTTCAGGTGCATTGTCAGTGCATAGTTATTAACCTGGCATTGCAGAAACAAAGTCAACTAAACTGAAAAAGATAATGAATAAGAGATCTAAGTTTAATGCTGTTTTGTGGGTCTATACTGGATTTTTTACTCAATCTGGGGTTTCAAAGTTGTAAACAAAAAAATGAACCCTAAGAAGCCAACAAGGTTAATGAGCTGAACCTCTAGTGTTCTCAACTGCTCCTGGTATTGAGACACAAGTTGCTTCAGCTGCTGCAATTCTTGGTTTGTGCCTTCATATTCTTTCTGACGTTCATGCTGAATAGATACAGCTCGCTTGAGAATACTATTTTCCTGAATAAGTGCTTCCAATTGCTCCCGCAACATCATGTTTTCCTAAAACAAGGAAAATTTAGAAGAATGAAACAACAGTGGAACAAAAAGAAGAAGTATTATCCTCTTGTTACAGCATCAAATAAATAAGAAAGATGTAATTTTCAGTATCAGAAAACCTGGTGAAAATTCTGGTTTGCTTCTGCTCTTGTACGTGAGCAGATGGACTTTTCGAGAACCTCAAGCAGTCTAGAAGCGCGGGAACGAGCATCTTCTATGTCAATGGCACCCATCATTTCCCTTACAAAGAGCTCCACCCATTCTCCACCATGCATGGGAAGGTTCTTGGGAGCTAATGGATCCTCAGCATGTGTAACCTCCACATTAGTTGGTGCCGCTTCTGAAAAGGAAAGTCAATATGCAAGTGCCACTACAAACTGTAACTGCTAAAGTAAGGCCCCAAAATGGGGAGATAAATTTTATGTCCAACACAAAATTCAGGGTCAATGTTAATGCAAATCTACAGAGCATCAGGAAATACATTGGAGAATGGAGAAGACATGGAGCAAAAGTTCTGATATGAGAAAACCAGATAAACTTGAAGTTCAACGAGTTTTCTGGGGAGTGTTTAGAGGATGTTCAACATTTAAGGCCTTTGTCGAATGCTAATCCTAGTGCCATTTGTATAAATGGGGAAATCAATAGTATGCCAATATTGGTTATATAGCATAAACTCCACAAGTAAACCTTACATAGAAAATATAACATTCCAATTGTCACTGTCTCTCACATACAAGACTAGCCAATAATATCCAAAGTTCGACAAGAACTCAATGCTTAAATCCAGTGTACAATAGTTTAACCATGGAAATTACCTTGTTGTTGAGGCTGAACACTTGGATCCAACACTCCAGGTAGGCTTGGAGGAGCACAACCTGAGTTTATAGCAGCAGGTCCTAAGCGAAGGTCAGTCAAACTTCTAATGGCCGAATCTAGATCATCACGACATTCTTCAAGTGCTTTCTCTAGAAGCTAGAATAATAGTTTTACAAAGTAATTACTACTTGCAGGATAGATGTTGTACAAAGCAGATCATAGAAACCATCAAACGCATACTGAAATGAACTGATAGTTGCCACTCTTATTCACAGATAACTTTCACTCTTATCAGATAATAAGAAAATTTCTAATTTCCTCAACAAGCTTCAGAAATTCAAATATGTTTCCTAGTACAAATTAAATTCATAACATATCCTAATAATCAGAATGACGAAGATACCTACAAAAAAAAAAAAAAACCCCAAACGAACCTGCTTGTCCATATCGGGAAAGATAGCCCTAAGCTGCTCGAGCAGATGACCAGATTGCGAAGAAAACGTCGGAAGAGAAGCAAAATCAGACTGGTTCGACGGCCTAGGAGGCGAGAACCGCACAGGCGAAGAAGACGAACAGCGAATTCTCTTAGATACAGGAGGCGTAGGTAGGTCTTCGAATAAGGATCTCTTCCCACACACTATGGCAGACATGTTTTTCAAGCACCCCTCTGCTCAGCTTCCTCTACTCTCTGAGCGCTCGATCCGCACCCAATCCCTCCTCCGCCTTGCTCATGCAGCGGGACACGATTGGATTCAATCCCTAACCCTGCTTACTTTCCCAGACTTTTAATAAAACCTAAACTGATGATCGAATCAGAAAAACAAACAGAAAATTGCAGAGAAATGGATCGTGATACAAGAAATTTATCGGATTTGATCGCTGCTTCGAATTCCGAGAGGCAGAAATCGGGGATGAAAAGGAAAATTAGGGATTTTGGGATAGAGAGAAATTCTAGGGTTTGATCGGTTCTCTTCCGTGTGAGAACATCTTTGGTTCAATCATTCATGACGGGGCAAAGCCAACAGCAACAACCGTCCAAAATCAGCAGAGGTTCAAGTAGTCTGACTGACCGTAAACAGGTTAGCCAGATAAATAGCGCCACGTGAGAATTAATTGTGCCCGATAGACACGTGACGTTGAATGATTGGATAAGGTAGCGATCTTAGGTCACTAAACCTGGTTTTGGTCCATTGGACACAACTTTTGGCATGAAAGGGGAAGATGGCGCGCTCAATATTAGTATCCTATATATACACGAACGTTGTCTGCCCTTAAATTTTACCCACGAATTTTATGTACTACTACCCGTTCAGTCTGATTCGGGTCGGTTTAAATATTACCGATAAGTACGAATTGATTCGACCCGTTAACAGTCCTAATATCATCCTTCGAAAGCATAGATCATGGTGTTCAAGACCAATCATTTCAATGGCGGTTTCGCCTATCCATCATCTCGATATATCGTCGTCTTCTCGAAACTTAGACATCCCCATAATGGTATGTTAAATACTAATATCATCCTCCATCTCTGTAAAAATGTTTCAAATTTTATTACCAAATTCATGTCTCTTGAAGCTCCATTTTTGTTGAGATGTATAAGACAAACGTGAAGTATATTCATCTGTGTCGTTTGGTTGGGGGAGAGTATATTATATGCCTATGAGGTGTTCGATAAAATGTGTCAGTGGCTTTACGAGACTGTTTTCCTTCCAGTTTGAGCCTAAAACCTACCCTTTCTGTGGGCCCGTAGAATCGTTTAAAAATAATCAGATTCTTGTTTCGGTTCCGCATTTGCAATTGTAGTTTTAGGAAAAATTGGAGTTTGTCCCAAGTGTATTTAAATTATATTGTGAGGTACATTAAATATTTGTCTTTGGATCGGTGTTTGAGCAACAAACTAAAGTTTTGTGGGCTCAAACTGGAGTTGCAGACACTCAACCCAAAGGGAGATTTCATGAGCGGTTGGTATCTTTGTCTATTTAGGTAAATGGGTGCACTGGGAAAATGGGGAAAGCTGTTATAGAAGCAGCAGATTCTGCTGGACTTAATGTTGTTCCCATTTCGTTTGGCTCTGACACAGATTCTGGACTTACAGTGCAAGTATGTGAAAATTATACTCGGTTCATGGTCCATCTGAAAGAGAAAGCATCCTTGCATCCGTTTTTGATAAACACCCAAGTTTGATAGTGGTGGACTATACCGTGCCTTCTGCAGTGAATGGTAACTCTTTCAATGATAAAAGCACTCATTGTCTTCTTTTAAGTTTATGAACTTTCATCTCACAAGCGTTTGAGAAAAACAAATTTCATGTTGTATGGTGTATGGTGTATGGTGTATAGGGTAGTTTCTAGACATGCGTGTTCAAACTTTAGGCAAAACATTTCAAACTCCAGTGTTACGTTTAGAATCTAGCTTAGCACTCTAGACTAGGGTTTATTGAAAGCTCGCAAAATGAAGTTTACCTTACAGTGTAACCAAAATACAGTTTACCCAAGCTTGAGTTAACTTGAAATACAGGTTCAAATGGCTTTCCAAATGCACATGGGTCCATTTGGGTGGACCTATTAATTTTTTTTTACTAATTTATTTTTAGGTGGATTAATCATATGTAATTTTTCCTATGTTTCGTTTAGATAATGCAGAGCTGTATAGCAAAGTTGGAGTCCCCTTTGTAATGGGAACTACTGGTGGGGACAGTGATCAATTATATAAGACTGTAGAAGACTCGAACATAGACACAGTGATCTCCCCACAAATGGGAAAACAGGTTATCTTTAATTTCAAATCACTCATATTATGCTCTTAACACCACTCCTAGGATCTTTGCGTTTTCCTTGTCCTAATACCATATTTTTGGTGTGTTCATTCAAGGTTGTCGGCTTTCTTGCAGCCATGGATATTATGGCTGAGCAATTCCCTGGAGCCTTCCATGGCTATTCTCTAGAGGTATATCTTTCTCTTCTCCTTTTCACCTTATTTATATATTTATTTAAATGGCTATTAAAGTTGATTTTTGATGTACTAATAGTGCAGCGATGTGAAAAATTGGATTAAAACTTAATTTTAGGTGATGGAGTCTCATCAAGCAAGCAAACCGGACATGTCTGGAATGGTCAAGGCCGTTATTTCTTGCTTCCAAAAGTTAGGCGTTTCTTTTGAACTGGAACAGGTACAATGAAATTCTCTCTTCATGATCAGGTTTATTAGTTTCAGTTTTTCTTCTTGAATATGATTTATTTATCTAATTAATTATTTATTGTCATCAGATAACAATGATCCGGGATCCAAGGCAACAAATTGAAATGGTGGGTGTTCCGGAGGAGCACTTATCTGGTCATGCTTTTCATACGTACCATCTCACATCACAGGACCATACGTAATGAACATCTTATTATTTTTCTTATCATGTATTATACATCAAAAACTCTTTTTATTCGTTGGTTTTGAAATGACCCTCTTTTTTGCATTTTTAAGCTCTATTAATATTTTTCTTCTTCCAGTGTGTCGTTTGAGTTTCAGCACAATGTCTGTGGTAGATCGATATATGCAGAGAGTACTGTTGATGCCGGAATTTTCCTCGCTAGTAAGGTATTACAATCATCTCTTCTTCCTATATATTTATATAGATGTCTATATATATATATACATACACATACTCTTTGCCCATGTAAAAAAGCATCCATTTTATGATATTATTTATTTCTTCATTTCCGTATAGATTCAATTGAAGGCGGATAAGCGGATATACAATATGATCGGTGTCTTGCGGGAGGGGAACATGCAGTGAAGGAGTGTTTCTTTTTCCTTAACTGGTGTTGGATTTAAGGATGTTCTGTTTAGTAAAAGGAATGACAAATTTTGGGAGCTATAATGTAATTTGATATCTAAATGTTACTTCTTTTGTTGTAGTTGTTTTCTTTTCATTTTTAAACAAACACTAGAATTAGGGATGGATGGATCTCAAACTGTTGCTACTTGCAATGAGGACTTCTGCAGAACTAATTTTATGTTTTGTTTTCTGATAGCAATGCATTCTACACTTTAGATCTTCATTTCATTCTTTATCGGATAAACGGACACGTATGAAGCACGAAACTGGAGCAGTTAGCTTTAATGGACAGAAAGAAGTCGAGTCTACTTGTTGAAAACCTATGAATTACATATTGTTAAAGCAATTGATCGCTGTCGTGTAATGAACAGTTATGTCCTCCCTCCGCCACAACTACCACCTCTCATTATGGCGGTACAATTGTCTCGAGTTTTCTGTTATCTCTAATTGCTGTAACTAAATACAAACGGAAGTACTGTTATATAATGATTGCGGTTTAAACTTTGTGTCGAAAAATATAGCATACCGAAATAGTGTTGCAATTTTAGAGTATAAATTGTTGTGCAAAATTACAGAGGTATAGAATTCAAGTTTTGAACTTAATGACAATCTGTTCGAATTGAAATCAAAACTGAAATTTCCAGACACCTGCAATGATTCCGGTCATATGTGCTGACCATATATACCTGATTAACGGTAAGTTAGAACATCTAATAATTAATTGAGAAATTCCCGAAAGTTGCATACCTGTGTTCTTGCATAATAAAATCAACTGGAGCGGCATGGATCGAGTCGAGAAATTCTTGGATGGAGTCATGAACTTCGCAACATCTCCATTAATAGGGAGACAACAAGAAGAAAAAGAAAGGGGAAAACAAATAAAAAACCAAAACACGAACAATATATATAAGTGCATCCAGGTTCTAAGCTTGTATGTGTTGAAGAACAAAATAGAAGGGAAAGTGATATTGGCGCGGCTCAATCTGAGATCGTATTTTACAACTCGAATCTGTAAATCCGTCTTCAGATTGAACCTCACCAACATCGCTTTCTTTATCATCTTTGCCTCCAAATATCAATCAATCTGGCTAGCCTTCTTATCATAATCACATGAACACATACCCACAACTGCGATGAACAATCTATAAGGACAATGCTTATCATGTTCTGGTTCTTGCCATTATATACCTACCAAAAAGGCAAAAAGGAAATTGCATAAAGAAATAGTAGAAGAAAAGAAAACATAAGGGTGTTAGAGAAAAAATAAGATCCTTTCTAGCTTGGTCCCATTTATGTTGCACCAAAGTAGAACATTATGATGATTTGATTATCTCCTGAAATTTTCCCCAACAACAAGGATGTAATAGAAGATATAAATGTTTGGGTTTGAAAGAGTTTTCCTTTTTTTCTATGTCACCAAATTGAATTAAGTGCTTTATATGCATTCAAAAAAAAAAAAAAAAAAAAGCTGAAGAAAAGAAAGGGAAAAAAGATGAAGACCTTTCTCATTTGGCTTTAGAGGTCAAAAAGTAAAAGTATCACAACACTCATGATATCAAATTCAAAGGAATGTTTTCCACAATGAACACACAAATGGGGTCCAAAACGCCAAATCAACAACTTGACTCATCATGAGACAGATCAAGATCATATATATGCATGTGAAGAGTTAAAATAAAAAGATGTATATATGCCACAGAATTGACTAATCGGACTCTTTTAAAACCAAAACCCCTGCACCAAACGGAAACGATGATAGCTACCGATCGAGTCATGGAACTATAAACAACCATATATACATATATATGTAAAATATGTAGTAGAGATCATGTAGAGAAGAAATTTGATGAAGATATGAGATAGGGTTGAGAGGGAAGTAGATATGTATATATATATATATACATATATATGTAAGTGTAGGGTTAAGCCTCGGGATGTGAAGGGAGAAGAAGGTGAGGCGAATGATCATGTGAAGAACATTACTAGGTCATGCATGGCAGCATGGGGAGCATGTAAACACTTACTTTAGGGATATTGTCATGCTTCATCTCTACTCAATTATCACACCATTTTCATAGTTAAATTTTTATTTTTCAATCCTTCTTATTTTCTCTATGTCTCTCTTGTATGATGCATATGTATGCACCTCAAGATTCTCCACCAAAATAAAAAACTCAAAACAGTTCATATTCATTGTGCCTCCTTTCAAATAAATGTCTGTTACGATTTAGTTTTATAATTAGGATCTTGCCACGTTCATAAACAGATTTAATCATACAATTATAAGTAATCCAACTATTTTAAATGCATGATGCATGCACATTCACCTCACAATTCATATTTATTGTATCACCTTTCAAGTAAATGTATGTTTCCAATTTTGTTTTACAATCAGGATCTTGCCATGTTCGGAAAAAAAAAGCATACTATTATAAATAATTTAATCTATTTAAAATATCATATCAGTATTGGTCGTAAATTATACGGAATTTTACAGAAAAGGAATTTCATAAAATACTTACTCATTTCTATCGAGCCATAACATTTAAACAAACGTATTAATTATTATTCCTTTAAATGTATAACATATATATAACTCAACCTTTCCATATTCATGAGATGTAACATATAACATTTAAAAAACAAGTTATATCTGATTCTCTTTGAGAAGAATTATGGAGAGAATCCCTTAAGTGATTATGTAACAGCTAAACTAAATCATATAATACATTGTTAAGTCACAGAATTATGTAATGATGGGATTGCACTACACATGCAATGTTCAGATTAACTTAGATTCTATTTGAACGAATAATCGGTCAAGCATGAAACAAACCTAGAATTTCAGCAATATTTTATCCATAACTCTCATTTTTAAAGGATTCAACTCTTCACATTTGATTGTACTTAAAAAACAAAGAGTATTGAGAATGAAGATATAGTCAATTCATAAGAGGACGAGGTTTGAGAACAGAAATGCAGAATGTCAGCAAAATGGGATTCTGTCTAGAAAAGAAAAAGCAAACGAGTTTCTACACACACACGTTTTGGCAATTTGGCATTCATACACATCTTTATTTATATTATATAAAACACAAGGCATGGCAAGTAGGCCACAACTCGCAAGCTAATGGGAAAAGAGGAGACACCGGAGCTAACGAAACCCTGCCTTGGGCCCTCCTCAGGGAACACACCCTTCTAGGGTTTTGCATTCATTCCTCCTTCACAAGTATTGGATAATGCAAAACACCCTTTTAATACATACATACATATATTATTATTATTATTATAAATATCATCTCTCTCACTCATGATTTGGATCGATAAGTTGGCGTGCCCACAAACCCTAAAAGGGCTCATACAGATTCTATCACGCCTTAAGAACCCATTAATTCCATTTCTCTATCTTCATCGGATCCTAGAAATTTTATCAGTATTCGGTTTTTTTTTTTTTTTGGAAAAGAAATTTGGTGATTCAAACTCATAAATCTTTATTTTAAGAATAATATTAGAGGATTTACTTATTGTAAATTCATTTACAGATTAACTTCATGCATATTCCGAACTTACGTTACATTTTCGTACAAACAAATAACATATTACATTATCACATTATTAATGTTAAATTTTTCAACCAACCAAATTGGCCCGACAGATTGTCGGGTAAAATGGATATATATACTCCGATTCATGGACAAATCATGTAGAAGAATTTGGTCAAATATTTTTTCGATTGGGAGTAGTATGCATGCAATTTAGTTATTATTACAAGGCATAGTACTATATTATTAACTAGAGAGTTTAATATTGACCAAAAAAAAAAAAAACAAAACAAAACAAATGAAAAGATGAGATGCATTATTATTATCATACAAATCACAAGGCCTAGTCTTTTGAGTAATATGATTATGAAGGGAGGGGGACAAAGAGACAGGCCTGTGCCAGTCATAACTGAGATTTTTTCAGGCTTGCCTGCTTAAGTGGACCGTCATGGCCTTATTTTCAGGAAATCATAACATATATCTCCTCTTTTTCTCTACTTCTGTTTTCTAGTAAACTAAGCTAGCTTTTGTTTCGTTGTCTTTCTTAATCGCGTGTTCTTTTCAAATGCATTTTCTTGCTATCATGCATCCACATATAAAGGGATTCTGAGGCTTGCATTCTTGTTATCATCCACTTAATTTGTGCTTTTCCTTTTCTTTATTGTTTTTATGGGTCAAGGTATTCTCAAGATAGTTGAGCAAACCATCTCTCCGCCCTACGTTAGGTAGGGGCGGATCTAGCATGAAAGCAGTGGAGCAGTTGCCACTACAAGTCTAATTCGTTCTCTTGAATTTTTTAGGAATAAAATTGAAAATTTAAAAAACGGGGTAAAATTTTATAACTTTAATATTCGTGCTCCAATATTTCAATTCTCAAAATTTATAAGTAATTTGCCCTCCTCACAGTTTTAGAATCCTCATTGATGACTAGCTTCAAGAAAGTTTCCAACTCGAGACTCTCAAAATTAACCTCATTAGGGACTTGATCCTTGACCTCTCGAGCAACCCGGCCCTTAAGAGATTTTTTTAATATCTTATTTCCAATTTCATTTAATCACAAAGCAAGAGTTTGGTGGCTTTAAAGCGACCGGATTATATATTCAAGCTCATGTTTATAATGATGAGTGTGTTAGCTATTGAAGGTAAACAAGGTGAATTGAACGAAGAGGATGGTGTTTCGTAGGAATCAGAGAGAAGAGAAGGTTAGAGAGAAGAGAGAATAATTGATAGTGTTTCGTAAATGCATCTTGTAAGTTTAAATTAAGAATTGTGGGTCGAAACTGAAATAAAAAACATGACAATAGTGCAATTTTGGTAAGTTTAACCAACAAGTGCATTGTCAGCTTGCTCTACTCTAGATATATTATAAGGTTTTTGGTTTCATTTAGAATTCTTAAGGAATAAGCATGACCCATTTTCTTCATCTGCTTTGCTTTTCTTTACTTACTAGCAATTAATTACCTGTTATGATACAAAGAGGTAGAAAAAGAGCATGCTTTCTCAATGGGGGTGGGTAAAATTTCTGTGTTAATACAAGAACCTGAAATGAGTAACCAAAATTTGGCTCCCTTACAGAAAGGGAGATGAGAAGTAGAACTCTTTAGCAGCATTTTGCTTAAAGCAGCTTCTTCTTACTTTCCGGGGAGCTTACAGTATGCATACAAACATGATCCAAGAAAGCTGAGTGACTGACCGAGAACATTGAACTGGAAAATAAATATAACAAAGAGATTAACAAGAAAATGTAATAAGTACTAAGATGTTTGATTAGAAGAGAGTTTAGTAATCCACCAGATCATATGGAAGCCCACCGAATAGGAACCAGCCAAGTGCAATACTGAAAAGATCCTAAATGAATAGCAGAGTTGGAAGTAAGAAAAAACAATGGGTTAAGACTTAAGACTGATTTATACTGATTGATCGATCATATAATTAAGAGAGTAGGAAAACAAATGCAAGTAGCCCATAATTCACAAGTATAGTAGTACCCCACAGGGATGGAGCACTTATTCACCTTCAAATTACCACAAACCGTGTGTGTGATCGCTGAGTTGAGAGTTGTATTCAGAAACACAAAGTAATTGATCAAAAAAGCCAGGATACATGAAAGCAACATCACAACCTGAAAAACAGGTTAACTAGATGATATGCAATCCAAATATTGTGAGAACTCTATAGAAGAACAACTGATTCACTACAGTACCTCAAAGTCTAAGGAGAATAGATCAGGGAAATTTATTGTCCTTTCTAGGTCCCCCCTGAATGATGCCCAGAAAAAAAGACATCGATAAAAGACATCCAAAAGACATCGTTAAAAATAAAAAAAATAATCATTTTACATGATTATACTCTACTCTTAAGTCTCTAAGACATGCGTCGAGCATTCTCCAGATATCAATACCGGACATGAATGAATGAGGCTCGAAGATATTATGATATACCGATCAAAGCGAAGTAGAGAAGCAAGCTGATGAAGCATCATGATTAACGGAAAAGTACTGAGACTACTGGCAACGTTTCGCTCTTCTCGTACGCCATGTTTAAACCCTTTCACCTTCTCTGTTCTAGATCAAATTTTATTTATTTATTAATTAAAAGTATTGTTTGGTTAATAATAATAATCGGTGATTTAAATTCTCATCACATGCCATTAAATGTATCATGAAGATTTAATTGATTCACTCTATGATTTGTACATTTATCACGAATTTCATAAAAAGAAGAAAAAAAAAAAAAAGGATAAATTTCAATACGTCCTCAAACGACATGTCGGCCTATTACAAGAATTTGCAATTATTATTGAAAAGCATTCCATTTTGATTTTTTTTTTTCAATCAATTATTGCGTTACTTTTTTATTTATTATTTAAAATAATAAATCATATATTTACGATAAATTAATATATTTTAATTATATTTAAAATTAATATAAAGTTTATAATTGACGCGGCAGCTTAGAGAATCTCTTTTTCAATAAATTTCGACCACCCCTTATCTAATAGACAAATGGGGAGAAATAAAGTTGAAACCGAATCCTCTCTCCCACTAGAGCGTTCTCGTCCTACTGATTGAAGCTCCGTACTGGTCCCCACACGCCCTCCTACCGCATTGAAACCAAATTCCCAATCTCATTTCTTCTCCGTTAAACCGCATTGATACTTAGCCTCGAAGGCAAAAGGAAAAGAAAAACAGAAAAAAGCGAAGGAAAAATATAAAACTAGCTCTCAATCCAGTAGCCATGCAAGAAACCGAGCTTCACGATCTCTCTGACGATGCTGATTACGCTGCATCGATGAATCAGGTGAGATCGATTTGGCGTTTAATTTAGGGAGTGATGTGCTAATGAATGTTCGGTTACCTGTATTGGTTTTGGTTAGCTTTCTGTAATTTGTTGATTCGATTTAGGTTTTTTTTTTTTTTTTTGCTGTTTGGATTGTTTGTTTAGGGTTCGGTTAGCTTGATGCGCAGCGATAGTGGTCGGCAAAGCTCGTCCAGCGAGCCTGATGATGCTGAGATCGTTTACTTGAAAGATAACGTGACAATTCATCCCACTCAGTTTGCATCCGAAAGAATTAGTGGAAGATTGAAGTTGGTCAAACAAGCCTCTTCTTTGTTCTTGGTAAGTATCTTCAGATTTCTTTAAAGAAATGGACGAATGGAGTGTATTCTAATTGTAGGTTTATATGTTGTTTTCTGTTTCTATTTTTCTTATGTTTATTATTAATTGATTTGGGAATTTTTGGTCGTGTTTAATGGTAGACATGGATTCCGTACAAAGGACAAAGCTCAAATCCAAAGCTATCTGAGAAAGGTTTATATATTCTTTAATCTGGAAATTGTTATTTGAATGACCTGGTGATATTTCTTCCCGATCAAGTATTGAATTAATTGGTGTATGCTGTAGATAGGAATCTTTACACCATAAGGGCGGTACCATTTACTGAGGTGCGGTCTATTCGTAGGCATACTCCGGCACTTGGTTGGCAGTATGTTATCGTTGTCTTGTCATCAGGTGAAGCATGCTCTTAAATCGAAGTTTCTTTTAGAAATCTTTGTTGCATATATCAAATTCATGTTTTGAAACCCAATTAATTGCTTTTGTGTTTTGATTATTTGTTATCGGTCAGTGGATGTGGTTTGAATTGACTATTATTTGTTATTGTAGCAAGAAGTAGATTGTATGACTATTTATTTGACTATATGATATGAAAAAACGCTCTCATAATGATTCTACCGATGATTCTGTTCAGACCCTTAGCAGTTATGAAAATAGATTTCAAATTAGTCCATTCTAGCTGTCTGCATGGATGAGTATGCTGGAATACTGTCGCAGGTGCCTATCCGAATTGGAATGATATGTACAATATGGCATTTGATACTCCTGTATCATTTGTCAATTTGGAACAGTATACGCTCCAGATTCTGTAAGTTTATTAAGAACAACTGACCTTGATGTGTCTGTAGTACCATTTTTGTTTCTGTCATACTTATTCACACTGTTTTGTCTTATCTGCCCTTGTTTATTTAGTAAATTTACGAAGTAGCTCTGTCAGTCATTTCGTTCCA
Organism: Coriaria nepalensis; assembly: GCA_027186245.1. Classification (NCBI taxonomy): domain Eukaryota; kingdom Viridiplantae; phylum Streptophyta; class Magnoliopsida; order Cucurbitales; family Coriariaceae; genus Coriaria; species Coriaria nepalensis. The sequence continues at coordinate 8,953,659 of CP114496.1, read as the reverse complement.
TTTGTGCTATATTGGTTTATCTTCTTGTAGCACGTTTAGAATTCAAATATTTGGTAGAACTGCTGATTCAGTGTCTGGTTATTTCTATTTTCCCGTCTTTCTTGATCCTTGATGTTCAATCAACCAGTTCTGTCCTCAAAATTGAATGTGCTATGGTTGGGGCATTTTCCAGGACTTGCATTTCCACCTCTTTACTTCTATAATGGAGGAGTTCGAGAGTTCCTAGCTACTATAAAGCAACATGTGATTCTTGTGAGGTTAGTTAGAATCGTGAGACACTTTTTAATTCCTTTTTAGTTAATAATTGTTTCTACTTTTCAGTTTCGTACTCTCAAATTCTGCATATCTGTCCTGTGAATATATTGTTGACAAAAGTAGGTATGATACAAATTCTAAGCAATCATATGAAATGGAATGGGAAAATCACTTTACACAGGACAAACAAGAAAAGAAAAGAAATTCTTGCATTATGTTTATTTGTAATCATAATGTTTTGTTGGTAATGGCCTTCTTTGAACATATTAGTTGTCATAGTTTATTTGGATAATTCACTTGTAAATGTCATTTGGACTTTCTTAGTATTATAAATAGAGTATATTACCTAGTGTCTTCCAAGTTTCTAATTATACATGCATATGCAGGTCTTCAGAAGATGCAAATGTGTTCCTTGTTAATGATTTTATGAATCCTCTGCAGGTAGAAATTCACCCTGTTCACCTTTGTCTACTTTATATAACCATAGTTTCTGAATCACCTAGCATGCTCCATGTACTAGATTTAATGGACACAATAGGTCAAAACCAATCATTTGTTTGTTCGGTATTTTTATCGTTGGCCATCGACCTATTAGTTGAGGGAAAATTACGCAGGCCAACATGTTATTTTATTGCTTATGTTTCTTTGTACAGAAAACTTTATCATCTTTGGAGCTGCCACTGGCTGTAACTGTAGCAAGTGGCGAATCTTCATCCATTCAAGTTGATGAGTCTCTGTTGAAAGCAGACCGGGAGAAGATAAATGGTGACATTCATGATGAGAGCTCCAGAAATTCTCCACACTATGGGAGACAAAGGGAAAAGGTTAATGATCCTGCACGCGATATTTCAATTCATGTATTGGAAAAATTCTCTCTCGTGACCAGATTTGCACGGGAAACAACTTCACAACTATTCCGTGATAGTCATAATGGATTTAGTGCCATAGACAGAAGTCATAATTACTCTCCTCCTGATTCCCCACAGAAGACAACCAAAGTTGCAGAAAAAGTTAACAACGAAACCCCTGTGGCTGAAGATCCATTGAAGGTACCTATCATCCATCACCTTTGAAATTTCTCATAATCATTATGTAAACAGATGTTTATAGAGCTTTTAGAGCCATAACATGTGGAGAGCTGATTTAGTTTTCTTTTTTGGAAACCTGTCATCAAATGTCAATAGATCCAAGTATTGGAAAGGAAAGTCTCATTATATTGGCATATTTTGAGTATTTTGAATAAGCTTCCTTACTTTTTTATTGTCATAAATCAACTCCATCATCTTCTTACTGGACTCGACCATATTTATATGGTTTACAATTGTATTGCATTGATCTGACTTTCTGCACTAGTCTTTCTCTCTCCTCTTTTTTTTTTTTGGTGTCATAATGCATTACAGTATTGTACCTTGGTGGAGAGGTGCGGATAGTGGCACATATATGACGAATCTTTTGCTTTTCTCCTGTTTTCATTGTTACAAATTCTTACCCATCAACCTAATCAAATGGTTTGACCTATCACTCATTAAAACAGTCTTCATATGAGCAGAAAGTCATTGAAAATTTCATTGATGATAACCGATCTGGGTTAAGAAGATTGTTATACAAACCTCCAGATATGGTTTTTGTTGCTCTGAATGAAACTATGGGCATGGTATTATCGGCAAAAGGCAGCGTCAAGAAAGAGACAAATTGCTTTCCCCAGTTTAACAAATATAGGATATGAGATCTACATTTTTCTCCCTCATCACTTTGGAAACTGTGAACTATTCTACCTGGAACCCTTTGATGCAGACCTTTCCATGTTAAACAGAAAAGTTCACATCAGATACACAATAAGGAGGAAGATGCTGCAACCAGTGGGGGAACTTTTGAGCTAATCAATTATACGGAGGGATATAGAGGAGTCTCGTCTTTAACATTAGTTTCTGGGTTTTCTCTTGCCCTCCTGACTTTATCATCTGTTATACCCGTGCATCTAATTTTGTAACCAAATGATTTTTCTTTTCTGGTTCCCTGGTTATATTATTTTATGTTATTTTTCATCTCTTTAAAAATACTTGAGGGATTTTCTGTGGTTTTTTTCTAATCAGATTGTGTTTTCTTTAATGGCCTTGTTACAACATGTTGGTTTTCTTTATTTTACTACCATCTCTGCATGACCTGATTGACCATCCAGTATGAGTATACCTTGCATATTGACAGCTCAGTCGGCTGCTTTCCTGTTTGTAGTTACTCCCTAGATAGGTGCTGAACATGTGTATCTGTACTGCCCTGGTTCTAAAAGTGGTAGAAGTGAAAACGGACTAATTACCGACTATTTTCATTAGATCGTTTTCCTTGCATCTATCTGTTCTTCCTGGGTTTTAGTATGTAACATTTTCTTGCTTTTAGCTCAGTGATGTTTTTTTTCCCTCTTTGGCAGTTTGATAAACAATCATTAGTGTGGGGAAATCCACGACAACAACCTTTGGGACCTCGAGAGGTAGGCGGTGTGGTATTTTGAAGATGAGTTATACAAGACAAACACCAAATCCTTCTGTCATGCTTGAAATTATATATTGGTAATGCCATGCAGATTGAGGCATATGAATATCATTATATTCTTTACTTTATGTTTCAATTATTATTGGTAGTGGGTCTCCTTCTTGGATAGTGAAGGAAGAGTTGTGGATTCAAAAGCCTTGAGAGAGAGAATATTTTACGGAGGAGTGGAGCATAGTCTACGGAAAGAGGTATGCCCTTTCTATCCGGTGAGGAACTCCATGCTAAATAAGTTTATTCTTGTTTGAATATGTGGATCACTGTCTGAAACTTTTATTGCAATTGTAGGTTTGGGCTTTTTTGTTGGGATATCATGCATATGACTCCACATATGCTGAGAGGGAATATCTTAAGTCGATTAAAAAGTTAGAGTATGAGACCATAAAGAACCAGTGGCAGGTTTGTAGCAAATCCTAGTATCATTTCGTAATAAGATGTTTGGACTATATGAAGCGACTTTTTTATTTGATGCTAGTTTTTCAAGCATCCCCTGCATCAGCTGTGCAAACATATTTTATTTCATCAATGTCGAGGAAATTTGTAAAATCATCTCTTTTTAATTGAAGAACTTTCCTTTTTATTTGGGTAAGTTTTACTGTTTTATATCCGACTCCTCATATCTGTTCCTATATCTGCAGAGTATCTTCCCAGAACAAGCAAAAAGATTTACAAAGTTTAGGGAGAGGAAAGGCCTTATTGACAAAGATGTGGTATTCCATTCTATCATGGTCTTTTCTTGAGTTTAAATTCAGCTCATTTATTACACTTGTGATCTAATTTTTGGAGCCATAATTTGTGTTCTCATTTGTCTTTTTAAGGTTAGGACCGATAGATCTATCTCTTTCTATGATGGGGACGACAATGCAAATGTGAATCTTCTACATGATATTCTTTTGACTTACTCGTTTTACAACTTTGATCTGGGATACTGTCAGGTAAATTACTTCTCACAGATTCATCTGCTATCATTGGTTTTGTCATTACCAAGCATTCAATAGGTAGTTGTACTATTTTTATGGTTAAGACTGTTACATTGTAGTGTGTTGTGGAAGCCTTCTGAGAATCTGAATATTAGAGGAACTGAAATCTTTCTGTGCATGGCACAATTAACTCAAGTTTCTTGCTATGTTTAGAATGAATGAATGAAAAAAAAAAAAGAAAAAAAAAAATTCTGAATGTCACCCAAATTGCTTGGGACTGTGCGTCACCCAAAAGCAAAGGTATTTAGGTCTTTTACTTCTGCTGTACGATGTGTGGGACTATATGTAGTGCATTTTTGGCAATCTATAAAAGACCTGAAAGTTTGACTAACATCCATGTATAATCATGTTTATAGCAATTCAAATCATGTTGCTGTATTCCTTTGCAGGGTATGAGCGATCTTCTCTCCCCAATATTGTTCATAATGGGAGATGAGTCTGAGGCATTTTGGTGTTTTGTTGCTTTAATGCGACGTCTTGGACCAAACTTTAATCGGGACCAGAATGGAATGCACTGTCAACTCTTTGCTATTTCTAAGGTCTCATCCCTCTCTCTCCCCTCTCTCCTCTCTCTCTATTCACTATTAATCGAGTAATTAGACAGTCCATTGCTGAGTTTTCAGTCCTAACAAATTCTTACTAACATATGCCAGCTCGTGGAGTTATTAGACAGTCCATTGCACAACTACTTCAAGCAGCATGATTGCTTGAATTACTTCTTCTGCTTTCGCTGGGTTCTCATACAGTTCAAAAGGTGTGGCTTATAATAATACTCCATTTGTTACTATAAGAATTTAGAAATACGATTTTACCACCATGAACTTCAGAAAGAAGAGGATTTCACCCCTCCAAACTTTTTTTTTTTGGCAGGGAATTTGAATATGAGAAAACCATGCGTCTATGGGAGGTCTTATGGACCCACTACTTATCTGAGCACTTGCATTTATACGTTTGTGTTGCAATCTTGAAACGGTACCGTAACAAGATAATGGGAGAGCAAATGGACTTTGACACACTGTTGAAGTTCATTAATGAGCTAAGTGGTCAGATCGATCTGGACCCAACCTTGAGAGAAGCCGAGGCTCTTTGCGTATGTGCTGGTGAGAATGGTGCAGCTTCTATCCCACCTGGAACCCCTCCTTCCCTGCCCATTGAAGATGGTTCTTTGTATTCTCAACTAGATGATGAAGTCTTGTAGATATTTTTTTTTTTGTTTTCTTGTTTCTAGTTATTGTTTCAATTCCGGAATACGGTATTCATTGATCAGATAAAAATACATTTTTACAGCTTGGTCATTGAAAAATAGGCTTATATTTTGTAAAGAAGGTTGAATAAGTAAGCTTCACGAAATCGGTTTTAATGATATATTACTTACTAATTGCAGTGTTTCTTATATATTATTATTGCACACTGAGATGAATGATTTTAGATTAAATTTAAAAGACACGACCCATCTGTTGTAAACATAAAAGTTAAGTGTTGGGTAGAGCATTAGAATTACCTTCTGTTGATGTGAAGTCTTGGAAGTCGCTTTTCTGTTTCTGATCTTCTCTTGGTCTTCGATTCTTCAAGTTTTTACTGGGTCCTTTGTTATCACCTTTGATGGATTTTATGTGTTTTTTTTTCTAATTGGATTTGGTTTTCTTTAATGGCATTGTCACACCATGTTGGTTTTCTCTATTTAACTACCATCGATCTCTGAATGATCTATATTTGACTATCCATATGGGTGAGTATACCTTGCATATTGACAGCTCAATTGGCTGGCTGCTTTCCCGTTTGTAGTTACTCCATGTGGTAGAAGTGAAAGTGGACTGTTTACCAACTATTTACATCAGATGGCTTTCCAGCTTGGATCTGTTTTAAAATTAACAATATCTTCATGGGTTTGTTTTTTGTATGTAAAAGGGGGTACAAAACTCATATATAATAAAAATCATATTAGGAAATAATGTATATATAATTATATATACATTACATAATGAATAAAAAATTTCTTAACAATCAAAAATCGAATCTTTACATTGAAATCTGTCTCTAAGGATATTCAAGCTGCTATTTTGGAAGAAGAACGTAGGTGCAAGAACAAGGAGAACGGGTTAGATAAATCCGCAACAAGATTTACCCCTCAAAAGAAGAAATAATGAGAAACTTTACAGCTTTTGCTTGCTGTTTGTTCAATTTTTTCCGAAGCACCACAATGGTTGAAAATTTACCTCTTGGTATTGTACATTTCGATGGGGTCTAAAAAGGAGACAGCATTAGAATTCAGTGTGCCTACTCATATGTGCTCAACCCTTGTTTTGTGAGATGGAGGATGACCCCGGTTAAAGTGAACTCTGTGATTTACATGTTTGGGGGTGAAAAGCTTGAAGACAGCTTCTTGTATCTCGACACTGATTCGGTTGATAAGAGCTGGAAAGTGAGCCCTCCTATGCCTGTCCCAAAAGTATTACCAAATGTGGTGGCTCTTGATGGGAAGCTTTATGTATTTGGGGGAGCAGAATATACCGACGTTTTCGGGAAAGTCTTCAATACAAACGCTTTTATGTGGAGGAGGAGATACCTAGTCCTTTCCTGACTTTCCCTGCGGATGCTGAGGATCCCTCTTCTGATTTTGATTTGAATATCATTCATGGTGCATATAAGGGAACGATCTTGGTGAGTCGTATTTATTGTGATGGCCTATATACTTACAGTCCAAGTAACCGAGAATGGGAGGTTCTAGACAAGATCTTTCTTTGTGGATTGTTTAATGGTGCTGTCGTGGGTGATATTCTCTTTATCTCGGACAGACAAGAGTGTCTTTGCATACGATCTTGTTAACTTAAAATGGATACGATCTTTGTATCCGATCTTGTACATTAGTACTCTTCATCCATGCACTCCTGAAGGACATCTTTTTCCTCTTCAAGATGAGTTGTACATAGCTTGGAAAATGTGTGCTGGGGATTTCGAGGGGCTACATGTTTTCTTCAGTGTCTATGAAGTTCACTGGAGTGGACCAGAATCAGATGATGGCTCTTCTCCAATCTTGGAAATGGTGTATTCAACTGCATACCGTTATTCTACGACAATAACAACTTGTGCGCAGACGGCGACGCTTTAAGATTTTAATAAACTGTCCTGCTAGGCATTAACCGCCGGCATCCATCCGGTCATGAACAGAAATACATATTCTGTTTTTGTTAAGCACATGTCGTGTTGTGTCTTGTTTTGTTTTCCAAGTCAGTGAACATGAAATAATGTTATTAGCTTATAATAACTTTGTCATCGAAATCTTTACTTTATGTATCCTATCATACATTTTAACATTGATTGATTCCATTTCCCATTTGTTTCATCTTCGCTCATTCTTTCCCTGTGAAAAGATTGAACTGGGGAAATCTTAGTTGCCATTGTATTTCCTCCTTCCTTCCATGATGCATATTTTGTACTATACTCTTGCTAATCACCGTGAATCAGGTCCGCCTAGAATTTTTCAAACTGTCAAAGAGCACACACTGTATATGATGTAACTTTTTGCTTTTCCTGTTTTCATAGTTACAAATTCTTACCCATCAACCTAATCAAATAGTTTGACCTAGCGCTCATTAAGACAGTCTTCATATTAGCAGAAACTCATTGGAAATTATGTTGATGATATCCTGATGATGAATTTTTATAGAAAAATCGACTTATTATAAACTCAAATCATAATTATATATAGAAGTTAATTCTAAACTTACGATAGACAAATCTAATATTGACCTCATAATTTTTTATCGGGAAAAGGGGAAGAGACAAATCTAATAAAAAATAATAATAAAGTGAGAAATTAAGTACTATTTATTGAAAAGGGAAATATATATTCTACTTAATTCTCACTAAATATTTGTAATTAGTGCATGCAAAAAGAAAAAAAAAAGGGTACAATATAAAAAGCACGCTGAGATGAATGATTTTAGACAAATCATGGATTAATAAAATATAATTAAGTAATTAGTTAATTAATTGCATCCAAATGCTTCAAACAAAATAAAGTGTCAAGGCAGCTCATGAAGGGTTCAATATCATCAAATACCAATGTTCTCGTAGTATTGTAATTTGCTTGTCGCATTGGAAAGTAGTACTCTTCATGATCATGACCATTACCGTACATCAACTCCAGCGTGTCATCCAGTATCCGATCATTCGGGTTTGTTACGGTGGACCCGCTACTAATCGTCTGATGATGATGATGAAGATCATCGTGATTATCAGGTTCTAATTCCTTGTTGCTTGATGATCTTTTCGAGACGTTCTCTATAGTTCTTTCTGGAGTTTGATCAGTTGTGTAAACGGGACGAGGAAGATGGTGGTCGTGATTGTTATCATGATGGGCAACTAACTCATTCCGGCTCTTGGTATTGTAATCTCCATCTTCTCTATTTTCAGTTTTACAAACATAATTTTTACTGTTTGAATTATTGCACTTTTTTTCACCCCGAGAGTAACTCTTGTTCAAATGGGTATTCCAGTAATTCTTCACTTCATTGTCCGTTCGACCGGGAAGTCGTCCGGCAATCAATGACCACCTTCCCAGAAGAAGAAGAAGAATATGAAATCATTAGCTATAAATCAAATGAAAATTGATGATATTATAGCCACACTTTTTATTAGCTAAACTATTATTTGCATTTATTACTTCTTTATAATTAGCTTACTTTCATCATATATGTACGAACTAATTTAGGTATAGACTGTGAAAAATAATTTCAACTCAATATTACTCGTGGATCAAGTTTGGGATTCGAATCACAAAAAAAATTTCGGAGGTTCGAAAAGATTACTAACCTGTTACCCAAAAGTTTATGCATTCGGATGATAAGGTCTTCTTCTTCCTTGGACATCTCTCCACGTTTGATATTTGGCCGTAGATAGTTCTTCCATCTTAGCCTACAACTTTTCCCACCCCTCATCAACCCTAATTCATTAAGACATGAGATAACTTCATGCAAAGAAACTAAATCCAGATCTGACAAAACGAAAAACTAATAACTTATAATTATGTACCTGATCTTGTGGAAACAGTTGCCCATTTCCCTTCACCATAAGTTTCCACATACTTCTTTAAAATCAGATCCTCTTCTGGTTTCCAGAGGTTCTTCTTACCCTGTGGCTTCATCATTTGCCCTTTTTCTATGCTGTCAATGGAGTAGTAGTAAAGTGAGGAGAAATAATTATATATATATATATATATAGTGGGATATATTATAGTACCCGATATGATCTATATCTTTATAGTATATAGGTATAGAAATCTTGTGTGTATATATATATATAAATGAAGTGGGCATGCATGCATGTCCTCGTGCATGGTTATCACGACAAGATTATAGTGCAAAAGAGATTGATTTGAGGGCCCTATACATATATATATATATATACTTTAAGCTTTTTCAAAATTTTAATAGATTGTGGCCCTCACTTATGAGTCATGATTCATGACTAGTAATGAAGGATTCATAATACTTACCTTTCCAGCTAGAGGAGATGCACGAGGGTTCACTTTTTTCTCCCTCTCTTTTTTTTTTTTTTTTTATAAAAACGTGTAGCATATGTACATCCCTTTTGCTTAGTACTAACAAGATTAATCATCGTAGATGCATGCAGTTTTTTAATTAGTAAATAACTGGAAATATGTACGTAATTCAAGTTCAAATCATGCAATAATTGAGCTACTATGAACCGGTCACGGGATCGGAAAAGAGAAGTATATATATATACATGATGGTGACTATATTACATCAATCATCATTCCGAACTTTATAAATATAATTTATCGATCTATCATAAATATATCTTATATATATAAACTTAATATACATATAAATATATCTGTAAACTCATATATATTGACGTGTATGTAAATTTAAACAACAATAAAAATAAAAAAAAACAAAATAAGTTTTTGATAATAACATTATTTTTCATTGATCTAAGCTTAATTAAGTCATGTGAAGATCTGATAATGGGAAAGGGAGATCAATTTGTGAGAGGCAAAATGAAGTTGGATTTATCTGACATATGTGAAGTGGGAATGTCAGGTTTTCAGACAATCAAAAAGCATGCCTATGTATATATATATATATATATATTCAAGAAGTGATTTTGCATTCATTGGGTTATAATTTCTCCCTTTTTAGGTTTCTTACGCTCAATGATTCTCTCTTGTCCATATATACCACCAAATAACATAAAGAGAAGACGAAGAAATATATATATATATATATATATATATATATATTTTTTTTTTTTTTTTTTTATAATAATAAAAAATGATACTAATTATTGTTGTTATTATATTGAGATATTTTTCATAATCCGAGAATATCTACTAACGATTTAGATAATACTACGTTATTATTTATGATGATATTACAATATTTAAACCATTGATAATAGATATTTTTAATTTTTTTTTTAAAATTACTCCACTTCCAATTATATATTAAATTATGAGAATTCAATATAAAATATAACTTTAATAAATATAAAGAAAATATTAGTAAATAATTCTCAAATCTTATTTGTCACTTATCGGAATAAACTAGTTAGTACATGAATCATACTCATATTTTATATACTTTTACTCTAGTAAATTTAAATAACACAATTTCTTTTATCAGATTACGAGAATAATTCATAAATCATAATTTTACGGAATTCATTACAACTTAATAAATTATACTCTTGACTTCTTCTTTGTTTCTTCTCTAATAAGCGACAATGGCTTAGATTTGAAACCTCAATAATTGTTAGGAGTAGAATATTGGAATTTGGTCCTTAGATTTTGGCAAGGCCCCTACTAATAGACTACTAAATGGACTAATACTTTTTTCTGTGTCTCTTAAACTTTTGCTTTAAGCTTTTTTTTTTTCTTTCTTTTTGAGTCTCCATCATTCTCATTTTGTCGGCATATTGTAAAGAACATATCCACCATCTCTTGTCCCCGATGATGCTGTATCAAAATGAACTAAACGAATTTCAATAAAACACCAAATATGTACAAACATGACAACTTTGTTGCTATCATAACCCATATTCGTATTGATTAAATATAGTTATATGGATTAGGTCTTCTTTAGGGCACTTGACTGTAGTAGGTACATTGAAGAAGGTATTCCAGTTTGAATGATCTTGTTTAGTATTTTATTTGAGACTCCTTTCATGTGCAAATTCCACCTCGTTTATATAAACAAAGTAAATGAAGCTCTTAAATTTTTATGGTTTTTTTCAATTTTTGAATCGAATATTATATCTCTTAATTATATAAAAATAAAATTTATAAATAAATAAATGATAATTGATTTATAAATCTATATAAAAAAAAAAAAAAAAAAAAACAATTCTTAAGATATCATGATAATCAGTGCACGATGAACGAAGTATAATTAGGGTACTTTTAAGCTGAACAATCATCAGGACCCTTTTACAGCAAGATTGAAGATTCCTTCAGTTTGCCATTATTATTTCTCAAACACTCAATCATACAGTACCTTTTTAATCTCTCCCTCTGCCGATTTGCATGAATGAATGAATGAATGAATGAATGAATTGAATGAAACTTCCTTCCCTCTGCAAAAGTACACATCTTTTTTCCACATCAAAATTTATGTGCATTTCCCAAGATCTCTTTCACTGTTTTTTGTGAGCCAGGGGCCTCTTTTTCTTTCACTTTTTGCTTAATGGGTCACCAAGAATTTGCAAATTCAATGACTTGAATCACTTTTTGTGGATGGAATCCACCATTATATTTTGCATCTCATTTTTTTTATTTGTGGTCAAGATTTTAGCTTTGAACAAATCAAATATAATTACAATTCTGGGAGTACTCATATCTCCTGTTTTTACAGAATATATATATATATATATATATATATATATATTTTTTTTTTTTTATTATAAAGATCATATTTAAAGCATTATTTGTATTCTAATAAACAATATGTGACATATATTTATTTTTCGAAATATTTTGAAATACTATTGGAATATATATTTGTATTATTGAAATTATATCATATTATTATTTAAAATGGTGTGGTACAATTCCAATTCCCGGAATATATACTCTGACACTATTTTTTTTTATTAGAATTAATATTAATTACAATATTAGTTAAGCAAAGTAGTTAACAGTAACTTAAGTTAGCTCAAGCTACTTACTACTTTATTTTACTTTGTATATAATGTAGAGCACTTGCTCAGAGTCAATCAAATGAAGTATTTTCAATTTCTTTCCTTCATCAGCGATGTTATCATGGTATCAGATAGGGTTGAGCAAAAAACTCGTATCTGATTTAATCTGGTCCGGTCTGATGAATCAGATCATATCGGATATGGATCGGATTATACTTTATAAAATTTGATCGGATCAGGTATCTAATCTGATCAAATTTTACGGCTAATATGAACGATAAATTCTCTCAATTTAATAATTAAACAAAAATAAATAAATAAATAAAGAGATTTTGATGATGGTTTCAACGATGGAGAAGTATGGGACCGTGGAGATGGTGGTTTTAGTGATCTAGGACTAGAAGAGGGTGACTGGGTGAGTATATGCGGATACCTGGTTACTTGATCCGATCATATGCGGATCGGATCGGGTCTGATCCGACCCGATACTCAACCATAGTATCAATGAGACGATTAGTGTTTTCTGATCTGAGAAAGCAGACGAACTCAAGTTTGTGTTTTTTGTCTTTTTCCTTTTCTTTGAAAATTTCCTTTTGATTTCTTTTTCTTCCGCGACAACTCTGAAATCAAATTCTTATTTTGAACTTTTTTTTCTTCTAATTCGAATCAATTCTTTTTTTCAATTTTTTCAATTTCTTGAATCTATGACTATGACGAGATCTTCTGTTCCAAATCTTTCGAATCCACCACCTCATCCTCCTTCAATGAAGAATCTGAATATTTCCCCAAATTCGATTCTTGATTTCAATAATCCTATGTTCTTGCATCCATCAGATATGCCAGGTGTTGTTCTTGTTTCACATCCATTAATTGGAACTAAGAATTACAATATCTGGAGTAGGGCGATGTCAATCGCTTTACTTGCTAAAAACAAGTTAGGATTCATAGATGGCATATGTAAAAGACCAGAGAATAGGGAGCCATTTCAACAACAATGGGATTGGTAGTCTACTCAATAACAACTCATTTGATTTGGAAAGATATGCGTGATAGATTCAACCAAATAAATTGATCAAGGATTTTCGCATTACACAGATAGATTAATACCCTGTGTCTAGGTGCAAACACAATTTCAGTTTATCATACCAAACTGAAAATGTTATGGGATAAGTATTCTTCTTTGGTTCCACACCAGGCTGCAGCCATGACTCTTCAAAAATCTTTCTACAACAAGAAAATCAACAAAAGCTTTAGAAGCTTTTGGTTAGATTGAATGAAAGTTATGTAGCTCAAAGAAGTCATTCTTTTAATGATTCCGTTACCTTTTGTCAATGATGCCTACTCTATGTTGGTTCAAGATGAAACTCAAAAAGGGTTTCGAGTTTCACAAAATCAAGAAGTGTAGCCAACCCATGTTTTCTATTCCAATAATCCTGGTAAACAAAACTCCACATATAACAAGAATTTTGAATGTGATCATTGTCATATGAAGGGTTATAAAAGAGATTCTTGCTATAAACTTATGGAATATCCAGCTCATTATAAGTTCAATAAGGGTAAAAAAAAACAGTCTCGGAAGTCATCCAGTGCACACTGTGCAATGTCTTCAGATCAAGCTAGAGAATCCAACATGGTTTCAAATGGTCGACAAGTTCAAAATGGTTCTGCTAATTCCATTCAAACTGGTTTTACACAAGATCAATATCAACAACTTATGAAGTTGATTAGAGATAACACAACTACTCATAATCATCAAATCCATCACACTGCTAATATGGCATGTAATTCAATTATTTTTTTAGTTTAAATTCATCAAATAGTTGCGGATTGTTGATATTGGAACTAGTAACCATATGTGACTCGTTTGAAAATTTATCTGATTATAAAGATTATGCATCATTGCCTTTTGCTTCAAATGGTTTTAAAACTAATGTAACTCATACTGGTATTGTTAAAAGTTCAAATAACATTACTCTTAAGAATGTTTATTTGTGCCCAAATTTCAATTTAATCTTGTATATGTTTCTCAATTGTCAAAAGATAATAATATCTTTGTTTCATTCTATCCTACCCACTATGAGTTTCATGATCTTATGACTAGAATAACTCTGGGGATTGGTAAACAAAGACAAGGCCTTTATTACCTAACCTCAAATGCAAATGATTGTAATGCTTTACTGTGTTTTTCTTCAAATAATTCAACATGTTCATCTGTTGTTTCTTTTGTATCTGATACATATGTTCATGTTAATAGCAATTCAAATTGTATTGAAACTAGTTCTTGTAATATCAGTGTTCTTATGTTGTGAATAATTCAGACTCATTTGTGTCTTTTTCTGCTAGTACAAATTCAGATCTCTGGCACAGAAGATTAGGATACACTGCTTATCCCAACATGAAATCAATACATTCACATTGTAAGATATGTGTCATAGCAAAACAAACAAGGAAATTATTTCCTCTTAGTGTTACACATTTTAATGCTTTATACATTCACAAAAAGGTTAGAACACAGTTTAATGCTTCTGTTGAGGTGATTAGGTCTGACAATGCTTTAGAATTGTTTAGCAAACAATTTAATAAGTCATTAACTGATTTGTTTCATTAGATTCTTTTCAAGATGAAATACAAGATGTAAGGTACCCAATTTCTCAATCTCTTACTTATGATTATATTAGGTCTGGACATTTTACTTTCTTAACCAATATTGCTAGCATGAAAGAACCAAATACATATAGCCAAGCATGCTTAAGACAAAAACTGGACAGATGCTATGCAATTAAAGCTGAAAGCATTAGATAAGAATAATACTTGGAAAATAGTTGATCTACCACCTAATAAAACAACTATATGTTATAAATGAGTTTATAAAATAAAAATTAAGGCTGATGGAACAATTGAAATGTATAAAATAAGACTAGTAGCTAAAGTTTATACACAAAAAGAAGGTATTGACTATACTGAAAGAAACCCTTTCACCTATTGCTAAAATAGTTACTATGAGATCTGTTTTAGCTTTAGCTACTCAAAACCAATGGCTTCTCTACCGAATGGATGTATACAATGCATTCTTATAAGGAGATTTACATGAAGAAGTATACATGAAAATATCTAAGGGACTAACTATTCAGTGAAGAAATAAAGCATGTTAGGATGACAATATCACTTTATGGACTAAAACAAGCATCAAGACAGTGGAATGAAAAATTCACAACAACTATGGTTGAAGCTAGTTTTAAGCAGTCCAAATCATACTATTCTCTGTTTACTAAACATGAAGATGGACAAACAACAATCTTATTGATTTATGTAGATGATATTGTCATCCAATGCAATAACCAATAATAGATTGATGAGATTAAATTGTTTCTCAACATATAGTTGCATATCAAAGACTTGGGAACACTCAAATACTTTCTAGGAATTGAGATAGCAAGGTCAAAGTTAGGAATATGCTTAAGTCAAAGAAAGTATGTCTTGGATCTTCTTACATATACTGGAATGACAACAGGAAACCTGTTTCAACTCCACTTAAACAGAATCTGAAGTTAACATCAGAGGAGTATGATAAGAGTACATGACAAAAAAAAAAAAAAGTGATAACCTCTTACCTTATGTGTCAGTATATCAAAGACCATGCCAAATATAACCTACTCAATCAATCTTCTAAGCCAACATATGCACATCCCAAAACAGTCGCATATGGAGGCCGCCTACAGAGTTCTCATATATTTGAAGAATTCTCCAGGACTAGGCATATTAATATCATCAAATAAAAGCTTAGAACTTAAAGCTTACACAGACTCAAATTGGACAGCATATCCAATTACCACAAAATCTCACATAGGCTTCTATATCATGGCTAGGAGAATCATTGGTCTTTTGGAAATCAAAGAAGCAAACAACTATATCAAAATCCTCAGTAGAATCATAATATAAAGCAATGGCATCAACAACTTGTGAAGTAGTCTGGATCATTAGTTTATGCAAGAATTTGGAATTGAACTTCCAAAGTCAATACAACTCTTTTGTGACAACAAGACAACATTGCATATATCTACAAATTCTATGCTCCATGAAAGTACAAAAACACATAGAAATTTACTGCCATTTGATCGTAGAAAAAAATTCAAGAGGATACTTTCAAGACTACCTATCTAAATATAAATGAGTAACCTGCATATATATTTACAAAGGCATTAGGCAGCAAGCAACATCAATACTTGCTCAAATTTAATCTAATGAAGTGTTTTCAGTTTCTTTTCTTCATCAATGATTTTATCATTTTTAAATTCACTTATTTATCATATTAAAACATATATATATATATATATATATATATATATATATATAAAATATGTTCCATAAGTATTTTCCGACCACACCAAAATATTTTTTAAGAATATTCTTTATTTTTTTAATCCTTAATTGTCAATGTCACTTAGATTCTTTATCTTCCCATCATTATTCACATATTGAAAGTAGCTTTTGCTTCTTTCTTTTTGAAATACTGTCATAATGTTCAAAATCACTTTTGAAATAATCCTTTTTTGGAGTGTTTTATAAGTTGAGCATAGTTGAAAATATTACTATCATCATCACACCCAAAAGTAGAATGTGATATATACCCAATAAGCAAGTTTTAATTATAATTCAAGAATAAAGCAACTTTTAGTTTAATAAATAATTAATGAACATAGAAAGCTAATAGTTAATAGTAATAGTAATAATAAATAACATAAGTTTAATCATCAACATGAATGCACCCGTTACATACGTTATTTTTGATTGGAGCTAATAGATTTTTAATGCAATTTTTTTTTTTTTTAAATCAAGAATATCGTTGTAAAAATTTGAGTTTCCGTTTTAAAATTAATCAGTAAAGAGAAAGTTGATTCATTTTTTTATATATTAATTTTCTAAAAATTTCATTTTTTTTTTTTGGTTTAATCATATATTAAACTTCGTGTGTTTCGGGACATAATATATTATATATTATTGGTTAAAATTTGCTTTTAAATGTTTTTTTTAGGTTTTTTTTCGTCTTATTGTGACATTTCCTCGTTAATGTTGTTAAGTTGGTTTTCGTAGATGTGATCTTACTATTCTTTGTTTAGATGGACCAGGCTGGGTCTTTGGGCTTTGTAGGCTTACTATTTTAGTGATATGTACTACTTTTGTCAGTAACACCACCTAAATTGGGCTTGGCCCAATCGGACTTTGACTATAAACCAGCATTGATTTAATAAATAATATAAAATTAATATATATAAATAAAATTAATTAATTTATTATAAATATAATCTCATATAAAAATTTATCAAATATTTGACCAAAAAGGTGAGTTATAGAATTATAAATAAAAAAGAAAAATAATAATTTAACACCATTTATCACCAAATCATCATAATTTTTTATAATAATTATTCCAATCACATCTAAATTAATCTATATCAAACTTAGATATAAATTATAAGTAAAAACTAAGAAGATTGAAAGCTAAAAATACACGAAACCAACGCTTGATACCCTCTCCCCCCCGCCCCTAAATTGGAAGTTGAGAGGGTGGTGCCAAGCTGCTACTAACCCTAGCCGCCGCCCCCCTCCCCTTATCCCTAATTTGAACTCTTTAGATCAAAATCCCACCCGAGGTTGAACCATGTCTTAGCACTTCCTGTCGATCCCACCATTCTGACAAAAAGATTCTTCTTTTCTTATATATTGATTTTACACGTCAATCTTTTACTTACTTTCTCAATACAATTTGTAAACTACAATATCAAAGACACAAATAATTAGAAGAAATTCGGATCCAAAATTCTTAAATCATGTTTTTCCTATGTTTTTAGAAAACATCCCACATTTTCGACTGTTCCTGACCTAGAGCTTCGTTGTTTTCATTCCTAATAAATTAAATTAAATTAAATTAAGTTAAATTAAATTAAATTAAGTTAAATTAAATTAAATTAAATTAAATTAAATTAGAACATGCATACGAGAAGGGTAGGGAAAAACGATGCCGTATTGAAGCCTTACAGTCCTCGCCTTCTAAAATGCAAATATAATTATATATTTGTCTTTTCCGAAAATTGCTAAGTGTGTGGTGGAGAATTGAGAGCACTAGCAACTTACAATACGTGCGTCTGCAGGTGACCGCAGCCCCCCGCCCGCCGCGAGTCCGGTCTCTCTAGGGTCTCTCTAGATGGATAGATAGATACAAAATGGTCCTGATTAAAAGTTAGAACCGTTTAATAAATAAAAAATAAATATATATTGCGTCACACCGAATTGACGTGCGTATGCTTTCTTTCCCGCGATAAAATGACGTACGATAAGATATATAAAAAAACACGATAAAATGATAGATTGGAAAAAAAAAAATTTCCTCCTCCTTTTCCTATTTTTGCAACCAATTTTATCCGTATTTAATATTCTTCTTCCACACGACTGCATAAAGGACGGTCTTACTCGCTGCTGTACGGCATCTTTTCATGGTCGTGCGTGCCATGTGATCAAACCTTGCCTTATTTATTTATTTATAATTAGTGTTTTAATGACCGAATTGGATTTTAATTTAAAAATGATTTTAAAAATGCGTAATTAAGAGGGTGATTCATAGATATTTATTTTTCCTTAATTTTATTCTACATCTTTTCATCAAAAACATTTTTTTCTATTTTTTTTTAAATATATTATTTTACTGATATATTGATTTGACTTCAATTATTGGGAAATTTGGATTTAGGAAGGAGGATTTTTGCACTAATTTATATAAGATAAGAATTAAATGAAAGTGATGCAATATGATATGAATGTCAAATTCTAATTTTGGAATTTATTTCATGAAAATAATTATCAATAAATAAATAAATTATTAAACAATAAAATGACAGAAACTCCAATTAGAAAAATACTCTTATTTATTTATTATTATTTCTTTTAACATATATATATATATATATTATTGGGTGAATATTCATTAATAATAACAAATTATTATTACATACTCAAAAAAGAGTTTTGATCACAACATTAGCTTCGAAATGATTAATAATTACATTGAAAAATTTCAAAATTATATTTTTATCGTATCTATTTTATTAAATTGCATGTTTTTATGCATTAATCTTATTAAATTTATATACCGAACTGATATTAGATTGATCGATTCCGATCGAAATTAATCAGTATTTCATACCGAAAATAGCGATTTTCTTTTGTCATTACAAATTAAGAAATAGTGATTTGATTCATTCTATCAAAGAAAAAATATATAAATTTCATTTAGTAAAGTTATGAATTTATTTCGATAAGAAGGTTAATACTTCAAGCAAATATAAATGTAAATATTTTTTTCTCCAAAAAAAAAAAAAAAAAGAAATTGAATGAAAATTACAGCAACCAGTCTTTGAAAATCCCGCAAATCCTGGCGAGAATACATCCAAATAAATCCACACCATTGCGCGATCCGTAAAAGCACGCGTACCTATCAGTTCTGTCTATCGTGGACTTATCAGCGTATAAGCCGAATGACTTATCACACGCTTATCAGCCTAATTTATCTCTTCTCGTTTCGATCACGATATTTAATTTGTCGGATACCTCTGTTTCTTCGCTTCGCACTTTTCTTTCTCCCTCTCTCCTCCAAATCCCTAACGATTTTCACTATAAATACTTAAACCAGACGAGCTTATGAAAGGAAATGGAGAGAGAAAGTTAAGCGAGAAAGCACTGGAAAATGCGCCTCTGTATCTTCTTATAGTCCTCTTCGTCTTCTTCCTAGTAAATTATCCGATCTGAACCGTCGATTTCGCACAGGTACTAAGTTTTTTCCTCCCCATTTCCGTACCTCTCAATTTTGTTTTGCTGTTGATTTTCAATTTCGTTTCTGGATTTTTCTTGTCGCTTTCTTTCTTGTGGTTTTCATTTCTGATGGATTTTCGTTTTCTGGTTTCTATCTACGAATTGATGTTTTTGTGTTTTTGATCCGTTAGGTTTAGGTCTTCCAGGTTTTTACTGGTTTTGAAGGCACGAGGATGTCTTCCCTTAGCCGAGAACTTGTGTTTCTCATACTTCAATTTCTTGACGAAGAGAAATTCAAAGAAACTGTACACAAGTATGTTCAAATTTTCACTAAATTCCCTCTCATTTTATCGTTATGTATGTTTTCCATGTCCGTTTGTGTGTATAATGATGTTGGAAAATTGGTGAGTTTTTGTAAATCTAAAACTTCGGTACTGTGGATGTGGAGGTTGGAGCAAGAGTCGGGGTTTTTCTTCAACATGAGATATTTTGAGGATATGGTGAGCAATGGAGAGTGGGAAGAGGTGGAGAAGTATCTATCTGGTTTCACCAAGGTCGATGATAATAGATACTCAATGAAGATCTTCTTCGAGATTCGGAAGCAGAAATACCTCGAAGCCTTGGACAAGTTGGTGTTGAAAGTCCATTGAATTATTTCATCATCAATTTATTACTCGTTTTTCTGTTTCCTTTCTTAAACTAATAACTAAAATTGTAGGCGGGATCGGCCGAAAGCTGTGGATATTTTAGTTAAGGATTTAAAAGTGTTTGCAGCGTTTAATGATGATCTTTTTAAGGAAATTACGCAGTTATTGACTTTGGAAAACTTTAGGTATGAAAATTTGTTCGTCGAGAACAGTACTGTTGATACTCATTTCACACAAATTTTATCACCGAATGTTACCTTTTAAAGAATTTAATGGGTTAATTTATCTATTTGCAGAGATAATGAGCAGCTATCGAAGTATGGAGACACCAAGTCTGCTAGGGGTATAATGCTAGCTGAGCTGAAAAAACTGATAGAGGCTAACCCATTGTTTCGTGAAAAGCTTCAGTTTCCGACATTGAAAAACTCTAGACTGCGAACATTAATTAATCAGAGGTGTTTGGAAAATTTCTCCGTTTCTGTGGTTTCTTGACCCTAGCATTATTGCTTTCAGATTGGGCATTAGATTTTCCTCATTTGTTCACATTTTTCCACATTAACATTGCAGTTTAAATTGGCAACATCAGCTTTGTAAGAATCCAAGGCCCAACCCAGATATAAAGACTCTATTTGTAGACCACAGTTGTGGACAACCAAATGGTGCAAGGGCTCCCTCCCCTGTCACTAATCCTTTGATGGGACCTGTCCCGAAGGCTGCAGGTTTTCCACCAATAAGTGCCCATGGTGTAAGTGAAAGAGAGATAAAGTTTCTTTCTCATTTCATTAGTCACTTAATCTGTCTATAAGTTTGACCCATTGTGTATTATTTTTGCGCTTCTAGCCATTTCAACCCACAGCGGCCCTCCCAACATCTCTTGCTGGATGGATGGCAAATGCATCTCCTGTTCCTCACCCATCAGCTCCTGCTGGGCCAATTGGTCTGAATACAACAAACAATGCAGGTATCATGCTAATTTTTAGCCAGTAAGTTCCATTTTTCGATATAAGTTCCACGCCAGGATGTATTCAAATAATGAACACTGTTCTCATTGCTATTCAAGATCATTTTTTCATGAAATTTTCATTTGTTTTGGATTCCTTGGTTTGATTTAAATAGTTTTATATCTTTAATACATAATATATATCTGTAATTTTTTTTTTCTTTTCCCTAAATTATGATAGCAGCTATGCTGAAGCGCCCTAGAACTCCTCCTACCAATAACTCAGCCATAGATTATCAAACAGCAGATTCTGAACATGTGATGAAGAGATCAAGACCTTTTGGTTTATCCGAAGAGGTACTATATCCTATCTTATCATCTACTTTTTATGTATTTAAAAAGTTAACTTGTTGATTATAACTGAGGTTCTATCTTAAGATGCTGTTTTTTTTTTCCCTTAAATAATTATTATCAAGGATTTCACATTTAGCTGTTTGTTATCTATGTACTACTTTGAACTAGAACTTTATATTCATGTATTTAGATTGCTCAAGTCTCTATAGTAGTAGTGTATTCTAATGAAACATGTGGTACACTGATTGACCAGAAATAGTTCAGTTTCAAGCTGTCCCTCAATAAAAACTGAACCTTCCTACTATTTGTTTTCCGCATATTATAAGTGTTGGTTCTTCATGAACCTTCCTGCAGGTTAGTAATATACCCGTAACTATTCTTCCTGCTGCATATACCAATCAGAGCCATGGTCAGAGCTCCTACTCTGCTGAGGACTTGCCCAAGACTGTTGTTACGACCCTAAATCAAGGTTCAGCCATCAAAAGCATGGATTTCCATCCGGTCCATCAAATTCTACTTCTTGGTATGCCCCAAATTGTCACGCGATTTTATGTCATTGATATCAGTAGGGATGTTGGATTCTCATTGTTACTTTTTCTCTACTTCTGTTGATGTGTGCTTTTATGCATTCAGTTGGAACAAACATAGGAGAGGTCATGATCTGGGAGGTAGGTAGCCGTGAAAGAATTGCAACTAGAAATTTTAAAGTCTGGGACCATGGAGGATGTTCGGTGGCCCTGCAGGTTTGGCTCTAAGCTTTATGCCCTTCTATGGATATATGGACTAAGAAACTTATTTGGTTTAGCTAATATCTGCCCTTTGTTCTCTTATAGGCTTCTCTGGCAAATGATTATACTTCATCAGTTAATCGTGTTATTTGGAGCCCTGACGGAGCCCTTTTTGGTCAGTACAAGTAAAAAACCATCAGTGCACCTCACAGTTACCCTTATTGTTAATGTTTCGACATTTGACCCTGTTGCTCAGTCAGGAAAGATAAATTTAATGACATGGATTAGTTCCTAGTTATGATTTTTGCTTTCCTCATACAGGTGTTGCATACACAAAGCATATTGTGCACATGTATTCTTATCATGGGGGTAATGATTTGAGGAACCACCTGGAGGTTTGTGTGCCAGAATCGACATTTGAAATTCTGTTTTTATTGCAAACTTGAATTTCAGATATATCATGGGTTGAATGAGACTTAACTTTTTCTGATTTTCTTCTTCAATGATCAGATTGAGGCGCATGTTGGCAGTGTTAATGATCTTGCCTTTGCATATCCAAACAGGCAACTGTGTTTAATCAGTTGCGGTGAGGACAGGACTATCAAGGTTTGTATCACTGTTTCACTAAATTGAAGCGATTGCTTTGAGTAGATGTCAAGTGTAAGCATTTCATAATCCTCAGGTGTGGGATGCAGTCACTGGGGCTAAACATTACACCTTTGAGGGTCACGAGGCACCTGTACATTCCTTGTGTCCACATCAGAAGGAAAGTATTCAGGTACCATCTACATAATACATCTTATTGATGTTACTGTTCGTGTTCAAATCATTGTTAGATTTTTTCTTAATATATATCAAGAAAGGGTATGGGCTACTCAGGTAACAATTACTATGATATAAATACCTCATCTTTTATATTCGTATGGTTATAACACAAGCTGATTTTTCTTTCTTGCTTGTGTTTGCGTTGATTTTCCTCACTCTCAAGCTGTACCTTCTGTTTCGTTTAATCAATAGGAAGTTCATTTTAGTTCACTTTCTCTTTTGGTCATATTAGCCATTTGCTGCATCTTGTGTTGTTTCAAGTTGGTAATTCATTTTTCTACAACTTTTCTCTTTCCAGTTCATTTTCTCCACAGCAGCTGATGGAAAAATTAAGGCATGGTTATATGATAATGTGGGTTCAAGAGTTGACTATGACGCTCCTGGTCATTCATCTACAACAATGGCATACAGCACAGATGGAACCAGGTTCAACAATGGCATGAGATGTTTATCATTTTTTTTTTAAGTTCTGTTTATGATTTTTTGGATAACACCTTACAGATTGTTCTCGTGTGGGACAAATAAAGAAGGAGAGTCGTACTTGGTGGAATGGAATGAAAGTGAAGGAGCTGTCAAGCGTGCATATCATGGTCTTGGAAAGAGGTCTACAGGGTTTGTGCAATTTGACACTACTAAAAATCGGTTTGTGGCTGCTGGTGACGATTTCATGGTAAAGTTCTGGGATATGGACAATGCTAACCTGTTGATGAGCCTTGATGCAGATGGTGGATTGCCGGTAGTTATTATGTTGGCTATTTTCCCGGTAAATACAACTGATGATACACTTCTTCTGAACTAACTGTCTTGGTCTTCAAGCAGGCTTCTCCATGTATTAGATTTAACAAGGAAGGAATGCTATTAGCGGTTTCAACAAATGACAATGGAATTAAAATTCTAGCCAATCGAGATGGTATGAGGCTGTTACGAACAGTTGAAAATCGTGCCTATGATGCTTCTATATATACTCCTACAGCTGCTGTGAAGGTCATCTTGTTCAAATCTGGCACATTTTGTGAAACTCGATGCTCTTGATGTATATTATAATTTGATTTTATCTCGTCTTTCAGGCCCCAACCATAAACACATTTGGTTCCCCCAATATAGCTGCTGGAACAAGCATCACTGACCGAACTGCTCCTGCTGCTGTACCAGCTATTACTGGAATGGTAAATGTCAGAAGTAGTCTAAATAATGAGGCATAATACGTTTAATGTTATTATTTGTATTTGTCGTAGAGCTTCGTGTTTCCATGATACTTCCAAAATCTTTTTGTAGATTTGATGATTTTGCTTTTCCATTTCTGTAGAACAATGATGCTCGAATTTTGACTGATGTAAAGCCTAGAATCGTTGATGAGTTGGTGGATAAGTCTAGGTTGTGGAAACTTACAGAGATCAATGAACCAACTCAATGCCACTTCCTAAGACTCCCTGATAATTTAACAATGACGAAGGTATAATTTCCGCCTTTTTAACGTTATTTTTTTCTGCTCGTTTGTGTAGGCTTTCTATACGTGCTTGTATCCTTGATAATTAGTTGATTATTTTCATGTTCCATTTATATTTTCTTGCATTCGTCCTAGCTCAAGTATTAGGATGGGCGGGTGAGTTTCAACAAGTCTTGATAGATTTCTCACTAAATGAGAATCTTGAAACCATACCCGGATCTATGTAACGTCATCAGAGATGTCTGCTATCATATACCCTGAAGGATTTCGTTGACTTGAAATAGAAAAACTGTTGACTGTGAAAGGCTTAGATTAGATCAGATGATGACTATCTTTTTTTACATAATATGCTTGTTCATTTACCTGATTTCAGATCATAGTATTTTCACTTCATATGGCATAAGAGCTGATCATAATAGATATGGTTTTCCAGGTTTCTAGGCTAATTTATACCAATTCAGCATCTGCGATATTGGCATTAACATCTAACGGTATGCATAAGTTATGGAGATGGCAGAAAAATGATCGAAATTCAACGGGGAAGGTATGAGAATTATTAATTATTATTCTGCCAAAGCAGCATTTTCTCTTGCAATATTTGTATCCTGAGGCTCTCTTCACCTGACAATCTTTTTTTGTGCAGGCCACAGCTAGCATTGCACCGCAATTATGGCAACCTGCAAGTGGAATATTAATGACTAATGACACAAGTGATGCGAATACTGAAGATGCTGTTCCTTGCTTTGCGCTTTCAAAGAATGACTCTTATGTTATGTCAGCTTCAGGGGGGAAAATATCGCTATTCAATATGATGACTTTTAAGGTAAATGGTCTTTTGTTTACATTTTCATCTATCTATTTTGTCTTGGTGGTTTGTTAATTCTGTGAAAATCTTTGGGCAATGGGAATGAGTTATGGTTGTTGAAAACTATGGTGAAAAGTATGATTGATGGAGCTTGTTTCAATTTAACATTTCTGGAAATATTCTTCTGTCGAACAAAGAAAACATATTTGGCTGCAAAGAAGTTGATGAGTTTTGGCTTACGTATTCATGCAATAGATGTGAGTCATTTAGAGCTGGAACTTGGGTGCCACAATAATTAGGTATTCTGGCCGTAAAATGCTACTTTAAACCTGTTTTGATTGAGATTTGGTGGAAGTGGTTAGATAAATTTTCCAAGATTTATTGCATTTCCATGTATTTTTCCTATTTTACTTTAGTGTCTTCCCAAATGCAGACTATGACAACATTCATGCCCCCACCTCCAGCAGCAACGTTTCTGGCTTTTCATCCCCAGGATAATAATATCATCGCAATAGGAATGGACGATTCGTCTATCCAAATCTATAATGTTCGGGTTGATGAGGTTAGTTTTTTCTATTTGGTTTTTTTACAGGCTTTGCTAAATTAACTTGTACATAGATAATTGAGATGCAGGTTAATAGACAACTGGCTTACTTGCAGGTTAAAACAAAGTTAAAAGGGCATCAGAAAAGAATAACTGGCCTTGCTTTCTCTCATGCTTTAAATGTCCTTGTATCTTCAGGAGCTGATTCTCAGGTGAGAACTGTTTGTGATTAGTATGTTCATGTTGAGTCAACTTTTTAGGGGGTTGCAATTAATGGTGTGAAAGCGAAAAAGAGCAGATGTTATAAAATGAATTTTTGTCCTCCTCTTTTTATGGTTCTTTTGAGTCCCCCGTGAGATTCTCTGATTTGGCACATGAAGAAGCCTTGGGACTGAAATAGTCATTGATTTTTTTGAAAATTAATCGGTTTTATTTTATTTTCATTTTTTCCTCTCTTCTTTTTGAACTTTCGACATTAGCAGTCTTTCTTACCTAGTATTTTGATTATTAAGTGATTTTGAAATCTTTTATACAGCTATGCATTTGGAGTGTTGACGGATGGGAGAAGCAGACTAGCAAGTTCTTGCAGATTCCAAACGGCCGTACAGCTCCTCTTGCAGATACCCGTGTGCAATTTCACTCAGATCAGATTCACTTACTGGTAGTTCATGAAACTCAGATTGCTATTTACGAAACACCAAAGTTAGATTGTCAAAAGCAGGTGTGAAATCTTTCTTTTTCTTCTCTTTACCCATATGCTTTTATAGTATATGTTACTAGAGAGGAAGAGAAAAAAAAGAGTGTAGTTCACTAAATTGACGTCTTTCATATGATTATTGAGATCTCTAATAAAGCAGCTTTAATGTAGTGTCTTGAGATGGATCTTGTCCATACTGATGAAGTATGAACCATGTTCACCCAAGTATTACTAAAAAAAAAATATTGGCAGCCTTTCAGGAGCTTGCATATTTTCTGACTGTTAGGGATGTGCAAAGGGCGGATAGCTGATATCCATATCCGCTAACCGCCCTATCCGCCATAAATCAAAATGGGTGGATATCCGCCCGTCCCATTTTGGTTTGGGGGATATCCGCCAACCCCATTACTTGCCACAGATATCTGCGGATTCGGCTACCCACCCATTTTTATGGGGGAAAAAAAAAGTTTTCTTTATTTTTTTAATGGAAAAAAATGGGGTATCCGCCCGCCCCAAAAATAGAACAAAATTAACCGCCCTATCTGTCCCACCGGGCGGGTGGATTGGGCGGATATCAAATAGTTTGCACATATCCCTAGTTGATATTATTTTCATTTCGAGTTGTATTTATTTTAAGCAAATTGACAATCTTTTATCTTTTATTCTTTCAAATAGTGGCTCCCTCGAGAAGCTAGTGGTTCAATCACACATGCTACTTACTCATGCGATAGCCAGATGATCTATGTTTGCCTTGAAGATGGAAGTGTAGATGTTCTTACTGCTTCAACTCTCCGATTAAGATGTCGAATAAATCAAACTGCTTATCTACCTCCCAACCCCAGGTATTAATCCTCATTTACCTACTAGAAAAGGAGTTTAACCAATTTTACATTTGCAAAATTACATCCATTTACTAATTATCTGATTTCTTAACAGCTCGAGGTTGTATCCGCTGGTCATTGCAGCACATCCCTCTGAACCCAACCAATTTGCAGTAGGTCTTACAGACGGTGGGGTCCACATGCTGGAGCCATCAGAGTCTGAAGGGAACTGGGGCACCTCCCCTCCAAGTGAAAATGGTGCAGGTGCACCTGGGCCTAGTACTGCTTCTGGTGCAGCAGGTTCGGATCATCAAGCCCAACGATGAAACAACCACCATGTCCATTATATGTACAAATCTTCAACCGAAGAAAGCCTCTGATTCTATTTTTTTTATATAAAATTTTTTAATTACTTTCAACAACTGGGTAATCAGGAACGGTGGAACTAAGATAGAGTAGAGAGATTTTAGGGCCCTAATTAGTGTCTTGAGGCAAATAATGCTAGTGAATTCTATTTCGATTTGGGCGAAGAAGAAGACGAAATGGCAGTGGTTTATGTAGTTGTGTAAATTCCAGGTGGGAAAATGCGTTGGAAATATGGTCAAAGGTTGAGGTCTGAAATATTTTGAGGAAATTCTGAGAGAGATTGTGTGTTGTCATTTCCGACATTTCGGTACTTTCTTTTTTGATCATGTTACTGGGGAAGGTCTTAACACCATTCTAATAATTCTTTCTCTTTCGCTCTATCTTCTTGTGATTAGGATGTGATTAGGGTTCTTTTTAATGCTGTATTTACCATTTTACTATGATTGATGGTTGCAAGATTTTCAGATGATTCTTCTGTGTTGGCAGTTTCCAGCGAAGATACGTTTTGCCTACTATCTTGTCGTCAACCGAATATGATGTGTTTTGTTTAGTTTCATGCTATGCTCTTTTATTTACTATAAATGATTAGGCACATGTTTTTTTTTTTTTTTAATTATCAGTACTCGATCCAAGACCTTCAAAATCTCAGGTGAAGGTAGTTTATACGGAGCAGCTACCATCTCATTGTATGTAAATGTGAGAAATTACTGACCATTTTGTATGGAGTTAAATGAATTACCCAATACTATAAAACTCTAGCACAAAGATGGTTAAACCGCATTAAGTGTGTACGATTTGTAAATTTGGTTCTTCAGCTAGTGATCTTTATCAGGCACAACATCGCATGGTAGTTTATTTTCTTTACCATAAACACTACACATTGTGCAGATTTACAAACTCTACGCCTAATTCCGTCTTCGACCCTTCTTTGTATTTCTTCTACTGCTGTTGGCTGGGGACGATTGATTCGAAGGTACTGCAAGAATTGTTCCTCCTTTGATGCCATCTGAATCTGTTATGTTATCCAGCGTTTTTTGTGCTTCGATGTAGACCGTTAGATCTCTAATCTGTTTGAACATCAATCGGTTTTTAAAACATTATACACAAAAATCCAAATAGGTGACTATGGATACACAAATTGCAGTACCTGTTCTTCCAAATCAAGTATCTTCTCGTTCATGGATTTTAATGATGTAATTTCCCTGGCAGGAAGAAGTAAATAGCTACTTGGTAAGGCAAAAGTTAATTGCTTATGTGAGAGGGTCCTAATTTGTAGAAGGTTATAGTATGGGGAAGGATAGTAGTATGGGGAAGGTCCTTTCGTTAGGAGGTTTACTGCACAACATTTTTTTGTACGCAAAATAATAAAAATATTTGGAAATGAAAGAGCAGAGAGTCGGGCAATAAGGATAAGAGAAAGGACGATTTAAGCCCAGAACATTAATTATTAGGTAAAGGTATTCCACTATGTTAAGAAAAGCAAGTTAGTGCGAAAGATAACATACCTCTCTTCCATCTCCTTGGCCTTGTTTCGCCAAACCTCTTGGTTCTTGATTAGGCTTCTATTAATCTACATAGAAACAGGAAGAGGGGGTGGGGTTGTGAGGATTGTTTAGAAGAAATTGCAAGCAGTCTCACAAAAAGTAGAAGTAATTAATTAAAAGAAGTTTTAACTTAGATATCAAGAAAACTTACATCTGCAACGGAATCCTTTTCCTCAGCACATTTTTCCAATTTATTTTGAATGTCCTGCATCTTGGAAGTCAAAGCATTTTCCACTGCTTCTGAAACAGAGCTTTCCATTTTGCTCTTTGCCTCTATCAATAAACATTCATAATGCTGAGAAGTGATGAAAGATAGAAAAAGCTTGTCAGAACTCTGGATAATGTACCTCTATTGATAAATAACCC
The DNA here is from genome assembly GCA_027186245.1 of Coriaria nepalensis. Lineage (NCBI taxonomy): Eukaryota > Viridiplantae > Streptophyta > Magnoliopsida > Cucurbitales > Coriariaceae > Coriaria > Coriaria nepalensis. The sequence continues at coordinate 8,923,830 of CP114496.1, read as the reverse complement.
ATCTCATGCAACAGGAAAATCTGATTCTTAGAAAAAATTTCAGTGAGAAAAGTGGAAATTACTATATGGTATGCCTTCATTCCATAAGCATGTGAACTTTAATAGAAAAGTGAAACAAGAAAAAAGGTCTTCAAATACAGAAAAGAACGAGAAAATACCAATCTATCTAAAGATGGTAAAAATCTCTCTATGGAACTGGAGTTATTACCCTTCTGCAAGTGAGCCAATGGGTCCATGTGGTGGGGCCCACAACCCCCTCACTCACACCAGGGGTATACACTGTTGGTAGGATATAGACTCTCATACGATACAGGTAATATAACCAAATCAGCAAGTACGCAAGTTGATTGGATAAGAAAGGGACATGGATTAGGATACTAACTTGTCTTTGAGTTTCTAGCTGAGTTGCAAGAAGACGGTTGTACTCATCCACAATCTGTTGTTCAGTGTAGACAGAATTGCAATAGTAAGTTACTAAACCAAGAAAATATCTGCTGCATTAGTTAAAGCTGATGATGTCCAACCAACATACTGTATCTAACAATATTCACAAATCCAAAAGTTCAACAGAGTAGATAGAAGAAATACGTACTGCTTCTACTTTGCTGTCATAGAGAGCCTCACCAATTCCAGATTCATCATCATATCCACAGGTTCCACAATCTCCTTCTGATGGCATACACCGAGAGTTCCTCTCTCCCATCTTTCCATCAACTTTTGATTGGTTCAAGCGGTGTACATAACCATCTCCAACATAATCCCAAATTTGTTGCGTTCTTAAATCAAGAGAAAAGCAGTGTTGTGTATGTTTCCAATGCATAACTGCATGTCCTTCTCTATATCTACGATATATAGAAAGAGAGTGGGAGAGAATAAGATAACTACAAAATTCCAAATTATGAAATAAGCTTATACTCGGATATTTTACTTTTCAGAATCTTGATGGAACAGTTTTCAAGTAAGAGCGGAAAAATAAATTACCTTCCACATCCCACAAACCCACATATCACACACACCCAGAGATTCTCCAATGTTCCACAATCAGAGCAAGCTGGTTTCTCATCCTGCTGCTGACAGAATTGGCAAACCTGATAACATCCAAAACATTTTGGTTTTGATGAGCAAATTTTCTGAATTACTCAATACAAAAAACAGTTCTCCACTGTGATATTTTCAGGTGAACACAAAGGGGGAAAAAGGAATAATAATATATTAAGGAACCAATCACAGTTATACCTGACAAGATAAGTAAGTCCATTTTGAAATGCAAGGACATTGAAATGAATGGTCACAAAGAGTACTTGGTATTCCACTTGTGTCTGGGTCCAATCTCTCTGGCATTCAAATGTTAGATTAGAAGAAAACGGTATGCAAATCAATTTCCTAAAAAAGAGTATCTAATCAGACATCATAAACTAATGCAAGAATGTATGTCCATTCGGATGCATTAACTCACCAAGACAAACAGGGCAAGTAGGTAATTCTGTACACCCAATTGGTGGGGTCCCAGCTATCTCGGCTGATACTGTGTACTCCACAGAAATGGTAAACAGAATATGACATATCTCAGCCTAAAAATCAAGAAAGAAATAAATTCCAAACCCAATAGTTCGTATTTGAATGTGAATTCAGTAAACGATAATAAGAACAATCTGTATTACCTCCGCTGGGGAAAATTTCTTTCCATTCAAACTTCTATAGAACTCATCAGCAATAATCTGATTGTCAAGCTTAATCAAAACACTGTACCGATCTTCCATTGCATCGTTCCTAAACTCAAGCATATGCATCGATTCAAAAGTAAGTTTTCAGCTAAGAAAATGCAGTATTCAAGAACCACTAAACTATGATCAAAATGCCATCAGCCTTCAATCATTATCAAAAGTTGCATATAAACTGTAGCAGAAGCATTATCAGGAGAAGAATTCAGAAGAACAAGAAAATCAGAATTTTAATTTAATTTACTAAAGATTTCCAAATATCAACACCAAAAAGAGAACCAAGACTTTCATTTCCTTTCAATTAATCCAAGCAATTAACAAAAAAACACCGATTTGAGTATCGCTTTGTTTCTATTTCATCAATTTTCTCGGAATTCATCCAAAACCTTACCATAAATCTCAAGCTGAAAACTCTCCTAGGTAAGAGAAAAAAAACGGAGATATAAACGACGGAGTACCTGATGAAGAGAAGCTCGGAGACAGTGTCGATGCGAGATCCGCAGAAGCGAATGAAGTCATCGAAGGAGAAGTAATTGGGAACAGCAACAACGAAGAGGTTAGAGGAGTGAGAGCTACCGTTTGGAAGCGACGAGTGAGACATGCTTCTGAACAGATGGACTACGCCTCTTCTCTCGCTGAATCTTGAATCACCACTGTTACTGTTAGGAATTGGTTGCTTGTTCTTGGCGATAGTGAGGAACTCTCCCTCGTCGAGAGCCAGCGGGTGGTCTTCGTCCACTGAGTGGACTCGCAGGCAGAACATGACGATGGCTGAGTTGAATCGGCGCTGTGATAGGTGACTCGTTTTGACAGAGAGAGAGAGAGAGATGAGCTATGCGCGCGTTAAATAACTGTGTGGGGTCTCGCGCGTTAAGAAACCGTAGGGAAATGTTTTTCTTAGTTTGCTGAAAATACGACATTGACCCCACACAGTTTCTGAAATTAAAATTTGCATCCCATTAAAAAAAAAAGCTGAACCAAAGCCAAACGGCAAATCCTACTTTACCTTCTGAATTGATTCAAACTCCAGTTTACTAGATAGCAGTTTCAAAAGCTGAACCAAAGCACCACTAATACACAGTTTAACACTTAATAGTGTATAGATATAACATAACATATCAACTGCATCATTTCTGAGCACAGATCATTTCTTAATCTCCATAAGGATCCAACTCTTCCTCAAACGAATAGGTAGCGCCTTAAAAGATTCATACTTCCTTCCATTATTAGCGAGCACGTTAAAACCTTGTCGTAATTCACCTTCTTGTAGATCCGAAATTTCCGAAAGATCGGTAAATATGTTTTCAGAACTCACATGAAGGTGACCTGATTCATATGATTGACTAACACATTTCGCCATTTGAGAAACAGCTTGTATGACTGCACTCGTATCGTTCGAATAACTTCTCAATATGGTTGCCAGATCTTCCCAATTGTCTGATCCCTTGCCTCGATCATAACTTACATCAGGATGAGCCTATTTAACAAAGTAATAATGAAAATTGTTTAAGTTCAATCAGTAAGATCAATCTCTTACATATATAGAAGCTTACATATGCAACAGCGTTTTTATCATCAGCACGTTTTTCCAGCTTGTTTTGAATGTCTTGCATCTTACGAGTCACGGTCTTATCCACTGCTTCTGAAATGGAACTTTCCATTTTGCTCAATGCCTCTACCAGCCGAGGTTCATAATTCTCGAAAGAAACACGTCAAACCAAAAATTATAGATAAACAATTGTCATTCAACATGGACACATAACTTGAAAAAAGTTTACTAAAGCTTAGATAGAAGATAGACATACTGCTACTTTGCTATCATAGAGAGCTGCATCACTTTCAGATTCTTCATCATTTTCATAGTTTCCATAATCTCCTTCTGGTAGCATCCACTGGTTTCAGCGATGAACATATTGATGTCTATATAATCCCAAATTTCTTGTGTTTTTAAATCAAGAGTAAGCTTAGTGCTGTCTACCTTTTTTGTGCCTAAGTCCATGCCCGTTTTTAAATCAAGAGTAAGCTTAGTGCTGTCTACCTTTTTTGTGCCTAAGTCCATGCCCTTCCTTTATCTACGATCAAATAAAAAAAAATAACAGAATAAGACAACTACACATTCTGAATTAGGAACACAAAAGCTAAAACATTAACTCTAATTTAAATTATGCAAAAAAAACATATCATCATGCACATCACACAAAGCCACATATGAGACACGCATAGAGATTCTTGGATGTTCCGCAAATTGAGCAAGTCAGTTTCGCATTCTTCTGATGAATGAACCGGCAGGCCTGATAACAAAGATTATTTTAAAATAATCTCAACTCTTTGATTTTGGTCTGTAAATTTACATATCAAAATCAAAGAAAAGAGCACTGCTTTGTGCTTCCGGCCATCCTATTTTGTGTAAATTTAGCGTCTGATTGCTCGGTCCTGGCGATGGTGAGGATATTAACGTCGTTGGGAGAAAGAGGACGGTCGGTTTCAGATGAGTGGATTCTGAGGAAGAACATGGCAATCGATATAGTTGAAACGGTGATGCGTAACTCATTTTGAGAGAGAGAGAGAGAGACAAGAGAGAGATTTAACGGAATTTAAAGTGGCTGGCGAGTTAATATTCCCGGCAATAAAGTGTCCGTTAAAGAAATTGTATGAATAAGACATTGACCCCAATAATATCGTGAAACTATACTTTACCCCCCTCGTGTACGATTTACAAACTAATTAAAGAAATTATTTTTTATTTTAATAATAATAAAAAAAATTAGTGAATTTAAAATTTGAATTTTGAAGACAAAATTAATTATAATAGTAATAAGAATATATATATATATATATATATTTTTTTTTTTTTTTGGTCAAAGGAATAATTTGTCTTAAATAACAAACAAAATTATAAGCAAGAAGACTTATAAGCAAGCAGAATACTAAATAACATGCTTGAAGAAAATTTGTAACAATTAATTAATAAAGCAATTTTTTTTTTGGTTTGAAGAGAAATGTAGTTGGTGAGAAGGAATTATTCTCCTCTTAATTATAAAAATTCCTTAACATTAGATTTAGAAACAGTCTTTCTAAATCTCTAAAACAAATTAAAAGAGCAAGAATTCAATGAATAAACTATCCCAATAGAATAGTCAACTATCAATGATAATAAAGAATAACAAGAGACGTAGCTCGATAATAATATTCTTACTTAAAATTTAATAAATCTCGGATTCGAGTCAAAACTTATATTCTTTCGGAGTTCAAAATTGAACGCTAAAACAAGCAAGCAAAGTGTTGTTGATGATATTTTGGGTATAAAAGTTGAAAAAGAGATGTGCTCACCACAAAAAAAAAAACAAAAAAAAAAGGTCTAAACTTTTGTACCAAATTGAAAAAGAATATACTAAATAAATACAAAACTCTTAAAAGTCTATAAACGTGGGTGCCAAAAAAGAAAAATCAAACACTTTCTTCTTCACTTCATCGCCAAATAATTGGACGATAGTTTAGCGTTACATAGTTCAAAAGTAACGGAAACGGCATCGTTTCCTTTACGCGCTTTCTCAAACATCTGTTCGACTGTTCCCTTTCCCCCCCCTTCCCTCTCCCTCTCTCTCCTGCAAAAAACAGAGGCTCCAACAATTCAACCTTTAGCTATTCAAACCGCCGTGAATTACCCGATCAATCACCTATCCTCAACTTCTCCGATAGCGCCATCTCTTGCTGTTTCTCTTCCTTCAAACACTGTTGACTCAGTTCACCCGATCTCTCATTCCATACCTTAAAAAAAATGTCACAGAGCACGATCCGTAAAGCCATAGGAGCCGTCAAGGACCAGACGAGCATAAGCATCGCAAAAGTATCCGGAAACATAGCACCGGACCTGGAAGTGCTAGTCGTCAAAGCGACAAGCCACGACGAAGATCCCTCGGACGAGAAATACATCAGAGAGATCGTAAATCTCAGCTCGTCTTCAAGAGGATACGTAAGCGCTTGCGTCATCACCATTTCAAAGCGGTTGAGAAAAACTAGCGACTGGATCGTGGCCGTTAAATCTCTGATGCTGGTGCACAGGGTTTTAGTCGACGGTCATATTTCATTCCAAGAGGAAATCATGCAATCTACTAGAAAAGGTATGAGGATTTTGAATTTGAACCATTTTAAGGATGAAGCACATTCTAATTCATGGGATCATGCTAGTTTCGTCAGGTTTTACGCCATGTATTTAGATGAAAAGGTGGAGTTTATAGTGTTTGAGAAGAAATTGAGGGGTAGTGATGGTAATTTGAGTAAGTTTGAGGGGAAAGAGATGACCCCATTAAGGGCGATGAGGCCCGAAAGGGTCTTGGAGAAGTTGAAACAATTGATAAGGGTGCTTGATAGGGTTTTGGCTTGTAGACCGGCCGGTTTGGCGAAGAGTAGTAGGTTGGTGATTGTTGCGGTTTATCCGGTTGTGAAAGAGAGTTTTAGGGTTTACCAGGAGGTTTGTGAGGTTTTAGGGGTTTTGTTCGATTGGTTTATCAAGATGGAGTATGAAGATTGTGTTAGGGCTTTCAATGCTTATGTAAATGCTGCAAAGATGATTGATGAGCTTGTCGGGTTTTATGATCTGTGTAAGGATGTTGGTATTGCTAGGTCTTCTGAGTATCCAGAAGTTCAAAGGATAACTGGTGATCATTTACGAATGTTAGAAGACTTATTGAAGGAGATGGCCAATAGGTCGAAGAACAATGAGAAAATCCGAGAGGAGAAACCGATTGTGAAGAAGGAGGAGATTGAATTAGATATGAATGAGATTAAGGCTCTTCCTCCGCCTGAAAACTATACTCCGTCTCCACCACCAACTAAGCCCCAACTGAAGACTGAACTGCCTAAACAAGAAACCGAGGACTTAGTTAATTTGAAGGGTGACACAATTTCCACTCATGAGAATGAAAACAAATTAGCATTAGCTTTGTTCTCGGGAGAGGCAGTAATGAAAACTAGCAATTCGTGGGAAGCTTTCTCTTCCGAGCTGCCTGAAGTGACTTCCGCGTGGGATACACCGGCAGCTGAGAGCAGGAAACCTAACTGGGAGCTAGCCCTAGTCGAGTCGGTTAGTAAATTGTCAAGGCAAAAGATTCAGTTGGCTGGTGGTTTCGATTCTTTGCTTTTAAACGGAATGTACGATCAAGAGGCCGTCAAACAATATGTTAGCACCACTCAACTCACCGGTGGGAGTGCAAGTAGCGTAGCATTACCCGGCTTGGGAAAGAACGCAACACAGCTTCTAGCATTACCTGCACCTGATGGGACGGTCCAACCGGTTGGGCACCAGGACCCATTTGCGGCATCGCTTTCTGTGCCGCCTCCGTCTTATGTTCAAGTGGCGGAGATGGAAAAGAAGCAACGATTGCTTGTCCAAGAGCAGTTGCTTTGGGAACAATATGAAAGAAATGGAATGCAAGGTGAAAAGATGGCTAATATCGGTGGTGTGTCCAGTTACTTTGGCCTCGGTCATCAACCGGCGATGTCGTATGGAATGATGCCACAAGTTGGCGGAACTGGGTATCCGGGTGGTTACTATCATGCACCTTATTGAATTTGTTGTCCATGATGATAGATAGCGAGTACAATATTTTTGGCTAAGTTGAAGTTTCTTATATTTTTGTTCTTGATGTGACTTTCATGTAGGCACTTGAAACAGAGGAGTGAGGTTTGAACGTGGGAACCAAATAGAGAATTACAATAAGCGAGATGGCCCCTCCTTAAACTTTGTGTGTTGTAAATTGTGAGTTTTCATTTTTCATTTTTGTTTTGTTAATGGACCTCTTTGCAAACGTCAGCGCATCAAATTGATTTTATTATAATTATAATAAAATAATATAAAAATAATGATATATTTTAATTTTATTAATTATATATTACACTATTATTTGCGTATAATATAACATTAAATTCTTTTCTTTAGTAACAAATTTTAATAAAAGCGATTATTTTTCTTTAATAATAAATTTATTGGTATTAAAATAAAAAATTATGACACGTGACAAAATTAACAAATTCTTATATGATTTTAGAGGAGTATCATATAATTTTCATTTGTACAATAATGTGTAAATATGAGAATTTTAATTTGGTGGACGTGTTAAAATGTCATGGGCCTGCAATTGAGCTCGCTTACACGGCCCGATTCAAGCCCATATTCAATGTCATTTCCGAAGCTCATATTTGCAAATACAAGCCTATCCCCGTTATATGAATGATGAGTGACATGAATTGTCATTGTTGGCAGATAACGTTATATATGAGAGAAGAAGGCATGTTTAGATGTTTGAACTTTGTATCAATTACAACCAAACAATGGTTTCGATATTTAATTCTTGAAAAGAGAAAGCACATTGACACGATCGATCTCTATCCGACAAACAATTCAACGAGATCTTTCTAGTTGTGAGGTCCACGTCACTTTCCAACAAAGAAGGGGGACATGTTGGCCAAAAAAGCCAAAAACATATAGCAATCACAATAATCGCATCAATAATATATGTCTTTTTGACAATGGACCTGCAGCTCCTGCACTACTTCTCCTTCACACTACTTCTCCTTCACTCATGCTGCAATCTTTTTCAGTTTGACAGGGATTTGGGTGGTTTGAAGGTTTCGTATTAAACTTGTAAGAATATATTATTTTATTTTATTTTTATTTAAATTTTTTTTTTAATTTAAGACCATTTAAATATATCTCTTTCCATTTGAGTCTCTTTTTTTTTTTTAATTGTTATTATTATTTTTTATATCAAAGTAGTCTCACTTCTCTCATTTCTATGCATATTTGTTTATTCTAAACACAAAAGGACAAGTTTATCACAAATTCAATTTGCTTCCAATAAATATAATTGATCTAAACTCTGGTTTGTTAAACAGCTAAAAACCCAATGCCTCAAAACATATGGAAGTTAGATTAAATACAAAAAAAAAAAAAAAAAAAAACTCAATATATAGGACATTACACCAAATATTATAAAATCAGTATTTAAATATTTTTTTTAATAAATAATAACATAATATATAAGTCATATATTTTAATATTTTAAATTTAATTCAATTTAATTTTTCAATTTTAAACTCTAATTTTTTTTTCGTTCGTAATTCTACTTTTCTCTCATATTTTATATTTTATAAATAAATATTGTGAATACAAAAGACTATTTTTTTTTGCTAAAACAAAGTTGCGAATACAAAAGTTATAGATTTGTATCTACTTTATCTTCTTCTTTTTTTAAGATACGAAACCATGATTTCAGTCCAAAACCAAAATCTTGGATTCATTTATTTTTTTATTAGATTTTTTTTTTTTCAAATATTGATCTCAATTTTTTTTTTAAGAAATGAGATAAGTTGTATTTCATAACAGTATATTTCGATGAGGTATGATAGGATGATGACGACACTTTAAAATCATTGAAATCTTGGATAGTAAAAGGTTCATAATGATAGAAGGTTATTCTAGTTGAAACAAGCATAAACTTAAGCGAGTTGTTAGAAGTCATCTACAACACAATTCACGTTGATGGTAACATACAAGTCGTTACTGTTATCGATCACTCATCTAATATTTATAGAAAATAAGACAAATATGAAACTATTTTTATATAATATATGTTCGTGTAATCCATCTTCACTGTATGTGACGCTAATTTCGAAAGGGAGAAGTAGTATGAATGTTTGAGAGCAATGTCAGATACCCGATCTCGGTAATGATGAAAATGAGAATTTATTAGTTATGTTGATGGTAATGATGAATATTTGAATCAAGGTATATATCTAGGTGTGGATCGATATTTGATTCCAAGGTTGAGGTTGAGGATGACGAAGAGAATGAGGATGAGATAGATAATGAAGATGACGGGTTTGGAAGAACGTAGGGAAAATGTCACAATTGTCACAACAATGAAATGAATCATAATTTTCATTTGTACAATGGTAATTTTTTTTAATGAAGTAGTACTTATACCTGATACTTTATCTCTTCCAGATAATACGGTTACTTTCGATTCGCCGCCACCTGTTATTCAAGAACTAAAAAATAAAGACGAGGTCGATAATGATGATTATGTCAATTCTTTTCCTAATATTAGTTTTTTCGGAGGCATTAAAAATAATGTACTCCTAATTGTTTCTTCCCAAGGGAGTGGAGATGAGTTTTATTGCACCGAATTCTTTGGTTTGAAGAACAACCTAAAAATATGTTTACAGATGCATGCGATCCAACAAAATTTTGAATTCGAGATGAAGAATTCAGGTAACTACATATGTTGTCAGTTGTGTAGATTCAAATTGTAAGTAGATGCTTCATGCTACGTGTAAAAAATATTGTTCACTTTTTCAAATTCGCATTTATAATGACCAACATACATGTAGTTTGGACTCCTCATGTCACAAGCATCGGCCATCATTAATATTGATAATTGGACGACATGTGATGAATAGTTTTAGTGGTAGCAACCAAAGTCCTACTCCATAAATGATTAAATGTTTAGTCTAAAATAATATGATGGTAAATATTACTTATTGGAAGGTCTGAAAAGCATGGTTTATTGCATGTGATTTTGTTTCGGGTACGACCGAAGATAGTTATGCAAGGTTACCATGTTACTTTGTCGTGATGAAACTTGTGAATTTGGATACTGTCACGGATTAATAAGGAATATTTCTTTATTTTTTTAGCTTTTATGGCATTCATTAAGGGGTTCTGTTTAATGCAAAAGATTATTGGTATCACTACTTTTTTGAATAGTAAATACAAAGGGGCGCTTCTAACCGTGACCGCACAAGATGATAACAAACAACTATATTTGTTAGCATGGGCTATAGCTGACTCGAAGAACGAGGCATCGTGGACTTAGTTCTTAACTAAGTTTCAAGAAATAATACCTAATACCCTTAATTTGGTGAAGGTTTCAAATCGAGCACATGGTATTGGAAATGTTATACAAAGTGTTTATCCAAATTCAAAATATAGTGCATGTATTTGGCATATCGGGTAAAATATCAAGTCAAAATTTATGAGTAGTGAAATGACCTCCTTATTCAAGGCGTCAACCAAAGCATATATGATAAAAGATTTTCATAAATACTTCTTTGATATCAGAAGAGCGCATCCTGCTGTGGCATTATATGTGGAGGATATTAGTTTTGAATACTTGTCAAGAGCCCATTTCCAGAATCTTAGATACAACATCATGATAAATAATAATTCTAAATCACATAATGTTGCATTGAAGGATGGGTGTAAATATCTAATTGTAGCATTACTCAAAAGTATTAAGAATATGATGACGACTTAGTTCAATACTAGAAGAAATGAAGTAAATCAACATACCGAGCGATGCACTCATAAGGTAGTGAAACTGCTCGGAAAATGACACAAGGATGTCAGACAATGAAGGTTGATAGTGTAGATGTTGATACGTTTGAAGTGACACAAGATGATATTAGAGTTGTTGTCAACATATGGGAAAAAGTTGCACATCTAGGGTGCTTAACTTGGATAGAATTCTGTGTGCACATGTCATAGTTGTGAAATCTATAAGTGTGAGTATGTACTCATTATGTGATTCATTCTAATCCACTGAATATTGAAAGGTGGCATATGCATGATCAATTTATCATGTGTCATCATATGGCGACTTGGATATTTTGGAAAGGATCCAGTCGATGATGGTTCTACCGCCCATCATGCATAAACAGAGTGAAAGATCAAAAAAATAAATGTATACTTTCAACCGATGAACAAACATAGATGAGAAGAAAATGTGGCAATTATGAATGTCTTGGACACTATAGGAAGACTTGTCTGAACCCGATCCCACTAGCATCCGTTGAAAACACTTCATAATGTTATATTTATTATTTCATAAGAACAATTATGTTTATTTGAGATCTTTATTTGAATGTCTAATATGTTTAAGAGATGTTTATTATGTTTTTTTTTGGAAGTTTGTTTGTTTGGGATGTATTAGAATTGTTATGTTGTTATTTTTTCCAGGTTTTTTAATGTCAAATTTTTATTTTTAAAAGTAACACGAAAATTAAAAACAAAAAACAAAACAAAACATACTGTCCCGAACCGAAATGACCGAAATCTCGGACCAAAATCAAGATTTCGGTTCGAGATTTTGGTCCAAATAGTCAGACCGAAATCTTGTTTTATTTTTCTTTTTTTATTACGTTTAATTCTAAGTTTTATATTGTTCTAAGGTTCTCATTATATCCATTAATATTCAAAGGGTAAGTTTCTAAGGTTTCAAGCTTACAATTTTTTAACTCTAAATATAAGTTTAAGTTGTTATGTTTTAAGTGTTAAGTTTTAGATTTGATATTTATATTTATGGTTTAAGTATAAGTTTGAGATTTAGTTTTGAAGTTTAGATTTTAAGTCTAAGTTTATGTTTGAAGTCTTATTATAAGGTTTAAATTTATGTTTATGTTTGAAGTATAAGGTTGAAGTTTAGGTTTAAGGTTCAAAGTCTTAGTTTTTAATGCTAAGATTTAAGGTTTTAAGTTTGAATATTTTAGTTTTAAGGTATATGGTTAGAGGTTTAAGGTTTAAGGATATAAATTTAAAATTTAGGGTTAGAGGTTTAAGATCCATAGACTAGTAAGCCTATAGACTGGTAAACCAGTAGACCAGTAGAAGAAGGATGGATGTATAAGAAGACAAAAAAAAAAAAAAACCGACAACATATTATTTCAGACCGAAATCAAGATTTCGGTTCGGTCATGATTTCAGTCTAAATAGTCAAATTGAAATCTTACTTTTTGATTATTTTATTTATCGCTTGAATGAAACATTCTAATTTTTATACGATTTTAAGTTTTGTTTACTATTAAAGTTAAAAGTTTAAGGGGTAAAGTTTAATGAATAGAAATAATTATATTCATATATTATAGAAAAAAAAAATAGAACAAGGTTTCCTTCATCATATGCGCATGTGTCTATATAGGCTAATATACATCTTACACCTCTATAACTTAATACTATCATCATTTATATTTTAGAATGACTCTCTTATCATATGAAATTCTATACACTTAATTATATATACACCGCAATATCCTCCTTTCTTTTTTTGTGGTATTTCCATCATTTGGAAAGCAAAATATCTCTTATTCCAATTCTTGTGGTATTTATTCTTCAAACTGGGAATATTGTAGATGAGTTGAGTCAAGACCTTGCATAACGTCGAACATGTAATGACATTAGTTTCATCATGGATATCTACCCTCGAATCCATTATGTATAGAGTCTAGGTGTAGAAATCCATGAGTAAGGCCACCTAATTTATATATTTTAAGTTAAGCAGCATGTACACACTGCATACATTCTCCCTAGTAGGGCTTGCAAGTCATTGTGTCTTTCCCACTACATAACTACAACTCAAAAATCAACCGTGTTAGAGATAGTAATAAAAATATAAGGTACAAAATTCTTACATAAATTTGATTTCCATGCATACCTAATGAGTAATGGATCATTCTGATTTCCATGCATACGGAATGAATAATGAATCATCTACTTGTCGGTGGCCCTTTGTCACCATAACTAAAGTCGAACTGAAAAGGTCGTCCATTATTGCTACGCTTTCATCTAATCAAAGGGAATAAATTAGAGTATATTTCTAGCCGAATCTAGATCAACAATAAACATTCGTTGATATGCTGCTAATCAGTTTATTAAAATAAGGTTCCAAGTAAAATTATCTATAAATATAAATAAAATGTTTTATTAAAATTGGGCAATACTTATTGAACTTTGCAACCACTTCCCTCAGAGTCTTAATATTTTAAAAAATTTATTGTCAACATGAATGCCCGTCACGAGTTTGATAGTCGACCCATCTTTACTTATCTCCTACATCATTGCAGCCCCATATGCGACATTATCTGGTTTACAATATGGATTAAGTTTTATTACGATGTGTTTCTTCAGTAGTTTCATATTCAAGAATGGAGACTTAAGTAGTTCTGGATCCAAAAATGAAGACTTGAGAATAGTGTTAGGCTTCCTTAGCCTTGCAAATCGTTGACTAACCGGCATCACATATGGCTCCACTAATCATTGATCAACTGGCATCTCATAGGACACATTACCATCCTCACCATCTCTAACCACCCCTTCACAAAAAATAAAACAAATAAGATTTAGGAAAGTTTAAAAGGTCTTTTTTAAAACTAAATTCTTAAATAAAACAATATTCGTTCATGATCCCTCTCCCGGATCACCTAAAAAGTGGTGTGGACCTGATTCAACATGGGCTGACGATGAATGCCATATGGTGTATATACCATGATCACCCGAGACATCTACACCAGCAAATGGATGGTTGCATATCATATTTTCTCATAGATCAAATTGATCGTACGCTCCATCTCACCAAATCTCCGCTCTAGCCCACATATCTCTGCTCCATCTTCTGACAAACGACCTCAATCTTCTCTTCTAATCTCTGCATATCTCGTATGTCACGATCGACGGTCAGTGTAGATGGAAAAGGTCGATCAATGGTTGGTTTCAAATCCTCCCCCTATAAAGAAAACTGTGTACGCTCCATATTTACATCATCCTCCTCCACCACCACAACTGTCATATCCTTGTCACGTTGAATAATATATGCATAATAGTCTACCTCCTCGGTGGTCGGATAGAATAAATTTGTCACACAATCAATATCATCTTTAATCTCGTCATCTAACGGGTCAATGTTGGTCATATAAGGAGCACATTCTTTCTTCCTTAACGGACATAAGATTTCAAGCAATCTAACCTACATCATTAAAATAAGTTTACATAAATCAGTTAATTAAATACAATATAAATCATTATTAATCACAATAAAAACTAGCCTCTCGATTACTCAGAACTTTGACGATGTTCTTAAACATTAGCTTAGTAGAATGCATGGCCTAATTCAGAATCCGTGACTTACAAATTTTCTCCAGATGCTCCCCAAAATTCTCTTCAAGGCTTGAAATCGCTTCAAGCGCTCATGCATATAATACAGAAAATCATAAAAAATTATTAAGTAATCAAAACTAAGACTACTAATTACTTAGAAGGCGAGCGGAAAATCGAGTAAGTCCCACTTAATAGTCAAGTTTTCTCTAGTTGCAACTCTTATAGATTTCTTCACAAGGTCGTCCCTCTTGATGCTTTGAATAGTTTTCTCATGTACTACTTTACACCAGCTATCAAAAAACTAAATATATGAGATCATATATAAATACTGATGTAGTATTCTATACGACTCTCTTATATCTAAGAGTGCAGGCACCAAGAAATAGAGCAGCCCTACCTTCACCTATAGATCATCAATCTTTTCCAGTCATTAGCATCTCAATCATGCCGCTTTTTAGTTTTACTCTTCATACTTTAAAAAATTGGCATAAGATGATCATAAATAATATCATCATTCCCTTTGAACCAGTACTTCAAGAATTGAGCATTTTTCTTGATTTTGACTAGTAGGGAGGCTAACACTTTGTAAAATCTCAATCCGATAATAAGAGCGAACTTTTTTATCGAGAAATGGAGAAGATGGCTTACGATGTACCATGCCTCATACTTCTTTCTTAATTGAGTTTGATGGACGATCAAAACACTGACTATTTGAGCGGAGAATGTAAGCCTCTCATCAATTTTTAGGAAATAGTCAAAGCATGATTTACTAAATATTTTCAACTTTCTATAATTAAGCTTTCTTTTAATCATAACAAACACATCATATAATTTCAAATGAATAGTAATCAAAGAAAAAAAAAATCATCAGATTTTAGCATCCGAACAAGTCTAAGTGATATATCCCCATGAAAATAAATAAATAAAAAATAAGTTCAATTTATTTATATAAATAAAACGATGAGATGTAAGATTTCGATATGAATATTAACTCAAACCAAAATATGTGAGGTCTGATTTGCATGCGATCAAACCGAAATCCGAATCCACATAAATTAAACTAAAAATCAAAATCGAATTTTATAAATAAACATTTAATAATTTCATCAAAATTCATTATTTCTCATTAATAATTGCTACGCGAGAGAACCAGACAGAGAGAGATAATATAAGGGGTGAATATTTGATGAGAAATGAAAGACTTTAGTTTGAGATTTAAGATTTTAAAATTGATTTGACCAAGGAGAGAGAGAATCTATCGATGAAATTTGATGAAAATATCACTATTCCGTTTTTTTTTTTCTTAAATTTTTAATTGTTTTCATTTTTATTTTAGTAAGGGCAAAAAGTAAAAAATATAAAAGAAAATGTATTTATTAAAATAAAGACAAATACTTGAATAATCTTTGTTTGTGGCAGGGACATGCGAGAGCGGGAGCTGGCTCCTCAGATGAGAGAGGGAGTGCTCCCGAGACACTGAGCTCTGCTATTGCACAATTTTCAGGGGCACACTTTTTGATACCCACATCACCCCGTCCGATCTCTTTTTCTGACTTTCTCCACCCAAAAAAAGAAGAAAAAAAAAAAACATTTAGAAATCAATTTACTTGAAACATCATTGAGCTCTCTGCTAAAACTCTCTAAATTACTGTCCAGAAAAAAGAACCCAAAAAAAAAAAAAGAAGGAAAATGGATAACCCAGAAAAACCTCCCCTTTCTCTCTTCACTATCCACTTTCCACTTTCCACTATACCCT
Source organism: Coriaria nepalensis (assembly GCA_027186245.1). Lineage (NCBI taxonomy): Eukaryota > Viridiplantae > Streptophyta > Magnoliopsida > Cucurbitales > Coriariaceae > Coriaria > Coriaria nepalensis. Next base: position 8,907,425 of record CP114496.1, on the reverse strand, counting down.
ATAAGGCCTGCCCCCCTTCGAACTGCAGGGGCATGAAAATGGAGTCCATCTGAGAAACCAAATGCAACCCACATCATCAAGTAGTACTGGCAAGTAGCAAGAGAGGATTATTTATTTATTTATTTTTCTTCTTGTTAGCTTAATTTTCTGGTGAAGAAGAAGATGCCGAGGCCAGGTCCAAGGCCATATGAGTGTGTTAGGAGAGCTTGGCATAGCGATAGGCACAAACCCATGAGGGGTTCCATCATTCAACAGATTTTCAGGTTTAGGCCTTCTCCAAAATTTGATTTTCTCTTGTGTGGGTGCATTTGGTTTGAAAATTTTGCACGCCATGTGTTTGATCAGGGTCGTGTATGAGACTCACAGTCCTGTTACTAAAAAGAACAAAGAATGGCAGCAAAAGCTTCCTCTTGTTGTTTTGAGGGTAGAGGAAATCATCTACTCCAAAGCTAGTTCTGAGGTATTACCATCTATTTCGTTTATTTATTAAGTTTTCTGTGCATTTGGTTTAGCGAACTCAAGTTTAGCGAAACTGACATTTAGAATAGTGAATTTTAGCTATTATTTTATGGGCATAAATTGGGAATTTGTTTGTCCTAAACTGGTCTTTAATTCCAAAATAGTCATCAGATAAGTGTTCCCAGATGGAGCTTAAACTAGAGTTTAGCCAAACCGGAAACTTATAGTTACAAGGTTAGATTGCCTTAGATAAGAGGGCAGTGTGCATTTTTTTGGTTGTGCCTTTGAAACTGTAGTTTGGGGTAAACTGAGGTTTGTACTAAGCGTGGTTTACTTAGATTTACTGGGTAGTCTTTAAATTGTATTTCGGACTATCATTTGACACAAATTGTAGTTACGGGGGATCAAAGAGGTATTTAAGACTCGAAAAAGAGTTGAAATGGTTAAGGATAATTTGGCTTTTGGGAGGACTAAACTTTAAAGTATAGACTAAAAAACTAGAGTTTAAAATGGTTTTCCAGAACATTACTAGATCCCTTACATGTTTGTTTACATTTTGGTTAGGCCGAGTACATGAATCTTGAAACACTGTGGGACCGTGTCAATGATGCCATTAATACCATAATCCGAAGAGATGAAACGACTGAAACTGAAGGCCTTTTACCTCCATGTATTGAAGGTAAGGTGTATATAATATACCAAACATTCTTAGCATTTTCAAAATTTTACTTCAAAGATTTAAGGATAATTTTTTATTTGTAAACTCTCATGTTTTACTCTTTTCAGCTGCCCTTAATCTCGGTTGCGTTCCGGTAAGAGCTTCTAGAAGCCAACGGCACAACAATCCAAGGAGTTATCTAACTGCACCCATTAAGACTTTGGACAAAATTACGGATGAGTCATTCCCTCCATTATCACGACATCCCTTCATAAACTCGTTAAGATTTGAGGGACCCACCACCGAAAATAATGCCATTTCTGGTTCTCCCAAACCTAACACCCAAGGCAACCTAAACATTGACCTATCTGTCCACAGGAACTACTGCTCTCTGTCCTCATTAGAGAATGTTCCTGTTTATCCATTGTATTATGGAACTCATTATGAAGAGCCTGACAATAATTCCACTATTTTTTTTGGAAGACCAGTAATCACATCATCACCTAGTGAGCCTGCAGAGCAGAACTTTTTCCCTGAAAAAAATAGTGCTAGAAATGATGATTATTCCAACATTTTAACATTCAGGAATTTCATGGACAAAGAAGAGAGTGGACAGGTGGCAGAATGTGATTTGTCGTTGAGGCTAGGTCTAGAGAAAAGTTCGGCTTGTGAAAGCGAAGATATTGGTTCAAGTAGTTCTCAAGAAGGGAGTAAGATGAACAGTGATCAGTCTCTTCAGATGAGTAAGGAGTTTTCTTTTTTCCAACCTCGAACTGGTCATGATCATCCTCTGGAGTCATGTTCTAGTATGTGTGATTTAGAGGGTAGATGTTTTGATTTTGAGGGAGCTAGAAATAAGAGGAAGGCAGTGTTTGGAAACAATGAGGATGCGCCGTTTGGGTGGAGGATGGAGGGCCCATCGAACCAGTATGACGGAGGAACTAAACAGCCAGGTTTGTAGACTTTTTTAATATTTGAAATTTGAAGCTTTTCATAATATTATCTTTACAAACTTGACGAAGTTTAGTTATCATAAAATGGGGCATAATAATTATTCGGGTTCTATGTTTTTGGATGAGGTCTTGGTAGATATAATAGTTAGGGTCATGATGTCTAAGCGGTTTTAGAACTGGATTTATGAAATTCAATTTTTAGTAGAAGATTAGATTTAAATTGATGTAATGTGTTTTCTTAGGAGTTTTGAAATTTATTAAATTAAATCAAAACGGCATTTTAATAATGCTTAGGCAAACTTGACCTTGCTCTCCTCAACCTGGTGATTATTTTGTGGTATTATGATGATTCAAAAGCTTGTCGCTTGGTTTTTTCATTGATGGATGATTCAGTGGGACACTGGGACCGGGGTAGTAGAGTAATATCCCGAATGATCGGTGGTCTTTTTATCATTCAATGTTTGACATAAGAGATTTCTAATCTATACCATATCATGTATTCTCACTGCATTTATGGTTGCTATGCTTGCATTGATCTTCTTTCTCAATTAAGGAAGTTTGAGTTTGATACTCCACATCTCTATTTAGATTCTGCAGTTGAAACTGTAGTTTGAGTGAATTTGAATTCATGCAAACTTTATTTTAATTAGATTGTAAAGTACACTAGACTTTGCATTTGGATCAAAGTTTCACAAAAATGGGAATCCTCTTATATTCAAACTGTATTTTAGACCCAAACCGGAGTCTTTAAATACCAAACCAAGGGTCCCCCTTAATATAAAACAATGGGACGAAAATAATCTCCTCTTATTCTAGAAGTTTATTTATTGCACATTTTATTCCAGAACTAGGTACAGTACCTGAATTCAATCACCATGCAACACAAAACATGTCTGAAGACCGAACCATATCTAAGAGCAACTCAAGAAAGACATCATGGCTAGGAAACAGACCATTACAGATAAAGCGCTGATTGGTCTTGAAGAAGAAGGAGAGGAGCTTGGAGGATTTTCAACAGTACTGGTGGAAACAGGGGGGACACCGGAACTTGAAGAACTGGAGGAAGGGGGGGGGGGGGGGGGGGGGGGAGGAGGGAGTTGGGGTTGGAGCAGTGCTGTTGGAGCCAGAGGATGTCTGAGATCCGATGGTTACAGCGAGCTTCTGGCCCGCCTGGCAGTGTTTTCCAACAGTGCATATGAAGTAACGAGATCCGTTGGTTGTTAGAGACACAGTTGCGGTAGTTCCAGCACTTAGCATCTTCTTGGATGCATCTGAGCAGCTCTCGTAATCTGCCTCTGATACCTCCGCCACATTGTGCATTCCCGACCAGGTGAATACTATGGCCCACCAAAAAAAAGGATGATAAAAAAGGAATCAACAATGATTGGATTGATTGAAGTTGCCTCTTCTAAATCAACAGTTTTGATAACCCAATTGATGAAAATGTGAGAACCTATTTATGCATGTAACATTTAATCCTAAATGAGAAATGTTTATGGTTGGAATGGATTAAGAAACAGTTCTCAAAAGACGGGTTTAGAGTAAGAATGAGATTTCACTTCTCGTCGCTAAAACGGGGTTGTAATAACTTTCTCGCTCATTCTCATTCTTTTCGTCTCTCTTCCTAGAATCATTACTAAAATATAGAGGTATACATTCTAATGTACCTGAAATCTATATAATCAATTTCCGACAAGTTCACTTATTCTATTTCATTTTCATTCTAACTTTGCTTATTTCTGTTTTCGCCATTTCTCGATCATAGAACATGCTATTAGTCTATTGAAAACATGTGGACAGATCTTTTGATGATTCCAGTTGACTAGTAAGTCTTCCAAGCAATTTGGCTTGGTAATTCAGTGCAATTTTTTACATGAGAAAAAAACTAATTATGACCATTTGATTCCATTAAATATATAAATTATATCGAATTATACCAAATTAAATTATATTAAATATTTTCTCGACTTTTACCTAATTTATCACCAACCGCAAACTTCTTAGTCTTGGCCCAATCAGCATAAAAGGAGGAAGTTGAGGGAATGGCCCAGCCCACATTATCTCCCACATTAAGAGTTTCTGCACTTGCATCTTTTAATATCATAGCAATCAGAAGAACAACAAAAATCCTCACTGAACCCATTTTTCCTCCTATTCTTTTCTTCTCTTTTGTGTTCTTGGGTCGTCCCAATTAGAACTCTTCTTCCCGTCTCCTTTTATTATCTGTGAAGTCATTAAGGAAAGAGAGGTAACTATGAATTTTGGTAATGTAGAAATTAACGCAAAACCACCCAATTTTTTGTGTCAATAATTTTGACAACCCATTTGTGGTTTATTTGTTTTATACTCTTATTGGTGTTGCCCTTTTTAGTAGAATTAAAAGAGCCTCTATAATTGATCTCATAGATCTCCTAAAGAAGCGGTCCAAAAGTGAAGCCTATAATGGGCTAACACAACAATTTCAAAGTCTTGTTACCCGTAATGATAGAAAAATCAAACTGAAATAATATTTAAAAAAATATATAATGATTTAATAATTATCTATATGATCATTTATTTAGTAATTTAGCAATCAAAATACTTAACGTAGATAGTTGTTAATATATGCTCAAGTTTGGCTCCTATAAGAAAAGGAAAGTAGTAAGGAGATACAAATTAGATACAATAATATGAAGTGTTAATTATTTTATACCATCACTTACTGACTCATTCTCATTACTTAAGTGATTCGTGTATCTCATTTTATCTAAATTTTGTTTATTTTTTATCTCCCCATCACTATCCATAAGAAAAAGAGAAATAGTAACAGTATAGCACAACTGAATGCTTGACGATCCATATGATTTAGTCTTAAGATTATTGGTTTAAATTCTCGTTACTGTATAAGTAAATGATTTAGGTATCATACAAAACATTTAAAGACGTATAATAGAAGTTATGGCGTGATATATAAAACTAACAGATAGAGTTGCCATGAATTCCTAGGCAGACAAGGCGACAATAACTATAACTATAGTGAGAAGTACTAAGAACATTTTATGAGTGCCACCTACCCTTCAGAAAAGTGGGTGCCTTCCTTAATTTATCAGAGTTGAGTGGTCTACAATATACCCATTCAATTTCTTCGGCCTAGAAACGGCAAACTGTTAAAAAAACATAAACGTTTTTATTGCATTAATAACAAATTAAAATGTGCATTACATACATGATCGAGTCAACAACCATACATTAGCAAGCTACACGACCGACGATACAAACATAATAACATATAGTGGAATCAATTATGACTAAACTCCAAATCTAAATATATATATATATATATATTAAGCAAACAAACCGAACACTATGCTAGTAACTATAGCTGAAAATAAAGCTCTAAGACTAAGAGGGCTCGTAATTGAAGTAGAACTTGACGGTGGCGGTGGAGATCCAACGGTGGTGGTGGTGTTTGAAGACGTTCCGACGGTGATGGCGACCTTCTGGCCAAGCGAGCAGTGGGTTCCCACAGTGCATATGTAGTAGAGTGTACCATTTGCAGTGAGATTGATAGTACCTGAGCTTTGCAAACTTACTGCAGTCGGCTTGGCGCAGTTGTCATATTCGGCCTTTGTTGCTGTTGCCGCCACGTTATGCAGTCCGGTCCAGTTGAAATCTGTGCTCATCATATTCATAATATAAAATTTGTTAGAGAAAGAACAAAAAAAAAAAAAAAAAAAAAAAATATATATATATATATATATATATATATATACATATGTAATATAGGCACTTACAGAGGCTATCGCCAATATGGAATGTTTTAGAAGAAGTCCAGTTGGAGTAATAGGACGTGTTTGGTGGGATGTTCCAGCCCAAGCTATCTCCAACAGTATACGTCGTGGCGGCGGCGAGCTCCATGAGAATGACCGTGACCACCACCAAGCTCAGAATAGTAATCATCAGCCGACCCATCGTTAGACCTTCAGTTCCGCTGTGTTCGTCAGGTCGTCCCTGCTCTATATTACACCAGTAACACCACTAAGCTGTCGGCCACTGTATGTTTTCTTACGAGGTAATGTATAGATAAAAGCTAATTTTTGTTTATGTTTTCTCTGGAGAGAGATTTATACAGAGGGATATTGGTTGGATATGGATATGATATTACGTAATGTAAGGAGTTGTTTTGGACCGTCCATTTGGCAACCAATGATTCGTCCTATTTATTTTTTGGACACGTGTGAAAAAAGTGACTGCAACCAAGGACAAGCGACTCGTGATCATGTCTGAATTTAACTTTTGATTACTTCCGATTAAAAAAGACAGCGATTTGGAGGAGGGTTACCGGTTAGTCGGAAAGTAAAATTCTTCAAACACGTGTATTTAAGATGTAAATATATTTAAGAAAGAGTTACATTATTATTTCTGTACGTATCTTTAGTCCACTAAAATAATTAATTTATAACAAACGAAAGTGCAAAGCCGACTAACACGATCCGATCTGATCCGATTCAATCCGATATTAGAACTTATTAATATTTTTTGTCATATCTAATTAATATAATCTTAAATCTATCGATGATTTAAATATATATAAGCTGTCATTTTAATTATGGATTTTTTGTTTGGTCTTTCTATAACAAAAGTTGTGGAGAGGTTGAAAATTGCTCGTTATTCCTAGCGGGCTAGAACCGAATCAAAGAGTGATAGATGATGGTTTAGACCTTGGGAGTTAGTCTACATGTCAAATTTTAGAGGCCCGACAAAGATGGCCACCTTCCGCCCCAATTTGCAGTGATTTCGATTATGGAAAGAGTAATGATAGAGAAATCAAACTTACACAAAATTTAATAAAATAAGATTTATCTTCATGCAGTCGTCGTAATCTGCCTCACTTGCTTCTGACATGTCGTGTCGTGATCTCAGTTTCGATATATATTTTTAATGAGAATTATTTTAATATTTTATTTATATAAAATAATTTTTATATATTTTAAATTTTATTATAATATTATAATAATTTTCAACTTCAAAATATTCTATTTTAATACATTCTTCTTATTTTTCATTCTCATTTTTCATTTAATTAAATATATATATATATATAAATTATAATTTTTTTTTTAATAAATTTTCATTCTCATTTCATTAAATAATCAAATTAATCATGTCCTAAGAGATTTGATCTTAATTTATCTATAGTTGGAGGGGTCGAAATTATAGACGACTAGCTACCTACAATTATTGGACATACAAACTTTGTAGGGCACCTAGAATTATTGAATGACCAGCTTTACTCGCCCTTTTTGTATATAATATATATATATATATATATATATATATATATTTTTTTTTTTTTTTATTTTTATAAATAAACCAAATTATTATAAATCATGTCATTCAATACTTTATATCTTTCGTGTTATTAAGTTTATAGTCTCAAAAAGTAAGAATCAAATTAACTCTTCAAAATGCTCATGCAAAACCAACCAATTTCGTCCCAACTTTTACATACTTTTAATGTAAAGTCAAGTCGGACTATATTGATTTTCAAAAATACATACAAAAAAATAAGTGTGATATATTTAAACTCCTAACTAACTACACGGCTTCCCGGTAAGGCCGGGTCAATGAGGTCAACGAAGAAGACTTCTTTATATTCTAATAATTTCCTTCACTTTCTTTTGTTTTAGTTATAGGGAAGATACATGTGGAAATGGAGTTTGAAAGGTGGATCATGTGGAAAGAATAGTCAAACAATCAAAAGCTAAGTATTGATTACGAAGTCAACTCTTCAACGCGTCATGACAAGGTAGAAATGATTCGAATCTTCATTGATTCATTGTCTTCATTTGGAATTGATGAGTCTAAGAACGTGGCCATGTGGGTGAATAAATAATAGATAAATTCTTATATATATATATATACATTTTTTTTTTGGGTAAATAATGAGATTGAATCGAGCATCGATTACGTTCACACAAAATCAAATAAACTTTGATACATGGTCAAATGAACCAAAAATGTGGAAAGATTTAAAAAGAAAAAGAAAAAAACATTATTGTATAACGAAGTACACTGAATCAAAACCAAAATTCTATACTGACTCAATAAATGAAGGCCACCGCAACACCCAACAAGGCGGCGGACAAACTGACAACGCCAACTTTGGCAGCAGCGTTTGGTGGAGGAGCAGTCGTTGGAGCATTACCAGCAGAACCGGTGGTCGGAGGAGAGGCATTGGTGGAGGGAGAAGGTGATGCTGGTGAGGAAGTAGTGGTGGTTGTAGGTGTGGGGGCAGAAGCTGGTGGAGGAGTAGTAGCCGTTGGACTTGGAGTCGGGGGGGCTACAGTTGGTGGTTTAGTGGTGGGTGCAGGGGCCGGAGAAGATGCACCAGTAACGGTGACTTGCAACTTTTGGCCGGCTCCACAATGGCCGGAGAATGTACAAATGTAGTAATGGTCGCCTGAGGCGGCCAGGGTAATGGATGCAGGGGAGCTTGTATGGCTGGAAATGGGACTCGATCCACTACAACCGTCATATCCCGTCTTTGTAACTTCTGCTACATCATGGTTTCCATTTGCAAAGTTGAAAACTGCCCGAAGTTCATAAAGCGATATTAGTCAAAATGCAACAATGAACAAAGTAGTATGTACCACAAATTGTAGTTGTAGTATTATTAGAAGAAGTACCGGTGTAATCCGAGAATTTCCCGTATGAGTATTAGTAATACATTATTTTTGTAATCAGATAAATAAAATCGTGTTATTCGATGGAATCAGATATACATGACATATTTTGATTTGTAAGATTAGGAGAATAGTACATGAATCATATCCATTTAAAGAAATTTTAATAAATTCAAGAGAGTAAATGAAATGCAAACATATTAAATCCTATATAAAGGTATAATTGATCGGTATACAAGCCATCATAAGATTCACATATTACTATGTCCTAAAATATGCCATATGGTAAGTTTTAATGCACGATCACTATGTTCTAGCAATCTATTTAGGATTTTATGGAGTACTACTAATGTATATCAAACAGACAGAATCGATGACAACAGGAAAGGAGGTTTAAGAGTGGATTTACCTAGAATGTCTCCCACACTGAAGGTCTTGTTAGAAGCCCAAGTGGTGTAGAGGGAAGATGAAGAAGGGATCGACCAGCCGCTAGAATCACCGACCACATAGGTGGCCGCATCTGAGGGGTGCATCAAAGCCATCACTGCTGCAACCATTAGAACCAAACACATGTTCCATCTCCCTGCCATTGTTAATGTGTTCTTCAACTTTTCAGGTCGTCCCTGTTTTCCTCTCTTTTTCTCTTTCTCCAAACTCAAAACTTCGAGATCTGTTAATGATAGAGTGGAACCAGCCTCTCCCATTTTATAGAAGAGTCAAGTCTTTTGGGGTGGGTCATGGGTGTAACATTTTGGTTAATGCAGAGCAGGTGGATTCAGACACGTGTTGATTTGGTCAAAAGTAGATGTATGTATTAGGTTTTGATATGGGGAGTTGGAGAGGTTTGTTTCTTTGATTTTGTCAAATTATTTTGGGCGGTAGTGTTTTTTAGGGTTTATAAATGTGTATGCTGATTAATTAGTTAATTACCTATATAATGACTTAATTATTGTCTTCATATTGGCTGTCTAATTTGTTATTAAGTTTAAACGTTTAATCTCTTTATATTATATAGTTTATATAAATAACAAAAATAAAAAATGATTAATTGGATATATTATGTAATCTTCATTAAAAAAGATGCACCTCATTTCTCTCTTCTGTCTAAGCTCTTAGTTTATAATACTTTATAGTAAAATAGAGTATATATCATTCATATATATGAAGGAGGTGCATCTTTCAAGGCGTTTAACTTACTCTTAGAGTAAAGTATTTAAATCGATTGGATCAAGTCACGATAATATTTTTTTATTGGATCAAACTCTTACATATTATAAATAATTAGTGAAATAAATTCACTTATTGGGTGTAACTGGTGTAATCGGCTAAGGGATGTATTTTTCATCTCTAAGGAAAACTACCCTAATCCCTATTAGAAAAATGTAACAAAATTAATAATATAAATCAAATATTTTAGTATATGGTAGAGGGTTGAAGCTTTTCTCGAAGTTATAAAAAATTATAAGTTAGTGTAAAAATTCATAATATATGTAAATCATTATTATAAAAATCATATATGATTCAAAATATATGCAAATTTTATATTAATTTGTAGTTCTGATTTATAAGGTAATTTGAAAAGAATTCTTCCCACGATAAATTAGATATGTTAATTTATTTTTTATTCACCTTAAATAGAGTGTAAAAAAAAATGGATGGATAAGATCAACTTATCACTCAAACCTCATCTCCGTAAGTGAACTTAGAAGTTGGATCAAATTGGATCAAATGATTCTCTGTCTCTCTCAACAAGCAAAAAAAGACATGTTTAATTTGAGGATGAAAATACAATACAACACTGACCAAGCAATGAAATGTCTCAATCTATTATAAACAAGCAAAAAAAAGTATTGATTTAAACTAATGATCAACAATCTAGGACCACAACAATAGTGACTCATGGGCAAAGACAGCCATGCTACGATTGCCCATAATCCTAAAGATAACTTAAATGTCTATAATGTGATCAAACAATAAATAATACAAACAAGTACAAACAAGATTAAAAAAAAGGCAAAAATGAAATGTTTGCTCAATAAGAGAAAGTCATGGCAATGGCCAAAAAGGCAATGAATGAGATATCAACCTGCGAAGCTAGATGAGGTGGAGTTATACAGAGGAGGAGTGGATCCCCCGCTCACTTCTGAGGAAGGAGAAGTGGTGGTTAGGAGATTCTGCCGCGCCGGAAGGAGTTAGAGCAGGTACGGTGGCAATTAATCTAGTGACATTGAGGGCTAGCTTCGGACCCATAGGACGGCAGCTTGGATAAATAGAGTAGAAATGCTCGCCGGAGGTTGTCAATGTGATATAGATCGGTGTGTTATATTGTAAAGAGGTAGATAGGAAGTGACATTGCAAGATTCATACACTTCTTTTATTGTTTAGTGATTTTTCTTACTACCTTGTTTCGAACTCGAGGGGTATTTTAATTTCTAGTTTTCTACCCATACTAATACTCTAGGAGTTAAGATTAGGCTTATATTAAATCGTCAAAAAATACTTCCATGACTTCAGTTTAGCTACTTCACTATTATACTGTAGCGAATATTCCATGTTGTTCATATATTATATATGTTTTTGTACCCTTTTCAAGGGCTGAGAGTTGGGTTTACTCCATTAAAAGATTAATTAACGATAACTAACTAGAGAGATCATCATTAATATATTAATATTTTTGACTTTTTCTCTTTTCGGAGATATTCAGACTAGCTGAGTTAAGTATAATATTAATACATGACTAATTTTCTGCTCAATGTCGAATATTGCGGACACCGGAAATAAAATATTCACATTTTCAAATAAATTTGATCTAAAAGTTTGCATCTTGACTACTCCATAAACTCCTATTTTCGGTTAACAAACTTACTATAAGGTAACATTCTTAATATATACTTTTGTCCATGTAGAATGAGAAAACTTTATGTGGTCTAGAGTATCATTTTCTAGATGGATTTGACAGAGTCGGGCCGCCTTGTGATTCGATGAATTGGTGTGGATTTTATGCAGCCGTAAACAATGATTTTGCCTTTTGAGTCACTTCATTCATTACAAATTTGCAACAAATGTGGATTTTGATGAAGATCTCAGCAAACATCACTTACGTATAGTTTTAACTTAAATTATTTTCAGTGTACGTACGTATTATTTAGTATTTCCCGTTGTACATACTTCTTATGATTAGAGAATTCCTTTAGCGCAATTATAGATATATATGAATCCTAACTATATAGTCTATGAGATATATTGCATCTTTATCTTAGCTTCATTAAGCTGATACAAATGAATCTGATAACCATTAGTGCAAACATGCATGTTGTAGTCTTACGACTTTACAAAAACCTATATTTTTGGTAAACAGTCGCCCAGACGGCGGATGGCGGATGCCGGAGGGAAGACATATAATTTTCTAGCTAGATAAGAAAAAATTAATTGAGGAAAAAAGTCTAACCTTCCCTTCTTATTATCCCAAAAAGGGAAAAATGAAAAAAGAAAAAAAAAAGTCTTGTAGTCTTGTAGATTTGTTGTAGTCAAGGAAGAGCTTAACTGAGATACAAAACTAGGACACCATGTGCACCGAAAGCTAGCTAGTGTAAAACCATAATTAGAATTGAAAAAAACACCAAGTCAAAAAAGCTACTGCGATGGGGAGAGCAAGAGGACAAGAGTGAAAGAGCTGGCAGCTAGAGTCGAGGTCGAGCCCTGTTGATCTGGAGGTGAAGACGATGCAGTACCGATCGACCAAGACGAAGTAGGGGCTAGGCCAGATGATGTCGCGAAATGAGACGGACCGCCGACCCTAATGGCTAATTTGTTAGATTTTTGACGATCAGTCAAAAACTTAGAGCTAAGAACTCCAAGAATACAGCACAAACATTGAGACAAGAGTAAGGGTTTATGAAAAAAATTCAATATGCTTTCTCATTCAATGGAACAAGATTAAATACAAGAACTAAGTATATAAACAGTAAAGCAATTAAAGCTTTCTAAATCTTACAATCAACAAGACCTTCTTAACACTTAACATCAAAAGAAAGATCAAGTCCTAAGCTTCCACGAAATCTACAAAATGCTACCTACTGTACTAAAAAACATCAACCATGCCTCCAAAGTACCAAAGTACCAAAATCAAATCTGCTTGCTTCCAATCAACACGTGATGCTTCCATGACATTGCACCAGCCCTTTAGACTTGCTAATCGAACCAAAATACCAGAATAAATTGAATTGCACGGTAATGTGCTTCAAAATACAGAAATAGAGCATGGTGGACAAGTGAGGCAGTTTCTGGATATCCACTGAACCGATTGCCATGATATTAATCCAGCTAAGTTCTAATGGACCTGGGGTAGCTTTTGTATTGATAGTTAATGCTGAATATTTCCCCTACAAATAATCAACCATTTGCACGATTAATGGTTCAAAGGCAATTGAGTCACCTTGAAACACTCTTTCTTGATTCTATTGTTGGTTATTTCCATTATGTTTCTGAAATGCTCAAACTTATAAGTTACTAGAGCCTCAGTGAAGGCACATCTGCAACTTGATCATCAGTGCTGTAGTAAACCAATCAAACTTCTCCATTCTTGATCCTTTCCCTAATTGCATGGTACTTAACCAGAATGTGCTTGATCCTTCCAAAATGTACTAGATTTTCTGATATTGCAATTGCAATCTTGCTATCATAATGAATGATAGTTGAACTGATGGGATTGAAATTCAAATCACATAGAATCTTTCTTAGCCAAACTACTTGATTAGTTGCCAATATAATCTGCCTCAGCTGTGGATTGGGTTACTATGCTTTGTTCTTTGAGCTCCAACATAACACCCCAGATCCTAGGAAGAAATAAAAACCAATGGTGCTTTAAGAGTCATCAATGAATCTTGCTCAATCACTGTTTACAAATCCTTTTAGGCATAGATCTTCTCCTTCATACATGATCCCAAAGTTAATTGAGCCATTGAGATACTTGAGCATCCTCTTAGCTGTCCTATGTGAACTTAAGAAGGATTATGCATAAATCGAGATAGAACAATGATTGAATATATGATGTCAGGTCTGGTTATTGTAAGTTATATGAGCCCTCCTATCAGACTTTTGAAATAAGTTTCTCCAACCCTAATTGATCCATCTTTTTTGTTGAATTTCTCATTTGCAACCATGGGAATTGACACAGACTTGGTGGATTGCATATTGAATTTCCTTAGTAATCTTCTTTCATACTTCTCTTGGGATATAAAGATGCCTTTAGAATTTTGGAACACCTCAATTCCCAGAAAGAAGCTCATCAATCTAAGATCAATCATTTCGAATGTAACTTTCATTTCCTACTTGAACGAAACATAGAAGAATAAAAAAGAATTTCAGATGAAATCTTCCTATAACGAAAACTTTATGCTTTTTTAAAAAAGCGGATGGAAATAAGATATTTCTCAACCACTTAGAGAAAATGGACGAAAATGGAGGGAGAATGGGGTGAGTTTCCGTCAAAATGAAGGGGGGGGGGGAGAGAGAGAGAATTAGTTTGGACGAACCTAGACTCCAATTCGACTGGATTCAGTCGAAAATGAGAAGGAAACAGTCAGTTCCTCCAAAAAGCGACCGGAGCCCACAAAGTGGGGAGGTGGCCAAAATGTTAGAGGGAAGTTGGGACTCCGGGTTGAGGTAATTACTACCACACCATCATCCATTTGCCTATAAATAAAAGACATTGGTGAAGACAAAAATGCATCCTTTCGATCACCGACAAACACCGATCTATTTGATCATCAATGATCTTCTCTATTCCTGAGATTTACCAACACTCTTAAATGCTCACCGAGCAACAGTCGTGATATTTTCTAAGCTCTAGCTACTTTCTGACACTTGTCATTTTCCTATGAGAAAGTATGTATCTGATTCTTTAACATCCATTCTTAGGAACAATAATTAGAGCGTTTGATTCTTATCCGAGCGGAGGTCTCAATTATTCGTTCACGGATTGTATATTTTTATTTCTTTTCTTGTTCATCCTTTAATTTATCGTATCTTAAGAGTATGGATAATATATACTTTGTTTTCGTGTCAGAGTAACAATTGCCGTTGACAAATATTTATTTTTAATCAAAGCTTTATTGAATTTATCATTCTTTCAAACGGTTACTTTTAATTAATCACTTTTATTACTTACCATTTCAGCATTTTAGTTTTGTAATAGTTTGTCATTTATTTCTTCTAAAAACCTTTTAGCTCGGTCAGCTTGCTAGTAAATATATTGAAAAAAAAAAAGACCTAAATTAACCTGAAATCATTTGTCTATTTATTATAATAGTTAGATTTAATTTCTTTAACAAAATGATAATGTATTTATTACTTACATTTAAATTTTTTATTGATAATATGAAATCCAATTAAAATTTCTACACTATATATTTATTATAATATTTATTACAATCATTTATTTAATCTTTTTAAATTTATTAATCAGATATTTAAGATCATACAATATCATGATATCTTTATCGGTCATTGCGCGGAAAATTCATCACCAACACCGAGTAAGATCAACCCATGTCAGCATATTTTACTACGAAACAAAATATAACCTCTCTACCGTCCGTCCGTATCTCTTACAAAGATAATATGACCAAGATTCCCTCTACAATTTACTTTCGACTAGTGAAAATTATGAAAAATCCGTTTATTCATCCCTAAAGAAAAGGGGGCTTTTTATCGATTCAGGTAAAGAGCAACATATCAACATACATTCTGGTGCCGAGATAGACAAAAATAATAATCAACGATGGCATTTTTTTTTTCTAAGAATGTAACATCATACAAATCAGGCAAGCTAACGAGAGTGTTTCGACATTTTTTTTTTCTTTTTTCTTTATCTAAATAACTATGTTAACAGAAGCAATGTCGTGACGGACATTATTAATAACGAGACATGGTATCCGGAATATCTTCGAACTCGAAAATCCTGCACACAGTTCATCACATAGAGAAACATATTAGGATCAAAAGTTCAAAAACATCAACTGAAGATAATATGAGAAGAGTAATCAAGTTCTAAAACTACTAAGTGTCCTTAGTGTGAAACCGGAAGTCAAATCGAGAATTCGAACTATGACTATTTACTTGAGATCAAAAATCAATATTTTATGGTCGTTAAGGAACTCTCTACCTTTATAGATAAAAAAGATGAATCCGCAGAAGAAGTAAGTCCATGAAACCCAACATCATATGAAATGCTCCCATCAGGCTTAAAAAGACCGAAATTCCTCTCAGAAGTCGGGCCAGGTTTCGAATCCTCATTAAATATCGCAAAAACATAAGCCTTCACCACATTCTTCGGTCTCCTTGGAGTCCCCTTCTTCTTAGCCAACCTCTTCCTCAAATTATAATTATAAATCCTTGCATTATCTGGCGTGGCAGCACCTTCATTTGCATCCCCCTTTGAGGCCCAGCCCGTTTCCGTAATTATAACCTCCATATCTCTAAACCCAGCATCATCCAAAGCAGCATAGGCTGCATCAATCTGAGCATCAAGCATGTTATCATAATGAAGACTAGTTTTTGGATCATAAATCCCTTCAGTTGATTGAAAAAGGGCGTAGTTCATGTCGATATTTTCCGGGTCATTCATGTAATCAAGAAACGGGTAAGCGTTTAAGCAGAAAGGCGAACCGATTTGGGAGAAGAAGTCAAGCAATGGCTTCATGTACTGAGCTATGTTTGGGTTGAATATGCATGAAGAAGGCGGGTAAGAGTTAGCAAAAACGGCTTGAGAATGAGCCGTAGAGATTTGAACTATATGGTCAAGATTAAGCTTTTTCACGGCATTGTAAATATTTTTTGCGGCTCCTAAAAGTGATGCCCATAATTCTGTATCAGACCCACCAAAGACCTCATTCCCAATGGCTATTCCACAAATATGGGTGTCTGGGAGGAAGGATTGGACGTTTTCTTTGACCCATGAGAGGGCATGATCAGAATTTGCACTCATATTTTTTAGGTAACCATTTGGGAGGCCTACGACTAGTTCGAGGCCCGTCCCACTAAAGGCTTGGAGGACGGAGTGATCTGCATCGTAGATTCTAACGTTTTTTATCTTAGCGGCTCGGAGAAGAGTTGCAACTTGCTCGGGTGAAGGGATGTTGTCTGCTATTCTACCATAGTTTATTCCGTATGTTCCGGTGAATGCATGGACTGTCAAGAAGGCTGTCATGAGAAAATAGTAAATTCAAGTTAGTATGAAATTTATCTAGTATAATCTGTTTGAATTTTGTCAAAGAAAAAACCGGAAAGATGGTACATGAGGAAAAAGATGATGAAAAGTTTCATCAAAGAACCAGTAATCATCATATTACATGAACTATAATACCAAAGAGATAATTCATTAAGCAATTTGATCGTTGTTCCAAATGCTTTTTACCTGAACTCCAGTCTTAATTCACTATCTATCTAACCAGTTTAACCAAAGTTGAATTGAAAACTCTTCTCTCATATACAATTATGCAAAAGGATTTGCTTGCGGTACTTGACCCGGAATCCTAAATGATATACTAGGCAACCTAACAAGAAAGTACCCAGAAGATTGAGTACAAAAATTTTGATGAATACAATTTAAAAAATTGAAAATTAGAAGGGAAGGAAACACACAAGTGCAAGTCCATGAGTCAAATTCTTTTCAAATCTTTTTCTCAAAATGAGACCAAAAATCCCAGATAGTCAATATAGCAGGGCAACCCAAAAAGGATCTTGATTACAACTATTATTATTTTTAAAATCATAAACCCATTAGAAATTGTAGACTACTACTACCCAGATAAGGATCAAGATCAAA
Source organism: Coriaria nepalensis (assembly GCA_027186245.1). Classification (NCBI taxonomy): domain Eukaryota; kingdom Viridiplantae; phylum Streptophyta; class Magnoliopsida; order Cucurbitales; family Coriariaceae; genus Coriaria; species Coriaria nepalensis. The sequence goes on along the minus strand of CP114496.1, from coordinate 8,889,863 downwards.
ATCTTAAAGACAATTCAAAATCATACAACCAAAGACCGACGATCCAAACAATAATCCGAAAACGATGATCTAATCTGGGGAAATTAGCCAGCACATATCAGCAAGAAACCAGAAATCAAACAGAGAAGGGAATCTTTTCTTTCATGATGCAAAAATCAAAGTAAGAAGAAGAGATGAAAAAAAAAGAAGGAAAGTACCAGAAGCAGAGAAGAAGATCAGCAAGAAGAAGAAGAAGAAGGAGATTTTCATGGCTTCAGCAAAAAAGGGACCAAATTGCGATGAAGATCAAGTCCCAAATTGATGGGTTGATGATCAAACGTTGTAACGTACTTCTTTTTCAACAGGCATGCCATAAGACGAAGAAGATTCCTCCTCTTCTACTGTAACCACTACTATCTGTAGTGTTTTAAGTCTTCTCTCTCTCTTCCCTCTTAATTTCTCTCTAGATCAGCTCCTTTACTTCCCTGCTAACCAAACCCAGTTGGGTTTCTATATAGTTTTATGTGAGATTGAATCGAAATGAATTAAGGAAAGAAGAACTAAGACAGAAACATTGAAAAGGGGAGGCTTTAGGCGGTCGTTTTCAGTAGGAGTTGGGACTTGGCAGAGAGAGAGAAGAGGTTTAGGTGTTTTGGGTATTAATTAAATAAAGAGAAAAAAAAAATCGTTTTTGGGTTTTTTGGATTGAAATTATTGGGCGGTGGTTCTTTGTCCGTGGGGCCATTCCGTCCTTTGACCAATGTCTCAAAATTTTGCTCTTGTTCGATGAAACGTTTCCAATAAATATTTGGGAGTTTCTAAGATATTATTAACGTTGGTAAGTTTATTTTTATTTTTTTCAGTTATTTTGGATAATTTATAAGAGAGAAAATGGAATGTAAGTTAATTAATTATATTTGATTTTTTGATAAAAATTTAGATATTCAAACTATTATTATTATTATTATTATATTATTAAAGTTTCGAATCATATTTATTATCGAATAGAATAAATACAATAGTTTCAAAGATTTGTGCAACAATTTCTCTCCATAGAAGATCTAGGTAACATAAAAACAATATGATGTATGGTTCTTTTGTTTTTGGATGGGAAAAATGGCACATAACTTAGAAAGGAAGAGTTCTTAAGATGGGTCATGAGAGATTTCTTTAGCATCAAGAGTCATTGTTGTCTTTATTAACCTTTTTGTAACATATCATACCTTTTACATTCTTTTTATAATTAAATTGTCTAAACTTAGGAGAAAGAACACGTGGAGATCATTCATTGGTCCCCTAAGAAATTCAAATCAAAGATTAAGGAAGTTTAAGAGGTAGTGGGATTCCCACAAAGTAATTATTGATATTTATTTGCATGTAATTAACTTATTCAAACAAATCAATGATCATAAACCAATTTGAGTGTAAAAAAAAAATATCAACTCCTAAAAAGAAAATTCTAGATGGTTTCTTTACTTTTTATATTTAAAGTAATGATTAATTTTAAGATTTAAACATCGAATAATAAAGATCTTAAGATAAGATTTGATTATTTCGGTAGAGAAAATCGTGGATGGATTAAATTTTAATTATTTATATTATTTATTAAATTGATAAATCAATAATAATGACATAAAATAATTAATAATTTATTATATTTTATATAAAATCTATTTAAAATTGAATCATGTATATACTTTTTTTTTTTAAGATGAATTAGGGACACCATAAATTTACAGAACATGATTTGATAAGAAAAAGATAATGCAATGATATTGTAAGTGGGTGTTAGTGTTACAACAAGGCCAACTGAATCTGACTTAAAAGACTTCATTTTAGAGTTGGCTTAAAGTGATGTTGTCAATTAGCAACCTAAAAAATGAAATAAAATATAAAATAATATATTTAAATAAATAAATAAATACATTATAGTATAGTTAAAAAAGTATCTTTTAGACTCACCAACTGAAATGCTGCACGTAATGGGAATCTACTCTTACATCCCACGTTTGTTCACTTCCATGCAACTACTATTAATATTTGAAGTGATCTACTGGGATACATGGAGTAGTGATTACATTTCTTAATCAAATTACTAAACCCAATTATCACCCTTTTAGAAGAAGGCTCTTGACTCACTTTTCAAATGATGAAAAATGCCCTTTAACATTCCAAAAAATGACTGGATCAGATTTCACAATCCAATCAACCTTATCCTATAAGAAAAAACCTTCCCACCAAAAAAAAAAAAAAGAAGAAAGAAGCCCAGAAAAAGAAGAGATGGCAACTACAGCCTTTCTCCCTGCTGCAAACACCTTCTACCATTCTTCAAAAAACCAAAATGTAAAGCAACTGGTTGTCTTCTGCAAGGAAAAATTGAATGGCCCATCACAACACAAGAATTCTCCATCTCTCACCAAAAGAGATCTATCAATTTGCTTAATCTCTAGCTTGATCATCTCCTCTTCCCTTCCCTATGCAAATGCAGCAATCTTAGAAGCTGATGATGATGTAGAGCTGCTAGAAAGAGTGAAGAATGATAGAAAAAAGAGGATTGAGAAACAAGGAGCTATCAGCTCAGCCAATAAAGAGACAGGTATTCGTCTTACTTAGTATCTTTTGTTCTAATTGGTAAGTATATAGGCTTGTTAACAAGTTTTAAGATTGTAAGAGAATAACAATGTAGGAAAGATTGAAACTGAGGATTTATTGCTCGGATACCATGTTAGGTGATCGATATAAATCGGATATAGATTAAAAGTTTGAATTGTGTGTTCGCATATAGATTGAAAATGTAGTTTCTTATATGAATGATCTACGATATATATATACTATAGGATATCTTCAAGAAGTTGTGTATAAACTAAGTAAGGTGGGGCAAGCCATAGACAACAACGATTTCTTGGCGGCGAATTTAGTTCTTGGAGGAAGCACGGATACGGATTGGGTCAAAAAAGCCAATGTAGCATTCACTAAGGTCACTCTTTTCTTTAATCTAAACACATTTCTAATTCAATTAAGTGCCTAGTTAATGGTGATTTAACTTATAGTTTCTGACCCTTTTATGAGCAGCTGAGTTCTAGCCCTGAAGAGAAATCTCAGGTGGATGCCTTCAATTCCTCTCTCGCTTCACTTATCTCATCAGGTGGGTCTTTTTTTTTTTTTTTTTTTTAAATTAAAAAATTTGTTTTAAATTTGTTTTTAATGGGTATTTGCAGTGACTAAGAATGATGTTGAATCATCGAAGAATGCTTTCGTATCATCTGCCAGTGCATTTGAGAAATGGACAGCTTTAACAGAGCTTGTTGGAAAATTGAAGGGGCTTTAAATTTTTTTTTTTTTTTTAAAATAACAATTTATTATACTAGTATATAGCTCTCATGCACTATTTTTATAGTTTGATAAATGAAATCAGTAGAATCGAAGTATACTTTGACTATGAGAATAGTACGGAGAGTGCCATTTCTCCTTGTTATGCACTTCTACCCATTTTGTTAATTACTGTCAACTCAAGTGAATGATTCTCACACGAGGCCACTCAAATAGTATTGGAGACGTAAAATTCTTGATTCAACAACCTTTATCATTTCTTGCTTATTTACTCTTGGTCATTTAGTTCAGCGTTGAAATTCCAGTTTAGAATGTAAAACACAGTTTGGATCACAAATCACAGTATCGTTAAAGCTATATTTTGAAACTACAGCCTGCAAGTTAAACTAATTTCCAGCTCTCTTATGACCAAGGGGTAAAAAAAAAAAAGAAAAAATCATTGAAATAAAATTTTAAACAAGGAGTGAACTCAACACTTCTAAGAGAAATGAGAGAAGTAATTTCTGCTTCAATATGGCATTTACCCACATTTCCATCCAAAGGATAAATAAACAAACAACTTGTATCGAAAGGAAAAAAGAAGATGAATAAAAAAAAAAAATTGACTTCACTGATTGGTAATTAATAGCAGATGGCATCTTTCTTTACTGTACTAAAGGAAACCCTCGCCTTGTCATTCGATCCAAAGCTGAATGTAATTTCCGAATCATCTCCTTGAACTTTAGCACTGCTTGTTGAAGGGAATGAAAACACAACGGCCCGACTAGACTTCTTCGACCCAAAACTAAATGAAGGCACAGCAGCTACTGCTTCAGTAACCGATGGTTGTACTGGGCCCGGGAACGATGGTTGGACTGTGGCCAGGACAGATGGCATGATGGTGGGGGTCGGTGGTTCACTCCTAACTCCGAAAGATGCTGAAACAGGGAAAGTAAAACCCGAGCTACTATTATTGTCCGAAGAAAATCCCCATCTTGAGATAGGTTTCTCAATTTGAATGGCTGGCAAAATGGGTTTATTACTGCTCCCTGAAGTATGAGGAGGCTTGTTTTGTTTAGAAGGGATAGTGTTAAATACAACCTGTTAGAAATTAAGATAGCTACATTAAAACTTCTTGTCCATTTATCATCAGAAATAAACTAACTGGTTGATCAAAAGAACGAATAACATACCGCATTGTTATTTATGCCATTGGAAGATTTGTCATTACTCTCCTTAGGTGGAAGTGAAAACATAAAATTGTTATTGCCCTTGTCAGCATTTAATGGAGCGGATTCTTTAGGTTCAGCTTGGTTTATATTGTTCTGGGTGTTGAATCCTCCAAACAGTGAGCTATTTGGAGCATTTGAAGAAGAGGGTTGCTTCCATGAAATGGCTCTTTTTATTTCTTCGGATTTTTCTTTTGGAGTGGGTGGGTTTCTGCTAATGTGTTCTAATATTGTCCTTGCAATCTGAGTGGATGGAGGGTGTACGGTAGATGGGCTGGCTTCAGAGGCGTGGTTGTCTTGAGAGTGGACTTGAGAACTGTTGCTTGCTCCTATAGGTTCACATTTCTTGGTCATAGATAGTAATGTGGTTTTAGGAGTAGTAAGGTTTTCCAGCTGTGATTGGCCAGCTAGAGATGGATGGAAATAAGCAGATCCTCTTGAAGGAGTTTCTGCAATAGATCTATTGCCGATCTGACGGATAGGTCCCACAGATCCAGCTGCATCATTGTTTAACTTCACCTGCGTCTATATACATATATATTAGTTTTTTAGTTAGGAATTAAATTTACAAAAGTAAAAGCCATACAAAAAGATGGTAGAAAGAGAATTTTCTATATGGTTTGAACTTAGTTACTATAACAAACAAAAACACAAAAGGGCAAGAAAATGAATTGCTCTGTGAATCAAATGAACTCAAGGCCAGATAAGCCGATTTCCTATGTAATCTCCCTACGGGAAAAAAACACTAACAGGAGCTTCAGAAAAATTATTTCAAACATATTATCAACGAAGACCACTGCTTTATATTTTTAGTAAGACTGCTGTCAGCTTACTCTTCTTGTTATTGATAAGAATTCTGAACGTATAAGAAGAGTAAACAAAAAAACAAAAGGAGTTCATGTAAAACTGATGCAATGAATAAAGTTTCTTCTAACGGAAAATTTACATCTCCATATATTGGAGTTCGCGGTTGCTTCCAGAGAGGGGGTAATTTTTCAGGAACTTGTTATTGTCATCACCATGTAACTGAGTTAGCTGATTACACGACAAAGGAAATCAGTTACCCACATAGAGGCTTAGATGCAATAGATGAATCAAACTCTAAGATTAACATACCTTGGTCTTCAACTTTGAATAGATGGTCCTGGAATAGGGTGTTCGGGGGAAATTATGAAGCCCAACTCTTCCCCTTTGAATTTGTGGGGTGAAATAACCACGCTGATCCTGTGCCATGGAACCTGGCCAGCATGTGGACTGCTTAGGGGTGGCTGATGGAATAAATGGAGTCGAACCAAAAGGAGCTGCAGTAAGCAAAGTCCTCTCATCTCTAGGTGTCATATGTTTAGAAGGTAGGCCTATTTCTGATGTCCGGGTACCCATGTATGCTCTTGCAATATCTACAGGTGAAGCAGCAACTCCATCTAGCATCTGCAAAGTTCCTTTCTATTAACAGAAATCTATATTGTTATTGCGTGCAATTGCATCACTTGTAACATAATATCAAATTTGAAAAATTAATTAGCAACTTCGTCTAAAACAAGATCAGAATATAGTTGATCCCCAGCATATATCTTTGACCCAATGATCAGTTCATAAAGATTAAGAAAAAAACAGTCAACTCACAGATGATTGATGAAGAGGGGTTGAAGTTCCCCATATAGCTTTATTACTATCTTCACGTTTTTCTACAGAAGGTATTTTTGGAATTTCATGAGAAACTACATGGTCGTCAGCTTCTCCTCCTGATATCACAACAGGTGGCTTCTTATCTTGTTCAATTGCCCTTGACTGTATTATTTCTAGCAATCGGTTAAATTCATCCCTGCATGGACAGTTAGATAGAGGGATCAAGCACTTATAGTTCCACGACATAAAACCCATAAAGTAAAAAAACAATTATTTCACACTACACAACATTAAAATTAGGATTATAACAGTAGCATACCTAGAAAAGATCTTCTCCTTCATCAGCTGTTCAATTTCAGGAAGCCCAATTTCATTCAACAAGCTCTTATCCTTGTCCCGTATAAGCCCATCAATAGAGGAACTATTTCCTAATCTGTTTGCTTCTAGTTCTTGAACAGAACCCGAAACTGCAGCTGGACTAGACATGTTATGCTGCAAGTAATAAACACAAACGCATGTAAGAAATAAAATTACTTTACTGCTCCATCATGTACAATAACAAATGCCTATAATAAAGAAAAATCTTACATTTAAAGTGCAGCTGTCGTCTCCACCATTATCATCTTCTTTCAACTCATTCTCTAATCGTTCTGTTCCACAAGAACTCTCTATCAGATAAAGTTTCACAGCATTACACGATCTAAGAAAAAAATCTACTTCTTATGACTGAAAGATTTAAGCACGCGAAAATTAGCCCTATCTTTATCTAAGAAAAGTTCTGATGCGACAAGATGATTGGAAAAGAAGATAGCACTACAACACGATTCTCCCAATCGGAATATAGGAAGTCAATAAATCATCAAAGGGAGCTTAGTGTACAAAACTAAAGCTAAATCGTAACTAAATATAGAAAATCAATGAAACCTTTCATAACTTCCAAAACCCTAGCCTGCTAATGCTCCTGACTTTCCATACATAAACTCAGACAATTAGGGATATGTGCTTCAACTCACCATCATCGGAGGACGGTGATTTCGCGAAGAAAGAAGGTAAGAGTAGAGTGGCGCCGCCGGCAATGAGCCGATAAGCCGGATCAACGAGCCTAGACAACCACCTTCTCTCCGATTGGCTCGTCTCCGGCCGGGAATATGGAGTGGACGGTGTCCTACGTGCCGGAGGCTTTCGAGCCTTCCCTCCGGCACCTCTCTCCCCGCCGCCTCCGTTCAGCCCCAACGACGTCGTCTCCACGCCCCTCTCCATCTCTCTCTCTCTCTGTCAGCTTCCTCTGAACTCTGCGCTTTTTTTATTTTTTTCGATTTATTTACTCTGTTTACGTATGCGGAGGCTAGGAGTCTTTGGGTGGGACCCACCACCTACACGTCATCAAGGGGTCCACCGGAATACATTTTACCGGTTTTACCGGAAATTTGATTGCGAGGAAAATTGAAATACGTTGAAATGACATTTAGGACCTCCACAAAGAAAATTGTAACAATTAAACCCAAAAAAAAAAAAAAAAAAAAACTCTGAATAACAACAAAATCACAAATTAATAGAGCCCCATATTAATCATATAAACTACAAATTACATAGTCTAAATTAATCAGCTTGAGATGTCTTATTTTCTTCTACTTTTTATAATGAAATCTTTTGATAAAGTAGTTTTAGAAATTATTTTCGAACAATCTTATTATTAAATAAATTATAATAATTTTTTGAGACTTTTTCATTTAAATTTAATCAAATAAAGAAAGATTTATCTTTAAATAAATTTTTGGGCCGACTTGGCTTGGCTTTAGAGATTTTACAATTGTAAGTGATATAAGATAATATTTACACATTTAAAAAAAAAAAAATGTTTTGCAAATATGATTTCAAATATCGAAAATATTTTTCCCCATATACCTTTTTTAAATCTAGTTTTGGTGGAGTAGGCTCGTGATAGAAGCTTAGAAGAGGGGTTGCTTTAAAGATTAAGCTCTTTCAAAATGTCTTAATCTCAACTTCTTCGGCCTTATATCCATCATTACATAAAAGGGATATAGATTTTCATAAATGGAACCAAATTTTTTATGAAGGGGAAAATTTAGTATGAGCCTTACCTTGGATTTTGCCTCCTTACTAGTTCTCTCCATTTCCTTAGTTTGATTATGTTCCTCTACGTTTGATTGACACTGCCCAATTTAATATGTGAAAATCAAATAATGAAATGAAGTGGAAGTGATCAATTAGCTCGGTTTTACGCTAGTTTAAGTTAACCTCATTGCGTTTCTTGGCTCTCAAGTCGCACTTCAAAGTGAATCCATATGACCGTATAGAATTTTTGAGTTTTAGTACCTGATTCTCGTGTAGAATTTCTGTTCAAATAGAAAGGAACACAAAGTAGACCTTAGCAATGATATTGATTGATGGAAGATCACATAAGCAACAAAAACTTGTAGAAATTAATTATTCAAGAATGAATGCCTTTTCAACGATCTTGTATAGTTCAAGAATGATATTGATGGAAGATCACATAAGTAACAAAAACTTGTATAGTTTAAGTTAACCATACAAGAATGAATGCTCATGACTCGTGAAGATCACCTATACCTTTCTTCAACAATCTTTTTCATGGTTGCTACATTGTCCGGATTCGGAAACTTCCGGGCTGTTCCCTTCTCTTCATCTTTCTTCAAGTTTTTCTCTTCCTATTTTTCATCTCTTTCATCGTACTTCTGTTCATTAATTTCATCATAGTGTAAACTATTTTCAACAAGTGAAAAATTAATTTAGTTGCAAGAACATGTTACCAGTCAATACTCGTGTGTGTATATATATACTTGCCTTTGACATCATTAAACCGGTGAGCTTTTCGGATAAAAACAATACCAAGTCATCGGAACTTTCATTTTCTGCCGGGAAATCAAGTACCCCATTTTCTTTCTCCATAGTAATTAACCTAAAACTGAGAAAAGAAATGCTACGTGTGCAAGAATATGAATGAAACTATAGTCACAGTTCGAAATAGTGCACAAATTTCAGAAGCAAAGGGATCAAATCTTTTTTTCTTTTTTTTTTTTATGTAAGTGAAGGGAAAAACTGTAGGAAAATAAAGATAAGACGGTTAAAGGAACATCGTGGGGGGTTTCTCTTTGATTTTGGGTATTAACTGGCTGAGTAGTGGGTTTCTCTTGTCCCTTCTTCTCCGGCGATTGAAGAGGATGGTAGTATAGTAATTTCACTTCATTTGGTCGAACTGGGCCCTGCCAGTACTGGGGAGGGATTACAATTCGCAAGTAATGTATAGGTATACTATATTTTACCAAGTCATGCACCAGAGGATTACTAATTATCTAGATCTTTTTCTCATTGATATATACATAACACAATAGAGATTGAAAAAATGGTTATATCAGAAGTATTTTCCCTAAGACATAAATTTTGATAGAATCCATTAAGAGTTTGTATAGCAGCTAAACTAAAATACATATTATACGGTTAAAAACACACTTGCGTAGTGGTAGGGATTCCAAACATAATAATTTGTGTCATGTGAAATTGTGCTAAGTAGTAAACTTTACATTTTGCATATCCATACTACTTCTCTCCATCTCCTTTGCTTGATTCTTTTCCTCTAGCTTTTATTGAAACTGTCCAATGAAAGTAACATGTTCAAAACAGGAACATCATGTAACGAAGTGAAACAAAAGTAAACTTTGTTTTATCCTAACAAGATTAACCTCTTTAGACTTCTCAGTTCTTGAGTCATATGTCGGTAGGTAGCCGGATTTTTTAGCATGTTAGAACCATATTCTAAACTAGAAATCATTTACAATATAAAAAGAGAACATCAACAAAGTACTTTAGCAACAATACCAATGGATGAAGATCACATATATAAGCTAACATACGTAAATGTTATAGACATCTTTGAAAGGGAACAAGGCCGGAATCGACAGTGCCGGTTATCTACGATTTATTTTGACATGAAGGGTTACCAAGTTACTTTGTTTTTTTAGCTATCTAGTCTTACTCGTTTATTTCAATTTGGGGGCGATTTACCAACAATCTCTCCAGTGCTTTTGTAGGTTGAAGTTTGCCATAGATTCTTCTTCTCGACCTTATAAAGCCAAATGGTGACATGTTACCAAATATGAATAGAATAATAAAGAATGGGGAGGCACAAAATATGAATAGAAACTAAGGAGAGAGGATAAGTAATGAGAGGCTAGGAGAGTCGAGAATAATAAAACACCAAACGACAGTAACAGTCAGACAGACAGAATCTAGTTCCAAGAGCATGCTTGATGGCTAATCAACTTAATATCGATGTGTGTCGTCAATGAGTGTATACATATGTATGTTAGGCACAGCTCATGGGGCCCTCTTAGCTCATTTCACTTCTAGATGTTCATAATTCACTCTTGATTAATTACTAATTTGGCTTTTTAATAATGTACTTAGCCCCACATTAAGCTTTATAATTACAAAAGAATCTTTTTATTATTATTATTATTATATATATTCAATGAACTTTCACGGACAAGTCTCATCTAAAGGGTAGTTGAGATGTGAACTTATATATGAGATATTTTCTTTCTAAAATTGAGAATCTTTTGAGTGTAAAATCTTAGTAGGTGTCACAATAATAATTAAGATAATTAATTATCTTTGAGAAAAGGATTTGGATTATTTAATTTTCTAATTATCTTTTTTACATCTAAAAAACGGATCCACCTAATTAAATTTATTTATTAAAATAATATTTACCGAAAGTGAAAATAAAATATTTATAATTAAACTTATAATATTATTATATAGTCTGATAAATAAATTTATATTACGTACTCTCCTAATAAACGACACGATTTTATTTATTAAATTATTCTATAATGCTATTAGCATAATCCATATAAGAAAGTCTCTTTGAATTCTTAATTTCGTGACAATAAGTAATAATCGATCAATACCTAAATATAATTGGTTTTATAGCGGTATGTTTTCTTCTAGGCTTAAGATGTTTATCAATCAACTTATTGTAATTTAATTCTACCTATTTCATTACAGATAATTTCTTATAATCTTAAACAAGAGAGATCTTTGAAAGTAATGAACACTTTGCTCATTAACTTACCCTAAATTCTTAGATTCACTATCATTCATCAAATCTCACCCACACGATCAACTAGCTATCACCATGAAAAAGGGAAATAAAGCTAAGAACACATAATAGATTTTATTCCCCTTCTTCAAGATCTTTGATGTAAGAAGAGGACTAGAAACTAAGAACATATCAACATCCAAGCTAGCTTTTGATCACCAAAATTGGTGAAGTAAACTATGCCACCCCATGTGTAGCAGTATGTAAGAAAAGGAATAGGAAGAAATAGAAGAAAAAAGCTAAGTAAAATTCAATATCCCCCATCCATTTTTGTCCCCACACAGAACAAAATTTTCTACTACAAATGATCAGAACCACAGGATTGCTGCAGTCTCCAATGTAGTACTATAACCCCATCAATCAAATGTATGATCCCAGCAAACTCACCTGTCAACTGTCAAGCTTCTTTTACTTACTATTCACTTCACTTTCATTGCCCAACCAATTAAGCTAGTGATCTAGTAGTCTTGGCTAGTTTTTTTTTTTTTTTTAATTTACTTAACAAATTAAAAACATTTAAGTACATGTTGAGATTCAATTGAGTTTGCAACCACACAATTTCATGTAAATTCCAATCTTAAAACTTAGGTTCGTTTTATTGCACTAATTTTTTTTTGACGACGAATCATATTCTATTTTATTTAAAAAATATATATTTATAAAAAAAAATTTGTATACAATTAATCTCAATTAAATATAAAATTAATATAATATATAATATAATAATACAAATTTATACATTGATATATTGAACATGCGAGTCCACTACATAATTTATTTTTAAAATATATCATTTTAAGGACCATTTTAATAGAATTACCTAAATGAGGATCAAACACTTTTTGTAACGTTTTTTTTTTTTTTTTTTTTGGGGTAAAATAAGCTTACAAATAAATTTTTTTTACCTAACCAGTCATATTGAGGAAACTTTTGCATTGTTTTTTGACAGACGAACTAATAAACAGAAGTTTATTACACTACCAGACAATTGTAATATAATCATACATATTGTATTGTGAAGCTATTGGTTTTTTTTTCTTTCTTTAATTATGAGGTATTAAGTTTAGTTTAAAATATTTTGATTATTAATACATAATTAATCTCTATTTAACAATCATATCACTACTATTCAAATTTAACGTCCACCTCGAAAGAGTTTGATTAATGACTTGCGCTTCCAAATGGTCTCTATGATTTTTGAACTCAAAATCCAAAAGTGGATATTACTTAACGCCTTCGACCTTTAGAAATCGAGTTGATAATATTATAAATCTAGAAGAAAAAAAATCTATAAACCTATATAAAATCATATCTATCTTTTTTGGGCCACCATAAAATTAAACCATATCTTTAACTTTCTCATGTTTTACATTTTTTTCAAGCCGCAGTCCTTTCCAGCCTAGGCCCCTAGAACAATGGCTAGCTAAAGCCTAAGTTTTGTTGATCAGCTGGAATATGCTTCTCTTATCAACAAATCAATTCACAACTTCACATTGCAAAAAGTAGCCTCTAACAACATAAAGGGCTTAAAATCCCATGAGCAAGAGAAGAAACCATATTGGCAAGCCAAAATTAAAAAAGAACATGAAAAAAACAATGGAAGATCTCAAGAACAATAGCTTAGAAGATCAAGCTGTAGTAGTACTTGAGACTCATGAAGTGAATATTAGAGATCATGATCAAACCTCTAAAATTGCTTACTTGATTCATTTCCTTCTAGGTATTGGCAATTTGCTTCCCTGGAATGCTTTGATCACAGCCGTCGATTACTTCTCCTATCTGTACCCGACAAAACATGTCGAGAAGGCCTTCTCCGTCGCTTACATGAGCTCTTCTGTTCTAGTTTTGGTTATAATGATGAGTTGGCCGGATGGGTGGAGGAGAAAGAAGAAGAAGGGTTTGAGTTTTAGGTTTAGGATGAACTTAGGGTTTTGTTTGTTCATTGTGTCTTTAATGGTGACTCTGATTGTGGAATGGGCTTGGAAAATTAGGTTAGGCCCAAATAATAATAGAAACCAGAGAAGTGTTAATGGAGGAGGATATGGTGTGATAGTTGGAGCAATTGTGTTATGTGGTTTAGGTGATGGGTTAGTAGGAGGAAGCTTGATAGGGTCAGCTGGTAAGCTTCCAAAACAATACATGCAAGCTGTGTTTGCTGGAACTGCTTCTTCAGGTAACCTTCTACAATCTAAGACCTTCTTATTACACATTTTTTGTTTGGATAAAATGTAAGAGAAGATTGTGGGACCTATCTACATAGGATTCACTATCTTTTTCATGTGCATTAGATGGATAAGGTTTAGATGGATAAGGTTTTAGCAATAATCACTAGGATTTCCTTCTTTTTTTTAAAATATAAAAGCAACTGATTATTACACTTTCGATATTACCATCAACAAACAACATAGCGCTAAAAATACTAACGTAGTATTTACACTTTAATCCGTCAAAAACAAAGGCTCTTACATCCTTTAAAACTTTGAACAAACAAGCAGTAAGCCTCATTCCTTATCCTTTGTTTCTTAGAATACTAACGTAGTATGTACGTCCAATCGTCATACTTAGGTAACAAAATTAACATTTCATTTTTCTTTTTGGTTATTTATTTCCCCCCCTTTATATATATCTCTTCTAGACAATCACCGTCGTTCCTCCACCAGGACTATGACATCCTCTATTTCTCTTTAGTATATGGTTTAAAATCTAGATTTTTTTTATGGTAATATATTGATGTGTTGAGAATATAAAATACATTTGAAAAAGAAGTTTTGAGAACTTAATATATAAGAAAAATAAATCTACTTACTTTTAATTAATTAATTTTGAGATAAAAATTGTGATTTTTATATAATATCAGAACTAGATTCAATACATAATTAAATTAATCGTTACTTATATAAAAAAATCATATGTAAAATGATGTGTTGAAAAAATCTATCATATATCTGCCGTATCAACTTTTCGATTACTAGGATTCAAAAAATAGTTTGTATTCTAGTTCATTCTAAACTTGTAGCATAAGTTTTTGTTTGTAAAAATTAGACCCATTTCTACCAAAATAACATGTTTGCCACCTAAGTGAAACGTAACACATCACATCATATGTTTTCTCCTTTAGTCGTACTCAAATTCTCAAAAGCCACATACATATCAGATATCGAATATGGTAAAGTTTTTCATGTATCAAACCGATTACCTAATTTATAATTTTATGTGTCAACTGATCATAATTAACACATGAGCGCCCTGTCATGCATGATTAATTAAAACCCTAACAATGATTTGTCTCATATTTTGCAGGTGTTCTTGTTTCCATGTTGAGGATGATAACAAAGGCATGTCTTCCACAAAATCCAAAGGGTCTTCAAACAAGTGCCCACTTCTACTTCATTGTTGCAATCACAATACTCATCTTATGCACCTTCTCTTGCAATTTCTTGACCAAATTACCCCAAATTCAAGTCCAAAACACCATCATCATTAATGAAATCCAGTACCCCTTAATCACCCCAAACCCTAAATTTTGGACAGTGGCAGCAAAAATCAAACCCTCAGTATTTTCCATCTTCATAACTTATGTAGTGACCCTTTCAATTTTTCCAGGGTTTATAGCGGAAGAATTGGAATCTAAGCTTCTTCAAGATTGGTACCCAATTCTGCTGATTACAATCTACAATGTTGCAGATTTAGTGGGAAAATCGCTGACTGCAGTTTATGTAATGAAGAGTGTAAGTAGGGCAGTATGGCTTTGTGTTGCTAGGGTTTTGTTTTATCCTCTCTATATAGGTTGCCTTCATGGACCAGTGTGGCTTAAAACTGAAATTCCAGTGGTCAGTTTGACTTTTTTGCTTGGATTAACCAATGGGTATTTGACAAGTGTCCTGATGATTTGTACTCCTAAGCTGGTACCTAGCCCGGAAGCAGAGCTGTCTGCAATCGTAATGGTTGTGTTTTTGGGTTTTGGTTTGGTGGGTGGTTCGGTTTTAGGTTGGTTTTGGATCATTTGATGATGTTTTGTTATATATAGAAAGGAAAACAAAAAAAGAAAAACTTTGTAGTATTGTAATTTAGTATTGGTCTCAAATAAATATTTTTAGTTAACCCTATCTAGTTTATATATTTATATATATATATATATATACTTATTTTTTTTCCAATTGAAATTCCATTACAAAACTGTTAAGGATACAAAATTCTATAATTTTTTTTTAATGCATCGGGGGTATAGTTACATATCATACTAAATTTTATCAAAATCATAAATATCATTTCATATGTTATTAGTTATTTGAAGTATGAAAACATAATTATAATAAAGTTTACTGTAGCATATAATTATATACCTTATGAATTAGTACAAATCTAATTATAAAACTGTGAGTAAGCTAGCAAATATCTTCGTTAATATAATATTAATTGATAGAGATAATAATGTAAGAAGATTAATCACATGAATGTATATCAAACATGTACATATACACTTTGTACAATATTAGGGGTTACCCCAACTTAGTGTACACAGGAAACAGAGGTCTGATAGGTCCCACACGGTGCATGGCATAGGACCCACACCCCTCTCTCCTTTACCATCCTAAAACACAAAGAAGTTGATCAAAAGCATTAACTAATATTTGTACCAAATTATACTTCTCATGTGCATCATGATCAATATTGATCTATTAATGGAGAGAAGAAGCCGGCATGGGATAAATCCCTAAGAGACGGCAGCTACCGGGTAAGGCGGAGGACGAACTTCACGAGATAAATAGGCCTTAGAAGATGGATTGCTAAAGTTGGTTTCTCGGCCTACTCCCACTCCCTCTTCTTCTTCATTATCATCTTCTTCTTCTTCAACGTCCCAAAGAAACCGTGCATACGATGCAAGAACATTACTGCACCCGATCGAATGAAAAATAACGTCAAAATCGGATCGACCCACATTAGCCAAAATGATATGGAACATGGAAAACATTGTTTTCACTTGTATACAAATTTTCAAAAAAGGTTAATTTCAACAAGAATTTTGTGAATTTCACCTTTATATAGTAAAAACGTGTCTGAAAATATATCATGCAGAAAGAAACGCTAAGAAACTTCACAAGATATAGACAAGTCGTGGTGATCCTTACGAGTCATCGGGTGCAACTTTGACAGCCTGATCGAAGTAAGATTGAGCCCGGGGAGCATCGTCGTTAGCCTGCCATATCAATTCGGCGTACATCGATATAACATCCGGATCGCTCGGATTCGCTAGCATAGCTCTTCCGCAGTACTCTTCTGCTTTTACAAAATCTCCTTGAACCTGTTAAAAAATAAATGAATAATGAATGATAACAGTAATTAGAGTGATCACAATGAATAATAATAAATATCAGGATTAACACATCCTAAAGGGATATAACTAGAAATAATTCATGAATTTAATTTAATTTCCTTCCATATAATCCAATATATATATATTACCTCTTTCAAGAACCGTGCATAGTTGCTAAAAAACAGAGCATTTCCAGGATCAGCCTCGATCATATTCCGATAATATGAATCTAAACTATCATTCCCATTATCCGAATCCCCACTTCCATAACCTTTGACATCACCATCACCCCATCCACCACCACCACCGATCAAAACGCCGAGCAATCCATTGCTTCGAAACGACACGATTTTTTCAGTGTCGGAAAACCCATCAAGAACATCAGCAAACCGGTCGCTCTTCTTCTTAGGATTTTCCGAAACGGCGTGGCATAGATCGGTCTCGGAAAATGCCCGAGTCATCCTCTTCGCCGAATCGTCCAGAACGAACGATACGTGAGAAGTGGAAGAAACAGAGGGTACGATCAAGAGTGGTTTATGGATCCTAGGTAATGCCTCGGAATCTGAGGCGGATTCTTTCGTGCGGGGTGCTATCCATGAATTTAGTAATGGAGTTGATGAACTTCTCAGAAGCATTTTTTTTTTTTTCGGGAAAATGTTGTGAGAGATTTTCAGACAGAGGTTGAAACAGGGGACGAGGTAATTATTACAGTATGAACTTGGAGGGAAGCTCTTTCAGGCATTTTTATGGGAGAATTGGGAAGAAAGTACGGAACATATATCTCAACGGTTGATTGTTTTGATCGAGCGGAGGGAAACGACTACGATATATCTCTAACTAAATAAACGATTAAAAAAAAACGAAAAAACAAAAGAAAAGAAAAAATATAATTTATTAGAGAATTTACTATTTTAGCCCTTGAATGATTTTAGTATATAAAATTTCTTACTTGTTATATAAGTTAGTCCTTGGGGGTCAAAATTAAAAGATAAATCCTTAAAATTGGTAAAATTAGCTTAACAAAATTTTCTATTTCATTAATTAGTTTCTTCTCATTTTCCTTTTGACCAAACATTACTTTCTAAAGTCTACGAACGTCACTCTTAAATGTTACTAAAAGAATAATATAGAACATAGTGAATTCATTGACGAAATATGTCTCTTATCCTACTTGTTATTTTTTAGACCAAACTATTTTTTTTTCTTTTTTTTTTCTCCAAAGGAAAATAGATTTTATTTATAAAAAAAGATCATAGATGATTAGATAAAAAAAATATAATTAAATACTTTTTAAACAAATTAAAAAAAAAAAAAGAAGAATAAACCACTTATCTATTAAAATCATCTCTTAAATTTCAAAATTTATCGAAGAAAATAGTAACAAATACTTTCATCTTGATACTAAACCCATAAAAACGTCACATAATCCATATATTAACTCCTTAAGAGCAAAATCCAAAAAAATCTAATACAAATATCCAAATTAATAAAATTTGAGAAAAAAAAATTCGTCAAAAAATATTATAAGTATTTATTTCTTTATCTTTAGATGTCTATGTATTAGAGATTCTAGATATTGTTCAGAAGAGATTTATGAGTCATGCCTTCCCGAGTTCAACAAGAAATTGTTTCTAGAGGCATTTTTTTATAAACTGGTGAGATGTCGAGCCAATTTCAAGTAAAAAGATGCGAGACTCGCCATTAATCCGGACTTCAATCGGTGCGGAGTTATTTATTTCAAGAATAGTATGGATACATCCAATCAATTGTATTGCCTTGATCTGAAAATAGTAGACATACAAAACTCAAAATCTCGTGCTAAATAGTATACCACTATTTTATATTTTCATTCCTTTCCGTTTGCATTAGTATCCCTATAAACTCTATATTATAGAATACATAATCTATTGTTCTAAAATGTGGCATGCAAACGATGCCATTATTATTATTACCAATCCGGTTGAAACTTAGACCATGTCGTATGTTTGAAAAACATCTCCTTCTCCTGCCCCATAATAGCATAATTGACAAGGACTCGAAGTGAAACTAAGTGCATGATATGGTATAATTCATTCCCTTCTTATAGCGACTATCTCTATATTCGAAGCCTCTGTGGCTCTCTTCACTTGTTAGGAAGAGTCTAATTACAAACATTGTCTTATATGTTGAAAATGCTTGTTCTGTATTTTTTTTTTTTATTATCAAAAATTAGAAAATGATTGATTTTTTGGATTGTTTTTATTCTAGCGTTGAATCCTCAATCATCAGCCAAAGGTGATTAATTATGACTTGTGGACAGGAGAATTACTCAATTTGAAATTGTATACCTTAAGTTATGATTGAAGGAGTAGAAGAAGTGTTCTTTGTATAAGTTGAGTTGCTTTAGATGCAAGAAATTGAAGAAATTTAAATTCAACTTAGAGTTTTGAAGATCTAGCAATTGGATGAAATCGGAATGATTGATTACAACATATTTTGTGAAGAAATTGAAGTCATTTAGATTTTTAATGAACCGATAGTTATTAACCTCGGTAGGGTAAAATTGCATACTATTTTTTCAATCTTTGAGCATGTTGTTTGTACTTGTAGCTTCTTGATTTGGTTGTTGAGTTTGTAATTATGTTTTCAAGTATGGCGATAGATGTCCCGGTTGATGTAATTCTCTTTTATTTAAACTATGTAATTCGTCGATGAATTCTAATGAGAAAACGATGTTGATAGCAGAAGTAGAAAAACGGAGTTGCTCTATATTGTTCTTGAGTCGAATCTATTTTTAGTTTATCAATTCTCATCGAATTGTTTGTGCTTGATCCCCAACATTATATGCTATGCAGAGACTAATCTTGAATACCCAACTTAGAATACCATCTTGATGATCTCCAATATCCATGTAAAAGCTATAGCATGATGCGAATTAATTAAATCGCATCTTATAAGAGATTTTATTGTCGTTTGCAGAAAATTATCTTCTGATAAAGAATTATGTAATTTAATAAATGAAATTGTATTATATGGTAAAGTTAAACATATATGATTTCATTTGTTAGACTATGAGATTATATAATATATGAATCGTACTCGTGACGAAATTTCTTCATTTTAATCACTATAATCATAATATTATATTATGATAATAAATTTTAGTGATAATACTTCCATCTAGAACTTATAAGGTTTCGGGTCTAAATCACTCGGAAGAAAAATAAGAAAAACTATAATAATGATAATGTAGTGAAAGGGGAATGTTCAAACTTCTCTCCCTCAAGTTGTTTGATGGATTTTTTTCCAACTGGCTTGTTAAATCATGCCTTGATGCTTTTGCTAAACATATGGACAATATACCATACCTATATATATATATAATGCATGCTCTTATATTTATATATACATTTTTAAAAAATGTAGCACATCCCTCTTTATACAAATTTTAACGGTGGTCCTTAAACAATGCATATGCCAAAATCAATTCCTTTTCATCTACCTTTCGATCCTCCAATAGGGATGAGTGAAAAATCTCCTTATTGGTTTAGAGTTTGGACTCTTAAGTAGCATGCACGTGGTTTCTCGTTGGCCTCTTTGGTGATGACAAATCTATTTCTTTCACCTCCATAGAAGCTTACTAGCTTAGATGCAATTACACCCACCAATTGATATATTACAAAAATTGTCAAGATGGACATAATTAAACTGGCTTCTCTGTATCTTTGCTTTTCCAAGATGCCTTGCTACATGATTATTACGCCATTAAATAGACGTGTCTATTATCCTTAAGGTAGATTAGGTTGTACTAGCGGGTGATTTCCCGAGCATAACCATGGTTGAAATCTCGATTACATTCTTTTTAAGATAATACTCTTGATTTTTTCGTTCGTAATGGAGTCGTTTTCTCTAAATGTATACTCTATAGCCGTCCTTCTCTTTGCTTTGTCAAGTTTACTACCTTTTTAGGTTTGGCTTGCTTGCATCCAGGTACAAATCAACTCTGTACTTTCGTTTCGCTATCGTCATGTACTCGTTCCTTCTCAATTTTCTTCTCTTTTTGACTTTCTTTTCCTTTAAAAATGGGTGAAAATGAGAGGGTGAAAATGACCCACGGCAAAACTCAAATTTAAAACGTCAAGATTGTTAGAATTTTGAAGTTAAGAGCAAAACAAAACAGAACACTTAAGTTTGTAAATTTTGCTTACTTGCCAACAATGCAAGTTTTTCATTTCATTAATACTTAACAAGGATGATTACAAATCAGAACAATTACTAAAGTTAAAGTAAACTAAGACATCTCTAATCAACTAGGATTAGAAGTTAAAATACTAGATTGGACATTACAAAAGTGCTAAGTACAATCAAGCACACAAAAACAGCAAAAAAGCTATTTTTGTAAAAATAGCAAAGGCAAAAAGCTGTTACTGTAAAAATAACTTTTGGCTTTGTGCTAAAACACCAAAAATGAGATGATGGACTTTGGCATGCTCGATCTCGAAGCTTGAGGTCCAACTAACTTAAACAAACTTGTTTGAGGTCAGAGCAGCTCCATTTGAGGTAAAAAATGCACTAAAACAGAAAACTTTATAAGGCCAAAATCAATAAAATAGTAAAAGTAAGATTAGACCTCAAGTTGAGTTTTAATGATCCGATCACCTTCAAACCAATTGCAACAAGTCATAAATGATGAGAGGAAGCTAATGAAATTGGAGTCAATGCATTTGGATTAGGGAGTCAAAAAGTCAACATTTTTGGCTAATTTTTAATTGTGAAGTTACTAACCAAACAAGCAATCTTCAAACACTCCTCCTTGAATGTTTTGTGAGTGACTCCCAATTTACATTTGAAGTAATCAAACTTGAACCCGGAGAGAGGCTTGGTAAAGATGTAAGCATTCTGATTTTTAGAATTGCAATATTCCAACCTTATTTCTCCATTTTTTATAAGCTCCCTAATCACATGAAACTTGATCAAAATATGCTTTGTCTTTCCAAACTGAATTGGATTCTCAAATATGGCAATAGCAGATTGACTATCACAGTAGATAGTTGTAGGATCCAATTGAATGAAACCAATATCTTTCATCATTTTCCTTATCCAAGTTGCTTGATTGGCTGCTGAGGCTGCTGCAATGTACTCAGCTTCAGCCGTTGATAGAGCAACTACTTGCTGTTTCTTGGAGCTCCAGCAAAAGACCCCTGAGCCAAGTGAGAAGCAAAAGTCAGTTGTGCTTTTCATGTCATCAATTGATCCGGCTCAATCACTGTCTATATAGCCATGTAAATTCAATTCTCCCTTCTCATACTAGATTCCATTAGATGAGGTGCCACTTAGATATCTCAATATTCTCTTGGCAGCCCCATTATGCATTTGAGTTGGCTCATGCATGAGAATCTAGAGAGTAAGCAGATGGCTTGCATAAGATCAGGCCTTGTTGCTGTTAGGTACATAAGACCTCCTATGAGACTCCTAAAACTTGTTGAATCCACATTTTCTGAACCATCAGATTTGGACAACTTTTCACCAACAACTATGGGAGTGGAAATAGGTTTAGAGCATTCCATCTTGAACCTTTTCAAAAGGTCATTAACATACTTAGTTTGAGATATGAAGATCCCATTAGATAGTTGGAGAATTTCCATTCCAAGAAAGTATCTCATGCTTCCAAGATCAGTCATCTCAAATTCTATTTTCATATCAGATTTGAATTTTTTCACTAAGCTAGACTCACACCCGATCACCAACAAGTCATCAACATATAAAGAGACAATAAGAGTTGAGATACCTTGTTTGATGACGTAGAGGGTTTGATCACTCTCACTCCTCAGAAAGCCTTTATTAATGAGGTAGTCATTGATCCTTGCATACCAAGCTCTAGGAGCTTGTTTCAGTCCATATGGAGCTTTGTGAAGTCTATACACTTAATCTTCATTTCCCATTGTGATGAATTCCTCAGGTTGAGCCACATAGATCTCCTCCTCTAGGTAGCCATTAAGGAATGCTGACTTGACATCAAGTTGATCAATTTTTCACCCTTTTGAAGCTGCAATAGCTATTAGCATTCTGATTGTATCCAATCTAGCAACTGGAGCAAATGTGTCTCCATAATCAACTCCATACTGTTGTGAATATCTCTTGACAACAAGTCTTGCTTTGTGCCTCTTGGTGGTTCCATCCTGATTGACTTTAACCTTGTAAATCCACTTCACCCCAATGGTTTTCTTGCCTTCTGGTTTCTTGGTTAGTTTCCAAGTCTCATTTTTGTTGATTGTGGAAATCTCCTCATTCATTGCTTGTTCCCAATTTGGATCACCTTTGGCCTCTTCATAACAGCTAGGTTCTGAGATGGCCAAGTTGCATCTTTGATACACATCATCAATGCTTTTGAACTTTGGATTTTCAAGTTCATCCTCTTCATGAGAGAAAGGTTCAGGTTGCACAGCTTGCTCCTCCATCAATAATTCTGAGCTTTCTTCATCTTCATTGTCCCATTTGAGGCTTGCTAACTCATCAAATGTTACATCCCTACTGACCATAACCTTGTTGGACTTTGGATTGAAAACTCTATATCCCTTGCTTTTAGCACGATAACCAACAATCACACTTTTCTGATTTTTCAGAGAGTTTATCCCTCTTGGCAGCAAGGACATGGATGAAGAAAATTGAACCGAATATTTTGAGATGAGAGGCAGAAAGTTTGAGGTTGAACCATGCCTCATATGGAGTTTTTCCCTCTACGGCTTTGGTAGGAAGTCTGTTCAGCAGATGCATAGAGGTGAAGGCTGCCTCAGCCTAAAACCTTTTGGGGATCTTCTTCTTAAACAACATACTTCTAGACTTCTCCATTACTGTTCTATTTCTTCTTTCAGTAACCCCATTTTGCTGAGGTGAATAAGAAACTGTAAATTGGTGGACAATGCCTTGAGATTCGCAAAAATATTTGAACTCAGTTGAGTTGTATTCCCCTCCATTATCAATCCTTAAGACTTTGATTTTCTTTTCTGACTGAGCTCAGCCAAGGCTTTGAACTTCTTGAATAGCCCGAACACTTCTGATTTGTTCTTGAGAAAGTAAATCCAACCATACCTTATTTGATCATCTATAAATAGTAGGAAGAATTTGATGTTGTTCAATGAGGGAACCTTCATAGGTCCACATACATCGGAGTGAACAAGTTGAAGCTTCTCAGATGCCCTATTAGATTGGTTGATAGGAAAAGGCTTCCTCTTTATTTTTCCAAGTTGACAGCATTCACAAATTTCAGTTTGAACTTGCAACTTTGGAATATCTTCAACCAGCCTTTTTGAGCTCAAAATGCTAAGTTTCCTCATGTCACAATGGCCATATCTTTTGTGCCAAAGCCACGATTCATCAGCTTTGCTCATCATAGCCTTATGATCACCATTTTCCCAATTTAGAGAGAAGCTGTTATTGTTGATCTTGGCTTGAGCAATCAGCTTCATGTTGGAATCTAGGATTCTGCAGTATTATTCTTGGAAGGTAAGACAGCAACCACTTTTCATGATTTTCCCCACACTGAGAAGATTCTGATCCAGATTCGGAACATAAAGAACATCTTTGATTGTCCTTGCTCCATTGCTTGTCTTGACAGAAACAATCCCTCTTCCTTCCGCCTTCAGAGTTTCACCATTGTCTACAATGACATTTGTCTTGCTTGACATGTCTAGGCTGAGAAATAAGTCTTTGTTGAAGGTCATGTGACTTGTGCATCCACTGTCAATCAACCATTCATGCCTTTGTCTTGGTCTTTTGGCTTGTGTGACCATGAAAGCATTTTCTTCATCTTCAGCATGATTTGCTTACTGAGATTTGTGATTTTCTGTTTCATACTTCCTTTTTCTACACTCATTCTCCACATGACCGAATCTTTTGCAATAGGAGCATTGAGGTTTGCCCTTGTTCCAACAAGTCTTTTCAAAGTGCCCCTTTCTCTTGCAAATGGTGCAAGTGTGTTCCCTCTTCTTGCTTGCAGGATTTAAAGGTTTGGAGCTGCTGTTGCCTTGGTTGTCCATTTTCCAAGGTTTTTTCTGATTTGCAAAGAAATCACCTTCTGTAGTTGCATCTATCCTATTTAAATGTCTCTTCTTATTTGCTTGAAGTGAGCCTACGAGTTCATTCATGGTCAGTTTGGACATATCTTTGCTTTCCTCTATAGCATCCACTTTTGAGTCAAATTTGGAAGGTAAGCTCACCAACACTTTGTTCATGATGGAGCTCTTAGTAATGTCACTTCCTAGCATTCTCATTTTACTTACAATCTCATTTAGCTTATCCACATAAGCCTTGATAGGTTCATCATCTTTCATTCTTAGAGCTTCAAAATCTCTTCTTGTAGTGAGCAAGTTGACAGCTCTAACCCTTTTGGTTCCATGGAATTCTGCTTGAAGAGTATCCCACACTGATTTGGCATTTTTCAGGCTAAAAATTCTTGTGTGAATCTCATTCGAAATGGCAGATTGGATGACTGTAAGGGCTCTATAGTTCTTCAATCTCTTTTCTTTGTCTGCCTTCAGTTGGTTGAATGTGAAGTGCTCATCTTCAGCAGGAGGTTCATAGCCTTCTTCCACTTCTTTCCATAGATCAAATGCAATAAGGTAATTTTGCATCTTGTCATTCCATATGTGATAGTCTTTTCCACTGAAAACAGGTGGAGAGGGAAGATTCATACTATTGGAAGACATTTCTGATTTTCTGATTTTTTTAGTAGGTAAGAATCTGTTTTTTTTTAATTGATTGAAGTTAGAGAGAAAGAATGGATGATGATCGGGCCCCTTAAGAATTAAGCTCTGATACCATGTTAGAATTTCGAAGTTGAGAGCAAAACAAAACAGAACACTTGAGTTTGTAAATTTTGCTTACTTGTCAAAAATACAAGTTTTTCATTTCATTAATAATTAACAAGGATGATTACAAATCAGAACAATTACTAAAGTTAAAGTAAACTAAGACATCTCTAATCAACTAGCTATTACTGTAAAAATAGCTTTTGGCTTTGTGCTAAAACACCAAAAGTGAGATGATAGATTTTGGCATGCTTGATCTTGAAGTTTGAGGTCCAACCAACTTAAACAAACTTGCTTGAAGTTAGAGCAGCTCCATTTGAGGTCAAAAATGCACTAAAATAGAAAACTTTACAAGGCCAAAATCAATAAAATAGTAAAAGCAAGATTAGGCCTCAAGTTGAGTTTTAATGATCCGATCACCTTCAAACCAATTGCAACAAGTCATAATTGATGAGAGGAAGCTAATGGAATTGGAGTCAATGCATTTGGATTAGGGAGTCAAAAAGTCAACATTTTTAGCTAATTTCCAATTGTGAAGTCACTAACCAAACAAACAATCTTCAAACAAAGATGGGATATAACCGTTCGTCACCCTCTTGGAACAATAATATCATTGACCTAAAAAAAAACATATATATATATATACATAAATACATGAGTTTATATTGAGTGAACCATTATAAATCTTTGTATTCTTCATCGCTTTCTTGATTGCTCTAATCCAATAGACAAACAAGGCCATGAAACACAAAATGAGTATACATCAAATTATCTCATACATCATACATTATATAGATGAATGATGGTTGATACATATTGATTGAAGATATATGGGGAGGGGGGTCCAATTACATGCATTGCCACTTTTGTCCACACAAGATGCTCTTAAACAATAATACAAGTAAAGTCTCTGCCTAATCTTAATCAATATGTATCATTAATGAGGTATATGAAGCTAATAATCTGTCATTATTGAGTGCTAGCTGCTGGATCCATGTAACTGGGTTCTAAGAGATCAGTCAAGTCTCACAGCCATTCATTTACTCACCCAAAAAAAAGAAAAGGTCTCATTGCCATTTCAAATTAGATACTAGGAGCAAAATGTGCAAGTGCTTGTATATATCGTTACTCTAGTAAAACAAAGAAAGCCCTGTTTTTTGTGCCATTCAACAAACAAAGTTGAAGGTTACATTGTAATTGATTAAAGCAGCAAAGCAAAAGGACTGGATTGAACCAGACAACAAGATTTCGTAACACTAAATTAATGTAAAATTTGGAACCCATGATACACTAGAGAGGCAAGAGCCTCAAATTGACCATGACTTGGTAATTAACTCGACTAATTCTCAGGAATCCATGGCCATGAAAGATGTGGACCCTGCAGCAAAACGGGCAAAAAACAGTTGAACAAGCTCCCCCGTATGAATTAAGGAAACCTTGCAAAAAGTAGGCAAGTAACCGGCCATAGTTATCCTTGAAAATTAACCGAATCACTATTCAAGAAAAAGAAAATGCATACTCAAACAACTTTCTACACGAGAATATCACATCTCCATAAGTTCTCTATGAGGATCTCAACCACATTGCTGCTGATTAAAGGACAGTTTTTCAAGTTCAAACCGAGCAAATTCTTTCCTAATGTTGTAAGGAAAGGCAAGCTTTTATTAGAAACCCGAGGACAACCCGATAAGGACAAGACTTGCAAATTGATATGGTTGGCCGAAGAGAGAGCACGAAGTCCCAAATCGGTTATTGCTGTCATTGAAACATCTAGTTCATCAAGCAACAAGCACCAATCAGAAATCACCACCAAGCTTAAATCGGTTATTTTCCAGCACCCATTAAGAACAAGCACTTCTAAGGTTCCTCCATGTAACTTCACCATGGTTGAAACTACTTCATCGGTCAATTTTAAGCAGCCGGTAAAATCCATCTTAACAAGCCCTTCTTTACATTTCTCAAGAAGAGAAAGTAAACCGGAATTTGTTATGCTGAAAAGACCAGTTAGGTCAACTTGCTTAAGACTAGGGCAAAGCTTTGAAACCAAGGACAAGCTATCATTACCAAATCCGGGGCAATTTCTTATAGATAAATATTGAAGAGATTTGCAAGGAGAAAGCATAACGGATAGTACCATAAGAGAAGTCATGTCCTTGATTCCAATGCACTTTATAAGGGTCAAAGACTTCAAATTCAAGAGTTTCCCGTTGGAAAGAATATTAAGAACACCTAAAAGAGTGACTCCCTTACACTCCTCCAATGTCAAGCTCTCAAGCAATGAAGATATGGCTCGAGAAAAAGCTCCTAGTCCCCTATCCGAAACAAAACAACACTTTCTAAGAGACAATTGCTTGAGGCTAGATAATCCTTCACCTATGGCTTTAAGACTTAGATCGGTCAACCCCTGACATGCAGAGAAAGTCAACGAAGTCAATTTCGTCAAGCCCCGAGCATTACCCATTACCCAAATTCCCTTCTCCGTCACATTATGCAAATTGCTAAGCATTAGATTCGTAACAACCTTCCCATACTGACCAATCACGGCAAGAGAGGAATCCGATATATTTAAGCGCTGGAGTTTGACCTTAGTCACGACCAAAGAAGATGATGAGAATAAACCTGATATGCCTTGATCCCCAACAAGAGGACAATCCCTTATGGAGATTGATTGAAGCTTAGGACAACACATTCCAATAGCTTGCAAGCCCTCATTTCCAATCATTGGACATGATTCGATATTCAATACGGATAAACTAGGACAGTTTTCTGCAACTGCAATCAAACCCGTGTTTGAAATTGAAGGGCGATAGGAAAGGTCGAGCTTTTCCAATAAATGACATTCTTTAGAAATTTCAAGGAGAGTTGTGTCTCCAACCGAAGAAGAGACATTCCACAAAGAAAGAGTCCTAAGAGATGGACTTGCCCGAGCTATTGCTGAAAGACCTAGGCTTGTCATGACTCCACCATGAGTAGAGTCGCTTCCTCGGATCAAAAGCTTTCCTAATCCCCCATGGGGTCCGGTTGCAACGGAAATAGCGGCAAGTCTTATATCCGTCGCTTTGTTTTCTTCCAAACATCTCGTAAGAAAGCCGTTGCTATCTAGTTCTTGATCTTCATCATCATTGCTTATTTTATCAAGCTTTGAAGACTCATAGTGAAATTCGGTTTTCCGAATATTGCTCAGAAGGAAAAGCCACCGTTTGGAAACGAGTGAACAAGAGCTCCTTTCTTTAGTGCTGGGAAGTCTTGTAAGGATTTCAAAGAGGCATTCATTGGGAAGAGCTTCAATAGATGGTTTCTTCTCATGCTTGAAAATGCCTGTTTTGGTACCAAACCGATGGGTGAGACAGATTCTTTTGCTAGGAGGAAAGTACATCTTGGCATATGGATTCGGGTTAAAGGAAGGGTTAAATTCATCATCAGCTGAAAAAAAGAAAAGAACAAGTGTTAAGAACTCCAACTGTTCGAAACCCAGAGGCCGCACCTTGGGCCCTTAACTTCCAAAAAAAAGAGCAGAGAAAAGCATAAACGTCATCATTGTTAATATAGAAGGTTCAATGCTGAGTTAGTAATGTAAAGAAAAATAAACATATGCTATGAATCAAAATTCAAAAAAATAAAACGAGTATGGACAATATCTGTATCTTACTATCATGAAAAATTTATCTTTTTCTCCTTCAAATTCCAAGTTTGAAATCAAAATGTCTTCACTTTGACCCATGAACAGTAAATTTCACACAATCAAAAAATGACCCACATTGAATGAATATCAGCCAAATTGAATCAAAGTATCAAACCCAAAAAAAAAAAAACAGAGCAAGACCCTAAAAACATACCACTGCAATCGACAAGGGCAGGCATGAACACAAGCACAGTAAGAACTCGTAGCTGATGAGTGATTGAAGAAAGCTTAGAGGCATTTGTAGATTAGAAGAAAAGAAGAAGCCGAAGAAAATTTTGAAACTCAATAGAGGGATTTTAGGGGCTTAATATATTTGGGTGAATGAGAAAAATTATCGAGAAATTTAAGAGTAGAAATAAATTGGTTTGAGGGGGGCAGCTTTTCACAGCAAACAGCCAACACATGCATTGTATGTTTCCTCAAAACCGGATGTTCATTTGATCCTTTGCCCACTGTTCAATCAACTATGTGTCACTTACCGTGTACACAGAAATTCTTGCCCTTTTCGTCCTCTTCTCTGCTTTCTTTTCCCCATCAAAGTCCAAGTGGTTGCCTGGTTGGCGGCCAGAAAAAAAAAAGAAAGAAGAAAGAAATCTTTAATTAATAAATATATAATATGTAATTTAAACTTATAATTAAAATATATTATATAGTTCAATAATTTATAAATTTTATTTAAGTTATTAGGCTTATTATAAAGCTCATGATTCAATCCTTTCTACTTTCATTTTTCATTCCATCTTCTTCATTTTTTTTTCTTCTCTTTTTATTGCTTATTCAATCCTCACTAATTTCTTTGGCAAACGATGTATCCGCTAACTATGTTTCATTGTCAAGATCAATTAATAAGTTGTCTTAAGCCCCACGTATTTTTCATTCATCCGCATACACAAAGCTTTGACACAAGAAAATTTAAGGATTGGCCGTCCATCCCTTTGAGTATTTTTTTATGTATACATACATGCAACTGTCGAATTCATCATCTTTACATATATCGGCAAGTATGATTTTTGTTAAATGACATAATTTTATTTATTATATTTTATAAATAATATATAAATCATACTCATATAAGAGTTTATCACAACATAACAAGCATTCGATTCCATAAAGATACATTTTTAAAATTGAAAAATCTTTGTTTTGACCAACGAAATTGGGGTTATCATATGCAATGAATTGAAGTTTGGTGTAGTCTAATTAAATAAACAAAATCTCAAAAGAGAGGTAGCAAAAAGGTGGTGGGATAGAATCAATGGATGTTTTTCAAACCCGCTTGTTATTATCCAAACTTTGTCTTATCCTTAATTTGTTTTTTAGAGGAAATCTATGGGTCTTTATATTAATTAAATAAATCAGATATTAATAAAATTTAGCAATTAGGAGCTATCTAGTTGACAATTTGATCTAGTAACTAATCACATAAATAGGATATACCGGAGAGAGAAACAATAGAAGCAAGTTTATCAATACATATATTTACCCTCTCTCTAGATATACTCAATCTTATCATAAAGTTTCTCTATATTGATATTTCAGCCAAAGAGTTTAACAACATTTCCGTTATGATCCTTAATTTGTAGATATTTGCGAGCACGATTTCTCTTACCAGAAGATACTATATAAAAATGGAATGTTTGTGCAATTGTCAATGGAAAATATTTAGGATACCAAGTCAAGCCACGGTTTGAGATATGTCGATCCTGTTGTGTGATTTTGTCCTAAGGTAAGGACATTTAAGAGACCCAATACTGACGATCTAATGACTTTAAGCCAATCAAGCCATATTAGGGTTTGAACATTGTTCAATTGTTATTACTTTATTGACTTTTTAATTGATTCTTACATAAATATGATTCATATATTATTTTTGTAATCTTGTAAATATAATTATTTCATTTGGTATAATATATATATATATATAATATGATTTTATTTATTAAATTATAAAAATAGTATATAAATCGTACTTATATAAATATATTTATAATTATTACCTTTGGTTTGAAATATCTGATGTCGAACCGAAATGATGCTCGTAAAGTTTGTCTTATGAATTCTCTATTAAGTATTGAAACTCCTTAGGTCTATGGCTTGGATTTGCCGAACATGCATGCCTAAGATGACTGTCCAAGCTTCAAATGTAAGGGTATTTGGCTATGACCCTTAGCCGATTTGGCTCATTCGAAAGCAACTAGTTCGGCCTAGTTACTTGGACAATTTGACCTATTTGACACTTAGCCTAGATACTTAATCAACTGAACGTATCTGACGACCTAATTATTTGAATAGCCTGGCATAAATGATCCGATCAAGCTGACTGAGCCTAATTGATGAGATAGATCTAACTTCCAGACCTAGTTTGAATAAATAGACTTACCTAATAAAACTTAATTTGTTAAAAGAGAAGGTCTCCTAGACTATCATCATATATCATTGATGCATATTCTTAACCCGAATATGGGCGTGCACTCCTATATGATGCAAATAACTATTGATCAAATGTTGGCCATTGATATTTTATATGGTATGTTTATATCTTGGTTAAACATCTCTCAAGTCTTTTTTGGTTCATAATTGTAGTGTTTATGAGTTTTAGGTTATTGTCGAGGTTTTAATTGTCGATTGATTAGATCAAATGTCGATCAAGTGAACATGAAATTAACCTGGCCCAAATTGGAGAGATTCTAAAACCGAACTCAATAAAAGAGAGATATATAGGACGAGTGAATTTTTTTATAAAATAAAAAACCCTATAAATATACGAAGATCTGTGATTGCGCTGGTTTATATATCACTTGTGAATTAGGGTTTAGGGTATTTTTTTTCTTTTCAGTTCATTCTAAAATTGGAGTATAATTTGGGAAAAATACTTGCGTGAGCCGGGATTATAAATTCTTAAACTAGGCCAATCAAAACCCTACGAATATATGGGGGATTTTTGCTTTTTTTCTTTCCACTCGCCACATTTTGATTGGGCTGGTCTAGAAATTCTGGTAGACCATGCTTACATAAGAATTTCTCAATGAATCTTCTTGTATCTCCTTCTATGTCACTATGAATGTGGGTGAGATTTATACTACAAGACTAGCTCTGACTGTCACTTTCCGTTTTTTTCTTTGGACCGAATCCAATTGTCGCTTGAAATCTAAGGACACGACAGATTTTATGGTTAAAATTTTTGTCCTTTTCCCAATTATGAAAGGAAAATTTTATTCATAACATCCAAGTTACAAACCAAGACACGTACGCCTGACCATGAAGGCTATAAATGAAAACAAGCACAACGATAACAGCTAGATGATCCTCATATATAGCTGGATTCATTATATCACATAGTCGCTAATAGGTTGCGGTAATCCGCTTTTATTCGACTAATGTGATACATAATATATATATATATATTATATAACATATATCATCACGATAACATAACTCATTGTACCTAGAAATACAATCAATCATGAAGTAGTTTTTAACACCGCCTCCTCCGATGACAGCAAGTACAACAACCAGAACAGCATGAGCACTGGTGCCTCGGTCTTCCGTGACGGCAGTGACCGTGACCACCACCACCATGACCACCGCCACCGCCACCGCCACCGCAACCACCAGAATGTGCTCCCGGAATGTGTCTACAAGCTATCAGATCCTGGTAACCCGCCATGGACCGGCCAGTGGCCACCCAATAGTTGAAACATATCATACAATGAGCTTGCATGTTTGATGTTTCTCTCTAAAATTTGCAAGTCAAGAGAGATTTCTTAATTTGTAAACTTGGTGAAGTGATACAGTTTACCAATCCCGAACCTATTTATAGCGACCATCTCTCGACTAATTTACTCCCAAATGCCCCTTCTTGCTAAATTATCAAAGGCTAATTTGGTAACACGCTTTTTAAACGTGTGAATGCTAAGAAATTAGTCATTACATTACAAATACGGGGTTGCTTTCCAAATTGTCAAGGTAAAACTAATACATGTATATATATGTATATCTGTGTGTATATGTATATACACATATCTTGACTAAATTACTCCCAAATGCCCCTTCTTACTAAAATTATCAAAAGAGTAGTTTGGTAACACATGTTTGAACGTTTACGAATGCTAAGAAATTTGTCATTACATTACAAATATGGGGTTGCTTTACAAAATTAAATAATAAAAGGTATTAGACCTCTTTTACACGTAAAAACTTAGTTAGGATCTAAATTAAGAGAAGTTGGGAAGTACTAATTAGTCGGTGAGTCAATACATGCATGCATCATATTAAAAGCTTTTAATGACTGAAATCTATCTACTTCAACCCTATTACAGAATAGTGTGTGAGGAGGTAGCAGGGGATCAGATCATGTCATCATGCCAGGATATAATGGCTAAAGATCTCGGAGAAATATGATTAATATATTATTGCCGTATTTTAAGAAAATAAAATCGATGTATAATTATATTATTAAATTTTAGAATTTAATTATTATTTTTATTTATATACTAATTATTTTAAAAATTAATATAAAATATAAATATATCTATTAAACCTAATTTTAATATTATATTAAAATATAAAATCATGCTCGTACACAAATTTCTAAATATGAAAATTTAGTGTGTACACATATTCATTGTCTATTATTGTCCCAATTTCAAACACCTTATTCATCGAGTTTCTATTTATGTATCATTACTTTTGCATACTATCATTTATGTATATGCACGATGACCGAAAATATGTGACAGTAAGAAAATGAGAGAAAAAAATAATTAAAAATAATTTATTTAATATTTAAATTCATTTATATATATATATTTCTTATAATTATTAGATGGACGGCAACATACACATGACTTAATCCACTCTTATCTACTCCAACTCTTCCAAAATTATAGTGTGAACCTGTAGGGGGATCACGTGCATATTTATTGCCGAATGGTACATTGACTTGACTTTGTTTCTTTATATATATATATATATATATATATATATATATATCTCCAGATGTTGACTTGACTTGACTTTGTAGACGTCTCCCTTATGATCAACTCCTTCGCAATATCTCCAGATGTTGATGAACCTTGATGTCCTTGAGTCGTGATTGATGAAGCTTGATAATCACTTGTAAAAGAAAAAAAAATTGACCCGGATCTCAACCGAAAACTGATTTTATGAAAATGCCCTGACCGAACTCGACCGAAAGTGGAGGTCTTTGTCCGGTTTCGGTTTCTTTGCACAACCTTACTCTGTAATATAATGGAGATATGTTCAAATCTAATTATTGATGGTTGAGTTGGTGTTATAGATAGAATCATCAACTACACTCATCTCAAATTGTGCAGTGTGAAGATTCTTAATCAATTCAGCTTGAATCTATGCAGCTGCTGCCACCGCTGAATCACCATCTTCATGATTAATCTTTACTCTTTCAACTGCTACATTAATTTCTTGAGGCTTATGATTAACATGATCATTAGAAGTTTCCAAACCATGTGTTATACGGTATATGTCGTCTTTCTTGAAGGTTCTGGATACCTGTCGGCAGCAATCCGTTCTCAAAGCAGTAATGGAAAAATATTCTGCAATGACCCTCGATAATCACTGTCTTCACATATTATTATTAGACATAACTTTTCATAAAAACATTCATTATTATTCTTTCTTTTCTTACATAATTGTAAATCTCATAATTCTTCCCCTTTTATATTTATTATGTTTCTATAATTCTCTCATTTTTATATTTATTATGTTTCCATAATTCTCTATTTTTATATTCATTATATTTTTCCTTATTTTTCTAGCTATTGTTGATAGACATTTTCTTCCTTGCTTCTATTTCTCTCAATGTCATTGTTTATACCGACTCTGATTGAGCGAGTTGCCCTACTACTCGTCGATCAACTTTTGGCTTCTTTATTACCCTTGGCTTCTCCCCTATCTCTTGGCGTAGAAAGAAACAAACTACTCTTGGTCGTTCCTCTACTGAAGCCGAATATCGGGCTATGACCGTTACTACTTGTGAACTCACTTGACTTCTACAACTCTTTGTTGATCTCAGTTATAATTTTTTCCGTCAACTCATCTGTAAGTTGGGCATTCTTAACCTCCAACTTGAGGGGGCGTATTTCTCATTATTATTTTATTTCTTACATAATTGTAAATCTCATAATTCTCTTATTTCCATATTTATTATATTTCCTTTTATTTTTTTTACATATTATATTATTTAAGTGAAAAAATATAATAAGATTTTTTTTTTCAAAATCTCTTCTGATTTAATACGGATTGACTTTAGCAGGCCGCAGCGTAAGAAGTTGTGAAACGTCAAAGGTAGGGATAACTTCGACGTGAACAACTCTATTCGTGAAATGTATCATATTGTTGATAGAACTCAGCATGTCTTCTCCGTTAACAATACCATTCGTGAAAAATTGTTGATAGTATTCTTCATGTCTGCTCTTCGAAATTTAGATCAGAATGCCCTGTAATCTTGTTAAGTGTTGATGAACCTTCTGATTTATCATAATTTACTCAGATACATAACGTGTAGATATATATATATATATATATATATTATTATACAATCTACCTATACTTGGTGTTTCTTCTCCAAGAAAACATTTTATTATTTTCTTACATTGCTCGAAAAACAAATAAGAAATCTTTGTTTGACCGATGAAAATGGGGTTTCATACGAGGTGGAACCGGGTGCGAGGCTATCGTCACACGGACCTTTTTGCAATTTTTTAGAATGTAGCGTTTGAAATAGGGGTTATATTGAAATTTTTATATTTTGATCAGAAACCTCTTTGCACAATTTGGATGCCTAACACTTGAAAAAAAAATATATATATATATATACAAACAACACAACGTACTAATTTTCTTTTGGGACAATTTTCTTCTTGGACAATCTGCAATAAAGTGAAGTTTGGTGTACTCAAATTACATTACTCAAAAAACGGTGGGACATAATCAAAACCGCTTGTTGTTATTTAAACATTGACTGTTCCTTAATTTGTTTTGAGATGAAATCTATGGGTCCTTATATTAACTAAATAAACCGAATATAGTAACCACTTGTTAATATAGCGATTTAGTTGACCATCAATTCAAACTGAATTCATCCGGAGGGCAGCAATAACGAGATGTCACAACCTTAGGTCATCCATCATTCTTCATCACATCTCGCTCACATGGCATGGCATCATTCTTAATTCTTAGACTATAGAGGCTTCCTGTATAAGTTTTTATCTTTTGTGATGATGTGACTCGTATCATCACGGTTGAGAGTATATAACGTATTTTAAAAAGTCTCCTTAATTATATATATCATATGTATACAAATTTATTGATTGATAGAGTGTGAAACGAATTTTGAAAATTATTTTATGTAATTATCTTCTTATTATAATAAGAATTTGTATTTATTAATTATATGTATCACTTTGGCGTTACGAAATTATATATCTTATTAATTTTATATATAATTTAAATAAGTGGATGTATATTTATAGACGAAGTCTTCCAAAGTTGCCATTTGCAATACTTATCTTACCCAAAGTTGCCATTTGCAATACTTATCTTACCCACGTCAATTATTATCCGAATTCTCATATGATTATCTAGTGTGTCCATTTTTTATAATTTCAATTATTGTCATGATACGCAATAAGCAAAATAATTAATCAGCATTCACACATTGACAAAAAACGGATCTATGAAATTACCCTTTTGATAGTTGACTAAGAAGTCAATCGTCAAGCTTCGGTAATTAACTTGGTTAAGTGAACATTAGCCTGAAGGCATTACCACAACAGCAACATTAAGCATTAGGCAGAAACTCATAATCACTGTGAGAATCTAGAGTGAAATTTAGAAAATATGAACGCTCATTGTATGATTCATTTCAATTATAGGGTTGCTCGTGGAAGGAACATGGCGGGTTATCAGGATCTGATAGCATGTAGACATATTCCAGGAGCTCATGGAGGCGGCAGCCACTGCCATCATGGAAAATCGAGGAATCATTGCCACTGTTGTAGACGGACGTGCCACTGCTGCTGAAGGCGGTGATTTATTTGGTGCATTGCTCATGATCATATTGTCTTGCGTACTAGTAGTCGATGTAATAAAAGGGGATCATCGCTTAATTTGTTGTTGAATCATGTGATATTTTTGCCAAGGTTTGTGCAATCATGTCTTTGATACGTATACTTCCGGTGTGTGATCGATGTGTCTCGTTAATTTGATGGATGTTTAAGGTTGTATTTTAATTTTACTATTAATAAAGTCTCTTCCTTCTTTGAGAACAATTCAAATTTCATGATGGTTTGATTAGTAGTCCACGATCACTTGCTGAAATATCAAATACACATAAATGATAAATCACATACGTAGAGTTCACTTTGTATGGCATGAACTACTCTTTTCCTCCTTCTAGTGAAGTACTATTACGTACAATTAAGAGTTCAAGATGCATGCATGAGTTCTTCTTCATCATCATTGACCGATTTTATCAAATCAGATAATTTAGTAGAATCTTTTTTGAAAACACATGATTCTTTCTTTCAAGTAAGATCTCTAAAAACATATTGTACGTGGCCACCATGCTACATACGCCATCCAATATCACGGAAATGACTTGGTCCATTAATTCTGAAAAGGGTTTATATCATTCTTAATCAATTTAGCATTAATCTGTGCAGCAGCTGCCACCGCTGAATCACCATCTTCAAGTTAAATCTCCACTCTTTCAACTGGTACAATAATTTCTTGAGACATGATTAACATGATTAGAACTTTCCAAACCATATGTTATATGTGCTCCCGGTATATGCCGTCTTTCTAGAAGGCTCTGGATACCATCGGAGGCAATCTGCTCGTCACTCAGTAATGAAAACATACATTGCAATGAGCCTCGATAATCACCGTCTCCGTGGATTGGTCTTTAGCCGCCACAGCGTAGAAAGTTGTGAAAGAAAGTTAAGAGTTACCTTCTCCGTTAACAAATCTATTCGTGAAATCTATAAAATTGTTGATAGCATTCATCATGTGTGCTCTTCAAAAATTATATATATATATTCAAATGCATGCTGAGTCGAATCATGTTTTTGTTATATGTCAATATATTGACTTAGTATATACTATGACCATTCTAAACGGGCTCAATTAACGTTTTGGTCTTTAAATTCTCATTTTTTGTTCATTCATTACTGAATATTTTCAAAATTTTCCATTTTTATTCTTAGAATCAAATTTATTAGTGTAAAGTTTAAAAATAACTCCTAAAATTCCTAAATACTAAAATTGATGCATTACATATCAATAATATCAATAACATTATTAAAATGATTATTAAAATGATTACAAAGAATGAAAAATGATGGTTAGAAAAATAATTTAATTAAAAATTAAAAATTAATTTATATAAGAATATTAATTTTTAAGTATATCGATGAAAGACGTGAGATGTTTTAATTTTAATATTTACAAATTCTCATCTCATTTAATAATTTTAAATTATGAAACAACCCATTAGCTGTAATGGAATGCTAATATTAATAAACAAAATATGACAAAGACAGATGTACGAAATTACCCTTTTGATAGTTGACTAAGAAGGGTATGCATAGGTAATTAACTTGGTCAAGAGAGTTGCCTTATACTACCTATATAGTATAAAAAGGGTACATTAGGCTTAATAAAGGCATCACCACAACAGGAAATTAAGCATTAAGCATCTCATAATTACTTGAGAATCTAGAGTGAAATTTAGGAAATATGAACGCTCACTGTATGATTTGTTTCAATTATTGGGTTGCTTGTGGAAGGAACATGGCCGGTTATCAGGATCTGATAGCATGTAGACATATTCCGGGAGCTCATGGCGGGTGCGGGGGAGGGGGAGGGGGAGGGGGCGGGGGTGGGGGTGGTGGCCACGGCCACGGCCACTGCCATCATGGAAGACCGAGGCATCATTGCCATTGTTGTAGGCGGACGTGCCATTGCTGCAGGCGGTGATTTATTTGGTGTATTGCTGATCATGATCATATAGACTGTCTTTCGTACTAGTACTTGATGTAATAAAAGCGGATCATTGCTTTGTTGTTAAATCGTGTGATATTTGGGGTCAGGGTTTGTGCGATCCTATTGTCTTTAAGTACTTCAGGTGTGTGATGTGTCTCTTTAATTTGATGGATGTTTGAAGTTTGTATTTTTTTTCTTTTACTATGAATAAAATCTCTTCTTTCTTTGAGATCAATTCAAATTTCATGATGGTTTGAAGAAAACTATAGTAGGCGATTTGTTTCATTAATATAGGACCACCACCTTAATTTTGTTATACGGTTAGTTTTTCTTCTAATGAAGTGATCATCAGTTTTCAGACATGTATTCGGTAAATCAGTTCAAACCTAACCTAAGAGATTTCAATTATATTAGTTAGGCCTTTCCAACTCCTTGGCAAGCATATTACATGTCCTGGAGAGTCACAATTTTCGACTAGTATGTGATAAATGGATTTGGGTACGTAGAACTCAACCTAAACACATGTTTATAGCTTGTGACATGCATAATATGATGTTAGAACGTTTGATCATCGGGGCATCTTATCATGTAATTCTTAATGTATTTACTTTTCTATGAGACATATTTTAACCTAATATAACTTCTAATCAAATGCACTTTTTAGAGACATACATTCGAGAAATCTGATTCCTAAGATTGTAGATGCCTTTTTGTCCTGGAATATTTACTTCCAACAAAACCGATGGAACTATGTAATCATGGGTGATGACGTGGCTCAAGTCATAGCCAGGAACATATACTCCCAACGTATTTTAAAAAGTCTCATCCAATATATATATATTTATTAATTAAGTGAGTGATTTAGATAATTATGAATGTATCACATTTTATCTAAAATTTGTCTAATTTTAATACGTACAATTTTCCTATTCATATTATGTGACCTAGAAGCGGATACAGAGTGGGGGCGGCAACTCCCCACAAGCTTTTCAATATTTTACTTTTTATCTTTATAAAATTAAATTTGGTCAAAATTTTATATAATTTTCCCCCATAAATTTTATAGATATACAAATTTTAATGTATTAAGTTAATATTTTTTAGAATATTAGTATCGAAATGATTTTTTTTAAAGTATTTATATATATATATAGAACGTAATTATAATATATGGTATATTTAATTTCTTAATTTTAACTTTTTTACTTCTTATAACTTAATATAAAATTAATATCTATATTCTATATTATTTCCATATTTTATTTATTTATTATAATTTTTTTAATAATATATATGTACCATATCTCAAATTATTTATCTAAATTTTTATATTATTTGTTCCATAATAGCAACTTTCTGGATCCGCATTGCGACCTACATGCATAATTTGAGATTAATTTTGATGATGATAACTTTTAATAGATATTTTGATAATTATATACCCATCAAGCTAATTCGTTAGATTCCATAAAATATATAAATTTAAGAGATATAATTTTTTTGATAAACAATACTAGTATGTATATAAGAATTTATTGGTTGGTATAGTGTGCAATGAATCAAGAAGATTCTTCCATGTGATAGTTAGATTGGAATTTACTTGACCCTATAATTAAGGAAGTTGCATGTTTGTGAAAATGAAGTAATGAATTCTTTAATTGTTCTTGCGTAATAAAATAAGACCTGGTCTTGTTTATTTTGTCCAAATTAATCTATCCTCAAAGCGTGTCTAAAACGAGTTGTCTAAACGATCAAAACGTGTGCTGCAAGATAAATCTTTTGATGATCGGTGTCTACAGTGGTGCGATACTTATACAATCATATTATACATCATATTAATTTTATATATAATTTAGATGTATCAGTTCGTCGTAAACATAGTATACCAAAAACATTTATCATGGTGGTGCGATAGTTATTTACACCAAAATTTTTGGATAAGTTGAGAATTATTATCTATGATAGACTGATTTATCTTAACGATATATATTATTTTCTTATTATTATATTAAATATAACATTAATTTAATATATAATAAATTAAATTAATCGATTTATTATAAATACAATATGCTATTATACTTATTTTACACATACATATCGATTATCCGAATTCTCATTATTTAATGTCAGTTTCTGAAAATTTTAATTATGAAGCAACCCATTCGTTGTCCTGATATTCAATAAACAAAATAATTAATCAGCAATATTTTTACATTGACAAAGACAGATGCACTAAATTACCCTTTTGATAGTTGACTAAGAAGGGCATTCTTAGGTAATTAACTTGGTTAAGTGAGTTACCTTATACTAGCTATATAGTATCAAAAGGGTACATTAGTGTCACAGACTGCCTTTCTTGTTAGAAAAGATAGAGGAGGCTTCATGGAAGAGTCTAAAAACTTCTAGACTTCTCTAACATTCTCTAGAGTTTCCTACACTCTTGTGAAATTCTCTAGAATCTTGTACATTCTTCTAGTCCCTTGTAGAATAGTAGATATTTGTATGAAAGTCTCTAGAAGATAGATTGTAGCCATTAGATCAAATTGATCTTGACCATCCATTTCAAGGTGGGGGTCTATATAAGGAGGAGTCCTCCTCATTTGTAAATCATCCTCAAAATACTAGCATTCTAGCAAGACAAAGAGTTCTTTATTCTCTAGCTTGAGTGTTCTTCTAAAGTCTTCAAACAAACCTCTTGGCAAGGTTCGGTTAGGTTGACTTAGTTACTCGGAGGAGTGTCAAGTGCCGCACAGAGAGTCTAAGTTTGGGGCGAAACTTTACGCACGTGACATTAGGCTTAATAAAGGCATCACCACAACAACAACATTAAGCATTAAGCATCTCATAATCACTTAAGAATATAGAGTGAAATTTAGGAAATATGAACGCTCACTGTATGATTTATTTCAATTATTGGGTTGGTTGCTTGTGCAAGGAACATGGTCGGGTTATCAGGATTTGATAGCATGTAGACATATTCCGGGAGCTCACGGCGGGGCAGGGGTGGTGCCACAGCCACTGCCATCATGGAAGACCGAGGCATATTGCCATTGTTGTAGACGGACGTGCCACTACTGCTGCAGGCGGTGATTTATTTGGTGCATTGCTCATGATCATATTGTCTTTCGTACTAGTCCCTGATGTAATAAAAGCGGATCATCGCTTTGTTGTTGAATCGTGTGATATTTGTGCCAGGGTTTGTGCAATCATGTCTTTGATACGTATGCTTCAGGTGTGTGATCGATGCGTCTCGTTTATTTGATTGATGTTTAAGGTTGTATTCTTACTTTACTATAAATAAAGTCTCTTCTTTCTTTGAGATCAATTCAAATTTCATGATGGTTTGATGAGGCCTTTCCAACTCCTCGGGAAGCATGTTACGTATCATGTAGTAGACTCGCATAATTTTCTACTAGTATGGAGTAAAGATATCTCAATCAGGAATGAAATTTGATTAATTTATTTTTTAAAAGACGATTGGTTTGATTCTTTAAGAAGAAATAGAATCAAAATGAGTAGTATTCTTCATTTTAATTCATTTTTATTAAAATTCGAGAA
Source organism: Coriaria nepalensis (assembly GCA_027186245.1). Classification (NCBI taxonomy): domain Eukaryota; kingdom Viridiplantae; phylum Streptophyta; class Magnoliopsida; order Cucurbitales; family Coriariaceae; genus Coriaria; species Coriaria nepalensis. The sequence goes on along the minus strand of CP114496.1, from coordinate 8,847,211 downwards.
TTATTTTCATTCTGTTAATATTTAATATGAGAAATAACTCATTATTTTTAAAATATTAGTTTTTCAAGTTAAATAAATTATCGATTCTTAAAAAATACATAATTTAATAAAATGAGAAATTAAAATTATTTTATATTACTCATTCTTTATATAACTAAACATAATAAAACACAATAAATTTATCGGACCGCTATAACACCGGTCGAAAACAAAATCCAGCCTCTAATAGGACCTCTATCCACAATTAAAAGAAGGAATTAATATTATATTGCATGTGTTGTGAAAATGACGAAACAAATACTATAATTGTTCTTGTGTAATAAAATAAGACCTAATCTTATCTAATTTGTCCAAAAGTAAAAACGTATCAATTATACGAATTCTCATTTGATAATCTAATAGTGTGTCCATTTTTATGAAATGAAACAATCGTTAGTTGTCATGAATGAATATGCAATAAATAAAATATTTGATCAGCATTATTATTATTGTTAAAATTTTCAACTATATATTATTAAAAAATTTATATAATTTTCTACTCAAATTTTTATAACATGCTACTCGTGATTGGAATTTTTTTTTTTTTTTTCCTCTCCACGAATATGTTAAGAAATCTCAATATATATATCAAAAAACGTGAGACCTTTTTATATGATTGGGGTCCTGAGCGATTGTCTAGATTATATAGAGGCAAAGCCGCCGAATGGTTTAGAAGGTCCCTGAGCAATTGCCTAGATTGTCTAGAGGCAAAGCCGCCTAATAGTTGTTGACTGACTATATTATATTTTCATATAGGAGCCTTATAGTAAATTTGGACACTAGATCATGTATATACAAAACAAGCATTAGAATTTAATTAGGAAATCCTGTCTACTCTTAGAAAGATCGGAATATGGCTGGAGCACGGCGAGAACAAGGCCCTTATTCATGCCGAACATGTGTGGAGTACTAAGAATAGGGCTGGGAGGCCCTACGAATTTGCGGTTCTTTAAGACTAGACCCGACCCACACTACTAGACCGGTTCTGGCAATCTCTGGTCAAATTGATCAATCTCCCAGCAAAGAAATTGGTCGGACTTCAACGGACGAAAAGGACTATCAAGGGTGGACCATGAACCGGACAGCGCAGTTTGGGCAATCAACAACCACTCCTTACCAACTCCGGCCACATTCATCGTTAAAGCAGAAAATTTCTCTTTTTTTTCTTTTCTCACTCTTTAGTAAATTGATCAGTAAATTTGAGTAAATTTGATTGAATCTAATGAACTAAAAATTGTGTATCCTGTAAAAGAATATCTCACTTGAACCTATCTCATATATATATATATATAATAATAATAACTATTAGATATTATCTCTAAATTCATATAAAAATAAATATAGTTTACCGTTAGATATAATATTTAAATATAATTAAGCTTACTTGTAATTTGGGAAAATATATATAATAAAATGATATTATTTTCATTTGGGACATAATAGGTTTGGTTTGGGTTAGAGTTAGTAAAAGGGAAAAAATAAGAAAATCTTACGACACGAATCTACTTATTATTTCTAAATTTTAAGAAATCTATTTATTATGAATAAATTTATATTTTATTTTATTTTATTTTATTTTTATATAAATTACAAGATATAAATGTCTTTTTATTTATAAAAAATGGTTGACCATTCAAGTTTAATAGTGACAATTTATAATTGGACTAATTTATAATTTATGAAAAATTAAAAAGATCTATTTGGTGAGTACATTATATCTTAAAAAGAATATTTGAAAAATTAATATATAAAAAAGATAAATAAATTTTTCTAATTTTTTATTGATTTTGAGATGAAAGTCTTGATTTTAATATAAAATCAGAATTAAATTTAATATGTGATTGAATTAACAGCTATATGTGCTTCCACGTCACACATATAAAAAAAATTTACGTGTAGATTTAAAATAACATTATATATGATGAGACGTGATGAAAATATTATAATTCATATCTAAAATGAAATATTTAGAAAATTAATATATATAAAAAAATAAATTAATTTTTCTTATTATTAAATAATGGTGAGAGTTAAAATAGGTTTCTGACAAGCACCTCTGATCTAACCACCCAAAAAAACAAAACCTAAGGAAAAGAAGCATCTAAATTAATTTAATCAGCATTATTCACTCATCGACAAAAACGGTATGTAGGAAATTACCCTTTTGATAGTTGACTAAGAAGGGCATGCTTAGGTAATTTACTTGGTTAAGTGCGTTCATGAGTTGGCTTATCCAAGTATTAAGCATAAAAAGGGAACATTAGGCTTAATAAAGGCAACACCACAACAGCAACATTAAGCATTAAGCAGGCCACTCAAAATCACTTGAGAGTCTAGAGTGGAATTTAGGAAATATGAACGCTCATTGTAAGATTTGTTTTGATTATTGGGTTGCTCATGGAAAGAACATGGCCGGTTATCAGGATCTGATTGCAAATAGACATATTCCGGAAGCTCATGCGGGAGTTGGTCTGAAAGCTCATTGTAATATTTGTTTTGATTATTGGGTTTCTCATGGCCAGAACATGGCCGGTTATCGGGATCTGATAGCAAATAGACATATTCCGGGAGCTCATGCGGACCCGCAAAACCCAGACCAGGATCATCGAGCTTCATCAACATCTGGAGATACTGCAAATGATAGGGAGTCGATCATAAGAGAGACGTCTGCGTATGTTGGGGTGACTGCAACTGGGGGTGGTTCAATTCACAACCACAACTCAACGACCCAAATTAATATTCAAAATTTAACGATTTATAGATCATCCTAAGAGTAGATAGCATGAACATTAGTTTGTGATATCATCCATGTTAATGTCTAATTAGATTTAAGTTGTATATTTTCTTGAATCAAATGCTCTATGCGCTTCCGTTACATGTTTACCTTTTCTGAGTTCATCAACGCTGTAGCCAGAAGAGTTATAACAGATCGGATTCCTCCGGGACAAAAAGGAAACATACATCTCAGTGAATCTATCCTCTTCATTTATACATGATCTAATAGGGTTTGAATCCCAGATGCTATAACCTGCATATTATCTCTCTCTCTCTGGGAAATCTGGGTTGGAATCGAACCCAGATTCGAAGAAGCTGAGTTTGAACCGAACCAGATTCTATTCCTACCTAGACTGATCGTAATCTTAAATTTATAACGATTCCACTTTTCCAGTTTTCTTTTTTTCAACAACACTCCTTATCTCATAGATCTAGTCCAAATTCATGATTCCTACACACATCCTAACAAAAATATTATAAAAAGACTCCAAAAATTTTGTTGACTTGACTAGGAATATTAGTTAGAGTGATGCATGCGTAGAAATATACATATATATATATAATTTGATTCTATACGCTACACCTTACACCAAATCTCAATGAAATCCTCGTACTTTCTTTCTCTTAATTTGGTCTTCAAGTTATTGTAGTGTTCTCCTATAGTATTTGTGGTCAATTATTTTCTCTCTTCTTTTGTCAGTGGAATCTATGGTGAGGAAGAAAAACCAGTCAAGCAAAACAACTATTAGCTAGAATGAAAAAAGAACATAGTATTTACATAAACCCATTGATGAAAAAGTGTCCCTCTCCATTTCCAAAACAAGGTTGAGATCATGAGGTTATTTATATCTCAAGCAAACTTGATTTACAAAGACAAACGATATGAAGAAGTGTCCGGAGTAATATCGTGTGCAACTTGCAGAAGCTGTTCGATGTCGGTATCGGGGTAATGCTGTAATAGATTCAAGTTAGCAACAAAATCACCATTTATTAATCTACTCTTCATCCTCAATAACATTGCACAACAAATCCTTAGAAGCATATCTTGAACACCAAATGGGTTACTTAGAAGAGAATCCCAAATCCTCATTATCGATTGAAAACCGAATTCTTGAGTAAGCAGCAATGTGATCCATCTAAATCCGTAATACTGTGTCTTAACCTACACGATAAATTTGAAGTTAGAGGGGAACAGGGGGGGAAAAAAAAAACCCTTATGCAGATCCTACCTTGGTTGTGAATTCAAGATGACGCCATAATTCCTCGTCATTTTCTTTTAACAAATCGGAGAGACGGGAAAGAGTTGATAAAATCCCGCCTGAGCTGTTATCTAATTGCTGACAAAAGTGATCTACAAAGTCGCTTAGGAGCCGGACAAAACAAGAGAAACTATCTGCTTCTGCATTGACCTACATATGTATATATATATATGAATAGTTGTTTGACGATAAATTTTAAAAAAGGTATGAAAATGTTTTCTATTATGAATTGTAAGAACTTTCTAGAGGATTCTTACGGAGTTGTTTTCATCCGGGTCAGTACTAAATAAGTAGTATATAGGAGCCAAGACCTCATTCATTCCTTGGACGTAACGAATTGCGGGATTTAGTTTCGCAAAAATGAGAAGTATATTTCTCATTTCTTCCTGCCACGACAAAGAACAAAATGAAAAAGATAATATCACCATTATAAAATAGTAAAAGATGCAAAAAAGAATCTTGAGGGATATACCCTGTGTTTTCTACTGATTGTAGATTCTCCGGAGAAGAATTTCATATCGGGGTGTGTTCTTTGCAAATCTCGATCGATCTGTTCTGTAATCTCTGTGTACTAAAATGTATAATTCTATCAGGATAAAGTATCACAACCTTGATAATGACAATTACACTCTTTTGGAAATTGAACTATTACCTGAAAGTACTGTTGCCAAACACTAGCCTTACCAAGACTCAAAGGATGATCTTCTTCAGAAATTTTGCGCCGTTGAAGCGGTCCGTCAATTTCATTTTCGGAAGGTTGGTTTTCAGACCTCAATGGTTCGTCTTTGCCCGTTGCGACTTGTGACTGTCTAGATTCAATTTATGAATAAATCTTGTGTAAGATGCTTCTTCCGAAACAAGAAATTGAGTTTGATATCATAAGTTAATAACTAACTAAGCAAAGGAATGGTGATTGAGTTTGATATCATAAGTTAATAACTAACTAAGCAAAGGAATGATGATTTTAATCTTACGGGACTCTGAAGAAGTTCCTCTTTCAGCTTTGCGTATTTGAGCCGGTTTTCTGTCAGTTCTTTTTCCCATAGGTCTCGAGAAGTCGGTAAATATCCCAAGAGTAGCTGTTTTTGATGTAGCAAAAAATAAGGGGGGAAAAAAATGGTTACTTGCATATGAAGAAATCACATGCTAGATAACGCGTTCTTCTTCAATGGTTACTTTTATACCTTCCAAGCTGTCACTCTTAATCCACCTCCATCGGGAAGTCCGGTGCTCGCAATTCGTTGTAACTTTTCTAAGTTTATCTCCTTTTGAGAAAGCTAATTTAATGGACAAGTATTACAAGAAGAAGATGATATTTAAAACAAAGAAGCAAAATGATGCTTTACCAAAATCTAGTTTATCCAAACTACAGTTTGAGTCTAAACTTCAGTTTGTCCTAATCACTTTTTCATATGCTTTTTGTAGTCCGAACTCCGTTTTCGCCTCATAAATCATAACCTAATCGAAATACAATCGATTAGACTCTAATTTATTCAAACTTTAAGTTGCTTAAGTTTCCACTCTTTCTAGTACCAAAACATTGATCTCATCAAAATTTATTAACAATTCATTTCTCACTACAACCATTTTCTAACTCAGAATGAGAAATTGATCACCTACAAAAAAAATTAGGGCAAAATTCAACCCAAAAACTAAAGCACCAAGTAAAATCTACCATTTCCCATTTCGTGCTTGAAATTAAACTAATTCAGTACCTCGTATTGAAGATCGGACCTTTTCTCATCAGCTTCAATCACTTTCGAAACCGAAACCGGACCCGCCACATCTTTATCGGGCCTCGTCCTGGCCTGCAAATCCGGTTCCAAATCCACCTTTTCATCATCATCAACATCTACATCGTAACTATCTACACTCGCTCTATCAGATCCTAACCCATTAGGCTCAAAGGTCTCTAGCTCTGCCCCGAGCTCAAAACCCAAGTCCGACCCACCATTTTCTTCCTCTTTCTCGTCGAAACCTGCGACCAAGCTTCCGAGCCTGTCGGGCAGGACCCGGCGGGCCTTGTCGGGGAGCTTGAGCTTCCCTTTGAGCATGTTGTGGCCACGGGCGAGTTGGGAGCGAGTCAAGGGAGGTGAGTCGGGCGAGTTGAGTTGATGGATAGATAGCAAGAAGGGGGTTTCGGAATTTGGAGGATTCCATGACTTAGGAATGGAGACTGTTTTCTTCACTCACTCTGTTTCTCTTTTGGTAAAGAATGGCCGTTAACCGTTGAATGGTAGGTTTGGCCCACTAGGGGCCCCACCACCAAATAATGGGGAGTAATTTGTTGTGGCCAATCAGATAAAATTTTCTGAACTTCTAATAGATGTTATAGGATTTTGTAATAGAAAGGTATCTATTGAATATGAATAACCAACGTTGGATCAAAAGTCTTGGGATCAAAGTCTATATAACTTCAGGGACTTTTTCTAGTGTTTTCTTATTCATTTCTTTTTTACCACCTGGTGGTAATATAGATCGGTATCGATTGGACGAGGCATTACCTTTGCAACCTACCTGACAACTGCACATCTAATCATGTTTATACAAAAATTCCATTAAAAAAAAAAAAAAAAAACTAATATATTCATATACTATGGTTAGCACCTACTACTATAACAATAATGTTTATTACTAAGAATTTGAATCGTGTCCCAACATATTGAAATATGAACGATGTAACAAGTTTGAAAATTCAATAGATTTAGTTCACAGAAAATGATGTATTCGTACGTTTATCATTAATTACTCATTTTAATGTGAGGTTCGATTCACAAACTTTCATGTGACTAATAACCCTTACCCTTGTTTTGTGATTTTTGAAGACAAGGAATTTAAAGCCTTCAGCTACCTAACTCAAGGAGTTTTCCTTTTGTTTGACTTTTATTTCTTTTAATTAATTTTTTTTTATTTTTTATTTTTATTTTATTTTTAGAAACAATTTTAAATAAACGAAGCTATAAAATAAATTAAGCCTGATATCACATAATTATTCCGGTAATTTATTATTAAATTCATGTATAGAAATTATAAGATGATAGCTTAACATTTAAATAATTTTATTAATATGAATAATAATATTTAAAATAAATAAAAAAATAAAATATAAAATTTATCAATCTTTCCTTACCTATATTTTTGGCTCCGCCACTCAACATGATCATCATATTTATACTCGTATATATATATATATATATATATATAAGTATATACACACATGACGACACATATAATGTACATGAGTACATGCTCATTATATGATCATTTGTCCAAAACAACCAAAACCTTGTCTTATGTGATCATATTATATTATTCGACAAAAAGAGCTTTATGAATTATGAATCTATCTGCCAAATTTCCATACAATTACAAATCTTAAATATGAAACCTAACAAAAAATGAATGAAGTTAAAACGACATTTCAAATCGTCATAACCACGCACCCTTAATTGTACTGTACAACTGACGACCAACCATCATCTCGTCGGTCGTTTTTTAGAGTCCTTATCCTTGTCTCAAACAATTTATGCATATGGTGACCATGACTTTCACTACAAAGACATGCATAGCTTTTTTTTTTTTTTACTAACAGAAGATTAATCACGAATTAAATTAAGACAAGAACAAATTGTAATGCGTATTTAACCAAGAACAAGAGACGATATACCCAAGTATCTAGGGTTTTTTTAAGCAATTAGGAGATAAACGAGTGTTAGAGTACACCTTATATTGTAAGTGCTTATTTTGTAGTTTTGTTCGTGCAAAAGTTGTGGTAGATTATTGGTATGTGTTAAAGATTCTTGGTGATAGTAAAATATAGTTGAATATGTTTTCAAATTATTTAAATTTTTAGGATAATCGATATTTAATAATTTAATATAATATGATAATATAAATTTTGTATTCAGATCACACGTTATCTTTCTTCTTATTATTTATGTGTATTATATATTTTTTATTTAAATTTATTGATCATCTATTTATAAATATAATTGGTAAATATTTGTAGTTTTATCCGTCTAAAAAATGTAATTATGTAATTATATTAATGGTAGATTATCTCATGGAGGGATTATGTATACAAGTCTATAATTGACTTGGTTTATTTATGTTAGATTTTAATGCATGGGTTCAAAGGTTTTTTTTTTTTCTTTTTAGCTCGAAAAGATTTTTAATATTTTTTTTTGTTAAAAATAATATTATAAAATTAATATATAATTAAGATCGACTAATTTCTCTTATAATCAATTAGTTTAAAAATGAAATACTCATATTTATATATAATATTAAAGTCATACAAAATATATGATTTGACTAATTATCACACGTACTCCACTTTATTTATATAAAAATAAAAAAATACACCACATGTGGATTTCACGTATGAACTAAAACTCTTTAAAAACTAATATATAAGATTGATTATGAGAGGTAAGTACATACTTCTATATTTTAAATTGTGAATTTTTTTTTTCCTTCTTTTTGCCAAGCTCCATCCATTACCGCGGTTTAATCCCACTATTGAGTTACGTAATATATAATAGAGTATGTCGTAAAAATCCATGTTCTAATAATTAATGTGATAACTAACTATGTGACTTGAGTTTCGGCCTTTGGGAAATCGTAGGCTTCCTAAAATATAAGGAACAGTATGTTAAATACTCTTGAAGCAACTCCTTTATCTCTACTTTTGTTGGTAATTTTTAAGGATATTTCTTGATTTTCTCTAGAATATGCACCGATATCATTGTTGATTTATTTCTTTATTTTTAATTTAATTTATTTTAATTTACTTTTATTATCTTATTTGTATTTTTCTATATATAATAACACAATAGCTCATATAATTTATGTGGTGAATTTTATCAAATTTTTATATGATATTAGAGCAAATTCTAAGTTTAGCTTCTCTTCTGATCCCTATGGCCGACTTCTCCTTTTTCTCTAATGTCTCCCTCTCTCTCAACACCATGATTCACATGATAACCATCAAACTATCTACATCCAATTACTTATTATGAAAGAGCTAACTTGTTGATGAAACCACGTCAGTGCCGCCAGCCACCATCATCGGTAACCCACCTACGTCGAACCCCAAATTCTAAGAATGGATTGTAATGGATCAACGTCTTCTCAATCTTCTCATTTCCTCTCTCACAGAAAAAGCCATGATCGAAATCATTAGCTGCACTTCGTCTCGCTCGGTTTGGCTTGCCTTTAGTCATGGCTCTAAGCAACGTGAGCTTCAGATTAAGGATGATCTCTAATTGATGAAAAGGCGTCTCGTTCAGTTGTTGATTATGTTAAGTCCTTTAAAGTATCATGTGATCAACTTGCTACTATTGCTCACCTTGTTGATGAAACCGATAAGTCTCACTAGTTCTTACGTGGACTCGACCTCTTCTTCTCTAGTTTTTTCGCTGCCCAAATTGCTCTCACGATACTGTCCGATTTCAAGAATTTAGTTCCTAAAGCTGAAAGTTTTTAGTTGTTTAAAAATCACTTAAAGGTACCCCTGAATTTTCTCCTGCATTTTTTGCTAATTGTTCTTTTTCTAGTTCTCGTGATATGAGCTATAACAAAAACCATCATGGCCATGGGTTACACTCTTCTGGTTTAAATGGCGGCCTCCATTATCCCCACTTCACCTATTAAATTTGCAAAGATGATGATCATATGGCAAATCACTGTCACAAGAGATAAGAACATAATGATGAAAGTGCAAATCTTGCAGCTGCTTTTGCTGATTCGTGCAACTTCTCCAGTGACACTCAATCTGATTCGCACGTCGACACGAGCGCCTCCACTCATATGACTTCTAATTCTTCCACCCTTGATTCCACTACACCATATCACGGTAATGATTCCATTATTGTTACAAATAGAGCTTCTCTTCCTATTTCTCATGTTGGTACTTACTCTCCTTCCTCACATGTTCGTTTATTGGACATGCTTCTTGTTCAACATCTCACAAAAAATTTGCTCTCTATTAGCAAGCTAACATAAGATTTTCCCCTCAGTGTTACTTTTGCTAATGACTCATTTATCATTCAGAATCAAAAAATAAGTCAGATGGTGGTGACCGGTAAAAAATAACGGAGTCTTTATATGCTTGAGAAGGGTCACTAAGCTTTTATTTGGTTATATCCTATAAAGCGCAAATATGATATTATGATATTTTTCTTCATTTTCATACCTTTGTTGAACGGTAACATGCATGAAAACTCAAAAGTTTTTCAAAGTGACAGTGGCTCGGAATTCACAAGTAATTGCTTTCAAAATTATCTTCGGTTTCACGGAATTCAACATCAAATCTCATGTTCATACACGCCATCTCAAAATGGAAACATCGGCATATTATGAAAATGGGCCTTGCCTTTCTTTTTCATTCTCATGCTCCGACCCGTTTTTGGTCCCGATACCTTTAGCTCGACCACTTACATCATCAATCAGTTGCTTATGCATTTACTTAGCAATATTTCTCCATCTTTATGGTGTAGCTCCTACGTACTTTAATTTCCATCCCTTTGGATGTTGAGTATTCTCGTGCCTCCACAACTACATACCTCACATACTCTCATCACGAAGTATTCCTTGCATCTTTTTCAGATATATCACTACTTAGAAGGTATTAAGTGCTTTGATGTGGCCTTTTCCTGCACATATATTACTCGACATGTTTAATTTAACGAGTCATGTTTTCCATTCTCTAAATTTCCCACTGCTTAGCCCCTCTCTAATTTGGATTTCTTAGCTTTTTTTTGAACTAAAGTGCTTTGGACAGCAAGTTGATCCCTTTCAAGACCCAATTCCTTATATAGACCCGACACATGCATCTATACCCAACTCCTGCACACTCTATCTAGGCCCGAATGATAGCCCAGACCCTACTCTCCATTGTTCAGACCTAGAAAAAATGCCCCTTGCGTAAACCCGGTCATCAATATATATTTGGTTCTCAATATTCCAGACTTGTGCATGTTTGTTGCTCTAAATCAGACCCGGTTGCCAATTGCTCTGCCCACTAACCATAAGACCCCTACGCCAGCACCATCAATTGACTCTCATGGCCATTTGATGGTCACTCGTGCTAAATTCGGTATCTTCAAGCCTCGTAATCCCGCATTGCTCGCTAATATTTATCCTTCCGGTTTTCTTCACTCATTGCTTACTCATTCCGAGTCAAAAGGATTTAAATCAGCTGCCAAGAGTTTGACTTGGCTTTCCACCATAGACGACAAAATTCATGCTCTTCAATCCAATAAGACATAGACTCTTATTTCCTGCTCTGCCAACACAAATATTATTGGATCAAAATGGGTCTTTCGTACAAAATACTTATCCTATAGGTCTATTAACCGCTACAAGACTCGCTTAGTGGCTAAAGGCTTCACTCAAATCCTGAGTCTCGATTTTACTGACACGTTTAGTCCTGTCGTCAAAGATACTACCATTCATATATTTCTTTCCATTTCCATCACAAATCGTTGGTCTCTACAACAACTTTGTAATCCCCCAATATTTTTAGACTAAGCATAATAATGAGAAAATAAATTTAAAATGGACTCATTAGTAAATTTTAATTCCCATCAATACCTAATTTTAATGATAGAAATAGTATGAGATCTTTTTAATAATTTTTAAAAGTTAAAGTAGTTTTTTTTAGTAATTTTTAAGATTTAAGGTAACTTAAATTTAAATAATATTAAAAAAAATGCTTGCTAAGGTGTCATTTGACACATTAAGTATCATCAGACAACTGGAGAAGTGTCTTAGAAGACACATGCAGACCACCTTAGTGTCCATTAAGGTGTCAACCCAATGAAACCCCTTCCTTTTGCTATAAATAGGCTACGGTCATTGAAAGAAATTCAATGAAAAAAAGAAAGAAAGAGATGGATAAATAAATCAGTAAGAAGAGAAGAAAGAAAACGTGAGAAAAAGAATTAGATTATCAATCATTTCTAAACTTTGGTAAGTATAGTCTTACTACAATGCATGGATATTACTTGTTTATTTGTTATTGTTATGATCCATGTTAATGTTAAGATTATGATTGTCATATAGCATGTACCATGCTAGAAATAAGATCTATGACTAATATGAACATAATATAGTATGATGGTTTAAGAATAATATAAGCTTTAAATATGCTACAATTAAATGCATATGTTCATATTTTCATAAGTTAATGTTATGCTAAAATGAATCATATACATATATATGCATGACATTAAAGTGAGATGTTGCCGGGTCAAAAGAAAGATTGCTTGTCGATCACAGAAGACCCCAAATAATGTTAAAGAAAAGATCATAAGTGGATCGTTGCAACGGTCATAAGCGGACTTTTGATTATTATCAGTTGACATGCCGGCGGCAGCATCCTCAAGGCTCAAGCATCCAGAAATATAGGAATTCATGCATGGTAGATATAAGTCATGAAAGCATTAATTTAAATTAATCATTAAAAGATTAGTAATGTGAGTAAGATCTTATCATTACTAAACTTCTAGCTCATAAGTGTTCACTCTATGTTGTAGGGAATTTATGCACAATGTTTGTAAGTTGCAGAAGCTTATCCTTACTAAGCTTCTAGCTCATAAGTGTTCACTCTATGTTGTAGGGAATTTATGCACAATGTTTGTAAGTTGCAAAAGCTCTTTATGGACTCAAGCAAGCTCCTCGAGTATGGTTTCAATGGCTTATCACCTTTCTTTTTCGTCTTGGTTTCTCTTGTAGTCAAGCTGATACGTCTCTCCTTATCCTTCATAAGAATGGTACTCTTCTATACTTTCTCCCTTACATGGACGACATTATTATTACAGGTAATAATCCGACTCTTCTTAGTTGTTTTATTCATCAACTCAACAATGAGTTTGCCACCAAGGATCTTGGCTCATTAAATTATTTTCTTGGTCTTAAGGTCACGTCCACCAATGATGGCTCGTTTCTTAGTCAAGCTAAATATGCTATAGACATTTTGCACGTGCTTAATTGATTGAGTGTAAACCAACCGCTACAACAATAGTTGTTGTCTAATGTTTATCTCTTAATGGTATTCCCTTATCATATCATATACTTTACTGTTCTCTCGTTGGAACTTTACAATACTAACCATTTCTCACCGGATCTTTCTCACTTTGTGAACTTCGTCAGTCAATTTCTTCACGCTCCCACCAATTCCTATTTTCAAGCAATTAAATGAATTCTTCGTTATGTCAAGGGCGTTATTGCTTTTGGTCTCTCCTTTACCCGCTCCTCCTCCACCGGTTTGTTAGCTTACTTAGATGCAGATTGGACTGGCTGTTCAGACGCTCGCCGGTCTACCTTTCTGATTATTGCATTTTTCTAGGTGGCAATCTTATTTCATGGAGTGCCAAAAAGTAACCAACAGTTTTCCGCTTCAGCTATGAATCTGAATATTGTGCACTTGCTCTAGCCGCTGCCAAAGTTGTTTCGCTTCGCCACTTGCTTCGTGATCTTCACGTTGTCTCCACTCACTAGCCAGTTTTACTATGTGACAATAAAAGTAATATTTTTCTTAACTCTAATCTCGTCTCTCACAAGCATACTAACACACATTAATCTTGATTATCATTTTATATGCGAATTTGTCACTATTATCACTTTTACGACTCAGTATATCTCCTTCGATTTTCAAGTCACATACATCTTTACGAAAAGTGTCTCTGTATTTTTTTCTTTCAATCCAAGTTTCACCTCTCCACTAATTATACGCTTAGCACTCCCCTTATTTTGCATGAAAGATCTATCTAAAGTCCATGTTAATGCTCAGATTATATTAGAGATGTGTAACTATACGATTAAACATGGCATGTTACGAGTAATATATTAATTACGCGATAGAGAAAATTTCTTACACACAATACAGAGGATAAGATGATTACGATACCATTAGATAGCGAATTCAAATATCATATTAGAGAAATGGCATGTTACTAGTAGTATAGTAATTACGCGATAGAGAAAAACTTCTTACACGCAATTAATACATATGATAAGATGATTACGGTATCATAAGATAGCGAAGTCGAATATCATATTAGAAAAATAACATATAAGATGACTACGGTACCATTAGATAGTAAACTCGAATATCATATTATAAAACTTTGGATGAAAACATGACAAATGAGAAAAGTAAAGAAAATATTTTATTTTTCCGACACATTCTTCACATTTCATGATTTTAGTGGTTTCGTTTAGAGGTCTCACCTAGATCGAGTTCACAGAAATTTCTCATCATATTAACTTCTTAATTATATATTACTTAAAAAAATAATTATGAAAGTGACAATATAAAAGCTTAACTAGTTATAGATCTGCATACTTACAAAGTGGTTTTGCTATACGATATACTAAGATTTAGTCTTGTGTCACTTTGAATGTATTAATTCTAGCTAGTAAAGAAAGAGTACATGAGCTTAAATAACAATTAAAATCCGTAAATGTAAGTGATGAGTGGATTAAAGGAAGATAAATCAGTTAAGTGAAAGAGTGGCTTGAAGTTTGGGTGTCTCCATAAGCATAGCTTGTTGGGATCAAATTTAAGATTTAGATTCCATCCAGGCTATATGAGTTTAAACTAACTCAGATCAACGATTAATAATATAAAAAAAATAATTATAATTATTATTTTTAATATATTATTTAATTATTTTATAAAAAGATAAAAATAAATAAATTATTTAATTTCGTATGAAAAATAATATATCAAAAAGTTAATGGATCATAAATTTAAATTGGTACAAATTGTGCAACGTGGACAGAATCCGAATCCTCCAACCTACTCCTCACCCTTCACAGTACAAAAAGTCGCAAAATTTTGATTCCGACATAAGTGGGATGGTCTAGATTCACTCTCTAGACTCAGGAGACAACACTTCATAATCAATTAGGTTCGATGATTACGAAGAGATTGCTAGAACCAGGTCTTATAACTAAGTTCGTTAAATCATTGATCTTGAGTAGGTCAGTATTATGCAAACATATACTAGCTATCTAGCTGGAGGTTTAGGTGAAATGTTTAATTGCAGCAGTATTTGATGTATGTATTACTTTTCTTCGCCGACAGTTTTCCCCAACATTATGCCCCCCCCCCCCCCTCTCTTCACGATTCTTTAACTCTATATATACTTTACTCCCCTCCACGTACCTTCTATACTAAGCCATAGCCAAATCCTCTACCTCTTCCATGCTCTCTTTAATCAATTTCAATGGTCAAAGCAAAGAAGTTCCGAGGAGTCAGACAGCGCCATTGGGGCTCATGGGTAGCCGAAATTCGCCACCCGTTATTGTAAGCTTCCCTAATCTACATTGCTTACTTAATTATGTAGTTAACCTTCTCTGTAGCTACTTAATTCCAATAGATATATAGGCGGACTCATCTAGTTTTAGGAATTAGATACTAGTAACTAACTTGATATAGTATGATCATTATCTAGTATCCACAAAGGTTCATAATCATGCATGTGATTACGACAAGGGAATGTGTTATATATATTCGATATTCATTGTCAGACACTTTCGTTATACAAATTTATTCTGATTTAATATGACCTGATATGATATTGGTGTCTCGGAAATATGAATGTAGAAAAAGAAGGGTTTGGTTAGGGACATTTGAGACGGCAGAAGAAGCAGCTAGAGCATATGATCAAGCTGCCATTTTAATGAGCGGTCGGAATGCGAAAACCAATTTCCCAGCCATAACTCAAATCCCATCTTCATCAGCAGATCAAGCTCAAACAAGTCATAATGAGGAACTAATATTACATTCATCATCATCATCAACAATGTTATCATCATTCCCAAAGGGAAAATGTACTAGTAATGATAATTTATCAGAAATATTACATGCAAAGCTAAGGAAATGTAGCAAACTCCCATCCCCATCAATGACTTGCTTAAGGCTCAACACGGAGAACTCTCATATCGGAGTTTGGCAAACGAGAGCAGGTCAAAGTACTTTGGATTCCAAATGGATCTTGAGCGTTCCGTTCGGAAAAAATGATATGAATAATAATGATAATGAGGTCGGTGATTCTCGAAATAATTTATCTTCTTCACCAATTGATTCTAATGAATCCAATCCGGTGTCTTTAATGGAAGCTCCTCATCTTCAACTTACTACCATGGATGAGGAGGAGAGAATTGCATTGCAAATGATAGAGGAGCTGCTTAATAGGAATTATCCAAGCCCTTCTCACGGCACTGATCAAGAAGGGGAACAAAACACTTATAGAGAGGAGTAACCTATATCTGTATGTTAGTACACTACTTATAGAATAAAATAACAAGAGAAAAAGACATGAATTTGGGATTCAAATTAACTAGGAGTATAGTATATTATTTATGTATTGTTGGAGTAATAAGTTGTAAATTTCATATAACGATGATATTATTGTATCGCAAATATCTTATGCACGAATCAGATAGCATTTTCTATTACTAGTTATTCAACTTTATATATTACTTCTGATAGACGAAAAACTAGCTATAATCTGATAGAATTCGATGTCTATGTTACCGTGGAACGAGGAATGATAGAAGTAAATCATAAGTAGAGAGAAACGTGCACAATGTCATATGGTTCGGCTTTTAGTCTATTGTCACAATCCAAATTCAAGTCATGATCATTGATCGGTGCAAGTCTTTGGAGAATAAATTGTTCGAGGAAACGCAAGCCTTCAATTATACATTTTTATCATTTGTCACATAAGACTTTCTTAAAAGAGGAATCCTCACTTAATTAAGTTGAATTGCTATTTATTATTTTATAAACTTTAATTTACAATGAAATGTTAAATATTGAGAAAAATAATTACATCTTACAAGTTTCCTACACAAGATTTAAGAAGTGATCTATGTGACACTTTATTTCAACTTAATTAGAATTTAAGTCCGGCATATTAACAAATGACACTAAAACATATCAAATTATAAGTTTAATTCATAATATCGTCATTTTTCACTAAGATACATTCCTAGAAAACAAGCATATATAATGAATGTCATAAAATAGCATTAACATCAAAAGCTAACATGTAATTACAATTATCAATTCACGGTAGGGCTTGTAATCAACTGAAAGATCGAAATGAGTAGATGGATGAATCTCGGACGGTGAACTAGTTGCTTTCACTACAAATATATACCAAAAGGTATTGTCTTTCTTTTTCCAAACTAAATAAGGTAGTCCTTTTTTTAGTTTTTTTTCAGGGATAAAATTGTAATTGTACTAAAAATCAAGCCCGATGAATCAATGTTTGGTGTAAAGAGACATTAGACTCATCAAGACTACTAACATAAGGTGTAGCTAATTCATCAATTCCACAAAATATGAGATATCATTGATATATATATATTTAAGCCCTGATTCATCATTTCTATTAAATATGGAATATCATCGACATATATATCTATAAATTCTTAACACTTAAGATATTACACCTAAGTCCATAGGTGAAGAATGATGGAATTGCATTAGAAAGGATTAGACTTCTCTCTTATTTGGTTTAAAGAAGATTCGTAGCACATGGGGACAAATTTTCAACAAGAAGAAGAACAAGATCACTAATACTAATATTGGGCAATCTTTCAATATAATTATGTCCTAAAGTATTATGACCTCGGAAAAGATAAGATATTGGCCGGGTAGGAAGTAAACAAAAAAGATTTCTTGACAAGAACATAACATGTATTGACCAAAAAGATTTAATTTTTTTTTTTTTTTAATCCGATGATTATAATGCAAAAGGAGGGGGGGGACCATGTATTCATTCGTAAAACTTGGAAGCTAGATTCCAAGTTGAGTTGGATTCCAAAGAATATCCCACTTGTGGTATACTACAAGAAATAAATCTCTTAACACTAATTTTTTGATCCACGTGGCTTTGTTATGACCATCCATTTTTTAACCTTTATTTTTGTTATTGTTTTTTCTTTCTTTTTACCAAATTATGGGGGGAAAACTTTATTTCCCAAAATCTATATAATCTTTTTTTTTTTCTCTTCAATTTAAAAACATGATATAATTATGTTATTGTAAATATAAAACCACCCAAGAACATTTAAATTTTGTCACAAAAAATAATAAAATAGACCAATTTTTGTACCTAAAATTTATCTCTAGAAATAGTAAATCGAAATAAGGGTAAAAAGGGAAGAAAAAAAAATCCCCCTCACTCGAATCCAGGAAAGAGCATTTAACCCAAAATATACTCCGGACAAAAAATGGATATTCCAAAACTATCCCTTGGAATATTCTCTCATTCCCTCTTCAGCTTCACCCGTTTTTTTTTCCCCCTCTTTTCTTCCCCTATTTCATACTTCTGCTCGAGAATTTTCCTGCCTGCCAAACAACATCAACCGAAATTAAAAAGAAAGAGGAAATCATGAAATTCGGCAAGAGTCTCAAATATCAGATCGAGGAGACATTACCGGAATGGCGGGACAAGTTCCTCTCCTACAAGGAATTGAAGAAGAGGCTCAAGCTTGTGGCGCCAAAAGGTAGCGAGAGGCCGAATAAGAGAGCTAGGGTTGAGGTTTTTGAGAATTGTTCCGATGACGGAGAAAAGGATGGAATGTCGAAGGAGGAGATCGATTTCATCAGCTTGCTTGAAGATGAGGTCGTGAAATTCAACACTTTCTTCATCGAAAAGGAAGAGGAGTATATAATCGTATTGAAGGTGTGTTATTTACAGTTTTATATCCTCTTTTTCGCCTCGGTTGAGAAAATTTTGATCAAGTTTCGTGATTCCAATTCTCTGAAGATAACATGAATGAGTTTCGCGCGCTTTATTGTATTTTTCCTAGATTTTCTCACCTACTAAGCCAAACAAAGGAAATTAGGAATTTTGACTGGAAATTACCTTCACGCCAGGAAGACCGCTGTTTTGTAAGTTGCGCCAGAGGTGCGCACGTTTAGTAGTAGAATTAGCTTTCAAGATTTTGTGTTTGAGGTTGAGATTTGTATTACTTTAGTAGCTTAATTGATCATAGTGAAACAGAGATTTGGCTAATCATCTCAGAAAATTTCTCGAAATTTGTCTAAACCCTCAAAATTTCTCAACATACATACTTAAACTTAGTATATGTCATCTGAGGTTTATTAAGGGTTTACGAATCAGGCATCTACATAGTTAGTCTAGCGAAACATTTAATGTTTGGATCAAACCATCTTCACTAACTAGATTTGGTTCTTAACGAAGTTTTGAAATTAATGGAATGCAGGAGTTACAAGACAAGGTTGCAACTGCAAAGCTAAATGAATCAAATGAAGAGGTGCTAAAGATTAAAAAGGAGATTGTAGACCTTCATGGCGAGATGGTTTTGTTGGAGAATTATAGTGCCCTCAATTATACAGGTACTTTCTTAGTCCTGTCTTACTTCTTCTTTTCACTCGAGCCTGATATCAATCATTCACATTAGAGCCCGGTTTTGTTAAACCTCCCATCATTTTGACGCGTCTAATATTCTAAACAGGACTGGCAAAAATTCTTAAGAAATATGACAAAAGAACAGGCGCTGTGCTCCGCTTGCCCTTCATCCAGAAGGTTATACAAGAACCCTTCTTTACAACTGACTTGCTATTCAAGCTCGTGAAGCAATGTGAAACAATGCTAGACCGTTTCTTCCCAGAAACCGAACAGCCTTCATCAACATCTGTTTCCACCACCAATGATTGTCTTCTTCAATTAGCAGAGGAGCTAGAGGGGATGGAGTGTATGGGTAGCCTTCACATGAAGAGCACTGTATCAGCGATTCGAGCTTTGAAGGCGATTCGAGGCAAAAGCTCTACTGTTAGTGTTTTCTCTTTCCCTCCACTGCAAACGAATGGGCTCGAAGATTCATGGAGAAAAACCCCTCACATTGAAGAAGTAGCCAAGTAAGGTTTTGGTGCTAAGGTGATTAGCATAAGACTTGTCCTATTTGTTTGTAATTCTAATTACTCTTCCTTGTAGATTTTTAAATTCTGAGCAGTTATAGCTATCTCCTACTCTGTATGTGTTAGATACGAACACGAATGTATGTAAAAGGATTATAAAGCTAAAGCTGGAAAGAAATACAAGTACTATTAAAACTCATTTCTCAAAACCAGCATTCTCACCATTAAAGACCCACTTTTTCTCACAAGCCTGAACCTTTCGTTCCAATGAACAATTTTTTGCTGAAAAAATGGCGGCCAAGAAGATGGAGAAAGGTAGCCGGGTTTGTGGCTGAGAAGATATAGTGAATGAGCTAAAAAGAGGAGCATTTGAGGTTTATCCTAGTTGATAGTAAGGAGGTTTTCCGACACAATTGAATATGTTGTTTGATGTTTCTAAGCTATATATATCATGCACCCTCACATCTTCATGAAAGTTGAACCAACAACAAATAGCATTACTCCATACACACAGGGAGATAAGGGTTAAGGGGCATTGTCTACCCATAGGTTTACTAAAATTAAAATTTTAACCTAAAATTATTAACTTCTTATAAACAAATCCTTAAAACTTGTGTCAAAAATATACTTTTGCTCGCCTACCTCCGCCTAACTTTTGTGTACTGCTCTTTTGCCGATCCTTCAAATTTTCTTTTCTGGCTCCGCCTCTGCACTCACATCTCCTTTTTGCATATATTCTTCACGGCAAGATAGCTAGAATCTAATGTACATAAACCCCAAAAAAAAAAATTGTCACGACAGAAAACAAAAGAGTAATACTGCTCTCATCTGTCCAAGTTACTTGACTATACATCAAAGCACTTAATCACCTAAATGAAAAATACTAACAGTTGAGACAGACTAATCAAATATTAAAATCTAAATCTAATTAGCTTGAATTATTTAAGCTCGGTAGCTAGAAATTGAAGGGCTAAGTAATCAAATCTAGAATGGATATTTACGCGTATGATGATGATGATGCATATGGTGTATTGTAGCGTCTTCTTGTAATTCATCTTCCTTAACCGGAGGAGGCTTGTTGAGATCTAGATCCAAAATAGTCTTCCGAGCGCTGGCTTGACTGACCTCTCCTGTTGTATTAAGCTTCTGAGTAGTACTAGTAAAAGGATCCCCGTTAATATTTGGATTACAATCCGGAACTGTAGAGATAATCTTGGGGAAATTTTTGCATGGATTACTAGCTTTGGTATGACTAGACATATGTCCTCCCAAGGCTTGGTAGGTTGAGAATGTTTTGTTGCAAATGTTGCATCTGAATCTTGCTGCCTCATCTAACACATGATCGATTTTCCTTCTCTTGTTGGTGGATTGAGGCATGCTAGAATTAGGTGGCTTCCCTTGAGCCAGTTCCAGAATGAGGTGACACGCATCAATATCATCAACAACATCCTCCTCCTCGTCCTCGGAAGATGTAACACTAGTGGAGGAACCAATCATATTACTTTTCCGGCCTCTCTGAGCAGTAACGGGCCAACTTGGTAGAGATCTTGATAGATCAAGGGCCTGCATTAGCCCTGGCCGGGATCCCAACATTTTAGAAGCAACAAAAGATGATTCAACCTGATGATTTAGATCGATTGCCTTGTTCAGTAAAGGGAGCACAGGCGGCACATGATTCAATGTAGAAGAGGAAGTAGAGCTTAGCTTGGAATTTGTTAAGGAAGCAGGAGGAAGAATTCCCCTCCAACCCCTCTTTGGATGGGACCTCATATGCCCAAACAAGGATTTCATACTCGGGAATACCTTACCACAAGAATAACAACTCGCAGACTGACTTCCTGTATTGTTACTTCCAGTACTAGCTCTAGCACTTACAACACTGTTATTGCTGCTTCCAGTTGGAAGAAGACGACGATCAATAGTACCGGCATTCCATTGGTTGAACAAATGCTTAGGGCCTGGCTTCTTCTTTCGAGCCTCAAAGTGCATTCTTCTATGACCGCCCAATGCCTTTCCAGACCTAAACTTTTTGCCACAAATGTTACAAGTACGACTCAAGAACTGTTCTTGATCTTCTTTACAATCATCTTCAGCCGCTTCGCTTTTAAGATTAAGCTTAATCGTGAAGGATAATCCCTTGTTACTCCCGCTAGCCATGATTACTCTATCTGTATTGAACACATGCAAGCTAAAGATCAAAAAAATATGATTACAATGATATTCAGGAACATTAATACTTTCACATCTGCTTCTTGAACTTAAAAAGAAAAGAAATTAGAGATCGATTAACGAGCCTAGCTCCGGCCCTAACTATGGAGCTAGAAGAAACTAATGAACAAGAAATTAAAAGGAAATACTTTTTTTGAGTAAAATCAATGCAAGAGGAGCTATACTATAAACCCTAGCTCTTGATGAAAAGATCGATCAGACTATTGAATTGAAAAGAGCTTTAAACATGAAGATACGATCCATTTTCTAATCACGATCCCATAGCTAGACACATTAGCTACAAAAAAAGGGGATTGGATTAAGAGAAATTAAGCTTAATTAAGGAGCTTCTGATCATAGAAGAAAACCGACTTTGTACTTTGATATTCAGCGCTTAGAAGAAAGTATATTGCTCTTGACCTGCAGACATCAGAAGAAGAGGAGGAGGAGGAGGAGCTAGCAGATGATAGTGATCTTGAAGAAGAGAAGAAGGGAAAATAAGGAAAGAGGAATCCATGGGATCATGATAATGATGATGGAGAGAGAAAGGCGGGGAGAGGGTGCAGCAAGAATTTAAAAGATATCTACGAAATTTAAGGAGAAAAAAAAAAAAAGAGTATTTAATATTAATATATGTAAATGGAAATTAATTAGGGAGAAGGAATCAATAGACTAATTGATAATGTGTTGAAGGCTTAAAAATTAGGGTTTTTTTATTTTAGGGTTATAAAGTCATTATATTTCCAAAAGTGGTAAAAAAAAAAGGTCAATAATTTTTTTTTTTTTTTTTTTTGTTTAAAGTTAAAAAGACTTTCTTTTTTTAAAAAAAAGTTATTAATCATTCTAACCTTCGACATTATCATTAATAGAGAGGGACAAAAAAATCAAAGCCTCCAAAGCAAATTATATGTAAAGAAAACAATCAAGATTGAGGTTGTCTATAAACATACTATGTCTTAACTTTAAGAGGAATGGTAGAAAAATAACAAAATGAAGGGATCTAATTTTGTGTGGCAAGTATGGTTTGCTAAAACTTCATCAACATAATTAGCTGCTCCTGATTGAGAATGATTATTATATTCTTGAATATAATATGACTTAGAGTTGAATATAATATAATATAATAGTTTAGAGGAGTTTATTTTTTTATTTTTTTAATCTATACATATATGTATGTCATATATATATATATATAAGATTCACGAAAAAAAAAAAAAAAAACATAAGGCGTATGATCCGATGAAATCAAAAGGGAATTGATGTGGCTTTTTTAAAACCCATAATTATTCATGATCAGATCGGTCTCACTATCCCTTGAAATTCTTCATGCAAATTAAAGTGCAAACAAAACGTGTGTTCTTCACTACTATATATCAGCCAGCTAGGATTTATGGGTATGTTTAGAGGTTGATTCAGTTCGGATAGTTCTATCAAGATACATCTAGATGGAAGGCCAATATTAAATATACAACCGGATTAATGAAGGAACCATCAAATTCTTAGGGTTTATATTTTTAGCCCTTGGATCACATCATTTTTAATTTTGACTTTTTATCTAGATGCATCTTTAGATATTATCTAGACTGAATCCACCCTCGTATGTTTATTCAAAATTTACAAGTTAAGCTAAAATACATTGAAAATTACTCCATACTTGTACAAAAGAAGATTAATTAGACACTTGAAGAGAAAATGTTCACCAATCTTGCACCATTCCTACCTTTTTCACGATCGGGATTTACTCCACATGCCTTTAGAGATGTAATACAAAGAGTGATAAGAAATTATTTGCAATTAACTCTTAAGGGGACACCATTATATTATGCATCATTTTTCCGCCCCCGCAATAAATTTGGCTATTTGATTTCATTATTTGATTTGATTCAAAAGTAAAAAAAAATAAAAAAAAATATATAAAGAAATATCAAATTATAAGGAAAATAAATCAAATTATTTGATAATCATTAATAAAATTAAACAATAGAGTAGATATGAGAAAATGACGCACGGTATAATAGTACTTCTAATCCACTTGAGATAGATCTCTTGAGATTGTATCATTCCACTTATGAAATTAATGAATAGAAAGTATGATTCAGTTCGAATTTATTACTAAGTAAAGTTGATTTTAAGAAAGTTAGGGAACAAAAAATAATTAAGAAAGAGAAGTTAAGGGATTAGGACGAATTCAAACAAAATAAACTTCCTTCTCAAAGTCTCAAACTATATATTATTCTTATATATATGATGCTGTATATACTAATATTATTAAATAAAGATCAAACGTGCCAAATAACCTGAAGATGTCTTGATCAGATAGAAAATATATAGCCAGAGAAAGTAGGATCCAAATACAGTGAGATCTATTATCTCCCTCTCCTGGTATTATCTGCTTCTCATATAGGGGCATGAGACGGGTTCATAGGATCTATTTTCGCGGCTTAAATGGTGTCATTTGTCATCACAAATGATAACGGGAATGCTCAGGACAACCAAATGGTCAAATCTTTCATATAATTTGGATAGCTCATCTCTATCTAATTTTTATATTTGTTTTCTTTGTCTTGCAAGTTTTATACTAAAAATGAAAACTAATCGATAGCTTTCTCTTCAAAATAACGTATTCAACTACCTTACAAAACGCTCTCTCTCTTTTTTAAGTACTCTAAAATGGTTTCGTGTAATCTCCAACTTCCCTACTTATTGCTTTAAAAATTGCTTCTTGTCTCCAATTTCGTAACCCCTCTTCCATTTCAATAAAAACCCATTTCTCAAAATCAACCCATGGCTGCTGTTTCTGTTGTTTCTAGTTCCATGGCTGATCAGAAGCCCTTTGTAGAAGAGATGAGGTTCATGGCCATGAAATTACACACCAGAGAGCAAGCCAAAGGGGGGGTGAGAAGGCAGTAAAGGAGCCAGAGAAGAGACATGTAGCTAAATGGTAACCCACTTTTGACGGGTATTTAAGGTTTCTTGTAGATAGCAAGCTTGTTTCTGATACTCTTGAAAGGATTGTCTCCATGCGTACTTTTCCTGCCTGTAAGTTTCCTATTACACTTGCCTTTTTTTTTAATGTGACATACTGATCGAACACAACATTCGCTTACAACAGAATGTGAGAGAGAAGCTGAATTAAGTAGCTCAAGTAACAGTATATACCTCTTAACCTTCTTTCTTTTTTTAACATTTCTCAAAACCTCATATTTGGAATTCTTTCTTTCTGATCTGATCATGTTTCGTATATCGGTTTAACGCAGAACTGACGTAGAGAAGAGAAGAACCATTGTTTGGACGAAACGAAGATATCATTCAAATACACCGGAGAAATTCTCCATTTAATCTGATCGTGAAGGGTATTTAAGTAATTTAGCCCTCGTGATTCCATGTGATGAACAAATTGTCCCAAGTCGTGTTTGAAGATGTAAATATCATGTGTAAAAAAGAAGAACATGACTTGTATATATTTCCAGTCTCAATACATAGAAAAAAAGCTAAAATAAGATCAAAACATAGAATTGTTGAATACATACTTCTACAGAAAATTCTATATGGTTCGGTCTTGATCTTGATCCTCAAGAGCGAACAATAGAAAACTCACCTAAGCATCGAATGTGCTCATAAATCCACCAACAAAGCCGGCTCCATTGCAACTCCCACATAGTATGTCCCTCTTACCTCTACAGGGAACAAGATAAAACACAAATGAATGCTTTGTCTTGTTTGTTGCATTAAAGAAAATGAGGTGTACTTTTTCAGGTTTTTTGGAGGATATACCTGCAAAGCCAACACAAGCCACCGGCTTTGAACTGTCCATTGAAGTGATCGACCGAATTTACTCCGGTTCCTTTGCATTGAGTGCACAGAATGGCGCCTGATTAGTAAGATTAAAACCCGACATAAATAGATTTCCTTCAACTTAAGTGTTATTCGTAATATTACACGGAAAAAAAAAGGTGATTCAATTACCATTTCCCTCACAGTCGGAACACAAAATGCTACTTGTTTTGGTGCTTTGATTACTGCCTTCTGCAGCCTGTTCAAAGCAAAGCTAAAAAATAGTACCATACGAGAAACCAGATAGAATTCCAACCACATCAATCTATTCTCAGAAAATTTAAACCATTAACAGCTTTTCTCAGTTTGGTTTAACCCCAATTTGTTCACCAAAATACAGTTTTCCCCCAAACTCCAGTTGGAAAACTTTTACCCACAATCTCAAACAATGCGAATCAGAAAATGGGGCCAGACCCACGATATAAAATTGTCAACGTAATTCAATTGGGCAAATTGGAAATTTTTTTTTATAGAAAAGGACTGACCTTGACCTCCAAAGACTGAAATTTTGCAGAGCTTGAGCTCAAAAACTCTTCATTTACCCGAAGCACCTTCCTTGAAACTGAAGTTCCAATAAATACTCCTGTCAAAATATAAGCAACGTTGAGTTTCAGCTAAATTAAATTGAAAAAAGTAAAAGTAAATAATACCTGGTGTGGTCGAGGATTTGAAGGAACAAATGGGTGCTGAATACCAAGAAGTTGCCATTTTTATGAAAAAAAATGCTTCAATTCAGAGGAAGTTTTAGATAAAAGGTAGGTCTTTCGAGCTTGGACTCGACGACTGTTTTTCCAGCGGTGAAGGGTGATGAATAAAAGTTGAACTAGATAAGGGATGTGTCTATAAAAATAGCCCATCCACAATTACCTACATACCCCTGTCTACTTTTCATTTTAGCATGTGAGCTGGAACAAAACATCGAGGGCATTAGTGTGAACTTGCTCTTACCTTCAAACAGGGACGCAATTCCAATTTCCAACCATTCCTCTATGTAGAAAGGTGAAAACTTTAACAAACCCAGAGAAGTCACAAGAAAATGGCTACCACCCTCTTCTTTGCTTCTCACTCTCTCCCTATTTCTCGAAGTAAGTTTTCTTTCTGGGTAATGATCAAAAGCTGAAAATTTTCTTTTCCACATTAATTCTCAATTTTCCATTTCTGAGGTGGAAATTTGATTGATAAGAAATGATTGTGTGTTTTCTGAAACAGTGAGGGAAGTGGGTGGTGGAGCTTTGAAGAATTTCAGGAGCTCATTCCATGGGAAATTAATGTATAATCAAAGTCTTGTGACAAAGAAATTTAGTAGCAATGGTAATTGCTCACTTGTGGTCACCTCAGTGGTAGGAGATTTACTTTTACTTTTTTAGATGCCTGTCATGGAAACTTTAATGACACATTTAAAACCAATTATCTCAAAATTGTATGAACTGTGAAATGTTAGTTTTCCATGTTTTTCCAGCTTGGAAGGAGGGTGAAGAAGGGTAGAGAGACCGTAATTCCGGATCCGGATTACCGGATTCCATTAGTTTTCCTTGGTGGGTAATTTTGAATACTTTAAACTGCATACAAATTTTTCTTCTTTTTCTTTTCTATGTTACATATCAAGAACTTTACTTGTTAATCCTTCTATTCAAGTCCTTGAAGTTAAGGAATTTTGATTTCGGATATTATTTACCTTTCAACTAACTAGCATCAGATTGTTTTGAATCACATTCCAATCTTAATTTAATCAAAGCCATTTGACTAAAAAAAGAACTAATTAAGCCAAAGTACATTATATATAATGCGATGTGAATGATGTAATATACATTGTATCAGGTTTATCTGGTGGCTTAGCTTACACAAATAATCTCTTACCGGCTGCACCCCTAGGTCTCCTCGGACTACTACTACTTTTCCAGGTAATTAAAATTTTTTTGGGGTTTTTCAAACCATACAGTGTTATTTACATGATCTTATTTAGAATTGATTCTGAATTTTTCAGATGTTCATTGAGGTGTTTTATCACTTAATCCACCTCATTAGGATTTTAATCCATGCTAAGCTAACAACAGTTTCATTTCCTTGTTCTAGACTACAAGAGTGAGATTTGTCTTTGATGATGAGGCTCTGGTATATTCATTTACTCGACTTTTCGGGACAAAAGAGTTTGTTATTTACTTATAGTATTCTTGATGTCTCGAGAATCCGAAAAGTTCTTGATAACTTTATCATACTCTATAATCCGAAGATGTTCTTTTTCTTGTATATGTGAATATTTAGGAGGTGAAAGTAGGCGAACAGCTTGACGAGTCGGGCGAAAATGTTTTTGTAGGCGGAAAGAATCGCTGGAAGTATGTTGAGTTATATATATATATAGGTTTAGTTTTCAAAGTGAATCTAAATGAACATATTTGATACTTTCATCTATGACAGATACTCATCATTTGTGAATTGGGAACTCTGGTGGCCGAATTTTCCGATCCTGGTGTACTTCAAAGAGACTCAAACAAAGCCTGAAGGACAAATTCACTTCTTCCCAGTTATTTTTGTAAGTTACCAAGAAAAACAAAGGTAGAACCGTAGAAGTGTATTTGGCAAAAAAAAATTTCTTATACGCCTGGGCCGGGGTATAGAGAGGCCGGGTGGGAACCATATGGTAGGTCCCACAACACACCCCGTCTCGACATATTCCGAGATAGGTGATCATAACACACTGATACTTGAAATACTGTTTCTCAATTTTGCTGATAATTTTTCTCATTTTTTTATGAGCAGAATGGGAAGCAACTTTACGATGTAATGGTGGAGAGAGCTGGGCCTTCAAAAACTAGTGGACCAAATTAAAGAACAAAAACAGTACTAAGAAAGTATTCACTATATACATATATATACATAAATATGCAAGTAATAACATTCTGCTAGTGTTTTACTTAACTATATACATATATGTACATATATATATATCTATACATATAGATTGATTCTCTTTTGGCAAATTTGCCCCTTTTATTGATCTGATTTACACAAACACAATTATGAACAATTAGTTATGTCTAGAAGAGAGAGAGAGAGAGAGAGATCAGACCCAATAAAAAGGAAAAATTGAGGAACATTGAGCTTCTTGAAAAAAACAGACTTTTCTTTCATGATCTGACAAATTCTTTTTTGTGTTTTCTTAGAGGCAGTGATTAATAATGCTCAACTTAGCATATCATTAATCATTGAACTCATGACCTAATGATGTTCAGTCATTCAATCTCCTCATAAACCCACCGAAATCCAGCTCCATTGCAACTCATAAACACAACATTTCCTTTCTACCTCTGCTATTTGCAAACAAAAGAATAATAAGAATTGTCGCCGTTTGATAAATATAATATAAATTATTATATTATATCTTATAAGTTCGGCTTTTGAGATAAATAATAATTCAACATAATATTAGAGTAGAAGTATTAAGTTCAAATCACACTGCATTCCATATTATTAATTTCACGTGCAAAGTATTTGGTTTTCACTTCCTATATTCAGAGCTTGTGAGAGGGAGTGTCAGTGCTTAATAAGTATAATATGAATTGTTATGTCATGTTTTATAAGTTCGGACTTTTAGGACAAGCGTTAATTCAACAAAAATAACAATAAGTAACTATAGCACTTCATTTGGAATGAAGTTGTAACTGGGACTGTAGCCGAAACCAAGATCTAACGAGTTTGAGTCACTCTGATTTGTGTTTTGTGAAGAACGAAAAGCAAGTTGAGCGAGGGCCAGCGAGCTTCAAGTAGTAGCGATGATCCTGTTGATATTCTTTTATAGAAGTACTTCCTTCTTCTACGAAAATACTTGCCCCAACACGGTCTTGATGTGGAGAGTCACATCCTTGGCTCGGCTCTGTCTTCATTCCCCCGCGTTCGCGGAACCAGATCGAATTTGAGCTGGAAATCATATAAGCGTTGAACTGGATTTTCCGTTTCCGACCCTTGACAACTGAACTTCTTATTGTGATGATGTTTTTGTCTTTGTTCGCTTATCTCCCAAAAAGGAGAGGTGAGAGGCCGATTTACACCTAATGTTGACCTCAGACTTTCAAGTCCTACTAGGGCTGCTCTCGCGGTGCTTGAAGGATTTATGCATAGATACAGTTAATGAAGCTAAGATACAAGTGATACTTTTGAAAAGGTCTAACCTATCATCTGTATAATGGGGGTTTGAAATGACGGATTTTTCTTTCTTAGAATTGATTGAAATGACTCTTAAAAATTTCCCCTATACCTTTGAGTTGAGATTCAAAAAATTTTCTTTTTTCTTATGAAATCTTATTGTTGATAGCTCTCTTCTTTAAAGCTTATGCCGTAGAAGCTGACATCAGGCTATTGGCGTTTTATCTGCATCTTCCTGACCAAGACCCGGAAGGGGTTCGCTTTGTTTGGGATGAACTCGCAAAGACTCGACCCGAGGACTTCCCTCGTAGAGTGGCCGCCTAATGAAGATAGTACTCCAGTCTTCCCATTCCATTCATTCCCAGTGGATCCTTCTTCTCCCTAAGAATTGAACGAACCAAGTTCACCTATACGAGAGTGAGGAAGAAAAACCAACAATAAACTTCCCACTTTTGATGTCCCACGATTCCGCTAGTTTAGAAACTAAGGAGAAGGACAGGGGTCGCTAGGTCAGAAAAGCGGGAACTCTAAATTCTCCCCAAGTAGGATTTGAACCTACGACCAGTCAGTTAGCTGGAGTTCGCCTAGCTTTCACGTGTCGACTGCTTTCTCTTGACTTTACCTTCTTACTTTATCTTTTCGGTATAAGCTCTTGCCACTGAAGAAGCTGGTTCTACTTGAGCAAGAACTGCTTCGGATCAAAGACACTTCGTACCTTTCGAAAACTGCTAAATCGCGATACCACTTGGGGGCGTTCCCTAAAGAAAAGAATGTCTTTCCCTGGAGCCAGGGGCGTTAGCGGTAAGGACTTTGCCGGGTGATTTCACTCAAAACGAATTGAACCGGATCTAGCACCAAAAATACACGAGCTTGAGTTCGAAGCTTCGAACTGAGCTCGAACTGGATTTTAAATTGTATGTGAAATTAAGTTTGATTCGAAACTGGATTTTCGTCTCAAATTGGCGTTCAAAGGGAGAAAGGTAATGTGATATATACCACAAAGGCAGCACATATCACCGGCTTTGAATCGTCCGTTGAACTGATCTTCAGAATTAACTCAACTTCCTTTGCATTGAGAGCATTGAGTGGCACCTGCTTGTACAAGAACATATTATCGGATTAAATCTCCATATTAACAAAAATGAAATGAGAAAAGATGTTGAGGTTTTACCATTTCCATCACAGTGAGAACATACAAGACTAGTTGTTGGTTCTGTGCTTTGGTCATCAGTATTACTACTATTGCCCTTATCTATAGCCTGTCAGAGCAAACATCAAACTTGATGTTTTGAGAAACTTGCGAAATTACAAATTCATAAACTGGTAAAAAACTAGAGGCATTTATGCCCACACAAAAAGAGTCTTTGTGAGCTTCACCTTGACCTGAAAAGACTGAAACAAATTTTGCAACGTTTGAGCATTGAAATGCTTCATTATTTATCCGAAGAACCTTCCGAGAATCCGAAAAACCAAATAATACCCCTGTGAAATATAATCAAATGTTCACCCAAAAGAAAAACAGTGGATAAAAGATTTCCTGCCATTAGCAAAGTAAAAAAAAGAAAAACACCTGGTTTGCCCGAGGATTTGAAGGAGCAAATGGGTGTTGGATGTATAGACGTTGCCATTCAAAAGAGACTAAGAAATTTGGACCCTTGGTTTTTTGTTTTTGGGTAATCTAGAAGAAATTAGATTTGGGCCATACGTTTTAATTTTTTCAATTTAGTCCCTGATAATCCCTCAACATTTAACGATGGAAAATTGCATGAAATTTTGTAGACCTGAACTCCAATTTTTTCGATCCTTTCAACTAGAGAAAAAAAATGGTTAAAACTTGATCTCTCATGAATTACAGCCTATAGACATTGAAAAAATAAAAAATAAAAAAGAAAAGGTACCAATAAATAAACGAACAAGAGACGATCAAGTAACAAGCTCTGTTTCATCTTCTGAAAACTCTTCCATGTCCTTCCTCAGCTGCAACTATAATGCTCGGGTTTATCTGAACCGTAAGAGCCCTATAATCAAACCAACCCATCCCAACATTCTCTCCGTGTAACCAACCATACTTACAATTTTCACTCCCTCAAAAATTATATTTAGAAAACAAGAAAATGGTGTATAGAAATTTCCATCTCCCCTTCTTTCTCGTGTCAATCTTTCTTTACGCAGTGAGCATCTGTCCCATGCTGAGTACAATCGTTATATCCAACACTATGCAAAAAGTCCCGGATTTCTTTAGAAGTGCTATTACTTGCCTGTAAAAGCAGCTCATCTTCTTCATAGATTAGGTAAGGGGCTTGACTGGCCTTTCTTGATAATAACTTGGAAGCTCCTTTAAGGACATGATATTCCCATCCTTGCACATCGATTTTGATCAGAATCACTTGTTCGGAATCTGGGATTAGGTCGTCTAAGGGAATTGATGGTACTTGAACCGCTATTTCTTCATTTGATTTGAATACCAGTTTTGCACCAGTCGCTGAAACAGCGCTATTGTCAAGCCGGCCTACGATCTGGAAAAAGAAGCAGAAAAATATGGGAAGAACTAGGTAAGTGAGATCGATTTTATAGATGCAAAACATTTATAAAGATCATGACATGGTATTGTGAGCAAATCAAAACAAAATAGAAGAAGCTTAGATTAATTGTTCAATCAGCCTGGAAAAGAAACCCAGTGGAAAACCAGACTAGGCTTGAAATCAATGCATCCCACATGGTATCTTCATCAAAATTCAAAATTAAGGAGTAAGGCTTCATTTGAATAGACTTATAAAACTGACGTTTAGAATACCTTATGAGCCTAAAATAGATTTTGCGGCCCCAAACTAGAGAGAAAATAAGCACTCCCAAATGAATCCTAAATAGCCCCCATTGGCTCAGCTCATCAATATTCTAATCGGAGTGTTACATTACACTAAATAACAAGCTTTATGTACTTTAAAAGTCAACCCCCAAGTATACTCCAGTTTAATATACACATAATGAGCTCACAATTAGATTCATTTCATTATCTCAATATAGGACAAACTTCATTAAATTTAGTAGATCCAGAATTTATGCCAAATTGCAACGCAAAAAGTCATATACGTAAGAGCATTGACAATAACAACAAGAAGAATTTCAAAAGCTGCAAGTAAATCAATCAATTTAGAATCTTAGATGATTAATTTATATACCTTGTGAACTGTAATATTTCCAAGCCGATCCGACGCAGCTGCCTTGAAAACATTGACCAATTGCCCGACCCTATTGAAGTAAATCCCATCACAAATCCTCTGCAAATTCTCAAAAACCGGCTCGAAAGCCAAAACATGGAAACCCATAACAGCAGCAGCAAAGCTCGCCATTCCTACATTCGCACCCACATCCACTACAAATCCATCTCTACCTTCACTCCTCAGCTTCTCCAGAACCTTCTGAACCGTGACAGAAATTTCAGATTTTCTGAAAGGTTTTCCTTTGAGCATTCTCACTATGTTTTTGTGCGGCTTTTCAGGGAGAGTTCCTAGATCGGCAAGAGAGTAGAGGAATGGGAATCGAAGACCTTCAACGATGTTGGCGATTACAGGATGGGATTGAGGACATTTGGCGCAATCGAAGGGAGGGAGGTTAGACAACTGGAGAGGTGTCTTGACGGTGAAGTTAGGGTAAGGGGTAGGGTTTTTTAAGGAAGAGTGAGAAGTGAGAAAGAGGAAGACGAAGATTAGGAAAAGGGTGGTGGAGAAGAAGAGGAAGAGAGTTCGGGGTGAGAGAAATTTCGAGGTGTTGTCTCTTTTCCAGGCATTTGCCATGGAAAATGGAGATCTTAGTTTTCTTTTTCAAGCCCTTCTTTCTAGGAAGAAATTGAAACTCTTCCGGAAATCGGAACTAGACCTCCGAGAGAGAGAGAGAGAGAGAGAATCTGGAGAACAGTGAGCTGATCGAGTGAATGAAATCTAGAGGAAAAGGAATTTTATGGAGAGAGAATTAGAAAATAAGAATTTTCCGGAAAAATGAAATGTGCCCTTGGAAGCTGGTTTGACGGTACGAAGAAGACTGATTAATCATCTGCGGTCGAGTAGCTCATTGTTACGGTCAATTATTATTTCATCCCTAAACTTTTATTATTACTTATTTTTACCCTTAAAATTTTAATTTGATCCTTTTGGCCAATATATAAATATAAAATTTTAGAATTCACCTCGAATGATACCGTAGTTGATGAAACTGAAGCTTGCTTTAGCGATTCTAAAACTGGAGTTTAATAAACAGTGATAATGATATACGTTTGCCTCAACTGCATTCATTTTACAACAAAAGTTTTTTTTTTTTTTATATGTTTTCTGATGTAACTAAGCCTTAATTACAACCTCCTTTCACTATAAATGGATTAATGTTATTGAAACATTCCCAAATTTTTGTCGTTCAGTTTTTCCCTTGTTGATTGAACTCCATAAGCTTCAAAATAGTGGGAGGAGACCAGGACCATGACTGCATGCTAGAACACGATTAGCGACTATTAAGTCGAATAATCTGTCGTCCAGCCAAAAAAACTTGAATTAATTTTTATTTTCACTACATTTTATTAACTAAAAAAAAAAATTATCGACCTTTTTTTTCTTTTTTTGGCAGTGTCTTTGATGTTGTTCTACTTATACTTATCTTAGGGTTTGTTTCTGGAAATTTAGTTTGCTTGGATATTGGTTGGGATGAAGATGATGATGCAGGGAATAGTTTTAATGTCTTGGATTATGGAGCAATTAGTAGCAGCAGCATAAATAACTCACGGGTAGGCTAAACAATCTGGACTTGTTTAATAAAAAAAATTCATTTATTAAAAAAAAAAAAAAAAAGGTATAGGCATTTTTAGAAGCATGTAATGCAGCTTGCAGCTCAGAAACTGAAAGGTCAGAAGTAGTGATTCCAAAGAGAAAGAAAAAGCAGTGTATATATTCCCTTTTTTTTTTTTCATCAATCAAATTTATAACTGACTTCAAAACATACTAACTTTTGAAATTAGAATAGCAATTAAGTATTCACATACAGTAGATTAGATTAACAATGTGCAAATTCTAACCTAAGACAGTTCTTCGATTCTAAAGAAACGCACCCAAATAATAGTGTTTGTACTTAGCACATAATGTTTGCCTTTCAGCCTTTGCCAAAAGGAAAGAAAAAAAAATTACTTTCTCCATTAAAATGGACAGATAGTTGGCGGAATTTTGGGACCGACTTCACCAAAAGCATGGACAAGCAAAACCCATGGCGATGGTTAACTTTTGAAGGAGTAGATGGACTACAGGATCTGGACAAATCGACGGCAGATGACAAAACTGGTGGGACCAACACTGTAGGGATCACTCCAATTCGGTAATAAAATCAGACTTAACCTTTAAGTTGATCTTTTTCAACACCAAATCTTATTTCTATTGACTCGTCTTCTTAACTTTACTGTTTGGTTACACCACAGTTGCACCTAAGGTATGTATACATTAACAGAACTATGAACAGAGCTCAGATTAAGACCTGGCAGGTATTAAAAAGATGGAACATCTTTTTCTTCACAATCAATTATGCAGACAATCAGCAACAGATTAACAAGTTTGTGTTCTCATCAAACCCCTTTCACATTCTTTTAAGGTTGGTAAGGGTTCTGTTTGGAGGATAACATTTGAGCATATCTATCTAAACTCAGTTAAGAATCTGATAATTATATATCAATATTACCGTGACGCTAAGAAAGCTTGCAATGAAATGGTTAAAAAAAGAAGGAAACATACCTTTTTGGTTTAATACTTCCTTATCACAACTTAAATAAGCACTGTAAATTCATCTTTTGTTTTTGTTGAAGCCAACTAGGGTCCACATAACTGATGTAAGCTTCCATCATTTCTGTGGGACATCAATGACTGATGTGGCTATCAATCTCCATTGTAGTCGATCAGTTCCCTGCACGGGAATATTGCTAAGGACAATACACCTTTAGCATGCACAAACTGGACAAAATGCAACCTCAAATTGCACTAATGCTCACGGGGGTTAGCTTTGGAGTGGTTCGACCCGACTCATGTCTTGTAATCTGATCAAAAACTTGATTAATCCTGTTGTAAAATACATTTACAGAAACAACTTGGACATTCGGAAAGATTGCAGCTTCATGGCCAAGTATTGCAAGCTCTAGTGCAAGAAAGTAATGTAATGACTTTGCATAAAAGCTCTACTTTTTTTGTACAAGAGAATTCTGCAGTTCACATAGGCAATTAATTGACTGGCAGAAAATTTACACAGTTTAGTAGTACACAAAACCAGTAGGATTTACTCCTGATATATAATTTTTAAAACTGACTTTTGGATCTTATTCTGTTCATGAAGCTGACTTTTGAATTGCTATTTCCTTGAGTGATGTTACCAACCGGCGAAAAACCTTAAGACTCTGGCCAACTTTATTCTGATAGACAAGAAAAATAAACTAAGTTACATAACTGAAAAGGCACAATTTAAGCACAGTAGAAATATAACATCAATGATCACGACTCAAGCTATTC
Organism: Coriaria nepalensis; assembly: GCA_027186245.1. Lineage (NCBI taxonomy): Eukaryota > Viridiplantae > Streptophyta > Magnoliopsida > Cucurbitales > Coriariaceae > Coriaria > Coriaria nepalensis. Next base: position 8,810,519 of record CP114496.1, on the reverse strand, counting down.
GTTCTTTTAAAGAGCACTACATAGGGGGGTAAGTGTTTTGAAACAAATACCTCATTTAGCAACTCGAGTCGCTCTAATGTATGAACTAACTTTCCACACAAGGAAGGTATGTCCAGTGCTGAATCAGACTTGGCTCTAGATGTACTTGCTTTAATAGTTTCACTGTGCTCCGGTACACTAGAGTTGACAAGAAATATTAAGATTATCAAACAAATCTAGTAATGTACACCAATGGTAAAAGGCAAATGATCTTAACAGAATCATCATTTGCAGGTTTGTACATCATGATATCATTAGAGGCTGTCCCAATCCACTCACTACAAACAATTAATAGATTTGAAAAACCTAAACCAAAGAAAAAAGAAGGGAGATAGAAAGAGAAGAGAGAGAGAGAGAGGAGACTCTAAAACTTGAAAGATGATTCTTACCTATCCTGGAAATGAATTAGGATCACATTTAGAAGATGTTCAGCAAGCGGAAGTAACAATGCAATGAGCTGGTCTTTGCTTCCGATGACTTGACACATTTCAACCATAGCAATATACCTCCTGCAAAACATGAAAGAACTCTTTGAGAAATGATACACTACTCACAAAAAATAAACACAAGCCTATATTTTAGAGAAACAATACACTAATCACCAAGAATAACCACATACATGCATATGACATTTCCTGTAAATCTACATAACTAAATTTTTGCATTAAAAAATAAAATTCTCATCTGCACCTGGGACAATGGGGAAGTTAATAGTAATGCTTACAAGAATGCAGTTCAAGCCAATATCCAACAAGATAGAAATGAAACTTGTTTCCCTTATTAATATGTGAAACGAGGATTTCCTTTCAACATAAAGTAATCACTGCAGTCCATGGAATTCTAGAACACCACAAAAGCACAATAAAATCAGAGAATACTATGGTTATATTTAAACTATACAAATTTTCCCTTCCTTATAAGTGATCATATTTATCGAAATTTCTATGAGCCAAATCACCAGAACAAAATGGGTAAATGGGATATGGCATAGCCAGTCCAATCGACCAAACTCTGGAAAAAACCAAGTAATGCTAGAGAATTTTAGCAAAATTCATCGATTTGATGGATGAAAAATAACTAAATGAAAATGCTCGGGAAAATTAGGAAGAACGAGGTGATTACCTTTTCTCTATAGTTTCAGATGAAGAAACAGAGTCCTGCCTAAAACACATATTGATGATATCATCCACCTCTTGTCTTGATAGTTCATTTATGTCTCCAATCTGAAAAACCACAACACACTTTTTGTCATAAAGTTAACTATGTAAGATAACGACCAATGGAAAGATTGGAAGTCCTCAGCAACTTTTAAAATTTTTTTATTGGAAATGTATTGAATTTTCTCAGACCTTGTTAAGGAGTACAAATTTTTCTTCAGCTGCTCTCTCAAGAGCAGTTGTTGCAGAATTAAGGAAAGTCTCGAGCAAATGCAATGTGGGTTGTGTGGGGTAATCAGAGGCGTCAGAAACCTGCAAATGCATATTTTTTGGGAAAGTAAATATATACCTACCACTCTACCGGTGACTACCACCAAGCCACCACGTAAAGTTCGTTGAAAAATATAACATCAGGTTTTTTGTTGCAGGACAAGGTATAATTTACCTGCAGTCTGAGGGATTTCTTAGTTACCAGAAAATATAGATAAGAGCTCAGGCTGAAACATAACTGAATCAAGTATAGTTCCAACTTCCCATGATTCTGAGTATTAACCATGAAACAAACAAGCAAAAAAATAATATGAGAAGAATAACATGGGCTTAATATACATTGATTCCATAGATCCAATCAAGTATAGATAGGAAAGAAAATAGAAAACCTTAAGGGATTTAGCTGCTCGAGAAAAAGAAGAATCTAAGTCCTGCGAGAAAACAGCACGCATCATGCAGAAAAGGTTTTGGACAAAACCTAATTCATCACTCTCTTCATAGGGCCAAACCTTCAGAAAATTAAACATGAAAGTTAAATGGAACTCTATAGAAACAAAAGAGAAATAGACCTTACTAACAAATAGGTGGAAGAATCTCTCAAGATGCAGCAAATGTTCATTATGCCTGGACAGTAGTTTAGCTCGAAAGAAGATTTTGATAACCAATTTCACTGAACTATGATTCCGCTAGGGTCATTTTCATGATTTGCCTCAGTCCAGAGCCTTGACTAGTTGCCTTGAAACCCCAATAAAATTATAATAATGGGAGAAATTTATCCAAATTTTATAATCCCTATAAATGCATATGATTACTGAAATTCATACTATTCCAATGAGACTAAAAGTTGGATGAGACAAACTTCATAGACACATTTACTGGGAAGTTTGAAACATCTTTACCTTGCTAAGAATACCAACAGCAAGATTGATCTGCTCCATTTTCAATTCATCAGCACCAGAGATGTCTTCCCGGAGAAGCTGATCAAAAAGTATTTGATGACTTTTGACAAAATCTATGACTTCACGAACAACTTTATTCTTCACCTGTAATGTGTCAAACAATTTATATCTGCATTAAAAAGGAAGCTCAGTACAACTGAGCAATAAGTAGAAATTCTATATATAAACAGATTAAACCCAAGTTATTAGTTGTGACAGTGGATTTCTTTTACTGCCCATCTATGTCTTTCAGAAATCATGCTGTAATAGCTGAAAAAATTAATGAACCTTCATTTATACACACGTTACTGTACGTGAAAATTTGCTTTAGTACATGAGCCAGTTTTACCAATTTAAGTCTGTCACCATGGAGACATGCACTTCAAGAAAACACAAGGATGAAGCCCGAAAGAAAGGTACCACAATGATGTTGCATCTGAACTATAAAGCATCTTGTGACCTCCAAGAATGAAGGAATTACACTTGAAATGAAGACGTTTAAAAAATTTTAAGACAAGAAACCAACGGATTTTTCAAGAGTGCTGACCTCAAAAACCTCGGATGTATCAACCAATGACGTTATAGAAAGCACTAATCTCAACATAGAAGTTACTATCACCCACTGGTTGTCAGTATCCATACCCACTTCTCTCCAAAGCCTCATGTCAACCCGCCTCAAACTTCCCTGTATTTTGAAGTATAGGGTGAATAGAAGGAAATATGGTAGTATAATTTTGCACTTGCAAATTGATAATTCACCTGTAAATGGACTGCCCTGGAAGAAGCAATATGTTCCAAAGCCCCCATAGAAAACATAACTTGGGCCCCAGATTTACCATATTTGTGGCTGATTCTTAGTAGTACAGCTAGTTCAGCCTCTAGAGTATATGCTCGCTGCAATGATTCTAGAGAACGCCTCCCATCCTAAAAAGAACGTTTAAGACAGCACAGATAGGAAAGGATCAAGTATCACATAAAAATAACACAAATTAATGAAAAAAGAAATAAGAAATAAGAAAAAGAGGCAAATCAAGGTACTTGAGCATGGTCCAAGCATTAAAAGGGCTGGAGTTAATTAAGTGCTTTTGATTAAACCGAAAACTCAGTCAGGATGAAGTGACTGGCAGAAATATAAACTGATGGACAACACAGGAGAAGATTACATCCCATTTGTAATGAAAACACAAACGTGTGCAAAAGACAAAAAAATGTTAAATATGACTCAAGTGCCCAGCATTCAGGGTGAAATTTATTAGATTATTTAATGAAGAAAGTAATATGTAGTAATGACATACCAAAGGGAGCACAGCTCTTAAATCAACGAGTATGAAGAGAAAGTGACAAACATAAGAAATTCTACAAAGAGATTGTGGGAATGATAAATAAAGGATGGACAGAATTCACTATAAGACTGTAGGACCTTAGCTGTTTATTATAAACAGTTTACAC